>JBBBDQ010000428.1:11245000-11252500 GCA_037127315.1 Ascarosepion bandense | reverse complement strand
CGGGATAAACGTCAAGTCAACTCGGATATTGTCCTCTTTCTCTTTTTTTCTCGTGTGCTGATTCTTATACTTCTTCTCCATTCAAAGACATTCCTACCTATAAACGCTAATACATACATACGTACGTACGCACAAGCTCTCTCCAACAAATTGCTACTACGAACATTTGTACAAAATCTTGATACCCTTTATCATATAACCTTTAACTACTACCAATTGTTTATTCCTTTCCTTTAAAAATTTTCTATTTTAACATGTAGAATGTAAGTTTTCATTCTTCTACTCTTCCACACAACTACCACTCCAATATAAAACAAACCTTCTAACGATTATAACCTTCTCATAATTCTGATGTTGATAATTCTGCATAAACCTTGTAAGCTGTAGCGTGTTCGGTTATGTATGACACAAGGCCGAATCGAATAAGTATTAAACCTCTCCCTATAGCTTTAGTACTAATACAAATCAATTTTTGGGGTGTAAGTTGAAATTTGTTTGACCTTGAAAAATATAGCGTCATCCGTGATTGCATCAGATATTTATCACGCCCAGACACAAGTGTCTCGACACTCGATTAGTTGTCCTAAGTACATTTTCTGCGATGGACGTTTTATCAAATGAGCTTACGAAAAGTTTATCGCTGCAAGAACACTCTGGCAAGTTTTACAAAGAGATCATGGAAGAGGTAGTTATTAGCCTTTCAACTGTCAACTGTGTCATCAAGGCCAAGAGCCAAACTGTATCCATCAGGTCAGGAGACAAAGACAACGCCAAGAGACCATGTATACGCGATTAGGGAAAGTATAAAAGACCCGAAGAGCACATTTATGATATATATATATATATATATATATATATATGATGAAATTTTTAAAACCTAATCTTTAATGTATATTCACATTTGAGTAGATACTCTTTTTTAAATATTTAAAAAGTATATATATATATATATATATATATATATATATTACTGAAATTAAAGAATTTTAACGAAACTTGGTTATAAACAACAAATGTTTGAACATTATTTTTTATCGATACTCGTATGTAAGTAGATATTCTGTTTTTTAAGTAAACAGTATACTATATTTATATCTACCGGCCTGATTATTTACGATAAATTGTTATTACGAAAATGTGTGCCATTCGGCAGGATTCGCACCTGCGACACCTATTTACATATATTTCAAATTGTCGGTTGTTTATAACCAAGTTTCGTTAAAATTGGTTAATTTCCGTAACATGTTTACATTTTCTGACATTACGATACATTTCAGTGCAGATATGGTTGTTTGCGATGAATCGAAAATTGTGTTATGTAGCCTTAATTAAAACTTCGGTTAGACTGGAGGCTATTCATGGTCGAGCGATCTAAGGTTCTAATCCTGCCGAATGGCACATATTTTCGTAATAACAATTTATCGTAAATATTCAGGCCGGTAGATATAAATATATAATAATGTTTAATTAAAAAACAGAATATCCACTTAAATACGAGTATCGATAAAAAAATAATGTTCAAATAATTCATTTTTTTTATTTATATATATATATATATATATATATATATATATATATATATATATATCAGCAAAATATGTATCTTCCAGCAAGATTCATACCAGTTTCACCCTGGGGAAAGCGTCAATTTAACCACTGGGATCTGATGCAATCTTGATAAGAGTCATGGTCGAATTTTACCGTATGACGTATTTTTTCCTAAAAAAACATTTGTCTGTTTTTCAGGCCAGTATATATATATATATTGTTTAATCATAATATCAGAGTATTTGCTCAAGTAGATCATCCATTAAAAATGTTTAAACAAATTAAAAATATTACGCTGTTAATCCATTGCTATATATATATATATATATATATATATATATATATATATATATATATATATTATATTATGCTGCATATTACTGGTGTTAATAAAACAGTGATTGTTGCAATATAACAGAGATACAATCTATATATTAATAAATAATATAGGCACCCCGATTCTTGATTTTCTTTCCTCACGCAAACTTCAAGTACCCGGGCGTTACATAATTTAAACGTAGCCTCTAATTTATACGGAGATGGTTGTATATTTTTTATTTCATTTTATATTATACAATAATTGTAACTAAGTAATCACTGAATTGTAAGTGTACAACAAGCAAAAATAAATAAATAAATGCACTGGCATTGACACTTAAAGTTATATAATAACATTATATTTATTCACATCTAAATATATATTAAAACGACGTCATATTGACATCCCTAAACATTATATTTAATTTAGTTCCATGATGAGACGTCAAACACTTTTTACCATTGAATATTTAGTTTATAAAAATAAAATACATTTAAATGTATACATGGTGCAATGCTTAAATTGTCACATTTTCATATTTTTAATTTTGCGCACGCGCCATTTTGGTTTTTGATTTTGTTGACTGCGTGTTCAGGCACGGGCTGTGAAATAAAGAGCACCATGACTCAATTCCCATCCGGCAGAATTTTGGAAATGTTATACTATACTGTTTGTCATTCGCGCCAGAAGCTACAATATGAGTGTTTAGATGTTAATCTGAATACGGTACAAATCTTATCGGGAAGACTTCGATGAGTGTATTGGTAATTACGAAGTTAGGGCTACTCGGAAATTTTTTTCTGATTATTCTGATAATAAAATGTCCCTAAATTGTTGATGAAAGAATAAGAACCTACATAAGTGCCTTGAAGAGGTATTACAGCTTTGAGTCAATCGGTTGTTTGCTGGAAGACCCTATGTCTAGCAAAAGGAATCTGCAACATGCCACACAAAAGGAATACCCAATCTCATCTCTCCCTTAAAGCTGGACATGTAACTTCCTAGACAGCAAGCCAGATGATTTTTATGTGTTGGGCGCAGTTTGATAAGAAATAAACAAAATGATAAACTGAAAGAAATATTTTGTTATCAGTTACCTACCTAAAGAAGGATACCATCCAGAAGATTTTCAGGAGATTCGTAATTCATCTGGGTGTCGTTGTTTAAGATGATTGTGGTTTTATTAAAGAAATTTACTCTTTTTTATTTCCAGATATTTTTTTAATTCTGATAAATATATCTGTTAAAATGTGATGCGAATATTATTTTCATTTTTGCGTAATTTATCCATCGCATTCTGCCTACAGCAATATATATATATATATATATATATATATATATATATATATATATATATATATATATTGCTATCAGAACTCTATCAGATCACTTTTGGAGCTTTAGATATTTGTCTATTTTCTCAGCTGTGTCTCTGTCGACTGCATCATATACTACTCGAAGACCGACAGCTTGGCATTTGTAAACTTTCTCGAAACTGCATTTTTACGCAAAGTCCCTCACTTAGACGAGAAATCAGACAAGGTCGTGTTTAATGATCTGAATCAGAGCGTGTTCACTCTAATTTACCCATTTTCCGCGTACGTGAGATCTAGCTAATGTCTTTATACGCCATATAATAGATATAGCGCCAACTGGGTCACTCTCTGCTCGAAGAAAAAGAACTTTTTATTATTAATTTTCACAGACACAATTTTTCTTTGGCTTCATGTAAGTATTTTTTCCTTCTCAACACTACGAATTTTTTTCTCTGGAAATATTTTTGGCTAGTTTTACAGTGTGACTTCTGTCCAACTTTACCACACTTGTAGCACTATGAATTCTTAAAGGGACATTCATTTTTTATACATCTGAAACATGAAAAACTTTTACACATTTTTCTTTGGTTTCTATAAATCCGCATTATTTTTCTTCAGTGTCTTCCATATCGTGTCACATATTTAGGATTAATTAACAATAGTCCGATATTCTTGTAGTGCTAGATTTTTATTCTGTTCCAGATTAGTTAAGATTTTAGCCTATGTTTCTTTTTTCGTTCGTTAAAATTTGAGAAAAAAATAATTCCTTTAAATATATATGGAACCAGTTCGTTTAATTTGAATCTTTTACGCACTTTGCTGACTGTTCTAGCAGATGTGACAAAATTTTAATTTTCTATTTTGTTTTATACAGTTCCAATAAGAATTGAATAACGAACTTTTCTTGCTAAAACATTTACTCAGAATATTTAACTTTTCTTCAAAAGAATAGTTCATGGTTTTCTCGAGAGTACAAAATTCCAGATTTTTTACATCCTACAGATGTTCTCAACAAAAGACTCGTTTCGTCTTGTCTTTCCAGATGCTGCATTCTTCTCTGTAACTTTGCTTTCATCTTCTCAAACAAATTGTAAATGTAGTTCAACCATCTAATCATACGTTAAGGTAGCAATGACATTTGCTCCCGCAATCGGAGTGAAAGAAAATTATAAATTTTCTGTTTTCTTCTGAAGATTTCAGTTACCATTTGTTGTTGTTTCTGGGGTTCTAAAACCTGCTATTATTTCTGTTGTTGTTGCTCTTGTAATTGTTCTTATTGTTGTATTTTTACCACTTGGACTAAGAGATTTCTTATTTTAGAATATCTGCTTTTTTTATTCTTTACGCATAGCAAAGAAAAAAATTGCACCAATGAGATTCTAATTTGTCGTCGTCAATGTTATGATGTGCGCCGAAGCAAAACTGTTATATTTTTCATATTCCGTATAAGTTTCAATTCCACGTTGCCACCAATATAACACGCTACTAAGGGCCATAATAGTATGTTCCGACTGACTGCAAAAGGTTTTCTAATGAACACTGTATTAAATTACTATCATAACACTTTCTAAACTTTAGATATTTACTAGAAACCTCCTCACTGAGAGAGTCTAAAAAGAGATTTTTACAAGATTAAGCTCTTTCTAAACTTTCGGTATTTACCGGCCTCCCCACTGAGGCTGGATGCGTCACAAAACCATATTTTCATGGGGACTGCAAACCTTTAATATCGTTCAAAAATATTCCCGTACACTTTGCACAAGGCAGATTCGAGCAGCTGTCTAACTTTCTGCTAAGCCTCGTTTGGATTCCTCAACACCCGGATGAAGAGCGAATGAAAAGATTAAGCACATTCGGAACTCTGTCCCTCAACTATTTTAGTGTTCTTTAATTTAAGGCGTCTTGCTCAGTTCATTTGCGTTACAGGGGGTCTTACTTACAGCACAACAATAGATGAATTGAAAGGAAAAAGAGATCAAATATAGATCGGAATCCATGAGGATCATACGATAAAGAACAAATAAAGATTTTTATCAATCAAACATACTCCACTTTATTAAATCTTTATTCGAGAATGATATATAAAGAAATGTTAGCATATTTTATGTAGAACGCTAGAAATTATACTAACCGTACTTAACAAGTCAAATTAACGTGAAGTTTGCTTAATCAACGAAAATCAGGCAAAACAAAAATAAGTATATCTGAAATTCATTTTTCGGATCTGTTTACCTGATGAATGAATTAATATTTCCTATGTATTTTTTATCCTCTTCGCTCATATATATATATATATATATATATATATATATATATATATATATATATATATACAATTGTTTCTGGCCATTTTTACATATTTGACTTTTATGCCCGGTGCATTTCAAATTATTAATGAGCTGACATTTTCCATCCTATCCGAAAACTAATAATTTGAATTTTACAAAATTCTCAGCCATAATGATAAAATTCATATACACCTACTCTGTAAACGTTCTAAGGCCCTTGAAGAAGGAACAGAAGTTACGGTCATATACCTAATTTACTTCAATTATGAGTTTGTGAAATGGTTATTAAAGGGTAATAAAAATTCATGTAACAAAAAATAAAAAATAAAAAGAAAGCATTTTAATTTATTTATTTATACATTTTTATGAACATATAAATAACAAACTAGTTCAAATTCCAATTGAATTCCCTGCACTCACTTACGCACAAATACCCTTAGGTATGGTATTAATTCCGTCTCTTCCCAAAAGTTATGAGTAAAATAATAGAACAGTTTATCTGCCCTAGAAAACAATGGCAACCTAATAATAATTAAATAATTATCTGCCTAGTCAGTTATTATCTCTTTCGGGATATGATCGCTCAGATCGTGTATCACATAATACACTTAACTGACCGACTGAACTAACAAAGATGGAATTAAATCGAAATAAAAATGTAAATAAATTTCAGAAAATGTAGTGGATTTGGTTAATACGAAGTATGTGATATTTTTAAACGACTTGGTAACGGTGGTGATCCATTGAACATGTCAATTTCTAGATCTCTTCTGATGTAGATTCACGTGTTACATTGACTATTTCCGGCATTAAGTTGCTTTTAAAATGGCGTCGATTCTCATAAACACGTATCTTTAGAATGCTCAAGAAGTTTTCAGTTGTGTTTTAGTTTGGGGAATAGACCGGCTAGTTCATCTTCCACACTTCCACAGACGCCTAATTTCTGCAGGTACTCCGTAGGTCTATTTTCCGAATACGAAAAACTATTATCTATATTACGTTAATTCTATTGAATGAGATTCTTTGTTTTAGCCAAGATTTCACATATATTTTGCGGAAAGCTATATAAGCATCTGCGGTTTTTTTCGTACCGTCAGACACTCCAGTCACTAACCATGATACCTCTAATGATATCAACCTAAATCGTTATATATCCTCCTCCTTGTTTGTTTATCAAGTGTCGATGATGATCTCGTTCAATTACGACCCAGCCTTTGCTCCAAAAATCAAGACCATCAATTGTTGCAAGACTGTGAACTAGACTTTCGGGAAATCAATTTTCATGTTCTTTTTTGAAACACATTTTTATATTTACTTTTGTCAATCGAATTATTATTTTCGATATTTCTAATGTAGATTTGCTTTTAAATAGTCCAGATATTATAATATCTTTCTCAAAAGGGTCAAAACATATTTGCAACTTATACTTGAACGATTATAATGACACTCATTTTTAGTCTTGAAAACCTATGTATTGTGTTAATAGTGACAATGTCTATCGATTGGTTTTTGTTGGGCACAACAAGACAGTTCATTTACAGCCTGAGCATATAATTATTGTTACTTTACTGGGAAAATTACGTTGAGTTTCAACTGTTATTTCTTGTATAATAATTACAAACACACTATATATATATATATGTATTTCTCGTATAATAATTACAAACACACTATATATATATATATATATATATATATATATATATATATAATTTCAAACTGGTGTGTTTCAAGCATTTGAAAAATGTTCCAGACCGAAGAAAATAGTGAAAAAGGATGCTAATAATGAACTCGACAAAACGGAAGGTTTATATTTTATTTTTTAGAAAATAACCGTAGCATATTGCCTATATACAAAGGTAGCATTTTTGTGTAAGTCAGTACTGATATTAGAACCTCTTGAACTGATGATAATATTTCTTTCTTTCTTTCTTTTTTGTAGTTCCTGTTAAATTGAAATATATTCTTTCTATTTCATAATCCAATGTATTGTCAATGCCGTTAGATAGTGTATTTAGGAAAAATAAAT
>JBBBDQ010000428.1:11057500-11242500 GCA_037127315.1 Ascarosepion bandense | reverse complement strand
TATATTTTCGAACAGAGGACGTTCACAGAATTGCGTATATATTGCTTCTGATAGTGACGCATTTTTTAGGAGTTACTATAAGCAAGTTTGAATTTAAGTGTATGTCATTTCAACGAAGTGTAAGCAATTTTGTTTTTCATAACGTTTAACTAGTCGGATTTCGTGGCCAAGAAATTTTGTTTGCAGTGAATTTTACCGAAGTACTTTATTGAAAAGTAATCTGTAAATGACGCACACAGAACTCTATTTGACACTTCTGGCGGCCATTCTCCGTCGAATAAAACATGCAGAGATTGGATTAGGCAATTCAAAAATACTGATTTTGATATTGAAGGTAAAGAACACTCAGGCTCACCGAAAATGTTTGAAGACAAAGAATTGGAGGTAAAACAATAAAACCATCATGGGAGAACGTATCGAGCACAATTGGTGTGTTTGAGCCAAACATTGAAGTAAAAATGGCTACTATAGAAGCAGACACACAACAAAATGATTTTGCAACATGACAACGCTAGCCCAACTGTACAAAATTGGTGAAAACCTACTTGGAACCATTCAAATGGGAAATATTAACCAGTCATTTCCCTGTTTGATTATCACTTGATCAGATTGATGGCACATGGCCTGACTGAGCAGCATTTTCATTTTTATGAAGATGCTAAAAATGGATAGACTCGTGGCTAGCTTCAAAAGACGTATCGTTTTGCCAACGTTGAATTCAAATGCTGCCAGAAAGATAGGTGTATATAGTTGCTAGCGATGGACAATATATTCAGTGACACGTTTCTTACTAATTTTTTACAAGAAACATTACGTTTCATGACAAATCAAAGAAAACTTATTCAAGGGACTAATATATATATATATATATATATATATATATATATATGTGTGTGTGTGTGTGTGTGTGTGTGTGTGTGTGTGTGTGTGTGTGTGTGTGTGTGTGTGTGTTAGTGAGCCTTTGATTAATGACATTTTAATACATGGATTAATTTTATTTTGGTTCTAATGCACATCAAGAAACAACTACAATGTAATTCGGGTTTATTCTATCAAATTTTGAGTACACAGTGTTCATAAGTGTGTCCAAGACCACAATTTTAGAATCAGTTTATATAATCAGATATGGCTTCAAAAAGCAAGATGATATATCATTTTATCTCAGTTTATTTTTATTGGTAACTCAGGTTATCCGTGTTCATTTTATCAATTCCCAATCTCGTAATCCCAAAAATTATCAGTGCTGGGATTTCAATATGATCCCAAACTGACAAATTTCAAGCACGAAGTTAAAATAAATAAGTTAATTAAGTAAATAATAATTTAAATTTGACGTTTCTTCGCGTGCAATTTTTGAAAATACATAGAAATTAACATTTATAATAATGAAAAATTTTATATAGCTCTCTCTACTTTTTTGCTATATTACAACACTCATTTAGTTATAGATTTCAATTTAAGCAGGGGTTATCTACAATATAGAAGATCCTTCAACGATACTTTATATTTTTGCTAATTTAAGTTGACAGATTATTTAAATCTGAATCAATTCTAATTACTTTAAAGGTCGTAGACCTTAAGAACGACCCGATCGTTGTGATAAAAAAACAACAATAAAGACAACAGAAGAATCATTGATTTAAATTAATATTAAGAATCCAGATATCTGTAAGCTTTTAATAAATAGTTAGCAGCACTTTGTGAATTAAAGCAAACGCAATGTATTAATCAAAGGTTCACCGTGTTATTTCATCAAAAAGTATGATACAATCATTTTTCTGTGACTTTTTAAAGCCTTCTTTTAGATCAATTTATTTCCAATTTTTTCTTTTTAATTTATATAGTAATAGCAATTAATTTATTTGTGTTGTTACCACATGATAACAATTATTGAGATAAGCACTCAGCAATAAAAACGAAACTATCAGATAGCTTAGCAAATGAGGCGGTGAAAGGCGATTCGAAACACCTCGTGGCGAGAGACTTTCACTGTTACAGCCGCTGGTCGCACATGTGCGGAAGCACACGTTTATCAGTCGGATTTCCTTGCCATCTGTTATGTTTCTGACAATACAACCCTCGTCTGAGTATGTCGTCGCACAATCCCGGGCAAAAAGGAGCTGGATTCCTGCAAGTATAAACAAATGTGATATATAATTAGTAATATTAAACCTGATATGTTCTGTTTGCAGTAAAAATATCAACCTGCGCATTCATTACCAAACGTTAATGTCCAACATATAGGAAAATGGATATTACGCTGGAGATCAACACTTTGTTTGTTTCCAAAGAAACTTTCCTGATTCTTAATATTTTCCTTAGTGTTTAAAATCCAACATATCATATTACAAAGCACCATCCGCCGTGCATGGAGTACTGCTGCCATTTATGGTCAGGTGCCCCTGCCGTTCTCCTCAGTGTTCTTGACAAGCTCCAAAAGAGAGTCTGTAATGTGATAGGTACTGATCTGGCGACTCGTCTGCAGCCACTTTCCCATCGTCGAAATGTGGCCTCCCTCTGTCTCTTCTATAAATACTTTTATGGCTTCTGCTCGGATGAGCTTAAGTCACTGATGCCTACCCGTGCAACCAGACTGGCAACTGGGTCCCACCCATTCACAGTCAGGTTAGCCAAACGCAGACGACAATTCTACTCCTGCAGCTTCCTCTCTCGCACTTCCCGCCTGTGGAACTCACTCCCGTATTCTTGCTTTCCTGACGGCTACAACCTCCAGAAATTTAAAAGCAAAGTTAATACTCACTACTAACCACTGGACACTAGCTCTCTCCCCTCCCCTGTATAATCTTCACGTTCTCTCCGCCCATGTATCTGTCATCGCACCTGCTTTCTCAGCTTTCTATTGTTCCTTTCTAACTAGCTTGTACTCCTCACTCTTTTCTAATTAATCTATTTACATTTATGTAACCCCCTGCACATCAGTGGCGTTTCTGCCTTGCTCGGGGTGAAATGATTAAAAAAAAAAAAATCTTCGGACTTTGCTGTCAGATCTTCTATTCTTTTTTAAAAGTGTTCCAAGATAGTTCTATTCTGTACTTGTATGGATCTCATTACCAATTCGTTGTTCTCGTACGTTGTTATGCTACGTCGAGTCTGGCCAGTACCAAGATGAATGACCAATTGAAGTTGCTGTATGCATAGATGTGCAAGTGATCTAATGAATAGAAACACGGAATTTGAAATCAGATAGCCTTGTTCCAACTCCATTCAGTTAGTTAACTGCCATACGTGATAGCCACTAGGACGATCATGTTTCTTCCGACTTCTTATTCCTAATCAGGCAGAATATTTCTACGCAGTAGGTTGACATTTCTTTCTGTGGTAGTATTGTTGACAAAATATCTCTAGAACCAAATCTGTCATGTTATTCAACCCACAGCTGGAGAAAGAAGAGATAGATTTCAAAAGGGTATTTGCACGTAAAAGTAAACAAACAGTAGGAGTCGTTATTTTTACATACGCGCAAATACCCTTGAAAACGATATAATTCTATCTGTTCCCACCCAGATATGGGTTAATTAGTATTGTGTTGTAACTAAGGAAACGGAAGCAACCGGTTCAACCATTATTGAAACATGGAAGTACCTTTTAGGCCATATTGCTACGTGTGTATTAAAAGCAATGTATCATATCTGCCGGCAGAGAAAAGTGGACAGATTTAACTGTGTTGTCGTTATGAATTCGGAACCCTTATTGCGTTAGTAAATCCTTATAGTCTCCCGGAACCTCGTGAAATGCAAACATATTTTCGGGATTTATATACCTTGCAAAGGGTTGATAAACCGTAAAATATCAATCTTTTAGTAAAATGCGTCTTCGAATTTCGATATTTCACTTTCTATCCTTAATTAAATCCCTTCCCAAATTGTTGAACGTTTTTACTATTTTGGACATTCAATTCGTAGTTTGCATCTTGGGATTGTTCCCTTGATGACTTCCATATGTATTAATTCAATCATTTTATTTCAAGCAAGGCAATAAATCCACTAAGACAAATGAATTACTGAGAGTTACATAAACTGAGTAAAAGTTATTAAATGGAAGGGGACGAAAAAAGAAGATAATTTAAAGAGACAGAAGATGGCGTTTGACGTTGCATTTATTTCGAAGATCTTAACTGACGGAAACAGTCAGAAGAGTTTCACAAGTAAAAAATGGGAGAGAAGAAACTGTTAGCATAGAACTTGCGGTTATATCTATCACTTGCAACAAGTATATATGATGAGAGCTCGCTGTCAGTCTAACCTCTTTATGTGACGTAGACGATCAGGAATCTCTACAATTACATGTCTTTTGTAACCCTTAAGACACATTCTATTCATCTAAATTCTTTAAGTTACTCAAACTATGTGCGTTGTGGTACAGTGGATATCGGATCGGTACAAGAAACCGGGTAGCCGAGTTCGAATTCCAGTTGAATCCATTGTATTCACTTACGCGCAAATACCCTTGGGAAAGGTATTAATCCGTCTCTTCCTTCCAGTTATGGGTTAAATAACAGGATAGATTGGGTTCTATAGCATTGGTCGGCAACCAGTCTACCGCAGAAAGCAATGGCAACCTACTGCGGGAGAATCTTCAGTCAGTCATGTCTCTTGCGAGACATGATCGCCCAAGCGTGTATCACGTATGGCACTTAACTGACTGACTGAATATCATAGTTGGAAACATGATTAAAATTTCTACTGGGCATAAAGTGGGGGACCTGTTTTCTATTGCTATGAAGTAATAAACTGATCCCCCACTAATTACTACTTAATAATATAATACATCTCTTCCCCCTCGAGGTATGAGTCAAATAACAGGACAGATTGGGTTCTATAGCCTTGTCCGGCAACCAGTCTACTGCAGAAAGCAATGGCAACCTACTGCGGGATAATCTTCTGCCCAGTCAGTCATGTCTCTTTCGAGACATGATCTCCCAAGCGTGTATCACGTATGGCACTTAACTGACTGACTCAAACTCGTGAGGAAAGGCATGTGTTGTCTTTCTCTGTCTCCCTTATCCTCTATCTGCTTTGTGTGTATCAGATTTTCCAAGCCATCCTACCTTATTTTAAGCGCTAGAAATCTCAGCTGTATTAGTTTCCTTTTCGTTTCAATTTTCTTCAAAAGATCGACACTAGTCACATATTCGGTCCACATTATTTTCAGCATCCTTCTCTAGAAGCCTATTTCTCTTATTCTTTTATTCACCTTTTCAATATTTAGGAGGCTGTCCATCATTCACCGCCACACACATGAATGAATATCACATAAAATTTAACACTCTTTTACTTGTTTGTAGCGAATTTTTTCAATTTCTCAGTACTCTTATCTGTCAGTCAGTTACGTTCTATACGTGATACATGCTTTGGGCGATCATTTTTCGAAAGAGACATGACTGACTGGGCAGAAGATTATCTTCCATTAGGTTACCGTTGCTTTCTGCGGTAGACTGGTTGCCAACCATGGATATAGAACCCAATATGTCATATTCAGTCAGTCAGTCAGTCAGTCAGTCAGTCAGTTAAGTGCCATACGTGATACACGCTTGGGCGATCATGTCTCGAAAGAGACATGACTGACTGGGCAGAAAATTATCCCACAGTAGGTTGCCATTGCTTTCTGCGTTAGACTGGTCGCCGACCAAGGCTATAGAACCCAATCTGTTTGTTACTTAACCCATAACTGGAAGGAATAGACGGATTAATACCTTTTCTAAGGGTATTTGCGCGTAAGTGAATGCAATGAATTCAGCTGGAATTCGAACTCGGCTGCCCGATTTCTCGTTCCGAGCCGATATCCAATGCACCACAACTATTATTTAACCCATAAATCGAGATAAGAGACGAATTAATACCTTTGCCAAGGATATTTGTGCGTTAATGAAAGCAACGATTTCAAATAGAATTCGAACTCGGCTTCTAGAGTTGTCATTTCTTGTCGATATCCACTGCACAACAACACACATACGCCAGTACTCTTATAAGCGTCTAGAATTATTTTTTGGTTATCCCAATAAACCTTCGGATCTCAGTGTCACTCTTTCCCTCACCTTTTAAAATATCCTTATTTTTCTGATATCTAGAACGTCTACCATGAATATATTTATATATATATATATTTTTTACAATCAATGGTCAGACGTTTTTTGCGTGTCATCGCCATAGTATTGTTTCTCTTAATCAGTCAGTTAAGTGCCATACGTGATACACGCTTGGGCGATCATGTCTCGAAAGAGACATGACTGACTGGGCAGAAAATTATCCCACAGTAGGTTGCCATTGCTTTCTGCGTTAGACTGGTCGCCGACCAAGGCTATAGAACCCAATCTGTTTGTTACTTAACCCATAACTGGAAGGAATAGACGGATTAATACCTTTTCTAAGGGTATTTGCGCGTAAGTGAATGCAATGAATTCAGCTGGAATTCGAACTCGGCTGCCCGATTTCTCGTTCCGAGCCGATATCCAATGCACCACAACTATTATTTAACCCATAAATCGAGATAAGAGACGAATTAATACCTTTGCCAAGGATATTTGTGCGTTAATGAAAGCAACGATTTCAAATAGAATTCGAACTCGGCTTCTAGAGTTGTCATTTCTTGTCGATATCCACTGCACAACAACACACATACGCCAGTACTCTTATAAGCGTCTAGAATTATTTTTTGGTTATCCCAATAAACCTTCGGATCTCAGTGTCACTCTTTCCCTCACCTTTTAAAATGTCCTTATTTTTCTGATATCTAGAACGTCTACCATGAATATATTTATATATATATATATTTTTTACAATCAATGGTCAGACGTTTTTTGCGTGTCATCGCCATAGTATTGTTTCTCTTAATCAGTCAGTTAAGTGCCATACGTGATACACGTTTGGGCGATCATGTCTCGAAAGAGACATGACTGACTGGGCAGAAGATTATCTCGCAGTAGGTTGCCATTCCTTTCTGCGGTAGACCGGTTGCCGGCCAAGGCTATAGAACCCAATCTGTCCTGTTATTTAACCCACAACTGGAAGGAAGAAACGGATTAATACCTTTCCCAAGGGTATTTGCGCGTAAGTGAATACAATGGATTCAGCTGGAATTCGAACTCGGCTCCCCGGCTTCTCGTTCCGAGCCGATATCCACTGTACCACAAAGCACATCCTTGTTTCTCTTAACGTATAATAAAATCATGCCCATCTATACTAAACCCCGTTAGGCTCCCGAACAATCACAGGATTGCCTCGCTATAGAGAAGACATATGTTTGTCTTACGTCGGCTTCTATCTTCGTGTACCTGATAAATATATTTTCTATCTACGTTCTGTATTATTCTAACACCGTTTCAAATTAATTTTTCTCAACAGTTTAAATAGATTTGTGTACCATATCTGTATAATGGTTTTATGTAATATGTGAAATACGGGCATACAGCCTTCTGCAGTTATCTCTTCGATAATATTATAATCACAATTACAGTATTTCGTGGTCAAGAGTTTTTGCGAAAGTTCATTGTTCCTCTCCTTTTTCCGATCCAATTCCGCTTGCTCTATAATTCGAATTATTAGCCTGTTTACATGACTGATTAAGAAGATTGTTTTATAGAGGTTGCACTTTTTACCACCGAGATCTTTAGTTAGTGCCACAAAAAAGAATTTCTGCCATGACTTCCGGCATATCGCTACTCTCTAAAGATGAAAAGGAGATTATGGCAACAGACACGTAATACTACAGACGAGGGCTTAGAAAACTATTGAGCGTAATGAGTAATCAACGAGGAAATTTAGCGCAAAATTTAACAAATGACAAAGAGACTTACAAAGAGACAAATGACATATCTATGAGGAAAGGGGGCTTCGAGAATGTTAAATTAACAGGATACATTTGTCGGATAGAGAAGAGGGTCACCTATATATGTAGGAATCGTGGAAAGTTGAGTACGATTGTAAGTAGACAAACTTTACTAAAAATTCATATAGGAAGTTGTGGAGAGATATAATCATCTGTAAACTGAATAGAAATAAAACCTAAATCAAAAGCATGAATGTATTTTTCATCATTTATCTTAGATGAGACATTGTAATTAATTACATTGTTGGAACTGCTGCAATATTCACGACGTTTCAGTCGTTGTACGCTATTACTTTCTCAAGTGATTGGAACTTTAAAGTTAACCCTTAATTTCGTTCTATTTGATACCATGATTCCTTTCTCAACATTGTCAAGTTTTTTTGTTCACTGCTGTAGATATTTATTGACTTCACAACACTTTGGGTCAAGTCACTAGATTTCACCAAAGCTTTTATCCACTGTGCTATGGCTCCGTGAGAGCACCAGCATTTGAATATTGGAGACTTATAAACCTAATTTCTCAGTTACGCTTTTTACCAGAGCTCATATGTCAGGTTCAGTTCAAAATTTCAATCACTTAAATAAGGTTGGAGCATACAGCGCAGAAACGTCGTGAATATGGCAAGAAAATTGAGGACTACAGTCCGAACAATGCAAATAATATAACTAACCTATGCCATAATAAAAAGTCCGTGTATTTATTTTTAATACAAATAAATACATAAAATAAATAAGTAAATAATATATATATATATATATATATATATATATATATATTCCTCCTGTCACTCTTATGGAGAGAGAGAGAGAGAGAGAGAGAGAGAGAGAGAGAGAGATACTAGAGCGGCAACGTTGGTTCAGTGCTTTCTCTTTCCTACCAGTTATTACGCTTTACTACCAGGTATGAAATCTTCTTGCCACGTTTTTACTCTTTAACCATGCCATATTATTATTATTATTATTATTATTATTATTATTATTATTATTATTATTATTATATATATATTGTGTAATTCTTTATACAATATGTCTTTGGAAGTATATATCATTTGTGTATATTACACAACATTAAACAATTGATAATATTAATGATAATAAGGTACGTTAAAACCTACATAATGAGTATAGATGGCAGTACAAGGTTAGGAAAAATGCAAACACTCTTCAGAGATGCACAAAACAGAAAATTTTCGAAAGTTATAACAGAGAACACCGTGAAGAGAAACAGAGGGAAGAAAAATGTTTTTCAATACATATATCTAGCAAAGAACATAATCTTTCCAGGAACACAATAGTTGATTTTACTGATTCCAAAAACATATAACTCAGCGAAAAATCTTTAAAGATAAAGGTTCAGGCTCTCACTTCAATGCTATGTACACCAGATAAAATATATTTTAATCGAGAGAATGAAATATAAAACGTAAACGGAAACAATATATCTGCTGTAGATGTCACAGCGTGAATCAGTAGGGAACAAACTAGCCCAATAAATCATTGCTACTGTAATGAAATCGATAACGGCAGGGTACCGAGCAGCTGCAGTCTTATTCCAAAAAACCGCTAAATAACTAACCGGAAGCGATACATTGGAAAAGAGTTTAGAAGAGAAAGGTTCTCAAATCATTGCTTCTAAAGTGAATTAAAAAAAAGCTTCCTACACAAAGCTTACTTCAGTCACTTCCTCACTGCTGTGATGTGCCTTCATTCTATCTTTCATGACTTATGCTTTGATGTACTTTTTCCCGAGTGCCTTGACTGCATGAATTCAAGCTTGCTGCTACATTAACAATTAGGTCTCACCGTTTTAATGTTAACCAAGATAGATGCAAACAAGTTTTTTTATTTAAGTTATTTTTTATGGATTTTTGTTCCCTTCTCACCTATTGTCCAAATATTGAAATGAAATATCCATCGCCATCTTCTGTCTGCTTGAACAATAAACTTTTATTGTTCTTACTTCTCAAAAAATTGTTCTCATACGCTTTTCAATGAATGTATACTATTTAATCATGAGCTATTCCAAGAAAATTATTTTGGAGTTAATTTCAGGTAAACAAAAGACAACAATTGTCCAGCATTTGGATATATTTTATTATGCTGATTCTAAGCTCACATGAGCTATCTTCAGACATGAAGACATCCACCATCAAAATGATTTTAACTTGTATTGATATAAAACATTGTAAGCAACGATCAGAATCACCGAATAGCAGACGCAGTTCGTAAATTTGTAATGAGCTTCTATGACGTCACACCGCGTGAGAGACCGAAATGTTAACAGAACCTTAAATCTAAATTCAATGTAATTTGTTATGACCAGACTGAAATTTGATTTTATTAGTGTTGGTTGTTTTTATTTAATGTAGATGGCCTCCAATATCAGAAGGTTCTTTTTACTGTGTGTATGAAAGATTATTATTTTGTTATCGACTAAAATCTGTCTAATTTTACCTCCATGGCTATGTTTTCCAAAGAAATGTTGCTTAATTGAACTGATCGGAAAGGTGACAGTAAGTCCACGGGAGTGCGTTGTTGTATAAACTAATATATGTTGTGGGTTTATTATTAGTATCAGAGATACAATCTCTGAACGGGCATGTACATTAATATACTACATTGGTTTTCTGTAGAGGATTTAGTTGTGTGGGTGTAGGGTTATTGGAGACTATGAGGTCAAATGTTTAAAATTTTTTATAATATATGATGAGCATAATTTTAGTATTAATACTTATTTGTTTAACATTTCTACGTATTATGTTGTTGAGTGTTGCTTCACTATGTTTGTAATTATTATGCATTTGGCTGCAATAGTAGAAGTTAATGCTGTTATGTTTATTTTGACGTACACTATTATTATTAATATTACCAATATTGTTAGAGTTATTATTAAGTTAATTGAGATACCTTTTTATTTTAATTCTCAGTGACGGAGTTAGGAAATCCATTGCTAACAATTGTTTATTTAATGCTGTGTAATTCTTTATAAAATATGGATTTGGAAGACGATATCATTTGCGTTGGTTGAATTAAGTTTTTTATAACGGCTAACTGATATCGTTGGGGTCATTCACTATAATAATTAAGAAGATGCTAGTTTGTTTCCTTTATAAAGAGTTATTAATCTATGTGTGATTGAATCAATAAATACATCAAGTAATGGAATTGTATTATTAATATTAAGTTCTAATGTACATTTGAGGACGGAGTGACTTTCAAAATTGTATTAAATCATGTAAAAATAAAAATAAAATAATTAATGACAACAATAAACCTTATATATGTAAGATACATAGATATTTTCATTTTAGCTAAGAATATTGATCAAATTACTAAACTTAAAAACAAAATTAAAAAATAATCTTTAGATGATAGAGGACATTTACATTAAATCAAAACAACCCACACTTAATAAAATCACACCTCAGTCGGTAATAGCACATTATATTGCATTTAGACATAGGGTTCTGTTAAGATATCGGTCTCTCATAGAACCATATTACAAATTTACGAACTGCGTCTGCTATTCGGTGACTGTTATCGTTGCTTAGCAATTTTGTATGTCAACACAAGGTAAAATCATCCTTGGTGGCGAATGTCTTTATGTTAACCTCACTGTAATCTCTCTGAAGTTGGATCAGGTGAGCCGAAAGCTGAGAACCAGCATAATAAAAAAATGTCAAAATTTTGAAAATTTTTTGTCTTTATGTTCACCTGAAATTAAAGCCAAAATTCGATGTTTAAAACGTCTCATGATGAAACATGATAGGCATACATCGTCTGTTATATTTCACTGTATATGATCTGCTGCCTCGATACACTATATATATATATATATATATATATATATATATATATATATATATATATATATATACAGAGTGTGTGTGTATGTGTGTGTGTTTACTTAGTCTTGCGCATTAGAAATCTATAACTCAGATCATTTTGTATCAATGGAGTATATTTAGTACGATTTTCTTAAATTAAATAGCATTTTTATTTGTTTATGCTTAATTAGAAATTCTAGCATATATATATATATATATACTAAAGTAGAATTTTACCAAATAAGCCGATAAAATTAAAAAGACGCAAAGGTAAACTGAGTGTGAAATAATATGAGAAAAACAAAATGAACAATTAAAGAACATATATTGAAAAAGCATGATTTTACGATTGACATGGCATTTAAATTTTTGAATAAAATTGACTAAATAACAAGAAGCCTGAAGAAATTTCAGCAATCGAGAAGTGTAATAGAAGAAACTGTCGGCATAAAACCTACGGTTACATCTGTAGGTATTAACTCTAAAAATATGAGACATATTCAAATTGCTAGACATAGCGATTGCACTTATTGATAGAACATCGGCTGGTTTCAAATAGTCATCTCCACGTCACTGAATGCTGGCCTCTATAGTGCAACCTCGTTGAATCCATCGACCATTAGCAAAACACAAGTAACTGCTGGCCAACAATATTAAGAAGTTGAATTCTAAGATATTGTGGTGATAGCCAACATAAAGAGAACGGCATAATCTTCGAAGTTGTGGACAGTATTGTTGAATAGGAAGATTTTGGAACATGTCCAGGTAGTTTGATTTAGTTAAATTTTGACAAAATGTTTTTATCTAAACTTATTTATAAACGGAATTTTGTCTCTGTGTGTGTGTGTCTGTGTGTGTCCGTTACTTATAGACTCCGAAACGGCTGAACCGATTTTCTTGAAAATTTACACAGTTGTACTATAAACGTCTGCGAGTGTTCTTAGCTAAGATTTGTGTCGAGGTACTCCCGATTAATATCGAAAATCGATAATCGAAAAAATCGGGTTAAAGAAGGAGTGATCGGATTTTAATCAAATTTGATACACTCATAGACAAAGGCATAAGAAATGATATTCAATATTTTCAAGGTTACAGTTCTTACAATAGTGCAGAAAATAATAATATTTTCAATGTGTGTGTGTGTGTGTGTGTGTGTGTGTGTGTGTGTGTGTGTGTGTGTGTGTGTGTGTGTGTGTGTGTGTAAATTTTCTGTAAGCCTCTTATTGTGAACTATTCTTGAAACCACACTAACCGGTGATTATTTGCTGTTGTGGGTTTGATTTTTCATAGGGGAAAATATATGTGGCTTATTTTGCCAAAAGATTCTCAACATAAATATATCAGAGACCATCAGCTGATATTTCATCTGACTTAAAGAAATAGACTCATCAGAAATCAATAGTTAAAAGACTGTCTTCAATATTTTGCAAACCAGAGTAGTGATGATTTATTAACCTCGAGAAAATTTTAAAACTTCTCTCTGTTTGCTAGTCTATTGTACTTTTAATGAAACTTTATTCATTTAGACACAAACTCACAATAAATGTCAAGTTAAACTCCTGTCGTGTTGTCCATCGTTAAAAGATACTGGAAAAATATTCAGTTCATTATGATACTCCCGGGAATATCGGGTTTCCTGTACTAAATGTTAACTTAGAACAGAAATGGAATGTAGCTGCCATATCACGGCTTGAGCTGACCAGTTCTCACTTATTCGCCGTGAATGAGTTCAGAAGCGTCTGCGAAAACTTTTCGTCATTAATTATGTTCCTCCATACGAACACTTTCGCTAGCCTATCACTACTCTAATGCTATTTTGATGACAAATCTTCTAAATAGACATATTTTTTACTTCCATCTATTCAGTAATTTTTAACGGGAACCCGCCATGATCTCATACAGAGATAACTGTTTCAAATTCAGTTCGTATTTTACTGTTAACTAGAGAGTTCCGCTCATACAACTTCTTTCTAATAACTCTTCCATTTTTGTGCGAAAATATTTTCCTAATACAAACTAAATAACACAGATTTATATAACCATAGATACATTATCATAGGATCAAACCATCATTATAGAATTTTAAACAACTTACATAAATCGTTCCAAGTTAAATTATGTACATACTCCGACAATAAAGAAATATTTGATAATAATAAAGTTACATATATGAAACATTTAAACACAATGACCATAATGTAAATTTAGAGTACTTAGAAAAAGACAGGGAGGGTAAAAATTAAAAAAATTGACGCAAAAGATACATTAAGCACAATATTATATAGTTTAACGCACTTTTAATCGTAATGTTCAAATATCGGAATTTAATTTTCCTAAACTTAATTCAAAAACACTTTAATCTTTCCCTAATACTAAAGAAGATTTTTAACTAAAACTATATTCATATATCTGTGTTAGTAACATCAATAAATTAATATCCCAGTATAAGAATATTATATTAAAAAATAAATAACCAACCTGCACAAAAAATTTGACGTTTTAAAAACTAAATGCAACTGCCGAAAATAACAAAAAAACAAAAAAGAAGATGCGCTCCCTAAACAATCTTTTCCTGTGTGAGAGTACTTCTTTTACCGAGTTAGCATCCATTCCGGTAATGATGATGATAAAGTTCATTTTGGTTCCACTGAAATCCTTTGGAAATTTGTATCTGCCATCTTCAAAAGACTTTAAGCAATGTAAAATATTAAAACAGCACTGCCCTCTAAATATTTTTGACTATTGAAAAAAAAATAATAAAAGTTCTTTTATTACCTGGCACATAATATCAAAAGCCAAATGTTATAACGGGATAAAAAAAAGGAAGCAATATATAATTTATTCAAAATTAGTTATCCTAAGACATTTAAATAATCCTAGGTTATTAAACAAGAGAAATGATGATTACATGTACATATAAAAGTAAATGTCTGCTCAAATATGTTAATGCAGATTAATTTTTAAAAATATGATTCATATTATTTTCTTAATATGGATTATTTTTTTACTACAGATTAATTTTTGATTTAATTTAAATTATGGTTGATTTTAAAAAAGATAAAATAATCTTTCTTGTTAATAGGTTAAAATTGTTAAAATTTCATTCACAACTCAATATATATATATATATATATATATATATATATATATTATTTTTATTAAAATACTTTAATCCAAACGGAAAAGTAGTAAGGTAAATCCCAAAATACCTGATCTTAATTAATATTAAATTTTAATATTAAAAATGATACAGGAGGAGAGCTCAATGTAATTAGAATTACAGAGCTAATGTAAAGTAAAATAAATTTTCAATATTCAAAATTGTTGAATGAACATTTCAACATGAAATCCCTAAGAGAGATTTCACGTCTCCTCAGCAACAGTCCATATTCCAAAATAAGAATAAACCTAAAATTAAAAAGAGAAATAAAAAATTAATTAAAAGATGACGGTTAAGATTTGATAAATTTACATCACAGAAAATTTTTGTAAGTCAGTCTATTTTTGGTTTTTACTATTAGATAGAGTTGTAAGTGAAGAGATGGAAAATTTAGCTTGTCTAACTTTACAAAGGGAAAGGGTTAAATAAGGGAGGTCGTTAAATTGAGAATTGGGTTAAACAAAACAGAAAGGGAAGGAGCGGGATATAAGAAAAATAGAGAAAAGTAAAGAATGGGACGAAAAGAAAAGAACGGAAAAAGGAAAAACTTCTAAAATAGAAACGCTCGATACGTGTCAAACAAATTTAACTTTAAATGTTTAAATGGATTAAAGTAATAGAAAAAAGAGTCTTATTAGAAAAAGTATATTTAGGGGAAAAATAGATATACGATTTAAATAAAGTTAATTAAGTTAATCTAATCAAACATATTTTTAGGTATAGACAAACTAAATAAAAGGGATAAAGATTAAAGAAAATTATAAAGTTTTCTAAAAATTAATTTTAAAAATATTATTTTTATATTAAAAATGTTTTTTTATAAACATTTGTAAAGATTATGATGTGAAAAAGGTATATATACTAGCAGAAGAAATCAGGGGTTAAATTAGTAAATGAATCCATATTTTATAAAGGTAGATAATCAAAGAAACTGGCAGAGGAAGCTAGAGAGATTAAATTACTATTTAAAGTAAAATTGAATTAATTTATCAAAAATCATTAAATTTATATTTAATATCCTAAAACCTAAAATTTAGAATTTCAAATTTGAAATTTAAGTGTACACAAAGCTCACTTTATGACGGCACTTACTACTAAATTCCCTTCCAAAATTCATGAGCAGGTGCTGGTAAGGATATTTCAATATTAAATTTTTTTAGCAAACACAGACAGTACCTATCACGAAGATTCCTTGGAATACGGGCTGAACCTATTAGTTTTCAGCTAAGTACAGTGTCCAGCTCTTCTTCCTTCATTTTCCAGAATCTCCCTGAAAGGGCTGTCTGGTATTTTTGATCCGGGTTTGAAAAAGATTACCTCTGTTTATAAAATCTCTGCTAAAAAGGTCCAGCAGACATACCAATGTACGTCCAGTAGTTATTTTTGTTGTTTGATGGAGAAATGCGGGCTTCATAAATTACCTGGGTGGATTTACATTTGCCCTCCACCGGTCAGGCGTCCACATTGCTACAACTGCATTCATTCAAAATTATATATATATATATATATATATATATATATATATATATATGTAAACACTGTTTGATTTAAGTGCCATATATATTTTTTCAATTAAAAAATACAATCGTATTATAATATAGAACTACATCAACACTGAATAACCGGCAATTTAAAATAAGTAACAATCAGTTTGCAATCAGTACTTGAAGATTGCATTGTGCATAAAACTTCGGGCATTCGTTGATATATATATATATGAGAATATTACATATATATATATATATATATATATATATATATGTAATATTCTCATTATCGGATTGAGCACTCTAGAGGGAAACATTTTAAAACGAGTTGCCGCTACTCTCATTCAGGCACTACTCTTCAGTCAAGTTATCGCTGTTTTTCAAAAAATGGCATTTCCAGAACTGCGTGCATGTAGTTTCAGATGACAATGCATCTTTTAGGAAATACTATAATCAAGTTTGAAATTCAATGTATATCATTTCACTGAAATCTAAACAACTTTGTCTTTAATAGCGTTAAACATGCCTGATTTCGTGCTAAACAAAGTGTATTTTCTGGGAATTTTACCGCATATTTTTATTAAAAGACAAAATTAAATCTGCAGTTGAAGTAGACAGAACCCTTGTTGAGATTTACGGTGCCCATGCTCTGTCGGCAAAAACACACAGAAATTGTTTTAGAATCTTCAAAAATAATGATTTTACTATTGAAAATGAAGAACGCTTTGGTGCAGAAGACAAAGAATTACTTCACGAAAGACTCATGTCAAACCGACGCTCAACGTACGAAATGATTAGGCATTGATCAAACAACACTTTCCAAATGTTTGAAAGCGTTAGCAATGATTAAAGCTAGGACATTGGGTGCCGTACGAGTTGAATCTAAAAAACCATGCCTCATCACCGGTGTCAAAGCCGAATATCCATAGTTCGAAGCTTCTGCACCGCCTTTGGTGGAATCCGATCGGTATAGTTTTATGAGCTGCTCAAATCAACAGAAATCATCACCGGTCATCACTATCGAGCATAATTGATGCGTTCGAGCCAAGTATTGATAAGAAGAATGCAATACGAACAGAGACACGATAAAGTATTTTTTCCAGTATAACAACTCTAGGCCACGTTGCAAAACGGGTGAAATCTTACTTGGAAACGCTTAAATGGGAAGTCCTACCACATGTATCGTATGTACCAGACAATTCCCCATCTAATTATCACCTGTTCCGATCGATGGCATATGGCCTGGCTAAGCGGCATTTTGAATTTTATGAAGACACCTACTAATGGTTAGTCTCAAAAGACATGTCTTTTTTCCGACGTGAAATTCAAACGCTGCCAGAAACATGAAAAATCTGGTAGCATCTGATGGAAAATACATTCGTTGTCATGTTTTTACTGGTGGAAATTACTTTTCATGAAATATCAGCAAAAGCTTTTTCAAATTCCTAATACACACACACACACACATACACACACACACATACACACACACACACACACACACACACACATATATATATATATATATATATATATATATATATATATAGTGAGAGAAAGAGATAGATTGATTTATTCTTTCTTTTCCAGGGTCACTGCTGTTTTACTTTTTCTTACTTTGATCTGATGTCCAGTTGTGAACGTTATTCTATTATATATATATATATATATATATATATATATATATATATATATATATATATATATGGTCTCAACTGTATAAGCTCAAAATTGAATAAAATTTTAACAAAATAGAGACAGCGAAATTGGTTCTTGAAGGAAAATATCTAAAAAATTTAGAAATAAAAAGGAAGAATTTGATAGATAAAGAGAATTTTGGGATAAAATTGAAAAAGACGAAATAAATCAAATTTAGAAAAAATCGTTTATTTTCCTTTTTTTCTTTCTTTTTCAAACAGATGCAGTTAATTCGATTCTTACAAATTAGGAAAGCGATTTGATTTCAGTAAATTATCTAGCCAACCCCATCTCCACGTCTCCTTCCACCGGCTTCATTTTTATTTTTGTGGTTTATTTTCGATGAACAATAACGCCGGCAAATAAATTAGAATTTTCAAAAGGGCGTAAAATTTATAAGGTAAACAAGTAGAAATGTTATGACACATTTTAGGGCTGATACTGCTGGTAAATACAACAACTATAACTACTGATTCTGGTAACAGTAGTAATAATTACATTATTCGTAATAAAATATCTATTTTGGTTTCATCTGCCACTGTTTCCCAGTCAATAAGTTAAGTCCCATACCTGATAAACATTTTGGCAATGATCGTGTCTTTTCCGACACATGACTGTCCGTGTACTATTTTTTCCGCAATTGGCATTAATTTCTGCGGTAAGCTGGTTTATAATCGAGTCTATAGAACCCAAACCATAGCTGGTGGGCGAAGTGAGGGATTAATAGGTTCCAAATAGTTTACATGGCGATTATTCTGATCAAATTCGGCTCATGTCAACTGGTTGGTTCACGTGAGTTTTGACCAATTTTTTAGATATTTTCATTCATTCACAGAAAATCATTTGGAATTAGCTTTTCCTCTCTCTACAATTGCATAAAAAAAATTGTAAATATTGATTGTAGACTATGAATTTCATTGAGCAAATGAGACTTTTTGGTGACAGGTGCTGTTCGAAAGAAAAATTGTAATGTGGTGAATGAAAATGTATATCTATGGATGGGTCAATGAGGGTTCCTAGCTAGGTTGAAATTAAGCATAGTGAAAGCCACCATTCCCCATTCTTTTTAACCTCGTGCCAAATTTTCTGTGTAGTCTTCTTATTCATGTGCCGTGTCCCTTCAGGACGTACGTGATCATGTATTTCCAGTGTGCTTTGTCCCTTTTCACTCTTAATATTTTCTTATAGGTATTACTCGAAAATTTTCCTTCACTTCACCGTCCATTTGCTCAAACCCATCAAATATGTTCCGCGTTACTCTCCCCTATCTCTCTTTCTCTCTATCCATCCTGTGAGCATTAAATCCCCTAAACCCTCCTTCTCATTACGTGTCCCAGAAACCTCACCTGTCTCTTCCTGATGCTAAATATAAATTTTCCTCTCGTTAGCATACTCTCTTTAGGAAAATTAAATCCCGATATTTGAACATTACGATTAAAAGGTGCGTTAAACTATATAATTTTGCGCTTACTGCGTCTTTTGTGTCATTTTTTTTATTTTTACCCTCTTTGTTTCTTTCTAAGTACTCTAAATTTACATTATGGTCATTGTATTCTAACCTTGGGGTTGCTCATTTGCTTAGTCCATGCTATCCTTAACATCTTTCTGTAGAACCACATTTCTGTTGCTTTAAGCCTATTTCTGCATTTTTATTGCTCTTTCTGATAGCATTTTGTACACGAATATTGCGTTCCCTGTTCCGGTGTCTTTAATGAGCCCCACAGTTCTTATCCTATCTCTGGCCTGATTCTGCTGTGCGCTTTCTTCCTCAGAATCCTGACTCTTTTAAACTCTACTGGTAAAGAGCTTTTTGGATTTCGTTAAAGAATGCAGTAAGTTATTGACATTATTTGTTAACTTTTGAATTGTTCTGTTTAGGTGAACCTTTCTTTTCAGTGTTTCCACTCATTTTATACCGGCTCCCCGCTCGGCTCTCAGTTGAATGTTTATTTTCTTGGTTTAACATTTAGTTACATGAGTCTACGTTTTTTTTTTGTTTTGTTTTTTCTGTTTTTGTTGTTTTACTATTTATTCATTGCTTTTATTTATTACTTATTTTTTCTATAAGGTGAATATTTTATTTAGTGATCTTCCTTTACACCGTCTTCAGTTTATTTTGTTTTTAATGTTTTCAATTCGCTTTTATGTTTTTATAATTTTCGAATATATTTCAAATTTTGTTTTCGTTTTCATTTAAGTCTCTTCCTAATTTGTTGTTATTTTTTTTTACTTTCTTGGTGTAACACTTAAATTGCACTTGTTTTTTTTATTTTCACGTCGAACATTCTTTTTTCCCCGTCTTATATTACGTATTCTTGTTTCACTAACTCAAACCTATTTTTACTGGTATAACGAGTATTTTATTTGTGTTTATTTTTGTTGTTTGTTTGAGTTATTTTTTAATTAATTTCTATTCATGAAAACTTTAATAATTTTCTACATTTAATTTTTAGCTGAATTTTTTATTAAATAACACAAATAAGATCTGTTTCGATAAGACCCTTTACAACATTTTTCCACGTCGAACTTTATTTGTTTGTTTCATGTTTGACTAAGGTCAAACTTATTACTTGGTTTTATATGACCAGCATCTAATATTTGCTTTGTGCATTTTTGTGTTAAATTTTTTAAAGCTTTCGTTTTAAATTGTTTCTGTTTTATTTTTGGTCATATTTTGAATAAAGTTTTGTTTTCTGTTTCTTTTCATGTTTGATAAAAAACAAAATGGCTAAAATCTTCGATGATGACCAACAAATGTCGGTCTGTAAAGAAAACCCCATTAGGGGAGGCATCAAAATCTTACCCGCCTGACAAAATCGTACAAGGCCCAAATTAAGCTGCTGGTAAAAGAAAATTTCAGAAAATAAAAGTATGGGAGCATAACCTGGCTAAAATAAGAATAATAAAACCAATAAAGACAACCATCTCATTCTGGCGGAAAAGCTAAAGAAAAGAAAAAAAAAACCTATCCGAATAATGAGAGTGTTACGGATTGGGAATATCTCTCCTGCTGGTCGTCCCCCGCCTAAATGTGTAATCAACCTCGCGGAGATTTAGAGAGCAAAATATGACTGGATTTTATTAGATCTCCAAGAATTGAACGTTGAAGACGCATTGAAATCCTTGTCTTTGTCAAATGTTTGAAAACACTTTGTTCCATGAATGACCCCGTCACCATATCGTTGATGTTTAAACCCCAAATAATACTAAAATATACTGGTTATTTCACGTTGGAAATACTGCTACCTATACTTGAAAACCTTATAGAGACAACCACTCGAGACATTATAACTAAAAATCTCATTCTAAGAATATAATACGAACGCAGACGAAAGATATTAGCGGCCTTTGAGGTTTGTTAAATGTTAAGGAAACACTTAGCTTTCTATCTAGTCCAATACGGTAACATATTGAAAGCTTCCTACGACGATATGAACTGGAGATGCAATATTAAAATTTCGGTGGATCGCGAAGACTTCACCTCCATCTCCTTTTGTCTGAATGTAGAGGACTAGAAAATACCGGGCATTGCGTCCTCTTGGATCTGACTTCTCTATGGGTCCACCGGTGCGTTGGAGATATGAAATGGTGTTTTATCGTAGCATTTTCTATCGTTTTGTTACATTCGTCAACGATGTACGCTTTGCTGTACGTTCTTGTGTCATAGTATTTACTACAGAAAATATGGACGATTCAGGTACTACTCGGGATTTACCCACCAGGTGCAACTAAAAAGGTAGCTGCACCTAGTGGGTAAATATAAACCGCCTGTATTCACGATAATAAATAACTAATAATAGATAAACAAAGTAAATAATAATAAATAATAATAAATAAATAAATAATAATAAATAAACCGCCTGTATTCACGAATTTTCAGATCTTGTGTTGAGCAGAGCCGAAGTTGAGGAAATCGGTTTCAGTGGGCATGAGAGTGTGACTGGGGAATGATCAACAGCGATATATTTGTTGTCTTCCCTGTGAAGATTCTCGGCATCTAGTTTGATCCCGATTATTTTTTGTGCTGAAGAAGGCCGAGGTCGCATTCAGTCTGTAATCCAGGAGGCTAGTGCGAAATTTTGGGGCTCGCACATTTATCCGACAATCTTTTACCGATGCTCCGTACACTCATTGCCACATTAATGCGTTTAGTTACTCTTGTCTCATTCTTGTTGGATTTCAAGGCGCCATAAGTACTTCAGGTGACCTGTTATCTCCAGCCTTCTGAATGTGATCAGTGTATTCTAAGCGTTGAGATTCGTCAACATACTAGTCGCATCGCGTTTCTAGATTGAATGTGTAAATGTTAATTCTGGATGGAAGACGCCCGTAAAATGTTCATCTTTGAGAAATGTGCACTCATGTGAGGTGGAGGAGCAAGGAGAGTATTTTTTATTGTGAATGTCGGATTGCTCTCAACTGTCTCTTAAATGTGACACTTGGCCTTCCCGATGTCGAGGCGATGTCCTGTAACGCAATATATGTCATGTTATTGAGGCGTTCCGTTCAAAATTATCTAATTGGCGAGCTCGTTCTTCGGAAGCAGAAGACTTGCTCTATATGACTTTCAACGCTGATTTGAATTGTCTCACTAATGATGAGGTATCACTCATCTGGCTTGTGATAAGAAAAGCTCACTGTCAAGTCGTTTTTACGGGCTTTTGCTTGCTCGGCGTTATGAGAGTCGTGATATGGACGACACGAGAGGAGTGATTCTGTGGGAATGAGGACTTTACATCTTCTTAAATTATCTTGTAATTTAGGCCTCAAATTAAAATAGAGATTAGAACCGAAAGAAGATGAATCCCTCTATCAGTATTTGGCTAAAAGAGGGTGAGCCATGAGCATATCTCCCGTGGAAAAGAATTTAATGTAGAGTGGGATGTGATGCCGGTTAGGCATTAAGATATTTTCTAACTAGATTAAACCTTGGCAATCCAGTCTGAAAGTAGTCTAGCTTAGACTTGTTTTTGTTTTTAGTTTCTTCGTTTAAAGATTTCTTAGCTAGGGAAAGTCGGTCCATTGGCATCTTTCGTTGCTGCCCCACTTTCTTGTGTTTAATACCCACTTCTTTCTGATATTATTTCACCAGAATTGTCAGTTCCTTGGTGGATGCGCGATTGCTTTGTATTTGTTGAAGTGTTTAGATGAATGTCTTTTGGAGTTAGTGACTGAATGATTGTTATTACTTACCTAGTGTCGCATTAGTTTCAGCCAGTTAAATGATTTTCTGTCGCATTTAACAATTGTAGAAAGATTTATTACCCATACTGTTTTTCATTTTCTTGTATATAAATTGTAATTATTCATTCAAGTTTATTTTACATGTTGTTATGACACCAAAACAATGTTCATATGAGAACTAATTAAGACAAAATGGGTACTAATGTATTATGGTGTCTCTAGTAAGAATGGCTAGAATTTATTTTTGGTGTAAGTAATACTGTGTTATGATTAGGTCAGCAATCGTGACTTGCTAGTTTTAAGACACAAAAGACTAAAGACCAGCCTTCTCCTGTCATTCTTGTGTCACATTTTTCATTAAAATCCAATTAAAAGATCGATAAAATTAAAAGATCCAACGGAAAATCAGTAATATGATCGATTCCGACTTGGCAGCTCAGATACATTCACTTTCTCACCGGCGCAATGTGGCTTTCCAGTGTCTCTTCTACAAATAATTTCACGGCTACTGCTGCGATGAACCAAGCTCATTAGTGCCCCCCTATATATGAACTTACTCGAACCACACGATTAACAATTAAGTCCCTACCCTTGTACTGTGAAACCAATAAAATGTAAACGCAAACTCTACTCCATCAGTTTCTTTTGTTGCACATCCTGCCTGTGGAATCCCCTTCCATTTACTTACTTCCCCGAAAGCTACAATCTCCAAGAATTTAAATGTAAAGTCAATAGTCATATCCTATCTCACTAATCTGCATTCTTTCTCTCATGCTCCTTTCTCCGTCCACTTTACTCTCATCAGTATTCTCATCCTTCACTTACCAACTTCTATGACACCCTCTATAAAATATCACTCTTTCTCATAACTTTACTATGTACCTCCCTGCAAAACTGGCAGTCAAATGAGTGATATGATTATAAAAATAAAAAACACAATGTACCTCCCTGCAAAACTGGCAGTCAAATGAGTGATATGATTATAAAAATAAAAAACACAATGAATCTAAGCGCAGTACTAGAAGAATGTGATGTGGGATGCGCGTTGTAGCGCAGTGGATATCGACTCGGAACGAGAAATCGGAGAGCCGAGTTCGAATTCCAGTTGAATTCCTTGCATTCACTTACGCGCAAATCCCCTTGGGAAAGGTATTAATCCGTCTATTCCTTCCAGTTATGGGTTAAATAACAGGACAGATTGGGTTCTATAGCCTTGGTCGGCAACCAGTCTACCACAGAAAGCAATGGCAACCTACTGCTGGATAATCTTCTGCCCAGTCAGTCATGTCTCTTTCGAGACATGATCGCCCAAGCGTTTATCACGTATGGCACTTAACTAGAATAATAACTAGAATAGAACTGACTAGAATAATAAGAACATCTCATCATTTTCTAGTTGGAATAGCTAGACATAACCGCAAGTTAATATTTTCTTATCATGCAATTTTTGCTTGTAAAAGTCTTATTTGGATTCTTATAACCTAAAATTTCAATTCTCGCCGTTTTATTTATTCCCTGAACCAGTACTTTTAATATTAACTGTGGACGTTTTTAGTGAAAGATTAATGGGATCACTGAATATTTGTCTCGCCAAAAATATGTGCGCATTCATGTTATATCAGGCCCAGGCACTGATGTCTCGATTCTTGATTGTCTTACGGATATTAAATACTATGGACGTTATTCTAAACAACCATGCAAACATTTTAACGCTGCGTGAACATTTTGGAAAGATTTCAGAGACATCACGGATATTGCTGGTGTCAGCGATTCAATTGTCAGTCGTGACAACAAGGTGAAGAAACAACCTGGATCCATCAGTCCAAAATGTAAAGAAAAATGCGGTCGGGAGAGAAAAACAATGCCAAGAGACGACGAATACGTGATCAGGAAAAATCTGAAAGATTCTAGAAAGGTATTATTCGCTTTGCTTCATTAATTTGCACATATATTTGTATATATGGGCTTAAAATTAATTTTGCAGTTATTTATACATACACACATGCACACACACAAAAACACACACACACACATATATTATGCAGTTAGGCAGCAAACCCACTTTTATTTTTATTTTCTTGTTAGGGAAGTTTCCTATAAAACGACGGACAATGTGGCAGTTTATTTTTAATATAATTTTTTCTGTGTTCTTAATTTTTTTTCTCTTTCAGTACATAAATTATATAAAAATTATCCAAATATTTTCTTTTACTTTTAACTGAATATATAGATTGTTTTACCTGCAAGATCTAAATTAAAGAGAACCAATGTTATTAAAGAATGTACATGTCATTTAAAGAACTGTTTTCTTGATCGACCAAAATAAGTATATAATTGCGTTGCATAGCATGGAACAGGCTTGCCTCCCAGAGAGTAAAACACTACGCCTGGCTTGACACTCTCAGCGGAACTCAAGTGGAATGACTACGTCGAATTCATTGCTAAATCCGCTGCTATGAAAGTCGGCTGTCTGTGCAGGACCCGGAAATTCTTTCCGTCTGAATCTATCCTGCACATATATAAATCTACCGTCAGCCCGTGCATTGAATACTGCTGCCAGATCTGGCCGGATGCCCCTGCTATTCTCCTCGGAGCTCTTGACAAAATACAACGGAGAATCTGTAATGTGATCGATACCGACTTAGCTGACCGCCTCTCACCGGCGTGACGGGGCTTCCCTGTGCCTCTTCTATAAGTACTTTCACGGCTTCTGCTCTGATGAACTTAAATCACTGGTGCCTCCTAGGTGTGAATTTGCACGAGATACTAGATTGGCAACTAGGTCCCATCCTTTTACAGTGAAACCGACGAAATGTAACTGCAATTTCTACTTCTTTCAGCTTCTTTTCTCGCACTTCACGCCTGTGGAATTCCCTTCCGCATGCTTGCTTCCCCGACAGCTACAACCAGGATTTAAATGTAAGATCAATTGACACCTCCTAACACACGAACCCGCACCCGTTCACTCCAATACTCTCCCTATGTACCTCATAACTCGTCTGTCACCCTCTTTCTGACATTTCCTATACCCGATCGCTCTATGTAACCCCCTGCGCTATAGTGGCAGTGGACTGCTTTGCTTGGGGTGATATGATTAATATATATATATATATATATATATATATATATATATATATATATATATATACTATTACATGTTTAACAAGAAGTATCTCGTTACCTCTCTCTGATGAGTAGCTCTATTCATATAGATACCCAATCAAATCTAACAATCATGATCCGTAACATGATCATCGCTAATATAAATATGACAGCAACTGCCACATGGGAATAACGGCTAAAAATAAGGGAATCATTATCATAAAAAGGAAAAAGTGAATACTTTACATACCAACCAATACGGGCACATATATGCTGACCGTCTTTGAAAAAAATAAACATTCCTCTATCTCTACATACAAACCTAAAACAATGTATATATTCATTTAACAGTAAAATAAAATTATTCCATTATAACTGTATAGCCAAAATCGTTTGAATAAATGAAGCATTCGGACGATTTTTATATAATCTATGTACTGAAAAAATATAGTTTCATGTAAAAAAAAATTATGACAATTTAATCCCAGTAACTTGTGAGTTTTTTAACGAAATTATACTCTTCAGCAGTGAATCGAGTTATTTCAGTGACTGGCGTGTGTATATAATACGCTAAAATTACCCTTTCTCGGATTCCATGCGCTTATAGCTTAGGGGCTAGCAACTCCGACTGACATAAAAGATTTTAGATTATTACAATGAGCAATACATATTTCACCGCGTCCTGATGTTATTATCGCTGCTCGTCAGACCCAAATGGTACAACAGTTGGTTCTCAAAATATACATATATATTCGTCATCCGTATATGAAAATAAATTGGAAGAATTTCCAAATCCCTTGGTGAAAATTTATTTCGAGAATATTTTAAAGAGATAAAGGTCTCTTATAAAAATATGTTTTATAAAATTGTATTTCATTTAATTATAAACTCTCGTCAGACCGAAAATTTATATAAAAATTGAGTTCTTAACAGATTACGATCCCCCGTGGAATTTAACTTAAAAAGTAACAAGGGTACGTATATATATATATATATATATATATATATATATATATATATATATATATATATATATATTGTCAAAAGTATTCAGCCTTCTTGGGTTACTACAATTCGTCAAGCTCATTATCTACTGAGCTGTAGTATTCGCGACTCTCCTGTACATTTGTGAGACCTGAGTAGTCTTCCAAAGATACACCCGCGAATTTGAAAGTTTTCATCAAATAAATTTCATAGAATTTTGCGAAACACCTGTCAAAACCGGATTCTGAGTAACAATGTTCTCTTCCGCGCAGAAATTGACTTTCTAGAAAACCATCATGAGTTGTTATATCGATGGGCCGGACACCTTACTTGAATGCCAGGCCTTTGTCTAGCCAGACAATCGTCTCCATAATCGCATTTGGTAAGAGACCACTTGGAGCCTTACGTAGTCTATTTAAGGATCAGTTCGAAAACAATATGCTGAAGTTGATCTGGTCAACTGGGAGGGGAAAGCTGCAGGAAGAATCAATTGGAGAATAGAAGTTCATAAAAACAACATCCATTAAAACACAAGAACACAAATGGATTAGACAAAGAGACCACAAATAAAAGCCCGAACACTCTTTTTCTTGAAACATTTCTACCCTGCCATGTAGTAGTTATGAAATAAATTACCTAAATATTTCGAATCTTGCCAATCTATCATTGCCTAGACAATTCTATGGACTAATGACGGATAAAGAAAAAAAGATATATTCCAATATACAAACTCTGTCTGGAGAAACACTAAGAACGCACAATTACCAAAGAAACTTTACACAGAGACACACATGTACAAACATACTTACGTACATAACATTACTGAATTTTTACTAATAGGCCCAATATCATTATTAATATTACTATTAAAATAATTATTTAGGAGGCAATCTGCTATCTCTACACACACGCGTGTGTTCGCTCCTATAAATATTATAATACACCCGGCTACTTATTGAACATTAACATTTTTAAATCTTTGTAGACATTCATGTACAATTCATGTATATTTTGCCATCACAATATTTAGCGTCATCACCATTATTATTATTATTGTTTTTTCCTTTCATTTCATATTCGTAAAACAATTTCTGTACACATATAAATGCAAATTTAATTTATATTGCACTTTTGTGAATTGCCACTGAGGTCCAATAAAATTAAATCACTGACTCATGTATTACCTCTCACTGTGTTGTCACGAACTACTTAATAATTTGTTCCCATAAACTACTTTACACTCTGTCATTAACTACGCTCACTGAACTATGACACCCCAAGATTTAAGAAAACATTTTATGGACATAAAATTTGGCGCAACATTTACAGAGCCTGATCAAGTGATCGCAATGAATCATATTACATTTTAATAATATAGCGATCAAGTCAACATTTTTCTGCATAAGACGGAAAGTATTGGCCAGTTAGATGTGAGACATGTAGTGGCATAGACACATTTATCTTCATCTCAGTTTAATCTTTGAAAATCATAGAAAATTGAAACAGTTAAAGAGTCAATATTCTTAACAACTCCCTCTATATGAAGAATGAGACAGATTGTTGTCAATCAGTATTGACGTCAGTATCCATTCATATAAACAGAGGCACGGTCCCAGAGTTCAAGAGCTATTACACCTAAATTTAGAAAGACTAAATTTTATAATATATATATATATATATATATATATATATATATGATAGCGGGCATTTCTTAATTTAAATTCTACATAATTCATAGTGCGATAGAAATTTCTACCAGAAATTCTTCCCATATGACACTAAGAAATAAGTGGCAATTCATATTCCACCATTATATGGGAGGCATTTTTAGTATGAATGTATTACTGCATCCTATCTTGAATTAATGAAATCGGTGGATTATAAAATAAAACCTATTATATATATATATATATATATATATATATATATATATATATATATATATATACTATTTACGCTCTCACACCCTGATTGAGAACTCTGGAATGAATGGTAGACTTTGAAAAACAGTAGCTACTCTGGCATGTACGCATCGCTCATTCAGTAACGGTTTAGAACACTCTGGCTATTGGGCGGGTATAATGACAATATACACGCTAAAAAGTCAGTCTTCGACTACCGAACGTCCATAGCCCAGAGGTAGAATCGCCGACTGACGCCAATTCGGTCGGGTTTCAATCCTGGGTTAAAAGCAATCGGAGTCTAACCGTACTGATGAGCTGTGATACAGCGAAACAGATCTGTCTGCGGATGACTATATATATAGATATATATATATAGAATAGATTATGTTCTCATTAGGATTGAGCTCTCTAGAGAAGATTTTAAAAACAGTTTCCACTTCTGTGATATATGCGTGACTCTTCAGAAATGAATTGAGTTCTTTCGTCGTGTGTATACACTGCTTATATACAACACGTTAAATTTTCCCTTATCTGATTCCTATGGATTAAGAGTTAGCGACTGACACCAAATCGGTCGAGTTTCGATCCCGGTCTGAAGCAAGTGGATGTGTCTAGCCACACGGATGAGCTGTGATACAGCGAAACAGGCTTGTATGTGGATTAATATATATATATATATATATTATATATGTGTGTGTGTGCGTATATATATATATATATATATATATATATATATATATATATATATATAGTATGATAATATGATAGTTTTTCATTTATATGCAGAAGTATACATACTAGATCAATTTTCTAAGATTTCTAAGGATTTCCAATGGGAATTTGTTCAAATATCTTTTATCTGTTGATCGATAATGCTGGAAATTACGTGGTAGGACTTCTTCAACACATGCTATAAATACTCTTCCTTGATTAAATCTATACACTCTGTTTGCTAAATCAACTGAATCCTTTTAGCGTTCTTGTAACCATTTAATACTGCGATGATATGTAATAGCTTCTTTTGCGTAGTATTTAGGTAGTCCGGGATTTGTAATTTTCTCTTATTGAGCGGAACAGGATTTTAGAATTTATTTTTTCTAGTGTACAATACGGAAATGTTGTTTAATATCAGTTCTCCTATTTGACAGTGAATACTGGACTATCACGCCACAGATGAAGAAATGATTTGATAGACTGATCCTGTGATAAAAAAACAAAAGTGTTGACTAAAATTGAAACAAAAAATATATTTATATAAACATTAAAAAGATACAGTTGAATATTCGTAGCCACATGATGGCGAAAGATGGCTTAGAAAATATGATACGCACAGAATATATTGAGACAGCGGAAATCAGTACATAGTTGATTTAACGACCAAGTGTAACATGGTTAACAGAATAGGAATTAGGAGAGATATCAAAGTTAAAAAGTACTAAGAGCTACAGAAAATAGGAAATTGTGGGGAACCGTGATCGCCAACCTCCTGAAGAGACACACAAAAGAAGATATTCTACCATCGCACCCTTATGATAACAAGACGCAGGTATACTATTGTTTGATTTTTTAACCCTCTAGGGCCATTCGTATCATATTTGATACAGTATGAAAACAAGCCTTGAAAGAAATATTTTCCTGAAAAATTTTTTAAGAGAAATATTTTATAAATTTCAAATGAAAGCAGTACTGACTGCTCAGTCAATGAATACCAAATGTTTCCTTATAGGGAAATACTGTATCAAATATGATACGAATGGCCCTAGAGGGTTAATAAAAACGCTAAAAGATTCTTTAAACTAGGGTACGTTAGTCTTTGAATCAAGGTACGTTTTCGAAGTATATAGGTCGGCTGAAGAGCTATTCAATGACGTACATTTGTTATTATTTATTTCCTCACTCGGCCAGCCACTTTGTTTCTTTACCATCATTCTTTTTCTAATTAAGCGTGTTTAAAATTTTGTTTAGTGTTTGACACTTGCCTCGATATGACTGGGAAATGTGTTCAATTCTCATACCAATAGATTTTGATCACTCAATAGTTGGACATCCGTAGACATGTTTCTTTTTTTAAGTCATTCCTCCGCAAACAAATCAATAAAGCCACAACAAAGCAAGGATTTACTGAGTGTTAGGAATGAAAAATAATATTAAGGAAAGAGAATTGTATTTAAATTTTTAAAAATTAAAGTTGACTGAAAAGCAAGAAACCAGAAGAGGGTTTCACAAATGAGATAGTGCGAAATAAGGAAATGGTAGCATAGAACTAACCATTTTAACTGTAAAATCATGAGAATCTGTTGTAAAGTTTAAAATCATGAAGTTCAGGTAGAAACTATCGCCCGGTTCACACTCCACCCACATCTATTGAACAGGTGAAGAGGCTCATCCCTTGTTTCCTGTTTAGGATGCGGTTTCCGGCTTTCTCTTTTCCATTCTTTTTACCCTTACGTAGCCCCCTGCGCATCAGTGGCGTTATCGCCTTGCTTGGGGTGATATGATTAAAAAAAAAAAAAAAAGAATAGAGAACATATCATCAGAAGAATTGCTATTAATTTATTTATAAGAAAGGCAGGGAGAAACTACGTTACTTCGGTGATAAATTGATGGGAACCGCTCTTCCAGGTAAGCACCAATAACATTGCAGATTCTTCTTTGGATTTTTTCAAGAATCTCTAAATCAATATCATAAGCACAAAACCAGACTCAGACCATGGTTGGTAAATACAGAAAATTTAGGAGAGCTCATATTTTAAATTCTGTTTAAGAAATTGTATTTAATAAAAGTGGCTCATATCGATACTGAAATTTCTCGTGTGAATGAATATATGAAAATGAAATAAGCAGGACAATTTTATATTCAAACATGACTATGTCCATTTAACACGCAGTTGTTATAGTAATTGTGGCTATTATACGATATCCCCCTTTTGAATTTTTGGTATTTTATTTAGTTCACGCAGATACGTAAATTTATTATTAATAATGGAAGCATTCTGATTAAACAAGCAAAATCTGACTCTTAAAAATATCAGTTACGAACCCGGCAAAATTTGCTTACCGTGTTCGTAATGCAATACACACACACAACTCTGGGAACAAATATAAACATTATACATAATAACTTTCGCGTAAAATAATATCCATCCTCGATGAGGGCTAACATTGTAGCAGACAGCGCTCGGAATAAGAAACGGACATTTTAATACTTTATAAATAATCTATATTCGGAAAAGACCAAAAATTACATGAAAAATTATTCTTAATATCTAGTCTATTACTTTAAATGAAACCTGCACAAAAGAATTATTGCTCTCATTTTTTTTTCAATTGGAGTAGATAGTCTAAACTACCGCGCGGATCACACTCCACGCACGTCTATTGAACAGGTGTAGAGGCTCATCCCTTGTTCCCTGTTTATGGTGTGGTTTCCGGTTTTCACTTTTCCAATCTTTTCACTTTTCTTCTTTTTTTCTTTTTTCAATTGGAGTAGATAGTCTAAACTATCGCCCGGTTCACACTCCACCTACGTCTATTGAACACGTGTAGATGCTCATCCCTTGTTCCCTGTTTAGGATGTGGTTTCCGGCTTTCTCTCTTCTAATCTTTTCACTCTTACGTAGCCCCCGGCACATCAGTGGCGTTACCGCCTTGCTCGGGGTGATATGATTAATATATATATATATATATATATATATATATATATATATATATATATATATATATATAATCGATTTCGCCCCAGAAAGTCAGTAATGCCACTAAGAAATATGGCATTACTGGGTCTAGTAGAAATAATTAGAGAAACATTATTGAATGGGAAGTGATAAGAGAAATTTAATGGACGGAAGGTAGCAGTTCGCATATTATTTACAGATTTATTAATTAGATTAAGTTTGCCTGGAAAGCATGAAGCAGATGGGAATTCAACAAGGAAAACTTTGAGAAAAGTACCTAGATAGAATTTACGGCTATTTATCGCTAGCTCAACTGTTAACGGATCATGTCTCGACGGCATTACTGCAATTAAATTCAATAATTCTTCAAACATTGGAAAAGGGCATATTCGAATAATTATCATTAAACTACATTCATAGAAATTACACAGACAGACAACACTACGATGGTGCGAAAGTAAACGAAAACGAGATGCCAGATCAACACTAATAATATTCATGTTTCTTCTTTGGATATTTTTTGCGTGCGTGATTGTATTTCTGTATAGATGGATATAAGAAGCTAGCGATATATCACTTGAATATGGATGACGAAGCAAAATATCTTATTTTAGACGATGCAGCATTTTGGAGAGTTGATCGGATGTCGCTGAGTTCTGGTGCAGCAAAATTGGATCACCACCATTCACAAGTATAGAATGTTTCTTTTTCAATTTTTCGTGTATATTCCCAGTTTCTACACAATACGAGGTTACTGTTTTTTTTCTGAAGATTCAGTAATGAATAACCCACTATACAATAACCATTAACGTTTTATGTTGCAATGGAGATTTTGTGTATTTGTTTTGGTGATTCACATACCATTTTGTTTCTATGAGAAAATATTTTTCCTTCCCTGTCAACCACCCCTCCCCTTTTTCTTTTTTTTTCCTTTCCTTGTCTTTTTCCTTCGTTTACCTTTAACACTTCTATTCCCACTGACAGGGCTAAATTTCGCCGTTGCGGAAGACACGAGAAATCTTCGTATAGATGGCTAACGGATTTCAACATCGAAATTTATATATATATATATTAATTCAGATACTTCAATCCAAGGGAAAAAAGTAGGAAGGTAAATTCCAAAAACCCGATCCTAATTAATATTAAAAATTTTATTTTAATATTAAAAAATGATACAGGAAGAGAGCTCCATGTAATAAAATATTACAGAGCAAATATATATTAAAAAAGGATTAATTCAAAGATGTTGAATGGCCATTTCGATATGAAGATCCCCACGGGGGATAACACATCACCTCAGCAACAGAAAAATCCTTTCAGAAACTGGAGAAAAATTAGTCTACTTTTCCTTTTTAAATAGATTTGCAAAGAAATTAAAAAAAGAAAATAAAAAGGAAAAATAAAGCAAAAGAAAAAGAAAAAGAAAAAGAAAAAGATAAAATCAAATCAAATAAACAAGAAAAGAAAAAATTGACATCGTCTGGGTTCGCAAAAAAAAGAAAGAGAATTGTAACTAAAAATTAAAAATTAACAGACAGCCGTGTTAAATCGACGTAAGTTTAAGCAACACGGAAAAAAGGTGGGAGTTAATAGAGATAAAGGAAGGAAGGGAGGGAAAAAGAAAAGAAAAGAAAGAATTTTTTTTTTAAATATTACATTTCTGTATTCAATATATTCAACATTTCTGTATCTTCAATAGTTATTGTAAATCGCCGGAAAAAGCCGAAAAGTTGAAACATAGGTTGCGGAAATATCTCCTTTCCAAATGAAAACTATTTAATTATGACCAAAACCCAAGTTATTATATATATATATATTAGTTGACATAGACTTTAACTGCTTACATACGGTGAATAACTGATATTGAGCATTATAACCCATAAAATAATCATCCCATGATTAAATATATGTGACACATGTTTTACCAATAAGAATCAGATCAAATAGCAACCTGGACACTGTCTTTTTATAAAAACATCTTTTTCATAGTTAACTCTCTGAAAAAGCATGAATAAAGTGAAGTAAATAAAGTAAGTTGTCAGAATGAGACACGTTTCGTACGTTGTTCTTTATGTATTCTATCATGCATATATATGTGTGTGTATCTGTATGTCTCTTTCTCTTTATATATATATATATATATATATATATATATATATATATATATATATGTATATATGCTACTATATTAACATATTATGACACGTTATCACGAACATGATTTTAGTGTAATATAGTTCATATAAATTATTAAAATTTAGCGTGATATAAAATACGACATAATTGAATTTTTTATTTTAAATGTATATATATATATATATATATATATATATATATATATATATACATACATATATTATATATAAATATAAATATATATATATATATTATATATAAATATAAATATATATATATATATTATATATAAATAAATATATATATATATATATATATATATATATATAAATATATATATATATATATATATATATATATAAATATATATATATATATATATATATATAAATATATATATATATATATATATAAATATATATATTATATATATATATATATATAAATATATATATATATATACATATATTTATATATATAAATATATATTATATATATACATATATTTATATATATATATATATATACATATATATATATATATTTATATATATATTTGTGTATTATCTTTACATATAATATTCTGCGTCTAAATTAATGTTTCGGACGAACTCATGTGCGGTTTGCCTCTAAATGGAAAGTGGCTCTGACTGTCGCCAATCGGAAGCATTTGCAGGGTTTTGTTCCGGACCTAAACGTAATTTTCCAGTGTCTGAAAGCGCTTATCAAGGGTGGCCCGGAGGCTGATCATCTCTGGTCGGGTCGGGTCGGTGCGGTAAGGGGGGTATGATGTGAAAGACCCGAAACCCCCTAGTGATCCTCGCGATGACATCACTGACGATACCCTCTAGCTCCCCATTACGGTGCGTATGTTTGAAATATAACATACATTTAGTCATAATTTGTGATTCTGAGTAGCTAATTCCAGAAAGCACATTTTTATTTGAATTAAATAATTTAATTGAAATAATATATTTTTTACTGTTCTACTAATGTTACTGCTCACAATCGATCAAGAAAATTGAAAAATTGAGAAGTAATCGCTATTTAAAAGAGATGCAAAACCATTAAGTTAATTTGGATACCCTCTTCTCAAATACTTCACACACAAAAAAAAAAGCTTCATGTCGAAACTGGAAAATCATTGCCGGTTCCGTGGCCTGCATATAAATAGTTTTCCTATAATCAATAAAAACGTTAATTTGCAAGCAGTGAATTGTGTAGTTGGCCGTCGGTGTACTAATCATTTAAAAGCCCACGGCTGCTCTCAATCCAACACTTAAATAAATTTTAACAGAATCACGCTATGATAGCTAATATAGATTTTACGCAACTTGCTAATTTAATCTGAAGTAAAAAAAAAATACACTCGAAACTTAATATAATTGCGTTGATCATTTCGTAAGAGATGCAAAGTAGGTATTTTTATTCGAAAGCAAATGTCAGACTATCAATGATTTGCTCTCTGTTTATAGTTGCCTGTGGATTGTTATGGTTTGTTTTTACGGCACATCACTATTATCTAGATTTGTTTGCTGTTGTTGGTTTTCTGTAATTTTTTTAATGCGGAATTATTTCATGTTGATATTAAATAAACCGAAATTTCAAAGCAATTGAATTATGTTTCGTTTCGACAAGATTCACAACATTTAGAGATATGTATTAATACGGTCGACATAAGTAAGGTTTGCACTAGAATAAAAAAGAGACACTCGAAGAATCTGCACATATGTCTATCTTTTATTTCTTGATATATAATAGAATCATCTGCCTAGTCAGTCATGTCTCTTTCTAGACATGATCGCCCAATGCGTGTATCACGTATGGCACTTACATGATAGAAAAATAATTTTTCATTTTCAAGCGAGACGTAAATGTAGATTTGACGATGATGAAAAAGATAGAGATGAGTTTGCAATATAAAAGAAATGAAATTAACTAAGTTTTAATTAGAAGTGGGGTAGTTTTGTGAAAGTGACGTCGCTAATCAGGGATCTTGCAATTTAACCAAGTGTTTATTAACATAAGTACGTTTAAACCCAGTGCTTCTTAACCGATTACCCTGCATTGGTATATTTTAACCCAGTGTTTTTTAACTGGAACATCCAGCATTAGTAGCAATTTAAAAAACAGTGCGTCTTACATTGATGCACTGTGCATATTAACCGGACCGTTCTTCATTTCTGTATTTTAGACTGGTACATTTGAATCTAGTCTTTATTAACCGGTGATTTCTTCATTGGTAAACTATCCTAGTATCTATTAATTTGTGCGCCCTGCATTAGTAAATTTTTACGTATTGTTTGTTTACGGGTTTTTCCTGCATTGATAAATTTTAACCAAGTGTTTAGTAACCTGTGCGCTCCGCATTGGTGCATTTTAACCTATCTGATGATTCCTGTTGGTACACTTTAACCCAGTATTAATTTAACCCAGTATTTAGTAACTAGTTACAATACATTAATAAGAATTTAAAAAAAAAACAGTGCGCCCTGCATTGGTTCATTATAGAACAGTGTTTATTAACCGGTTTACTCTGCATTTATGCAATTTGAACCAGTGTATATTAACTGGACCGCTCTGCATTGGTATAGTTTAAACTGTTTTTTGAAGAGCTGCACACTGCATTTTTACGAGTTAACCTAGTGTGCATTAACTGGTGTACATTTTATTAGTAATGTTTACAAAAAACCGCGCCTTGTATGGGTAAATTTTAAACTTAGCATATTTCTACCAAGCGTTCGTTGCATTAGTAAATTTTAACCCAATATTTATTAACATGTGCTCCCCTCATTGGTACATTTTAAATTATCGCTTTATTTACCGGTGATTCCCTCATTCGAACATTTTATCCTAGTATTTATTAACCGGTGTGCCCTGCATTACTAAATTTTATCGTAGTGTTCATTAACCGGTGTGTTCTTCCTTGGTATACTTTAACTTAGTATTTATTAAACAGTACTCCCTGCATTGACAAAAAAATAAAGTGATTATTAACCGGTGCGATCTGCACTGGTAAACTTTAACGTCAGCTTTGTTAATAAGTGTGCCCTGCATTGGTACAATTGAACCTCGTGTTTTTAACCGGTTTGCTCTGCATTAGTACACTTTAATCTATTATTTATTAATCGGTGATTCCTGCATTCGTACTCTTAAACTGAGTGTTTTTATCCGTTGCGTTTTGCATTGGTACATATTGACCAAGTCTTTATTCAACGGTTCCTCCAACATTGGTATACTTTACCCTAGTATTTACCAACCGGTGAACCCAGTACTGTTACATATTAACCTAGTGTTTATTAACCGGTGGACCCTGCATTAGTAAACTTTAACCTACAAGAGAAAATTAGTTATGTTGGTTGGTTGGTTGGTTGTTTTGCTTTTATGGCATATCAACCTCGGAGGGTCATTATTGCCAACTAAAATTTTATTTATTTATTGCTGGTAATACCTTTTTCTTTCAACAATTTATTGTTGTTTTTATATAATTTTTGTGTCTAGTAATACTTCTTCTCTTTTCGAGTAATAAGATTCATTGGGATTTGTTTTAAGGGTAGGGTCCTTAGGTCCTAACCTGTTTTTTGACCCATAACTGGAGGGAAGGGACGGATTAATACCTTTAACAAGGTTATCAGTGCTTAAGTGAATGCAGTGTGTTTAACTGGAATTCGAACTCAGCTCACCGATTTCTCTTTCCGAACCGATATCCACTGCACCACAACGGACATCTGTCACTATACGCGTATAGCACCTGGTATTCCCAAGCTGTCAACCATTTAAGTACTGACCAGGCTCAACGTTGGATAACTTCGGTGATCAAGCGACAACCAGTGTATGCAACGTGATATGAGAAAATGAGTTAAGAGCTACTGGGAAGATATGGAAGTCCCTGGTCTTTTACGTCCTGAAGAGACACGGCACATACAAGAAGAAGAAGAATATGAGCGATATGCATTAAAAAAAATTTCAGTACTCATTTATCGTGCGGCAATTGGTACCGTCGTTAGAAATGTACAATAAATTTCTCTTCAGACAGTTTTTCAATGAATGTCCATTAGCTGTTATCGCTCGTTCCATATTGTGTAGAACGTAACATCTTCATTTTGCTATCATTTTCTTTCGAGTTAGATTTGATATTTATTTTAATTATTTCTGCTGACAAAACTTTTCGAATGATATAGTTTCTTTATACGGGGCAGTTGCTTGTTTGGAATTCTGTAGCTTCAGTTCAAGAGACTAGAATAAGTATTGTGCTCTTAGACCTGCGTCTTTCACTGTTAAAACATTTTTAATTATATCTGTTCGTAAGCAGTTTGATTCAGGTGATATTACAGGGAACCTCGTAGTAGAACTTCAAATTTATTATCACTGTTTTATCTTTCAGGAATGATTGACCTAGAAATAATTTGTAGAATACTCATGACAATGAATAATTATTCAACTCATCCGTAATTTCCTAACCCTATGTGATTGGTTCTTTTATGACTGATTGACCTTGAAATAATTTGTTGAATACTCATGACAATGAATAATTATTCAACTCATCCGTAATTTCCTAACCCTATGTGATTGGTTCTTTTATGACTGATTGACCTTGAAACAATTTGTTGAATACTCATGACAATGAATAATTTTTCAACTCATCCGTAATTTCTTAACCCTATGTGATTGGTTCTTTTATGACTGATTGACCTTGAAACAATTTGTTGAATACTCATGACAATGAATAATTATTCAACTCATCCGTAATTTCTTAACCCTATTTGACTGGTTCTTTTATGACTCGTCATTCAACATTCGCTTTTGGCCTACACTTCACGTATTGCTGAACATCCCACTGATTTTTAGCGTCACGTTATTGTACTTTTTGACAAAAATCACAGTGGGAACTGAAGAACTGTGTAGCAATTATTTCTAATGTCATATCCGTCGTCACTAGTTACCAACGGCTGTCTTACGTTTTTCTGAAATGACCATTTAACAACCTGTAGTTATTTCACGAAGGGTTTGACGCTATTCATAACATTCATAACCTTCATATAAATAATCTTCATATGCGTGCCCCGTCAGGCAGAGGCTATTTAAGAACGTGGTTCACAGTTTTACGTTAATATTTTGGTTTTGTTTTAAAATGCGACATTCTGAAAAACTGTCAAAATGCAGCGTTTTCTGTGTTCAATTTCTTTATCTTGCATACTATTTTTTTTATTTTTTAAGCTTATTCATACACGAGGAAATTTGTAACATTTATCTTTGGTACTTTAACCTTTTGAACTTATATGATGAATCAAAATAAGGTACCATCCCTCTTTTAACCAACATCTGTACAGGGACATTGCTTTCTTTCGGTCCATTCGTTTTCAGTATGTTACTTCTGTATTGAAATACATGTATTATTTGAGATTTAATAAAATTCAATCTGGGATGCCTAAAATGGGGAGAAAGATTTAAGGATTATCTTTTTGGGGGCAATATAACATATATCTTTCGTCAAGATTTGGAAATCCATCGTCGATTTCATGGATCTAGTAGGAAAGCGAAAAAATATCGCTACTTGGAGAAAAATAATAAAAGAAAACACAATTTCAAAGATCAATATGTAAAACCGGTATTGAAATTTACTAAGGTCCGCTTCTGGAAATACAGTCACAGCACAGAATTATAAATGACCCGGTGAGTATCGAAATGGCTGCGATAGCATTTTGACTGAGCTCACAAAAAAATGAACGTACAATAAATGTTCTAAAAGCCAGTATATATAAAAGCCAAAGTAGACCCAGAATTATTCCATTTTATAAAACGTAAGAAACAAGAAAAAACTATGAAATAGAATAAGATAGATTTGAATGCGACACGAGCAAACTTTCAAAATCGACAAACCTATCAGAGTGCCTCTATTCATTCATATATATATATATATATATATATACATGAGCGTGTTTTTGACAAAGTGTATATTCCATTGAATTGTTTGCTTGTTTTTTAGTGTGTGCATGTGTGCTAAGTCAAAAGTCAATGGCAAGTTGAAAAAGCATTTGAAAATATTTCCATTAGAACTTACGCTTTGCGCCGGATTGAAACGAAATCCTTCCCAAGGCACAATTGAAAGTAAATAAATACATAAAAAATGAACCGAGGATAGAAGAGGCGAGCAAAAAAGTGTATATCTCTTTGTAAAGAATGGGTAAAAAATATTGCGGGGAGAGATAGAAAGAGAGTATCAGCAGAAAAGGATAAAACTCAATAGATAAAAAAGCCTCAAAATAAAGAGATAGATAGAGAGACAGACAGACAGAGACAGAGAGAGAGAGAGAGAGAGAGACAAAGAGAGAGGGGGAATCCCAGAGTAAAAAAAAAAAGGAAGAAGATAGTCATAGAGAGAATAAGATAAAATAATCTAAAATTGAATATGAAAAAAAGTATCAAATGGAACATAAATTAAATTGAAAATTTCAAAAGAAGAAAATAGAATAGTTTCAAACCAACATAGGCATATATATATATATATATATATATTATAAAAAATGTGTTAAACGCTGTAAAACATTTCGCCGCCATTTTGTCGGAAATCCACCGAGTCAAAATCACTCAGAGATTTCATCTATCAATTGGAGTCCATATATTTGTAAACCGACATCGTCTGTTTTCTCTTGTAAATGATTTTTGTAGTCACGCATTAAGTGAATAATGTGGGCATCATTTCTTCTTCTTTTTCATCTTCTTCATTTTCACCTTTTTCAGCTTCTCCATTTTTCCTTTTTCTCCATTTCCTTCGTTATTATCTTTTTCAGATTCTTTAACTTCTTTTTTCTTTTCTTCATATTCTCTTTCTTTATTTCTTTCGTTATAATAATTTATTTCTTCTCGTGTTTTCTGTATATTTTTCTTCTTCATATTCTTCTCCTCTCTTTTTCAATTCCAATGCATATATTTATTCACACAGACACAGAGAGTTAAATACACGTATCTAACATTTTGAAATGTGCGTGTTCAAACGCTTGCTGACTCTCACCATCGACTTAGCCCGGATTTCAGATCTCCCAGTATGGACACATTATATTAAGTGCATAGACCTTGAAGCGTATGTCAAGTTCGATTTCGAATATATATATATATATATATATATATATATATATATATATATATATATATCGAGAGAGAGAGAGAGAGAGAGAGAGAGAGATATGTGTGCGTGTGTTTGCGTGTATTTCTTTCTAAACCTGTCAAAAATACCTTAAATAAATGTATAGATATTTTATTAATAACTGAACCAGCGTCAATGCCACTAAAGTGTCGTAATAATTCTGCATTATATAGACACGTGTAGAATATGAATTTTTTTATAACTCTATTTCTTATTTGTCCATTCATTCATTCATTCATTCATCCATTCTTTTTTTCTTTCTTTCCTTTTTCTTTATTTCCTTGTCAATAAAATATAATTATTTCTGTATCATACGAATCTTGTACAAAACCCACCATTAACACAATATATATTTAAAATATATATCTTCTGTATAATACTTATTGAATCATTGTAAAAATCTGAGAAAGACAAATTTGCGCTTATATTTGTTCAATTTTTATCCTGTTCACCTCAATTAGAAATAAGTATTTGTATATTTTACATTATATTTAGCTGTTTTCTTTACAATGAAACATACAGCATTCGTTGACCAAATAGGCAGTACTGCAATCGACTGTATTATATTAAATATTTCTCTTATAACAACATTTCTCATGTCTACTGGCTATTATCACACTTTCCAATAACTGATGAAGGCTTTTTTCTTAAACTTCCATTAGAAGTAATGTAGGACTATTTTATTTTTGAGTTATTTGTTCAGTCAAATTTAGTTGTTGATGTAGATGAAAATCCTCGAGTGATGTGCCTTCTGTTATCTGGCACAGTTCTTTGAGAGTTTGTAGCGCCAGTCCGCCATGTTCAAAGAATGATGGTCTTCACCCAGACGCACATGCGTCACTCGCTCGAAGACATTTTCAGAGTCCTTCTATATAATCTTGCTTTAATGGTTCATCTACGATGGTATTACCTAGCGTTCAGTGTCATATATGATGATTGATATTACTTAACTGTTCAAGATATTTCTCTTCGTTTTTAACAAACTTTTCCTGTCTCTTAATATTTAGCTTAATTTTGGAAGGTATATTTTCCTATTTCAATGTTCCTTCGTTTGTTGATGTGCATTATACGTCCATTGTTAAAACAATTACTAGATATTTAAGTTCTGAAGTTGCTATGTGTTGAGGTTTTTAATTCGTATTTCTCATCTTGAACTGTTTCTCTTGCTGACAAACATATATTGTCATCTTATTGTTGACGTTTGATCTTTTCGTCTCTCTTTTCTTTATTAACATCTGTAGGTTTTTTTTTGTTTTGTTTTTTAATCATATCACCCCGAGCAAGGCGGTAACGCCACTAATGCGCAGGGGGCTACGTAAGAGTGAAAAGATTGGAAAAGAGAAAGCCGGAAAACAAGGGATGAGCCTCTTCACCTGTTCAATAGACGTGGGTGGAGTGTGAACCGGTGGATAGTTTAGACTATCTACTCCAATTAAAGAATAAAAAAGAAAAAAAAAAAGAAGAAAAAAAAGAAAAGATTGGAAAAGAGAAAGCCAGAAACCACATCCTAAACAGGGAACAAAGGATGAGCCTCTTCACCTGTTCAATAGACGTGGGTGGAGTGTGAACCGGGCGATAGTTTAGTCGATCTACTCCAATTGAAAAAAAAAAAAAGAAAAAATAGTGAAAAGATTGGAAAAGAGAAAGCCGGAAACCACATCCTAAACCACATCCTGAACAGGAAACAAGGGATGAGCCTCTTCACCTGTTCAGTAGATGTGGGTGGAGTGCGAACCGGGTGATAGTTTAGTCTATCAGTATTCTGTAGTTTCATTTCTGCATCTGCTGTCAATGCTCTGTCACCTGCATATCTGATAATGATAAGATGGTGGACGTCATTAGTGATCGCTGGTAGGACGTCTCATTCTATAAGAACCGTCTCCCTGCAAAGGCACAGCATCTATTAGCTGTGCAGATCCAAATTTGGGCAACAGTCACTTTTTCATGCAGTGTGTACACACTTTATTCTCAGCAAAAATACTTTTACAAATTAAAGAAAAACTTAATAAAATAATTAATCGCAGTTCTTTGTTAGTCGTCTTCAATGATTTCTTTCTTTCTTTCTATCTATCTATCTATCTATCTATCTATCTATCTATCTGTATATCTATCTATCTATCTATCTATATATATATATATATGTATATCTATCTATCTATCTATCTATCTATCTATCTGTATATATATATGTATATATTATATGTGTCTCTGTGTATATATATATATATATATATATATGTTTGTATGTGTCTGTGTGTATATATATATATATATATGTATATGTTTGTATGTGTCTGTGTGTGTGTATATATATATATATATATATATATAATTCTAAACGTATGTATCGAATTTATGTTTATCCTATATTTTTAATATTATTATAAACTTTATCTTTCACGTAGGTGTACACGTATTTGTTATCTCATATTTTCTAAAAAGGAAACTTAATAAGAACAACCCTAGATTGGAAAGTTTGAGTAAAAGAAGATTGTTCATCCGATAGGGATCGAACTCATATCCGCTTTTTCACCACAGAACTCGCTTCTATAACAGTAACGTGCGTTTATCAGTAAGTCTAGTCTCACACATTCACTGCCATATAGATGGATTGATATCACATAGCTCTCCAGCATTCTTTTTCTAACAGATTGTCCATGTTTATCAATACTTTGCCTAGATTTTGGAATGCATTTTTCATTATTCTAATATACCTTCGATTTCGGTTGTTACTATTTTCATCATCTCATTAAACATGTTGCCATGTTTAATAATTAGCTACGTGTTGATGTCTCCAATTTGATGTTAATTTACTGTGACACCCCTCTTCGTAATAATAAGCATTTTGCACTCTGTGTATATGTACATTTCTACATGTATTTTTGAATCATTTTGTCTTCTTTCACAAAATATATGTAGGCATTTTCGCCAAGTGTACATACATAATTTGATAGAGACATCAAAGCTCCCGTTAGTATAAGAAATTAAAGAGATATTTTTTCATGTGCTCATGTTTTCTTACGCCGGTGTGTTTTCAAGCGCAAGAAAGCACTTAGCTGATTGATTTAATTAAAAGATCTTTGTTTTTATAAATGTAAATTTTATAAAATTAATGCTACTTCAGATGCGACCTCGAATTTTGATCGCGTTCACTTTCATTTAATAAAATGAATTAGAAGTAAATTAGTTATATTCCCTTCTTTTTACTTATACAAAATTAAGAGAAGGTGTGATGATACAATTTTCCGAATGTTAATGCGTTGTTATCTATTGCGTACATACACGATATCGATAATAATGAAACAAGAACTGGACTTTTTTTATAAGACAGAATGTTATATCGAAGTAACTTGTGATAAGAGAAAGATCATTAGTGAGAGAATATGTGATCTTAAATCTTGTTTGCTGAATCTTAATTAGCTATCTACATAGAGAGTGCAAATTTAAAATATATATGAATTTTTATGGAAGTCTATGTATTTACTTTATATGGAGTATTAATGAATTAAGTAGATTCATTTTCGTTGCACTGCCTAAGAAACTAGTTTCAAACGAATGTGAACTCCATCGGACAATCAGCTTAATGAGAGAAAATTTATCATCCGGTATCTGATGAATATTGCGCGCAGCGTATTCAAACCGGAAAGAGAACAAGATCAGTGAGGGTTGGCCATTATTTAGGAATGCGATATTTATTCTCCGAGTGATACAAGAAAGATCAATACAAATTCTGAACGATGTGTACATGTCTTTTATACAGTATGCAAAAGCTTTTGACAAAAAATGTCAGAAAGATCAGCGGGTACTGCTAGATAACCATGGCATATATTGGGGGGATATTAGAATACTCTAGAAGCTATATAAATTAAAATACCTTAATACAGTTATAAATCGAATTCAGTAAATATAAAAATATAAATAAAAAAAAAGAGTAAAAAACAAGTGAGTGTCTTTTTACTGGACTTATTCGAACTATGCATTGTGGCGATTCTGACAGAATTAGAAGTTCTAATAGAATTCCTTTTTATTATGAACACAATCTTACTACAGAATATAGTATAGGACATTTTTTTAATCATTTCACCCCGAGCAAGGCGGAAACGCCACTCATGTGCAGGGGGCTACATAAATGTAAAAAGATTAATTAGAAAAGAGTGAGGAGTACAAACTAGTTAGAAAGGAACAATAGAAAGCTGAGAAAGCAGGTGCGATGACAGATACATAGGTGGAGAGAAAGGGAAGGTTATACAGGGGTGGGGAGAGAGCTAGAGTCCAGTGGTTAGTAGATGAGTATTGACTTTGCATCTAAATTTCTGGAAGGTTGTAGCCGTCAGGAAAGCAAGAATACGGGAGCGAGTTCCACAGGCGGGAAGTGCGAGAGAAGAAGCTGCAGGAGTAGAATTGTCGTCTGCATTTGGCTAACCTGACTGTGAATGAGTGGGACCCAGTTGCCAGTCTGGTTGCACGAGTAAACACCTGTTGAGGAGGCATCAGTGACTTAAGTTCGTCTGAGCAGAAGCCATGAAAGTATTTATAGAACAGACAAAGGGAGGCCACATTTCGACGATGAGGAAGTGGCTGCTGTCGAGATGCCGGATCAGTACCTATGCAGGATGGATTCAGGTGGAAAACATTCCTGGATCGACATAGTGACCCAACCTTCTTAGCAGTAGATTTTGCTATGGATTCAATATAGTGGTTCCATTTGAGGTCTGAGGAACAGGGTAAGTCCGAGGAGGCGTAGTGTTTTACTATCCGGGAGAATCGCTTGGTCCATGCTTATGGGAGGCAGGAGAGGTTGCCTGTAATGGTTGATAGACAACAGCTTGGTCTTAGATGAATTGAAGTTGACAAGCCACTTCTTGCCCCAGTTCACCACAGAGTGTATATCCCGCTCAAGGTCAGCAGCGAGATTATGTCTGTCCGCCACGACAGGTTTCTTACTGGTGCGGGAGTATATTGTAGTGTCATATGCGTAGATGCCTACTTGGGACTTGATCTCATCTGGGAGGTCGTTGATGAAAATAAGGAAGAGCGTCGGGCCCAGTATAGAGCCCTGTGGGACACCAGCATTCGTGCTGTAGGACAAAGAGGCACGCCCATTCAGAACGACCTTCATTTTGCTGTTATTTAAGTAAGATTGGATTAGGTCAAGCAGGCGACCGGTAATACCATAACCGCGTAGTTTGCATAAATGCAGAAGAAAGGATTAACAATTGAAATATCTAGGAAGTGCCTTAACAGAGGATGAATGAGGGACACTGTAATTCGAAAACAAATTAATATAGCAAAGATATTTACATTATTCGGACTTTTGTTTTCATCTTTGTTGCCATTTGTACGACGTTTCGAATTCGAGCATAGGAACCAGCGAAATGTCGTTCAAATGGCAACAAAGATGAGGACCATAGTCTGAATAATGTAAATACTGTAATTACTTTTTAATCTCAGAAATATAGACAAATACTATAGCAAAAGATGCATTCGAAAAATAAACAAAATATTAAGAAACAATAAAAGTTTACTGAATTCATACATAATATAACTTCTCATGGAACACTGAATGCTGGAAAAATACGGAGTAGAGAGTTAAAGCAACAGAAATGTGGGTCTACAGGAGAAAGCAGAGAATATCATCAAGCAAAAATGTGAGCAACGACGAAGTTTGACAAAAGATTGAAACAGAAAGGACATTTCTGCATAATTTCAAGAAAGAACAGTAGTCATTTCTATGACATATAATGAGAAAAGTGGAATTGGAAAACTTGGTACTAACAAGAAAAATTGACGTGTGTCAATTGATTGCGCATGTCTTTGAATATATAACAAAGATACAACATTTATTAAAAGCTACAAAGGGCAGTAAATTGTGGAGATATATGATTGCCAACACCCGGATGGGACATGTCACATTGTTTAATGTGTCAGGATATAATTATATTTGTGAGTCAATCATAACAGTGAATTTGATTTTTCCAGTAACACTCTTCACCGAAAGCGTGTAATGGAATTTCACTTCTTTGAATGGTTCAGTTAACATAAAAATATAAACAAAAATTACATCACTTTATTCGATTTCTGTTTATTTATTGACAACTGTCAGTATAGCCCGGCGTTGCTCGGGTGTAATGAAAGCTTTAAAACTAATCCATGGTACTGGAGATCAGACTCTTTGGATGTTGGTACGAAAGACTAAAAAGCAATAGTTGTTTCCATTTAAAACGAAACCGTAGACTGAAAGAAAAATGAATGGATGTAAGCCAAATTTTGATGTCCTGGTATCGATATCAAATAGTTTTTTTGTTGTACACTGAATTTTGAAGGCTAAATAAGTCCTCTGAATAAATGGTATCATGGCTGAGACTAAGAACTACAATTATACCTACTTAGAGCCCAACCCAAAGCAAAAACTAAGAACAGCAACCTTGAAACCTCTGAATATCGTTTCTTATGCCTTTGTCTATGAGTGTACCAAATTTTATTAAAATCAGACCTCTCCTTCTAAAACCCGTTTTTTTCGATTATTTATTTTTCAATATTTATCGGAGGTACCTCGACACAAACATTTACAACTGTGTAAATTTTCAAGAAAATTGGTTCAGCCGTTTCGGAGTCTATAGGTAATGGACACACACACACACACACAGTTCCATTTATAAATAAGTTTAGATAAAGAATATTTTCCATATGTACTTCACTGAATTTTTAAGAAATATTTTGTATTTACTCCATGAATATTTAAATGGTAATAAAAATAAAGAAACCTAAACTCATTTCAAGTTCTTTTGTAACCAAAACGTATATGTAAAATAAATGAAATAATTATAAGTTCGTTCCTTTCATTCATATGATTCTTGTTAGGAATTTCAATTTGTTTGACTTTCTTGACAGCTGAAGTTTCTGGGACGCGGAATGAGGAAGGGGTGCTTGGAGAACATGATACTAACAGGCCAGATACAGGGAAAAAGAGACAGGGGAAAGCAACGGATATCATATTTGAAGGACCTCATCAGGTGGATGACAGAATGAGGATTGCACGGTGTAACAAGAGAAGGCGTGCTCAGAGCGACCAGGGACAGGGAAACGTGGAAAGCCTTCGTCTTGAAGGGACGGGGTACATCGAAGAAGTTTTATTTAGTTTTATTTTTCGCAAACAGCCATAAAATCGATTATTCATTTTCTGGCTTTAACTTATATCTACGTTAAAAATCGCGTTATATAACAAAAATTGAAATATTCATTACCGTAGATAAATAATGAACAATAGGGTCTGAAAATTTCTGCAACCTTTTTTCATATCGATGTTTATTCCGAAATTCGCATTTATCCCCCAAAACGTCGATCCACTAATTTAGTAAATCTTTTATTTTTCTGAATTCAATATTAATTCATTTAAAAAAATATTCAGTATCATAATTTTCGGATTAATGGTTCAAGTTAAATTCTATTGCCATGAGTAACAATATCATATTATATTAATTATCGAAATATACTTAGTACCAATGTAGTATTATTGTGTACGTGGCCGAATGGTTACAACGATCGCTTTCTGAACATGAACCTAGTCGATTTGTCAGGAAGGACACTTATTGATGTTATCGGTCTTGAAGATGATCCCAGCATTTTTTTTTATTTTTTTGGAAAACCAAACCACGGGTTGTTTCAAGACTTCTGAGTGAGATTGAGTAGATGAAACCTGTTTTTGCTAGCAGGACGTTACAAGTCATCCTTGTAAACGTCATTTTCTTATTCAGCCTTCTACTCACGCCAGATAAAGCGCTCCTTATAAGGCCCGCTAAGTAAAGTTGCAGCATAAAATACTGTTGGTCTCTGTGAGTGTTGAATAAAAGCATTTGCAACTGATACGGCGTCTGCAATGGAGATTATCTACCCGCCTTATTAGACAGAAATCTTCGTATACGAGTGGCTCACCGTATCATACTATATAAGAACCGTAAAACAATTTAGAAACTGGAGGAATATAAAACTACGCTGAATGATTTGACAGGAAAATATAATTTCCAACAGGTCGGGAAAAATGAATTCCCTCATAGCTGTGAGATTTACATAATCCGTGAAACGATAACAAAGATTTGAAAAAATAGATATTTTCACCAAGTGGCTAACAGGGAGGAATGTTTGAAAAATCCTCAAAGATAGAAATTCACTAGCATTACAATGAGTGGCAACGGTAAATGCAAGCGATCTGCAAATTGTGAAATTCTTAAGGGTATTGTGTGCCGAAATTGGGAGGTTCCACTTACGGGGAAAGACCGCTACCGCGACATTTCGTGATAGGAATTAACTAGCATGATTGAACTGGGACTGGTGTGGAGGAACAATTTAGAAGAATTACTTATTGCGGTGTCCGGATGTGCCAGGAAATTATCATCGAGTTAGAGTACAGTTGCAGCCAAGCAGTAACCAATCGCCTATTAGTAGTAACAAGCCAGGTGTCAACTGTAGGCAATCAGAGGCCCTTCCCCAAACTATTGTCAGAGTCGCCAGTCAACAACTGTACATCAGAGGAGTTGTCTGGAAACGTCCGCATGAAACTTAACCATCCTCAGCAATAATTACTTTCATAGGCGTTCGGAGGAGTTAACTGAATTGATGGATCCATATTTTTCTAGTTAATACTTACACTGGCTACATCAATAATAGTGCATATTATTGATGATATTATTGCTGATATGAATTTAAACTAATATTAGTGTTTATAAGAAGAACGTTGAATTATTTCTTGGAAGAAGTTATTTATGACGGCCGATTTCGTCTTGTTCAAGAGGTCAAGCAGATTATCGGATATATCTTCTTTAAGATCTAAAAACCGAAAGTGAGTAAGAAAAGTTCGATAGAAGACTGCCGAAATGACTATCTGCTTGAACGAAGAAATAAGAGACCAAGCTACCCAAAATAGACGGACAAAAATTAAAATACCCTAGTGACCGTGATTAGGAAAGAAAATAGAGTTATTATAAACTTGATTTCTGTTAAAGAAGGATATTCCTCTAGTGGTGCATGAAAGAAAACGTTTCTTACTATTTTCCTAAGTTCCAACATGCATCTGAGTTCTTAAATTTCCAAATCCCTTTTTGATCATAATGTTTTCATTTGTGTCGTTTTGAGTGTACAACATTGTGCCTCCTGGATTTGAATGTAAACTGCACCAGGCAGCAAGTCATATGATTAGAATTTTGTGAAGAGCATGGAACCACTTATTAACTGCTGTTGTTCCCAGGTCCACCCTGACTCGGAGTGTTAGCACCTGTTCGAGTCCCAGCTATGAGCAAATAGTTAACACCCAACCTGGGGTCAAAACACTACGACAGTATAAAAGTAGATGTTTATAGAAATATATAGATAAAAGTAAACTTTTATAGAAAATTATGCATTTTTCAGGAATTAATTATTACCATAACATATTTTTAAGAATAAAAAAAGAGAAACAAATAATTTTCATAATACATTTTTGAAAGAAAAACATTTTTACCAGCAATACATTTTTGAGTACACAACTAGAAATAATCTTTACTTTTCTAAAATAAAATAAATTTAAAAAAATGTGTATCAAAATCGGACTACATCAATTTTCTCACTATAACCGAACATTAAAATATATCTTAAAACCCTCCTTATTTAGCATTAAATAACCATCAAAGGTTGATATGCCGTTAAACAAAACCCAAACTCAAACATCATTGTGCATATTAACATAAACAAAAAGAATACTTGTTCCTGGATCTTTAACACTTTCGTTGATCGCCTATACGTCGAGGTTTGGCGCTGTTTTCTCTTCTGACCGTATTTATTTTACATTTTGAACTGATGAATCCAGTTTGTTTCTTCGACTTGATAACACGACTGACAATTGAAAGGCTGAAACCAATAATATTTGCAATCTCTCTGTAAGGTTTGCAATTGATACAATCACGGATGACGCAATATTTGCCAAGGCCAAACAAATGTCATCATACACTACGACAATCGATTCATATTACGACACACCACTGCAAAATGAGTGTTTAATTACTGGAAAGCGTCTGCCGCTATTGCAATACGTCGTATGATTTCAGTGTCCCATTTATTACATCTATTTATTTTTCAATAAGAACTGAGAATATTTTAGATATTGGAAGACGATAAAACTACGCTGAATGGTTTGAAAAGAAAATATCAATTCCTACAATTAGAGAAAACGAATTCACTTACAGCTATGAGATTTATATAATCCTTGAAACGATAACAAAGATATGAAACAATAGGCATTTTGACAAATGGTAACGAATATGATTTCGATTGAATATAGATATATTTTAATATAACGATTAACTCGTGTATAAGTCGAGATAGAAATTTTCTTTTACTTTAAAAAATACTTTTCCTTTAAACAGTTACGCGAATATGTATTACTTTTGAAACTTTTGTATGTTACATTTTTTAGTTTAAATTCTACATACCGCATCTAAATCAAAATTTTATGCACTCTAATTTGCATCTCATTTGCTAACCGTATTTTAGAATCTAATGGTGAAGAACATCCACGTCGTAATGAAGACAACATCTGATGTAAAACCAAACGTGCAGCTATGGCTCCTAGATCAAGGAGAAGGAAACTCTTATATAAAACCAACGATCATGATCTCAATTTTATAAAGAAATTGCAACTATACATAAAAATTTGGTATTGATTACAGTCGTTGTCTCTAAGTATTGTTTAATTTTTACCACTGATCATACTGCGGAATAGTAAAGCACGATTATATTTTTAAAACATAATAAAACTGATTAAAGCCTTACAGTACTTTTATTGAAGGGAGTTATTATTAATTACAAGCTTGAAATCATGTTATAAATAATTATTTCAATTTTTAAATCCCTCGCAAGAAGAGGAAAAGGAACGAACTGATTTGGTACAACAATTAGAATATCTGGGAAGCGTCTTAACAGGGAACAAAAAGTGCATCAGTGAGTTCTTAAGGCACATTGAGATAGCAATATTTGCCTTCAAAAAGCTAAGCAGATTATTAAAAGTCAAGAAAACTTTAATAGAAACAAAGTAAAGAGTGCTGAACTGTTACAAAATACAAGTCCTTTTATATGGCAAAAGAAGTCGGACAGTATCCTCACAGATGAAAAACAGACTTAAAGCCACAAGATATTTTATATAACTTAAATGTTGTTCCACTGAATGTTGCTGAGAATAAGGCTGACCAAACATAAGAGCAATGACAAAGCTTTGGAGAAAATGAAAACAAAAAGGACTCTAAAACACGATTTAAGAAAGAGACAGTTGAAATTTCTACAGTACATAATGAAAATAGACGGCTTGGAAAATTTGGTATACACAGAACAGATTGAAGAAAAGAAGGATAAATGAAAAAGTCATGTTCTATCTAGCGAGCTTGAACAAAAGGATGGAGAAATAAGGTTTAGGAGAAATGACAAAAATACAATGTTTTTTTTTAATAGTTACAAAAGACAAGAAATTTTGAAGTATTTTTGTCCGGACTGCCATCTTAATCTTAACTCAAATCTGTTACCGTAAAAATATTCACTTTCCATTCCATGAGACATTTTTGTCTGAGCGAAAACAAGTCCATGGAAACTAAAAAAAGGAAAAACGGATTTTAAGTGCCGAAATTTTAAAAACGTTTGAACACATATCTTTATGTTTTCATTGAATTCTTTGGAAAATGTTTGCTTAATTTGTCAAGAAACTATTGCTGTTAAGAAAAGAGTTTTCAAACATTAAATGACACAATTAAAGTTACCATAATGATTATGACAACTTCACTGGAAACTCTCAAATAGATGAAGTTACACAGCGGAGAAATGATTTTAACAAAACAGTCATAACTTTCACTAGAAAGGGTGCAGAAAATGACAGAAACATATGTGCTAGCCACGAGACGTCAAAAGTAATTGTAAAAAAGGGTGAAATTATATGTGGTGAAGAGTTCTTCAAAAAATTAATGTTGAAGATAGTTTATGGTTGTCTACAAAAAAATAAATTTTTTTGCTTTCAGGTTATCGATAAGAACTGTAAAAACTTGATTGAAGAACTGGCATCAAACGTCAAAAATTGCTTGGAGGACATTTAAAAAATCTAGTGAATTATTTCATTTTTATCGAAGAAAATTGTGAACGTTAACGAGGTGGTGGTTATTTGGCTTATTTTTAGGTGACGATACGTGCTCAATATATAAACAAAGTAGGTAGAAAAATCATGCAAACAACGAACGCTTATTCTATTCATATTGGCTATATTGACACAAAGTTAAATGTTTTAACTTTGCTTAAATATGTTGGTTTTCTATTTGTTTCAGGACCAAGGATTAGTTTTGCTGCTGTTCCTGTAACAAACTGTTTTTTTGCGGAGCAGGGTTTGTTAGCCCTACACCCAAATCTGGAGGACTGGTGGACCATTGTTGGTCCTTACGTTTACAGGACCTGGTATTCCAAAATGGTCACCCATTTTAGTACTGACCAGGCTAAATGTTGCTTAACTTCAGTGATCGGGCGGGAATGCACAATGATGTTTGTGTTGGGCTTTGTTTAACGGCATGTCAACTTTGCATTTTAATGGCCAATACAACCCGCACGAACTCTTCAAGTAAAGAATATATATAAGATGCTTGGTCAAATTACTACTTTTGAAAGAAAACTTCGAGTGTTGAAAGTACGACTACAGAAAGGAATGAATCTCATTTTCCTAATCTCCAAATTCACAAGAGATATAATACCAGTCATCATAGTGAACTCCATTCAGCATTTGAGAAGAGTGTTGGAAATTAATTTAAACAATATTATTCATTAGGAAACAGATGTGAAATAAGTGGTATAAAAAACAGGGTTTTTTGTTAAATGACCAACAATGCAGCCAACATTTGAAATTAAAATTTAATTACTAATCCACTGTTTAGTTCCAAAAGTAATATGTTTGATCAAGCAGAGAATAATAAAATCCAATATAATAAGGTGAAAATGATGGATCTATAAGTAGATATACTTGTTACCAACTTCTTCGAAATTGAAATATACTAAAATTCGTTGAAGAATAATATTGGGTGATGACAACCTTGATAATGTTTTCTAAGGTCATCGACAAATATTTCACGTTATATGGAGAAATTATCAAAAAATAAGGATAAACAAGTATCTTATTAATTAATTTCCCATTTTTACTGTATGTTGTTTGTAGTAAGGAATTAGCATTTTTGTTGCTTGTGTTAGTTGTTATTGCTGCAATAAAATCACGAGCCTTGTTTAAATAATATAACATAACTTCATTGTCTTTTTTCTTTAATCCACTAGAACAAAACTACCTACTGGACGGAGCTGTCGATGGTCGCGATTATCTATAATAGTTAATTTCATAGCATGGCCCTGTTCTTACATAGCTGTCTGGCCCTCTCTCTTCAAAAGGTTAGCGACTCTTATAATTTCCTCTTTCTTCTAAACTAACTCCCCAATTTCATCTAAGAATGCAAAGAGTATATCGTTCTTTTGTTTATTTTGTTTTCGTTTTCCTCTTCTCGCTTGTGACTCGATGATTAAGGCAATGAAATATTTTAAATCTCTGAGCTTAAAAAAGACAAAAATATTAAAACGATTCTTAAGAAGTTAACAATAAAACATTTTTTCTTTATATGTAGTCGGTGATTACATGGATTCGCCATCATTGAATTGGGGTAAGAAGACGTAGTTATGAAACACAGTTAAGACATAGAACGGAGGAAAAACACGCTGTTGAGTCAATTAGATTTAATATTAACATTTTAGGGCTTACCAAACTTTTGATTAAAACCTGAAAATATATTAGTTGGTAGAAGTATAGGCGATAATAATAATTCACTAATACATATCCAACTAATTCACACATAGCTTGGGGTGAAGCAGTGGAGTAATACATTCCCAAGAGTATTTGATCGTAAGTGAATAGAAAAACGCTTGGAAACCAGCTCTCCGATTTCGCATTCCAATTATCTATTAAACCATGTTCAAAACCTTTAGCCCATGGTACTCACTAGCGCTAACCCATCTAGATAGTGATCAGACTCGACGTTCTTCTTCTTCTTCTTCTTCTTCTTCTTCTTCTTCTTCTTCTTCTTCTATGTGCCCTGTCCCTTCAGGACGTAGGCGATCATGGATCTCTACGTCTCCCTATCCCTTGTGGCTCTTAGTATGTTTGCTCCTGTTGCTCCTGGCAACCCCCGTTCCGTCATCCACCTGAGATGACCCTGCAAATATGTTATCCGCTGCCTTCCTCTGTCTCTCCTTCCTTCTATCTGTCCAGTCAGTATCAGGTTCTCCAGGCTCTCCTTCCTCATTGCATGTCCCAGGAACTTCAGTTGTCTCTTCCTGATGCTCAGCATCAATTTCCTTTTTGTTGCCATTCTTTCTAACACTTCGTCGTTGCTTGTATGCTCAGTCCACGATATCCGTAGCATCCTTCTGTAGAACCACATTTCGGCCGCTTCCAGTTTTGTCCTCATTTTCGATGATATTGTCCAGCATTCACAGCCGTATTGAAGAACTGACATCACACTTCGTCGTTGCTTGTATGCTCAGTCCACGATATCCGTAGCATCCTTCTGTAGAACCACATTTCGGCCGCTTCCAGTTTTGTCCTCATTTTCGATGATATTGTCCAGCATTCACAGCCGTATTGAAGAACTGACATCACGTAGCAGTCTAGCACTCTTTTCTTCGTTTCTATTGAGATTTTCCTGTGTGTTAGTATTTTGCTCATCTTCTGGAACGCGTCCTTTGCCATGCCAATTCGCCTTCGGATCTCCGTGTCGCACTTTCCATCTCCTGTTAGAACACTTCCTAGGTACTTAAATTCTTGGACTTGTTTGATTCTATTATCCCCCACATGTAACTTATTTGATTGTACGAGAATCTAACGACCGATTAAGGCTTTCCAGAAAACAAATATATAAGAGATAACAGCATGATAAGGATCGAGAATTTTTAATGGAATCATCACTATTTATGGTTACACATTCGCAATAGTTGTAACCCGAAGCTTTTCTAACGATAGTTTGCAACGGAATTCCATGATCGGAATCTGAAGCGTTACGAAATTTTAAGACCACGACTAATGTACTGACTTTGCATCCAATCGAAAATATTCGACCTGACCGTTGATCACATCGTCGGGAGATCTCAGAAGACCTCGGGAAAACAAGGCAAAATTAATATTCGATAACTAATAAAGATTAACCACTATCTACAAATCTTATTATTTATAACTCTAAGTAGCGGAAACACAATTTTCAAGCACGCGTATATACTTGCGTATCATGTAAAATTCGAAGATCTAATTTTAATGGAATCGCATCCTACACAAGACATAAAATTGTCGTATTTACTGACAGCGTTATCACATCATTAAATTTGCCTAAATTAAAACGTAGTGTGATACGCGATTATAAACGGTATTTATTTATAAAAGAAATCACTACAAGTAAGTCGATAATGCCACTAAGACGCAAAGAGCTACTGAAAATGAAAAAGAATAAGTAAACTTTTGAAGGAAGTGACAACCGGAAACACAATGCTAAACATGAAACAAACAATAAAAAACAGCTGATATTAAAAAAACAGAGAAGGTGTATGAGCCGGATAATAAGTTAATCTATCTACTCCTCTTGTAAAGTAAAAATAACGTTTTAAAATTGAAAGGTCCAACGGGGACGTTAAAATTAACTGAATAAATCTTTAGAAGCAACCAGAACAGAAAACTCAATCCTGAAAATAAAGCTAAGGATAAACTTCTAATTCATTTCAAATTTTTTTAGGTAGACTGTGAACCAGCCTGTAGCCTATCTATTCCTATATTTAAGTCTGTTTGTTTTTAATTCACTAAGAATTCTATATATTTTTGGAAATCTTAGAAAGTAATTGTGCTTTTCAATCACAATAAATTACTGAAAGATGTTTTTTTTTAACATTTATTATGTTCTTTTACGAGAGTAATTTTTGAAATAGCTCTGCTCCTTCATGCTATATTCAAGAACATCTGTTTACTTTAACGAACAAGTAAACTTGTCAGAAACTTTAAAGGACTGGTAAAGTATCAAAATAAAAGGAAAATTGTGAAAGAAAAAGAAAAAAGAACACTGTTAATATATCAAATAAAGTACTATACAGTAATGAAGAGCTATTCTTTTGAACTCAACTTTGCTTTCTCGCTTCCATGGAGAGGAGGATTACTCTGACAGATGCAGCAAATTGATCAGTTATCTATCATCAAGTGTACGATTTTTCACCTCCGCTGTGTGTCGAGCTCTAACAATATGAACTTCAAATCTATTCGATATCTGTTGATCATTGGTAACTTTTTACTTTCCACTATCAATGCAATGAAGAGACTTACTACAGCGTGGACTGTAGATTGATTATGTATCTAACATGTTCGCTACTAGTCATTTCAATGTGTCCGCATCCGAAGATCGATTGATTGATCGCAGTAGGAGATGGAGCCGTGGAAATGTGGCTGGTAGGGTTTTACTTGACATGAGGATTTGACTGTGCCGGATGTGTTGGGGAGGATACTGAATTGGTAGATTGCAAAGGTAGAATAAATAGAGAAGTAAATGAAAGCAATAAGTAAAAATGATTGTAATAAATAGAAAAAACCTCACTAAAAGATAACAACAAATAACGTGTAAGATGAAATGAATGACTGTCTCCTTATGAAAAGCAGAAAGTAAGGAAAACACGTTATTTGATTTAATAGAGGGCCATGTAAAAAGAAAAAAAAAACAGTACGAAATATTTACATTATCGAAGTGAGTACAACACTAAAACGACGCCAAGGAAATGAATGATTTCCAATTAAGAAAGGGAAAGAAGGTGGCACGATTTTCTTGGGTAAGGGTGTTACGTTTGAAGTATCTAACGCTTCTTTCTTCTTCTTTTTCCTCTTCTTTGGAACTATCCTGGGTATGACGACAAACTACATCCAACAGCATGGCTCTGTGCGAGAGGTTTTGAGAAGCATTGAAATACCTCGTAATTGATGTTGTTCCTGAGTACACTCTGACCCGAGATGATAGCACTTCTTAGATTCTAAGAAAAAGGAAATTATTTAACACCGAGACTGGTGGCAAAACTCTATGAAAGTATAAAAATCAATTTTTATAGTAAGAATTAGAGGAATAAATTTTTAAAACAATATTACCAGCAACCAGTCTCTTAAGCTTGGACGATCATATCTCTTTCGAGAAATAATTGACAGAGCAGATTTTCCCGCAGAAGGTTGCCATTACTTTCTACGATAAACTGGTTGCCAACCAAGCCTACAGAAGCCAATCTCTCTGCTATTTAATCTACAGCTGGAAAAAGAAACGAATTCAACTAGAATTCGAACTTGTCCCCCTGGTTTTTCGTTCCTAGCCGATATCCGCTGAGCCTTAAACATTTGTGATCAGACATATTACCAGCAATAGACTTTTTAGAAAATAAAAAGATGTTACAAGCAATAATTTTAACTCCCAACAAAAAACCATCTTTACAAATTTGCGATAATGAAACATGATCTCCAAATTGATTTCTTACAAAAATACATATTCTATTTATGCAAATCTTTGCTAGAAATCTCGTCGTTGTTTAATAATCCACTGAGTTGGTTATGCCTTAAGACAAAATAAAATTGAACCGAAATCTCTTCTACATATAATTTTCTATTTAGGACGTTGCCAAATATTGCTCTTCACAATTTCCTGTCCTTTGTAGTTCTTAATAAATATGGTCTTTTTACTTTCTAACTTAAACCTTGTTTTCCCCTTGGACAAAAATTACAACTCTTATTTTATCCTAATAGTGATCCTGAGACTTTAATATCTGAGGACTATGCAGAGAAGTGTAACCATTTCAGGTCCGGAGCAACAATCGGTGGGTGTTAAAGTTACTGCTCTGTCACGTTTTTTATTTCCAGAGCCATTGAGCACATTTGGCTTTTGGTGTAGAAATGCATTGGTATATTTTCTATCTAGGTTTTTCCTTTGCATTTTAGTGCTTCTTGCTTTTGCAAGCATAGTATTCGTGTGTTTGATCTCTGACGCCCTATAGATGACCTGGTTCTATCATATAAATATACATATGGCTATACACTCAAGTACGCAGACATATATAAATATTTAGTGTTGGTAAAAGTAAAAGTGTTAGTAAAACAGTGCCCGATGCAATGTAAGTGAGCAGTGAAGTATATATAAATAAATATACATATTATCCTACGTTTATAGCACGACTCGGAGTTTCATGCGTTATGCAATCATCAGGTGCATATTATAATCTGACTGAAGATTGAATATTGCATGAAACTCCGAGTCGTACTAGAGAGAGCGGGATAATATGTATATTTATTAACACACACACACACACACACACACACACACACACACACACACACACACACACATATATATATATATATATATATATATATATATATATGGAGGGGAGAGAGAGCGTGAGTGTTTTCAGGCTTCAAAAGTCAAGTTCTGCTTTGTCAACTCGTTTCCTTTATTAACATTGTGTTCATAAGCAAATAAATAAACTCAACTCAGGCTCATGTCCTGTAATTTGGTTACTTGTCACTCATTAATTTTGTTACTGGCTTGTGGGCTACAACACTATTTTGATCATTACGCATAAAACAATTAATTCTTCTAAAACAAATACTTTTTATCAATGACTAGTGGTCACTAACGGCCTCCACTTCTGCAGAATGATGCCTTGAAATCACGTCTACATTCTGTATTTTGATGTATCATTATTTATGTATAAAAATGTGTTACTCTATCTAATGATGCCTTGAATGTCATGTATTACTATATCTAACAGTGCATTGAAACCAAGTCTATATCTATGATATGATGTATCTTTATTTATGTATCGAAATGCATTACTATATCTAATATTACCTTGAAATGCATTAGTGTATCTGATAAAGACTTGAAATGTATTACTATATATAATAATGTCTTGAAATGCATTACTATAGATATTGATGCCTTGAAATGTATTATTATATCTAATGATTCCTTGAAATGCATTACAATATTTAATGATGCCATTAAATATATTTCTTATCGAATGGTGCCTTGAAATGAATTACTATATCTAATTATCCCTTGAAATGAAATCTAAATCTGTATTTTCATCTATAATTATTTATATATCAAAATGTATTACTATATTAAATGATGTCATTAAAAGTATTACTATATCAAATGATGCCTTGAAATCAAGTCAGTATCTCATTTATGATGTATAGTTATTTATGTATCAAACTCTATTTAATACATCTTTGAAATGAAGTGTACATATATTTAGCTTTTTTATTTATTATGTTTAGAAATAACCGTGTATGCTGCTAAATACATTTTGTACACAAAGTGGCGAGGATTCTGATCGAATTTACGTTATTATTATTTTACTGTGCATTTTGAAATTTATAATATCTACATATCTTTCTGGGTATTCAAACAATAAAAACTTATCACTTAGCTTATTGATGTTACATTTAGAAACTCAACGCTAGAGATTCGTAGATTTGAAATTGTTCAGTGCACTCTTTCGTCAGTGGTTTTCAGCAACTGACTAGTTTTTTTTTTAATTATTCGTTATCTTTATGCTAAGTTCATGATGCAGTTAATTTATGCGGAAGCTTTTATTGTTATCGGTGTGAGGTTGATTTTCTTTCTCGTTGTGTGCGCGCGTGAGTTTAAGTGCATGCATGTAAGTATGTGTGTATGTATCAGGTGACCTGGTTATTTCTTCTTTTAATCATTGTGTCTTCTTCATTATACTCCTTCTTTATTCGTTTTCCTCTTGTTTTCCACTTTTGTCTGTGAGGGTCTATCTTTTAAAAACATATGCCGAGAAAATGTACTTTTATATTTTCTTAGGTCAATTCGTTGAAAGCCATGTTTTAGAGTTTACGAGTATACTTCATTTTGTAGATAAGCATATTACATATATTCTTTACACATGTATACAATAATATACATTGTAGTCCGTAAGGAATAAATGGAATTATGTCCATCATCCGTTATCATTTCTACATATTTATCATACATGGGTTTCTAAGGATATTAATAAGAGATATGCTTTCCTAGATGAAAATTATTCAGCCTTGCCTAAACCGACGTTCTTTGGGTTCATATATATATATATATATATATATATATATATATATATATATATATGTGTGTGTGTGTGTGTGTGTGTGTGTGTGTGTGTGTATATATATATATATATATATATATATATATATATATATATGGATTTCTCTGAGACTTATGAAGATAAAATATATTCACCAGCAATGCTTGTGACCGGGGGGTTTTAAGGAGCATCGAAATATTATCATTATGGTTGTGGTCTGAACAAAAATTACTTTAACAAAAATAACAAAATATGAATTTCAGAAACTCTATCCACAACTTCGAGCAAATTACCCAACTAGTTCTCCAAAAAATAGAAAAAAATCTAGTAAAACGTTAAGCAGAAAACCGTATCGGTATTTTCTAATCAAATTTGTTTATATATATATATATATATATATATATATATGTATATTATACATATATATATATGTATATATATATATATATGTATATTATACATACAAAATATATATATATATATATATATATATATATATATATATATATGTATATTATACATACAAACATATATATATATATATATGTAATAAGTTTTATAATTAGAGTATTAATAAATATTTACAAAGATAGTTTTTTCCTGTAGTGCGCAGTATTTGATATGAAGCATTGGCATTTTTATTAAAAGAAAGTGAATAATTACTTAAGTGTAATACTTCCTACAAATCCTTTATCCGACTTCTATTTTAAAACTACTATTAAGGAATCGGGAAGTATCACAAATCAAGAAGCAAGAAACATAGCTACAAATTTAAATATAAATAAAATAACTGAACAATTAATAAAAGTATATTAATTTAATTAATAGATCATGAGGACAATTTTTATAACAGAACTATATTTATATTATTCAATTCCACTAAAAGTACAAGAGTAATATGCAAACACCTAGCATAAAATTAAGTACGAAATTAAGAAAAAATAAATCAATGGAAAAATACAAAAGAATGAATAATTGTTTTAAAAATAATACAGACAAAAACGTTTATTGGAAAAGACATAAAAGATTTTTATCAATCTATATCTATGTATATATTAAATTTAGCAAAATAATACATAAATATTCAAGATGAAAATTTAAACATAATGACGCATCAGAGAAAATCATTATTACACAACAATAATATAAATATGGATGCAAATGCAAAATAATAAAGATAGCAAAGATAATAATAGTTCAAATAATGAGAACTTTGATGTAACAATGGTAGCTAAGACGGTGCAGGGATATGCAAACTTGTGCGTATATATTTTATAAATAATTTATCAAATATCATTAATAAAGAAAATATGGGTTTGTATAGAAATGGCTATCTAACAAACGGTAGAAAAATAGAAAATATAAGTTGCAGTAATTGGAGAAGAGAGGAGGTGTTGTTTTCAAAAAGGGCAGATGTTGCAGGATGTGCTCTTCACAAGTATAAGAGGAATTTCATAAAAGAGTCTGGCAATTAAATTAAAAAAAAAACATTTCCATCATTTACATAAAATAATAATTTGATTAACTATATCAAATGGTCCAAGGTAGACAGAAAAATCTTAGTTACTAACTTATCCAAATTTAATTTATCGGATATACATCTAAAAGCCATCAGCTTCAGTCCAAAGTTTGCCATCGGATTGCCAAAAAACGACACCACATACAAGGAATCTGATTTTAGCAAATGTTATATCCAAATTCTAATCACAGCTACAAAAAAAGCCTCTAAAAACGAACGAAATCTTATTTCCTCGTAGAAACGTAAATGCTCTAAATAGATTAAAAAAACAACAAAAATATATATGTATTTTTTTTTAATAATGATGGGTAACTGGAATCATCGACAATCACATACCCCGACAGAAAATGAATGATTTTAATAACGATGATATCTACGAATGATGAACGCAAACAAAATTACGAAACAGACATAAATAATCATAAAGAAATAGGCAAATACTGGGTAAAACTTGTACATCATCCAAAAGCACCCACATTATAAGGATTTTTATTATAAGCACATAAACCAAAAAATACATTTGAAATCTATCATATCAGGAATAGGCAGCGCCCCACAGTTGGCAAACTAAGCAAAATCTCAACACCACTCCTTGACACAATCACTCAATTACATAAAAAATGCTGGCGACCTCTTAAACAAAATTTTTAAAAATAGATATTATAGGAAATGTATGTTCGAATTCCAGTTGAATTCATTGTATTCACTTAAGCGCAAATACCCTTGGCAAAGGTATTAATCCGTCTATTCCTTCCAGTTATGGGTTAAATAGCAGGACAGACTGGGTTCTATAGCCTTGGTCGGCAACCAGTCTACCGCAGAAAGCAATGGCAACGTACTGCGGGATAATCTTCTGCCCGGTCAGTCATGTCTCTTTCCAGACATGATCGCCCAAGCGTGTATCACGTATGGCACTTAAATGACTGATGTCAGTTGTTAGACATAGGATCTTTATAATTTAATCCACACAGAGAATTCCTTAAATCTTCTAAAGACACACTTAACAAAAACAAAAATACCTTTGCCTACACATATCATAAAACTATGACAACCCCTCTCCTCTATCTCTCGCTGATTAATGAAACTAGACGCTAACTGAATAACAACTGAAGAAAAATTGAAAGAAAATTCACCATAATGAATGCAAACTTTCATCCAAACTCTGTTAATAGTTTGATGACAGCTGATTTCGTCTCTGGTAAGTTTGATTAGCCTTTTCTTATTCCTGAGCTTTTAAATTTACAAAATAATAATTGTATATTTATTCATTTATTTTTCTATGTTTTTGTCTCATTTTTGAATAATTTTTAAAATATACTTGTGTAAGTGATAGTTTCTGTTATCTCTTTCAGGAGTCCGGACAAGAAGAATATTTTGTTTTCATTTTTGTTTGAGTTTTTAAAGAAAGTTATGTTAAAACTCTCTTGTAAGTATTAGAAAAAGATCTCATGAGATTAACCAATTTGAAATTTATTAAATTTTAATTTTTTTAAATTATTTATTTTTTTTTAATGGGAGTAAATGAACCTTACTATCACGTAGTTCATGCAGCTCCCTCTTCTTTGGAAGAGGAGTAGATGCTCAAGCCTTGTTTCCTGTTTAAGAAAGTGTTCCCGGTTAATTTCCACTTCTTACGTCTTAATAATAGTGCTCTTGTATGCTTTTTGCAATGTACGTGGATCGGACGTCTCTTCATTCTAAGGGTACTGGGTTCGCAATTTCTTGGTTGCTGCTTCCATAGATAAATCTGCTGCTCGGAAGGTAGGTTCAACATTTATGGCCAGGAACTTTTTCTCGTCTAAATCTATCTTGTACCTATCTACCATCTGCCCATGTCAAATGCTGTCACATTTGATCGCGTGCCCCTGTCATTCATCTTAGGCTTCTTGACAAAATCCAACGATGAATCTGTAATGTAAATGACACTGGCCTGGTAGCTCAACTACAGTCACTTTTTCATTGACGTAATTTGACTTCTCTCTGTCGCTTCTACAAATAATTTCAAGGCTTCTGCTCTGATGAGCTTAGCTCCCTGATGTTCACTCTGCATGAATTTACTCGAGCTACTAGACTAGCATCGTGGTTCCATCCATTTACAGTAAAACCAATCAAATATAACCGCAACTTCTACTCTAACAGCTTCTTTGAACGCATTTCCTGCCTGTAGAATTCACTTCCGTATAATTGCCTCCCTTAAAGTGACGATCTCAGTGTTGATGTCTACAGAAAAGCTACCAAGAAAACGATTTGATCAGCTTCTATTCAAACTATTCTTATAAAGTAAAATTGATCATAAATATAGGTTTCATTTTAAGAGTATTAAGAATTTGCAGACCACAATATTTATTCAAAGAAGAAAGGTACATAAAAAACACATTTAAAAACCTACAATATCCATATCACTTTATTCACAACGTAAAAAGAAAGGTACATAATATACATAAGAACAACAAAAATTATGTGCAATAATAAATTAAGCACTGACATATATATAATACTCTCTATCGACCCCCTAACATCATCTCTCCAGAACAATTTATCCCATCTAAACAACATCCAAATATCACAACCACATCGACAATTATTATGGATAGAATGATATCTAAAAAGTCAAAACAAAAAATAATAACACATAAGCAGGCACATAAAAATTAGTTTTCCAAAATGTTCCACACAATACATTAGAGAAACATGCAGAAATTAAAGAAAAGACATATCTATGAAGAGACCACAGAAATAATGATTTTAACAAATGCACAGATCATACAAACAAAAAATTCCTCATCAAAGGAGAAAATTATTCAGAAAGTAAATTCTCGAGAGCGCCGTAATCGAATATCATCAAAACAGTAATCTACACTCCAGTTTTCCCAAAATCAGGGCTCTTAATACAAACATATTTTCAAGCAAACATATACATATACATATATTAAACATAAATACATATAATACAAAGAAAAATTTATTTTGAATCTTTTTAACATGTCATAACATTATACTGCCCATGAAAAAATATCTTCAAATATGAATTATGGCGCTTTTTAAAAGTTAATAATTTTATTTAATCTTACTTATAATTTATAAACGTATATTACTAGTAACCAATAAATTTTTTGTTCATCAACACTTTATTTAAAATAAAATTTAGTTTATCTCTTTGTCTTGATGAAGTCCATCACCGGACAAAACACGTAGGCAAGAGAAATATAGTTTTCCTTTTGTCTTCTTTATTTAACTATGCGTTTCCTTTCCTAAAATTATAACACTATCTTGCATATATATATATATATATATATATATATATATCAGTCAGTTAAGTGCCATACGTGATACACGCTTCGGTGATCATGTCTGGAAAGAGACATGACTGACCGGACAGAAGATTATCCCGCAGTAGGTTGACATTGCTTTCTGTGGTAGACTGGTTGCCGACCAAGGCTATAGAACCCAATCTGACCTGCTATTTAACCCATAACTGGAAGGAAGAGACGGATTAATACCTTTGCCAAGGGTATTTGCGCGTAAGTGAATACAATGGATTCAACTGGAATTCGAACTCAGCTCCCCGACTTCTCGTTCCGAGCCGATATCCACTGTACCACAACGCACATCAGCAAAGATAATGTTTTAACAAGTCATCCACATACAAGCCCATTTCGCTGTATCACAGCTCATCAGTGTGGCTAGACACATCCACTTGGCTCTGGCCGGGATCAAAACTCGACCGATTTTATGCCAGTCGGAGTCTCTACTCCCTAAGTCGTCGTCGCTTAAGAAAACCTGTACATATATTGGTTTTACTTCAACCACGCTATCATGCAGAGTTAGCTGCCACCTTTTTGATCATATTTGAATTAAAAATATTTTTTTAGAAAACCACATGTAATATTAGTCAGATTTTAGTCGATAGCACAATAATACTGACGTATGCACACAGTAAAAAGAACCTTCACATATTAGAGACCATCATCATTAAAGCAAAGAAACCCACACACAAGAAAATCATATTTCAATCTAGTCAATACACATCATATTGCATTTAGTCATATGTTTATGTTAGCATTTCAGTCTCTCACGTGTTTTGACGTCATAAAACAGCACTAATAATTTACGACCTGGGTCTGGTATACGGTGATTAAAGGGAAGAAAAAGTATACTCCACTAAGTAATGGCTTCTCCAAAAAGGGTTAATTTATATTTCAACTTAAATATTTATTGACGATTGTTGGTTGGAAGAAGTGTCAGTCGAAAGGCACCTAACATATTTTAAGCGTTAATACCTTGGTATCTCGTCTTATTAGTAAAATATGATCCCTCCTTATATATATATATATATATATATATATATATATATATATATATAATTTTCTGTCATTGGTAGCTCTTTGTAAATGTTGTGATTTTGATGTTTCTTCTACAACCATCTTCTGCCAACAATTTACTAGCTCGTTGATGTTTTATTCTTATATATATCCCTAGTTCATTTAATATATTCTCTTCTCATCAAATTCTACAAGCGCATTTTCCTATGTAGTTGCTCGAGAAATCCCGATTGTAAGTATATATGCCCTATTTGAATTCGAATTTATCTTAAACATCGTCGCCATTTATATAATCATTACAGGCGTTTCTTGGAATTCTTCTGAAGAACAAGATTTCTTTTATATTAGGTCTCTTCTGTAAGGAGAATGTGCATCATTCATTGCCATATAAGGGCATAATAGGTTAGACGTATTTTCCTTAAACTATTTATATTGTTCGGACTGCTGTCTTTCAGTTAGTTAAGAGCCATACGTGATATATTTTTTGGCGAGCATGTCTAGAATGTGATATTACTGACTTGACACAATTTTTTCCCGCAGTAAATTGGCATTTCTTTCTGTGGTAGACTTGTTACCGACCAAGGATATAGCACCCATTCTTTTCTGCTATTTAATTCATAGAGGGGGGAATAACTTTCTTAATTGTATTAGTGCGTATGAGAATACAATGAATTCAACTGGAATCTGAACTCTGATTTCTCATTCCGACCTGATTTTTAATACACCACAACGCACTCATCTTTATTGTCATATTCACGTGGTTTCGGCCATTGTACGCTCTGGTTGTCATCAGTTGATATTAGTTGGGATTTTGAACTGAACCCTTTATTTAGTGAACGAGCGTAGTCTGTTCAAATATCCTTACCATGCTTTTGGATATATCAGTTTAATTTGATAACTAGACTCTCCAAAGTTTTGTAACCCCTGCTGTAACCAGGTATTGAAATCATAATTCTTTGGTTCAAGACGCTTTTTGAATCAGTCAAACAATTCATTTATCCACGTCATGATTATGGCTGTAAAGATGATGAGGACAGCGGTCTAAACAATGTATATAATATGCTTCGTTAAAAAAATAATCTCAGAAATTTATTTATCTCAAACAAAATTTTCCTCTTTTTAAATATTTTGTTTAAATTCTTCAAGGCATATTTAGCTATTTAATACATCTTCGGATTTCGGTGTCTTATTTTCTGCCCTCCGTTTATACGCTCCTTAGATATTTAGAGTGTTAGAGTTATATCATTTTGGAACAAACATGTCAAGCGACATGAACTAAAATTATTTTTTAATAAAACCATTTATTATTTTTCAGTTGCAAGATTCTTTCTTAAAAGAACATGAACACATTATTTCATTTGGCCAAACGGTGTTGACATTTATGCACGTGGGATTATCAGATTTTTCTGATGTTTCTAAATAGATTTGTGCACCTTTCTGTGAGGTTTACTTTCCCATATGCACCTTTGCATCTAAATCGCATAGTCAGCATTTTCGTGCGGAGAGTGTTCGCATGTGCTGAATTTCCAGGTGCTAAATATTGAGAAAAAGGCTCGGATGATTTCAAAATAAATGCGTTTAGCAAATGCTCCTGAAAAACGAGAATATTAGATGCAATAAAAATAGACCGTATTAAAGAGTTCTCATGGACATCCTGAAAGGACGGCCCAATTCTCAACAGCAATTCACTCTAGATTTAGAACTAATATTCGGATTTATCTTCGTTATCTAACGAGTATAATCCTCTGTAATATAAGAAAGATCATTGTGTATTTTTGCATGCGGGTTTTCCATAGGGGCTCATTTGATAATTAGTCTGAGTTGTGCTGCGGATTTTTGCGTGAAATGGTTTTCTGTTTTGGCCAGATCAGGCTCATTCTGAAGGTGTTGGACACGTTGTTTATCAGGTCAAGGCAGCCTTCTTATAGTAAAAAAAAACGGGGTTGTTTGCTTTGGTTTGATCTACAGAGTCTCTAACATCTTTAGATAAAACTTTTAGTAAAGATCAAAAATATTTCCCCTTGCTTTCATTCATTTCACCCATAACAGATTTTCTTTTCATAATTTTTACCCGTTTTACAGATCTGATGAGGGGATAAAAAAGCGGTCGACTGGTGTTTTCGTTTTAAAATTTGGCATAGCCAATTAAAGTAAAGAAATTTCGTCTGTAACACTATATATATATATATATATATATATATATATATATATATCCAGGTAAAGAGGACCCAAGGTTTTACGATTTTGAGTTCCCAGGCATTTATTTTTTATAAATCGTGCTCAATACAATGAATATTGTGATGCATGATATGTGTACAACCGACTTCCAACCTTGCTGTGACGCAATATAGTTTTAATTCATAATTATCTGATATATATATATATATATATATATATATATATATATATATATATATATGACATAATTTTTGTTCTCCTTTTTTAGAAGCTTACAAGTTTTACGAGGTAGATGCATGAATATTTTCTCATCCTTCTCAGATAATCTCCTTCAATTCCAACCAATAGTTTTTTGATTGGATAAAAAAGTGTGACCTCATTAAAAACTTGAAACGCAGTACATATATATATATATATATATATATATATATATATATATATATATATATATGTATATATATGCACTTTTACATCTGTTTTTTTTTTTTTTTTGGTAGAATTTAACGCAATTATCAGAGAATAATGTCAACAGGTATGTATACTTACTCCGTAAAGATTGCAAGATTTTATAAAATGTTTTAGAATAAAAGTTATCGTCATTTACTTAATTTACTTAAATGGTTAGTTTGTCAAATAATTAACCACGTGAAATAAAAAATACCTGTAAAAAAGAACATAATACTTTAATTGCTTAATTTCTGGATTTTATGGATGCATACAGTAACTAAGACAAGATCCAATAGAAGTGGAGTTTATTGTTTCGTTGTTTCATGGCTCAAAGGGTTGAGTAACGGAGTATATGAGAAAAGGATTAGAAATTTTTAATTATGAGAATGGATGTAAAATCCAGATTACATCACAGATAAAGTTGTTATCTATTTATATCCTTTGAAAGCTATATTTTTTATAGGTTAGTAAGTGCATCGAATTTTAACATTGAGACAATAATGGTGAGAAAATACGAATAGATTGTTCGTTGGCAACTTATAAAATACCTGAAATAATAATCTCCCTGTATAATTCTAAACTGGTAGTTACCCAAAATCAATTAAAATGATACGATTCATGATTAAAACACCGCTATGTACAATATAAGCAGTTTCTGTGAAAAATGAAATTGTATAAGTTGGTATCAACATGAAATCAGCATTTTTAATTTGCATACTTGAATTCAGCACGCCAAAATGAATAATAAATACTACATTTTATCCCGAAGGCATGTGATTTTTAAAAAATTGTCGAGTATAATAGCCCGTATTTTTTCCGTTTCACTGAAAAACCATGGACGAAGCGCATATGCAATGAAGAAACATTAATGAATATTAAATAAAAACTAATATTCATACATAGAATCAAAAAAATGTCTGCTGAAATATTTTGGACATATAATGAAGAGTAAATACTTGTAGAATACAATATTAACACGAGTGTACTTAAAAACACTCCACGGCCAAAGATTAGCAGCTGATCTCTCTACTGAACTAGCTGTAATATAGCCGGAGAAAATCCTGGTTGGTTACATTCAATGTCTCTAAAACCAATCTGGTTTTATGGTTTTGGGGCCGTAAACATAATTCAGACCTCAAGTGGAGATCACTATATACAATCCATCCATAAAAATGATAGGAAAATGGTCGGTTCCATGTATCACTCGGTTATATGCCATACACTTTGAGCAATTTTATTTACAAAAGCCACACCATGCCTAAAATGCAGTACTGTTAACATATGTTATATACCAATAAACAGACACGCATGTATATATAAAAATATATTAATATTTTTATTAATGAACGCTGGACCGTGTCGCCTAGTGGACAGAGAGTTGAGGGAGCGCTTTTCTAATGGGTTGACGAATGCTTCTAAGGGTCGACGTTGACGAATGGACGAATGACGAATGCGTACCCCCCAATAGCATGTATGCTATTGGGGGCAGCTGTGAACTGCTTCTCTACTGCCGACCAGACTCTTCTTCTCTTCTTACTCGTCTAGCTTCTTCTTCGACTTCTCGAGACTGTCTTCTTCGACTTCTCTGTTTCGACTTCTGACTTCGACTGTGACTCGACTTCTCTTCTACTGTCGAGGCTGGAGACTCAAAACTGATTCCAAGACTGTGTTTTTCGCAGTCTTTATATATCTTCCAAAAGCGGAAATTGTTTCTTCCGGTTTTTTCTTGATCACGCAACGCCTACGCGACGCCTACGTAAATTCTCAGAGACCCTGTCTATTTCCGCTCTGCCGGAAATAAGGTCAAACAACCATCCGTTCCTTTCAACGGCCGGAAAACGCCCACGCTTCATCGGCCTTCTTGGGTGCGGCCAGATTATTATATTACACATATATAAATTGGAGCGGCCAATTATTTAAGTCTTGATAGATACCAAAGCGTCCACTCGCCCTTATAGGAGATGAATCATTTTCAACAATACAACGCTTTTTCTCACAGACGAAAAGTCAGAAGCCTTTTAGTCATATATCGTTGCTTCCATGGAAAGTTCTCAAACAAACTACATTCCTCTGTTTCATCAGTTCTAATCTTCACCGCTAATAACCACTATGCTACGTGCATTGTAGTGGAATCCCTCATCCCCAGGTAACGAGTTAATTAGTAAGATTTATATCACAAAAACATTGGTATCTCAAAAAAATTACAACCTAAAAATAAAGCTTGAAATATTATGCAATGTTTTGATAAGAAGTAGGAAGAGAAGCAAAGAAACCAATATTAAGTAAAGATGAGTTTTCATGTCGTCTCCTTAAATGGACATGAGTCATGCTGTGACCGCAAGTAAGTCATTGTGAATGACGTTTAGGCTCTACATGACAATGTCAGGCTTTCAGAAATACAACGATGTAACGGATGCGATATTCTCACTCTGAGAATATGGGAATATTTAGCATTCCTCGATCCAAGTGTCGCATACACGGAGAATACATAAAGACAGACATTTTCATCACCATGGAAAACCCATTGGCCAATCCCACGCCCTCACTAAAAATTATGAGCATAATCGTTTTATTACTAGTGTCTTTGGAAAGTGATAAGCGTTATTAGCTCAAATTACATCTACTATTAACGTAGAACTGAACCAGAAGAATACAATAGTTGAGACGGCAATAAATAAATAATAACAATAAGAAAAAGAGGCTCGGTAAGTTCAAATCAGTTCTGCGTTCTTCAGCTTCCATAGGACATAAGAATGCGAATATCACAATGCTACCGCTGTAGGAGCCAGTACAAGGGACAAAGACGCACCTTCACTCCTCCCGTTACTAATCTATCTATCTATCTATCTATCTATCTATCTATCTATCTATCTATCTATCTATCTATCTACACGCACGCATATAAACTCCTGCACACACACACACACACACACACACACACACACACACACACACACATATATATATATATATATATATATATATATAGAGAGAGAGAGAGAGAGAGAGAGGAAAGAATATTAAAACGTTTAGAGTTTAAAAATGTGTTTTTTGGATAGTATTTGTTTATTTCTACTATTATATTTTATATTTCAGACCGCCCTCGGACCTTCATCAGAAACAAATGATTTTAAAATTTGAATTTTAAAATTTGCATTTTAAAATTTAAATTTTTAAACTCAAAACGTTTTAATATTCTTTCCTGTACATATTAAGACAGTACACGTGGATCATCACTATGCTATATATATATATATATATATATATATAATCTTCGTTATCTATTTACCTTAGTCTCTTCGTTAACTATCAACCTATTTATATATCTATCATTTTTCTATTATACAAAGTTTACTGAGCACAAGCGTCATTAATATTTAACAATTATGGCTGCTTTCAGAGTTGCATATTATGAGGATATGAAGGATAAATATCTGGTGGTTCTAGATTTAAAGAGGTTATTATTAATGTGATAGAAGTAGCATATTATCGGGAGTCTGATCTACAATGAAACAGTTCTGAAGAAAAGACTGTGACAATGGTCTTTTATAACCAGTGTCAAAGGAATATTAAGGAATGGCGATGAGTTAACTCACTATATGTGGCCTGGTGTGTCCTAGTTTTGAAGAATAGAACAGGTAAAAGCCCATGATTGTACTTCGCCTGAACAGCTGCTATGAAAATAGGGATACAATCGTGAGATGCTAGCAAAGTTTAAGGTGGAAAAATGGTTCCATTTTTCGAAACATTATTTTTCAGTGGATATTCTTTTTTTGAATAAGACACGCAATTATTTTTAATATTTGTCTGAAACAAAGTGACTATTATATCTATTGGACTGCGTTCTCTAGAAACGATAATAAAGACAATATGCTCCAAGTTAAGTATTGAACATTCAATCTCATATTTTCATGCAAAAGTACAATTTGCTTTGGTGTACTAAAAACTGCTCTTCTTCGGAACGCAGAAAAGCAGAGCAACGTTCTATTTATCCTTTTAAACACGATTATTCACCAAAAATAACGTCTGAAAAAATAAAATTATATCAGATCAATAATAAATTCGTAGAACGTATTAACTATATATCCATATATCTTTCTATCTACACAGATCCGCTAACGGAAAAAAATAAAAATAACTGAAATATAGAATGTGCTAGAAATGATTAACAAATTTAATAAATAATAAACTTAGGTCTTTTCTCTTGATGATAACAATATATATATATATATCGATCTCAATCTGCCATTGACTTGCTGCAAATTAATTATGTAGATATATGCGTAATGAAGGTTTCCTCAGAACCATTAAATGCCATTGAAATTTAACGCATTATAAAATCCTATATAAGCACATTGCACTAAAAAACCTACCCTCCTTCCATTTTCTCCATATTCATCAATCGCTCCATATGTTATTCCAGTTTAAACATATATAGTATGACTGCTGTATTCGCTTGAAGTAAAAAAAAACGATAACATGCTGTTTTTTAGAAAGAGTTTAAACGTAATATAGGGTGTTGTCTATCATCTCTATATATAAATATATATTGTTAAATATAACAGATAATGAATCTATATTATGTTTAATCATGAGCCGTTCTAAACATGGATATTTTGTTTTAATTAATTTTAATGTACTTTTAAAAGACAATTTTTAGAATGGCTCATGATTATGCATAATAAACAATGATTGTTGTTGAGATAATTATCTGCTGCCTCAATACACTATATATATAGTTCTTTGATAGTGCAATATCTGAGAAGAATATTCAACGGCTACTCTCATTACTCCCTTTCATTTATTGAATGGGGGATGCTTACCCGTCAACCCACGCGTAAACGTACCGTTGTGTGCTAATGCCTTTCTTTTGTTTTTTAAGCGTAATTTCAAAATTAGCTTAATTAACTGATTTATTAACTGATTCAACGAGGATACGGAAATTAGGGAAATTTCCAATGATTTTTCAAATATGAACTATGACCTGTGTTATAGACACATTAGGTGATTCAGGTTTTGCAGATTTAAGACTTTCTCCTTTCTCCTTTTTGTCTTGTCAAACTATATTTGTGACTAGGTTTATGTGTGTAATTGTACTCTGTTGCATAAGGTTTGTCTATGTAGGATAGGGATGATGATGCATATTTGTTTGGGCATGCATGTGCGTGTGTGGGTCTAGTATGTCTATTGTTGTATGGTGGTGGTCCGCCTGTTGATTTAGGGATATATTTCGTAACATATAGATAGGCAGATATACATACATGCAGATAGATAGATAGATAGATAGATAGATAGATAGATAGATAGATAGATAGGAAACAAGATCAAGATAGATAGATAGATAGATAGATAGATAGATAGATAGATAGATAGATAGATAGGAAACAAGATCTAGATAGATAGATAGATAGATAGATAGATAGATAGATAGATAGATAGATAGATGAAGAAACAAGATCAATATAGATAGATAGATAGATAGATAGATAGATAGATAGATAGATAGATAGATAGGAAACAAGATCAATATAGATAGATAGATAGATAGATAGATAGATAGATAGGAAACAAGATCAAGATAGATAGATAGATAGATAGATAGATAGATAGATAGATAGATAGGAAACAAAATCAAGATAGATAGATAGATAGATAGATAGATAGATAGATAGATAGATAGATAGATAGATAGATAGATAATGAGGTGAACATATAATTTATTTTGTAAAATCCTAATATCTTATGTACTGTAATTATATTTTATGTATTTTTCATTAGTGAGAAAAGGACTTAAGAGAAATGTCTTCCGATATTGGAAATTTTTAAAACTCCAGTCTACAGTATATTTCTAGAATTTAGTATAAAACTTTCTTAGAAAATACTAAATACGTCTATGTCTATGAGTTTCAATTGCTCCTAATAATAAGAATGCGAATATTATGTGTACTTTTCTATTTTATTTAGGCGTTATGAAAAGTAAAATATATTGATTTTTATTTTATTCTTCATGCATTGTTATAACGTTTACTATGGATTCCTGCACACGCACCACAGCATACAATTGTCAGAATCTGCTTTCTTAAGGACATGAATTGAAATGGCTTTCTTTTACTTGTTTTCAGAAGTTACAATCCTGTGATTTAATTCCTGTGACAGGAAATAAGTTTATCGGAAATAATTTTTAGAGCATCTTATTGATTACAGATTTTGAACTTCTCTAAAAATGTCAAAAGGTAAGAAAATACTGTAAGATTTCGGAAGGAAGTGACACACGGAATACCATAAAAGTAAATTATTGGATGGAAAAACAGGTCTAAATATATATTTAGCGTGAACAACAAGCATGGGGATGACTGTCATTTTCGTAAACGTGTAAGGAACAAGAAAAACTTCATATTTACGTAGCGGTTTATTTTGTTTACAAACGTCTTCAAGGTTTCTCATTTTGTTAATCGGTTCTTATTTTATTTTCGTATGGTGCAGTATTTTCATATTTAGATTGTATATATTTGCCAAATATTAGCCATTCATAAATATATCATTATCGATTATATATATATATATATATATATATATATATATATATATATATATTAAAAAAGGATTAATTCAATGATGTTGTCATATATATATATATATATATATATATTAAAAAAGGATTAATTCAAAGATGTTGTTATATATATATATATATATATATATATATATATAATCGATAATGATATATTTATGAATGGCTAATATTTGTCAAATATATGTAAGGTTTGGTTAGACTTTTTGAAATTTTATTAAGTCATGATTTTGTATTTATTTATGCTTATCTTAAGTTTTTTTTATTTTGCTGTCTTTTTTTCTATTTCTTTGATTGGACTTAAGTCCTTTCAAATTCCTTGTTCCTGTGTATTTTTTTTTTTAGTTGAATTTCCAACCTACCCAGAAATCATTGCTCTGCTGGCCACTAGATAAAATAACTTTTTCTTTCTTCTTTTGTCAACTTTTAGTGACGCATGTATGTAAGGTGTTGTTAGACTTTTTGAAATTTTAGTAAGTCATGATTTTGTATTTAATAATGCTTAATCTTAAGTTTTTTAATTTTGCTTTCTTGTTTTCTATTTCATTGATTGAACTTTAACTAAGTTAAAACTTAGTTAACTCACCATCCTTAACATAAACATATTTTTTTCTGTTTTTAATTGGAATAGATAGACTTAACTATGGCCCGGTTAACACTCCACCTATGACTATTGAACAGGTGAAGAGGCCCATCCCTTGTTCCCTGCTTAGGATGTGGTTTCCGGCTTTCTCTTCTCCATTCTTTTCACTATTTTATTTATTTCTTTTCTCCTCAATTGGAGGAGATAGACTAAACTATCGCCCGGTTCACACTCCACCCAAGTCTATTGAACAGGTGAAGAGGCTCATCCCTTGTTGCCTGCTTAGGATGTGGTTTCCGGCTTTCTCTTCTCCATTCTTTTCACTTTTATTTATTTATTTATTTTCCTCAATTGAAGTAGATAGACTAAATTATCGCCCGGTTCACACTCCACCCACGTATATTGATCAGGTGAAGAGGCTCATCCTTTGTTCTCTGCTTAGGATGTGGTTTCCGGCTTTCACTTCTCCATTCTTTTCACTCTTACGTCGCCCCCTGCGCTTCAGTAGCGTTACCGCCTTGCTGGGTTGATATGATTAAAAATATATATATATATATATATATATATATATATATATATATATATATAATCCTCCCGTATTAACATATTAATCTCTTCGAGTTGTAATACAAATCACCACTGGAGTCGCCGTTATTTATTCCTTCATTGTATTTTACAATGTATTTTCAATCTCATCCAAGATCATCCTCTTGAAATTAATGCATTTGATCGTTACAAATTTTTGATCATGTGGGACGCATTGTTGATTCTAAAATTGCATTGTAAGGGAGGTAATTTAATTTACATTTGCAATTATTTGAGATTACAATTTACGTATTTTAAAACATTCTGTTATAATTGCAATTTTTAAAAATTAAATTTAGACAAGTTCAAATCTTGCTATTCTAGACATTTTAGAACAGTGTTAATATAATTATAATTAATTTTGAATTAAGCGTCGCGTGTAATTTTTTACATAGATACCTTCAATATTTTGTATTTCTTTTTTTCTTTTCGTGGTGGAGTATAATTGAATTGTCGATTAATATTTCACTAAACTGTAAATATGGAGAGAAATATTGTGCAATCAAACCTGAAACGGGTATACTCTCCTCGGGAAAGTTGTTGTGTGACGAACATAAATATTTACTTCCAAAGGACATTTATATAGGTATACATTGATGAATTTTTACAAAGTCTTAATTTTATACTTATAGCGGATCATTAAGTTTGTTATTTTAAATATACAATATCTTTGATTCTTTACTTGTTTTGCTGGGATTAGCTTCGAATATATTATTGCTTATGATATTTTATTCGAATTTTTTAAATTTGTTGGGTGTTAGATTGTATTTTATGTTTCTATAGTAAGTTGACATGTTTTGATTTGAAATTGATTTGAGGAAGTGTCGTGATACCGAGCAAAAGCGATGGACTAGATGTTTGCTCTCTCACGACAAAAAGGCAAATGACCAAACGTCGTGTGTGCGCAGGTCATTTCTATTAAATTTAAGATATTTCTAATAGATGTATGGATTTCGACAATTAAGGTGCATTATTTAATTTTATATATTGTGTAAATGCTCACTTTTACTAAATAATTTTTTCACTCTTTTCACTCTCTTACTCTCTATCTCTCTCACGATGTTTACCCTATTTTTTATGTGCCTTGTCCTTTCAGGGCGTAGGCGATCATGGACTTCCACGTCTCCCTATACCTGGTGGTTCTTAGCACGGCTTCACCTGTAACATCTCGCAACCCCCGTTCTATCATCCACCTGCTCCGGCCTTCCAAATATATTATCCGCTGCTTTCCTCTGTTTCTTTTTCCCCCTATGTTACTATCAAGTTCTCTAAGCCCTCCTTTCTCATTGCATGTTCCAGGAACTTCAGTTGTCTCTTTTTGATGCTCAGTATTAATTTCCGTTTCATTTCCATTCTTTCCAACACCTCATCATTTCTCACATGCTCGGTCTATAGTATCTGCAGCATCCTTCTGTAGAATCACATTTCAGCTGCTTCAAGTTTTCCCTTCATCTTTGTTGATATTGTCCAACATTCACTACCATATTGAAGAACTGACATCACTTAACAATGTGTTACACATTTCTTTGTTTTCAGTGAAAGTTTTCCGTGTCTTAATACTTGACTCAGCTTCTGGAACGAGTCATTCGACGTTCCAATTCACCTTCGGATCCCAGTGTCGCAATTTCCGTCTTTTGTTAGCATACTTACCGGGTATCTAAATTTTTGTACTTGCTTGATTTTAGTATCCCATACCTGTATTTGGCATTTTGGGCTACTCTTTTTGTTGATAACCATGTATTCTGTTTTTGTTTTTTTTTTGCTGTTTATTCGTTTTTCTTTTTGTCACTCTCTTCAGCTACCTTCTGTAGGAGGTCTTGTAGTTTCCCTTTATGTCATAAAATCAAGGTTGTTTTTTGTATTTTCATTGTAAAATATTCCAAAATGTTTCCTTTTAAAAAATAAATTAATCTCTCTCTCTCTCTCTCTCTCTCTCTCTCTCTCTCTCTCTCTCTCTCTCTCTGTGTCACTGTCTTTATCTCTCTCTCTCTCTCTTTCTTCCTTTGATTTTTCTTCATAGCACCCATAGCTCAGAGGCAGAATTGCCGACTGATGTCAATTATGTCGGGTTTCAATCCTGGCTAGAAGCATTCGTACTGATGATCTTTTATACAGCGAAACAGATCTGTCTGCAGATGAATATTTCCGCTCTCACACACCGATTGAACATTATGGAGGAATGGTTTACTTTATAAAAAAAATCAGTACCTATCGTTTAATCAGTAATGAATTTGAACACTCTCGTTTACTAGCGTGTGTTTATGTAATGTACATAACACACTAAATTCGGCTTTCCTCTACCGAGCACCCATAGTTCAGAAGTAGAATCGCCGACTGATGTCAATTCGGTCGGATTTCAAGCAATCGGATGTCTAACCGTACTGATGAGCTGTGATATATATATATATATATAAAGATTGGTATTATTTCAGTGATTTACTGGTAGAAAGGCATTTTGACAAGCGTGTTTTACGTCAGAAAGTGATCGATATCACGAAAGAGAGAAAGAGTTAATAGAATTAATGTGAAAAATTTGTCACTTAAGGGAACAGAGTTATGCCAACATTGAAGTTTCTTGAAGGCATTAGTGTGATGTCTTTAATTCTCAGGGATTTTTCTTCGTCTGGTGCTACGTCTTGGGCTTTTTCTTCTCATTGAGGTAATTTAATATCTTTGTATGTGTGTGGCTCCACAGATGAGTAATTGCTTTGAATTGCTTGTTGATGTGGGTACCTCTTTTTAGTGCGCTGTGTTGTTTGCTGTTAGTTTATGAGTGGTTAGTTTATTTTTTAAATGAAATATATTAGGTTGTGACAAGTTTTCTACCTTATTCTTTATTTCTTCTATCATCTTGTCCGATTTCAATCATTATATTCAAATCATACATATATATATATATATATATATATATATATATATATATATATGTGTGTGTGTGTGTGTGTGTGTGTGTGTGTGTGTGTGTGTGTGTTTGATTTATTAATACGACATATTTTGAAGAATTTAAACGTTATTCTTTCGTGGATACTCGTATTTGATTAGGCTTCATTTACTCTAGATAACATGAATTCATTAGACAACAATAAAATTATATATATCCTTCAAGCTACTTATGTTCCTGTTCCTAATCGGCATTGGAAATTATACACGTTTTCATTTGACAAACTCATGCATGAGTACACTCTTTGATTAACCTAAACCCAAAATGCTGGTTAAATCTTTACACCTCTACAGTAACGGCTTCAGTTGAGCGGAATTTCTCTTCCGATGAATTCCACTTGAAATATATAAATGCTTATCTCAGGTACCGAGCTCAGGCTTTTGTGATGCATGCAGTCAAAAACATACAAGCCAAATTGCGGGTGCGAGTTTTTTAGAGTCTCTTTGCATTTTATTGCGTCGCCAGGTAGTAGATTGAAATCTTAATTTAATCGTCCTGTTATCTATAGCTTCCATAAATCTGTCTTTTGACTTTATTTAATTTCGTTTCTTACTTTGTGAAGGGAAATCAATTTGCATCTTTAAAGAGTCTTGCAAACATTCAGATTGTTAAACGTTGATATGAATATTTCCGGGATTTGGAATCAATCTTGAATCCTTTCAATTTGTTTCTCATCTAATTATATTGGATTCCTTAAGCGATATTTGCCGGCGAAGTAATATCACACAGATGACATTGTTATTGCAGATATATAAGGATATATTTATAGTCCCTGCACAAACTAAATATATTCAATCTCAACGGAGATTACCTAAGAAAGGTTGTACAAACTTAATAAAAAAGGCTTCATTTAAAGGCTAATCCTTCTTAAATTCTCCTTTCATTCTTGCCTCCTTTACTTGATTTCTTTCTTTCTTTGAGTCTTAATCTTTCTTTCCTTCCGCTCATTCGTTCATCTTACAGTCATGATTGATTTTCTGCTGTAGTTCTTTCATTTTTTTCTCAAGTACCTTTTAGTGTTTATCATGGCAACTTTTAATTTTCTTTCAGTTTTTATTTTTATTTTATTTTTCATGTACTACTTGTGTTTGTCATAGCTACTTTTCTTATTATTTATTTAAATGTATTTATATATTTCATATGTACTTCCCGTGTTTGTTAAAGCTACCTTTTTCTTTCTTTCCTTTTTATTCCTTTACTTATTCATTATGTTTTTCTTGTGTTCTTCATTGCTAGTTTTCTATTTTCTTTATCCCTTTTTTATGTATTTCCAATGTACGTCATGCGCATGTCATTGTTACATTTCCTTTTGTCTCATTGACTTCTTTTGTTTGTCATCCCTACTTTTTTTTTAATTTTCTTATGTAATTCTTCTGTTTATCGTAGCTATTTCTATTCTCTTATGTATTTCTTTCGTTCAACATAGCTATATTTCTTTCTTTCTTATGTGTTTGTCATAGTTAAATCTTTCTTTCTTTTTCGAGTAAACTCTTACAACAGACCTCAAGTGAAATGATTATATAGAATAAATAGCTAAATCCGCTGCTAAGAAGTTCGGTCCTCTGTGCAAGGCCAGGAAGTTTTTTCCCGCCTAAAACAATCTTACACATATACAAATCCACCATCCGCCCGTGCATTGAATATTGGTTCCATAATTGGTCGAGTACTCCTGTTATCCACTTAGGGGTTCTTGACAAAATCCAACGGAGAATCTGTTATGTGATCGATCCCGACTTGGCAGCTCGGATACAGTTACTTTCTCACCGGCGCAAGGTGGCTTCTCTGTGTCTTGTCTAAAAATACTTTCATGGCTTCGGCTCAGATGAACGTATCTCACTGGTACGCTCCATACATGAATTTGATCAAGTCACAAGATTAGCAATTAGGTCCCACCCTTTTACTGTGAAACCACTAATTTCTAAACGCAAATTCTACTCCACAGCTGCTTCTATCGCACTTCCCGTCTGTGGAATTCACTTCAGTTTACTTGCTTTCCCGACAGCTACAATCTTCAAGAATTCAAATGTAAAGTCAATAGTCATCTCTTATCTCACTAACTTGCATACTCTCTCTCTCTCTCTTTCTTTCTCTCCTGCTTCTTTCTTCGTTCACTCCATCCTCGTCAGTATTCTCATCATTCTCCTGCCCTCTTCCTGTCACTCATTCTCATAACTTAACTCCTATGTAACCCCCCTGCTCAACAGTTGCAGTAAAATATCTTGCATGGGGCGACTCAGTTATAAAATAAACGTCCTTTTGTTTGTCATACCTACGTTTCTTTTATTTCTCTCATGTACTTCTTGTGTTTGTCAGAGTTACTTCTTTCTTTCTTTCTTTCTTTCTTTCGTTCTTTCTTTCTTTCTTTCTCATGTACTTTTTGAGTTCGTCATTGTTATTTTCCTGTTATTTTTCTAATGTATTTATTTTTTCTCACGGTTACTTTACTGTCATTCTCTCTTTCTTTCTCTCGTTCTTTCTTTCTTTCTTTTTTCTATCTTTCTCGTGTACTTCTCGTGTCTGTCATAGTTATTCTTTTTCTTTCATTCATTTTATTTAATTCCCTTTCTGTTCATTTTAACATTTTTCTTTCGTTCTTTCATTAATTGGCTGTGCATTTTTTATCCATTCTATTTGTTCTCCTTCCTTCCTTCCTTCCTTCCTTCCTTCCTTTTCATTTGCTATAATTTCTTTTTTAAAATTTGCTTGAATCGGTAACGAAAAAAACATCAATAATAAAAAAAAAATACACGCTCACAATTCTTGGGTATTCTTTTTTTAATTTTGACCTCTCCTACACATCTTTAATGCACAAACACTTGTGTTAAGACACACAACGTTCACTAACATCATTAATTAAAATTAAATTACCAAAAATAGAAGAAATTGAATACAGGAAAAACGTGTTGCAGTGTGATTGTTTTAACATATTAATTCAGAACTGTCTTGGAAATTTGTTGTTAAGAGGTACAGACATCATGACGCATAATCATTGTTGTTTTTGAAAAGCATATTAAATTTATTTAAATAGCGGACAATCTTTCTAAAGTGCAAATGTAATGAAGTTTGACTTTTCCTGAGTTCTTTATTTGTTCTATATCTTAATTTTATTTCTTGCAATTTCCCTTAATCTTTCTCTTTCGTCTTTAGTTTCGTATAAAATGTTAGAAAAAACGGAAATTGAATAAAGAAAAATAAATGCAAAACTTCCGTTAAGTTCCTTAAAAATACGTTCTATTCATTGTTTTTGTTGGCGAAGATCTAAATCTAATTTCACTCAGATCGAGGTCCACGTGATAACGAGGGACACGTATTAGTTTTAAAATCACGCAGTTATAAGCTCCAACTCATTAATGAAAAACTAAACCCTGTTCAGTTTTTATTCTATATTTATTTAGTAACAACTCACGGAGTTGTTACTAAATAAATATACCTTCTCAGTCTTCATTAAACTTATTTCCAACGTTCAGGAACGTCACCATGTTTCTATATTAAATTATTCCCACCAGGTGCTGTAAGTAGGCATGTACGTATAGTACAATGGACAATGGATCAATGTCGAAAAATGGAGAACCGAATTCTAAGTTTATTCATATTTACTTGCGTACGAATTCTCTTCGGAAAGGTATGCATCCACTTCTTTACTCTCACCTGCTATGGATTAATTAGCAGGACTTGTGTCCGTAAATCGTTACTATTTCCCCAAATTATTACAATCTAAAATTATATTTTCTGCCTTAAATAACCAGCCAAATATTGATAAACTGTTAAGAGAAATCAAAATCAAAGGAGTAGTTTTGTATTGACTGTTTCGTTAATAAATATCGGGTTGAATTTTTCATCCCCAGAAGTTTATTCAAATTTATCGTCTCATTTATACTTATGATATTGCTCAGCATCTATGCCTTTCGAGTTAAAAAGTCATTGTGTTTACATTTCGGGAACAGATTTGATTTTACCGTCAGAAGAAAACTAGTTCGAATTTGCACGAGATATTAGATTAGCTACTAGATCCCACCTTTTTACAGTGAAACCGCTAAAATGCAACCGCAACTTCTACTCCAACAGTTTCTTTCCTCGCACTTCTCGAGTGTGGAATTCCCTTCCACACGATTGCTTCCCCGACGGCTACAATCTCCAGGAGTTTAAATGTAAGGTCAATAGACACCTCCTAACACACTAACCTGCTCCCATTTTATCAAACACTCTTCACATCTGCCCAACCCTCATCCTCGGTATCCTTACTCATCTGTCACCTTCCTCCTGACATTAACTATGTCTAACCACTCCTTCTCTTTACCTTCCCCTATGTAGCCCCATGTGCAATAGTGGCAGTGGAATGCCTTGCTTAGGGTGAGATGATAAAAAAAAAGTAGAAATTTAAATTCTATTTAAATAATTTACGTCATAAATAACTGATGGAACTGCAAGGTAACATTGACATATTTGAGGAGGTTATTTAAGTAATGTAGAACCTATACGGGCAGCAAAACGCTAGCACGTGGTCTGAAAATAAGTTCAGTATAATTAAAAAGTAAAGGGAATGTCATTATTCAACCTCTGCAGTCAGACGATTTGTTGCTACAATCTTAACATAAGATAACAAAGTGTTGATGCAAAAAGACAGAACTCATGGTTGTCATCTAAAACATAAATAAAACACCGGAAAACATGCAAACTTTAAACTCTAAATACAAAAATAAAGCAAGTAAATCAATTTAAATATCTAGGAAATGTTTTAACAGAAGACGTAGAAAGTGCATTAAGATAGCGAATGTTGTATTCCGAATGTTATTCAGAAACAGAAACATTTCGTCAATAACAAAGAGAACACTTTTTCTTCTGTTATGTACCTTATCCATTCAGGACGTAGGCGATCATGGACTTCCACGTTTCCCTATCACTGTTGGCTCTTAGCATTCTTTCTCCTCTAACGCCTCTCAGACCCTGTTCTCTCATCCACCTGCTCAGGCCTTTTAAACATGTTATCCACTGCTTTCATCTTTCTCTTTTTCCCTCTATCTAGCCTGTTAGTATCAGGTTCTCCAAGCCCTCCTTCCTCATTGCATGTCTCAGGAACTTTAGTTGTCTCTTCCTGATGCTCAATATTTATTTCCTTTTCGTTTTCATCATTTTCAAAACATCGTCATTGCTCACATGCTCGGTGCACGATATCCGGAGCATCCTTCTGTAGAACCACATTAGAGCCGCTTCAAGTTTTCTCTTCATCTTTGTTGATATTGTCCAACATTCGCTGCCATATTGAAAAACAGACATCACATAGCAATCCAGTACTCTCTTTGTTTCTAGTGAAAGTTTCCTGTGTCTTAATACTTTACTCAGCTTCTGGAACGCGTATTTCGCCATGCCCCTTCGCCTTTGGATCTCTGAGATACATTTTCCGTCTTCAGTTGCAACACTTCCCAGATATTTGAATATTCGTACCTGCTTGATTTTAACACCCCCCACCTGTACTTGGCACTTTGGGCCGATCAGATTTAAAATCATTACTGAAATATGACTTTGAATGATGGATATTCTCCGTACAGAAAGATAAGAGATTTGAAACAATAGACAATTTAAGAAAATACATCTTATGAACATGTTTCTTTTCGCGGGTGTAAAAGTTTTTACTTCACAATGAATATTTTCCCTATTTTTTCCTTTTTGTTTTCTTTCAGTTTATAAATTGCAACATAATCGGTCATATTTTAATAAAAGAAAGATGTAGCTACTGAAAAATATCAGATTTATATAACTTTTTCTTAACCATTTTTCAATGAATAGACGAATGAAATATCTATCAATATGTAAGATTTAGTCGGACATCAGATAATGTTTGGAATGTCACACTGTATCAACTTTCCTTGCAGCAAGTCTTAAAATTTGATTCAAAACAATTACTCCAGTTCATGCAAGTGAGAAAAACTGACGCAAATAATTTAATATAATCCTAATGAAATGTGTGATAAAAAATGTATGAGGTTGTATGCATTGAAATTTTTCATCGTATCTTTTGTAATTATCTATGAACGCCTGTAACTATTGCGATCACATTTCATGCTATAATACACAAGCAAATACTTACATGAATACATTATTGTATGCTACTGCATATAAACATGCACATAGAAAAAAGCGCACAGTCATAAATACAGACAGAAGGAAAAACAAATATTGATATTGCGAATGAAGAATACGAAGAAACGAACGCACAAGGATAACCACATAACGCATATAATCAAGCAAATACATGCTTGATAGAACTCACAGATAAACACACATAAGCACAAGAAAAAACACACGGAAAAATTTAATATGCAACTTTTTTGTTAATTCTTATTCGAAAATATTATACTCTGATTGTTATATCACAGTATCATTTCGAAAAAATTTTTCTATAGAAAAAAATTAAAATATGCTAATTACATATGAATTATTTTCTCTGTTATCCATGATGATTATTCAATAACTGAAAAGGTTTGTCCAATATTCACTATTCTCAATAATGTCTTCACACACACACACACACAATTAAAATTTGCTAATTACATATGAATTATTTTCTCTGTTATCCATGATGATTATTCAATAACTGAAAAGGTTTGTCCAATATTCACTATTCTCAATAATGTCTTCACACACACACACACACAATTAAAATTTGCTAATTACATATGAATTATTTTCTCTGTTATCCATGATGATTATTCAATAACTGAAAAGGTTTGTCCAATATTCACTATTCTCAATAATGTCTTCACACACACACACACACAATTAAAATTTGCTAATTACATATGAATTATTTTCTCTGTTATCCATGATGATTATTCAATAACTGAAAAGGTTTGTCCAATATTCACTATTCTCAATAATGTCTTCACACACACACACACACACAATTAAAATATGCTAATTACATATGAATTATTTTCTCTGTTATCCATGATGATTATTCAATAACTGAAAAGGTTTGTCCAATATTCACTATTCTCAATAATGTCTTCACACACACACACACACAATTAAAATTTGCTAATTACATGTGAATTATTTTCTCTGTTATCCATGATGATTATTCAATAACTGAAAAGGTTTGTCCAATATTCACTATTCTCAATAATGTCTTCACACACACACACACACACAATTAAAATTTGCTAATTACATGTAAGATTATTTTTCTCTGTTATCCATGATGATTATTCAATAACTGAAAAGTTTGTGTCCAATATTCACTATTCTCAATAATGTCTTCACACACACACACACACAATTAAGAAATTTGCTAATTACATATGAATTATTTTTCTCTGTTATCCATGATGATTATTCAATAACTGAAAAGGTTTGTCCAATATTCACTATTCTCAATAATGTCTTCACACACACACACACACAATTAAAATTTGCTAATTACATATGAATTATTTTCTCTGTTATCCATGATGATTATTCAATAACTGAAAAGGTTTGTCAATATTCACTATTCTCAATAATGTCTTCACACACACACACACACACAATTAAAATTTGCTAATTACATATGAATTATTTTCTCTGTTATCCATGATGATTATTCAATAACTGAAAAGGTTTGTCCAATATTCACTATTCTCAATAATGTCTTCACACACACACACACACAATTAAAATTTGCTAATTACATATGAATTATTTTCTCTGTTATCCATGATGATTATTCAATAACTGAAAAGGTTTGTCCAATATTCACTATTCTCAATTATGTCTTCACACACACAAACACACAATTAAAATTTGCTAATTACATATGAATTATTTTCTCTGTTATCCATGATGATTATTCAATAACTGAAAGGTTTGTCCAATATTCACTATTCTCAATAATGTCTTCACACACACACACACACACAATTAAAATTTGCTAATTACATATGAATTATTTTCTCTGTTATCCATGATGATTATTCAATAACTGAAAAGGTTTGTCCAATATTCACTATTCTCAATAATGTCTTCACACACACACACACAATTAAAATATGCTAATTACATATGAATTATTTTCTCTGTTATCCATGATGATTATTCAATAACTGAAAAGGTTTGTCCAATATTCACTATTCTCAATTATGTCTTCACACACACACACACACACAATTAAAATTTGCTAATTACATGAATTATTTTCTCTGTTATCCATGATGATTATTCAATAACTGAGAGTTTGTCCAATATTCACTATTCTCAATAATGTCTTCACACACACACACACACAATTAAAATATGCTAATTACATGTAAATTATTTTCTCTGTTATCCATGATGATTATTCAATAACTGAAAAGGTTTGTCCAATATTCACTATTCTCAATTATGTCTTCACACACACACGCACACAATTAAAATTTGCTAATTACATATGAATTATTTTCTCTGTTATCCATGATGATTATTCAATAACTGAAAAGGTTTGTCCAATATTCTTTTATTCTCAATAATGTCTTCACACACACACACACACACAATTAAAATTTGCTAATTACATATGAATTATTTTCTCTGTTATCCATGATGATTATTCAATAACTGAAAAGGTTTGTCCAATATTCACTATTCTCAATAATGTCTTCACACACACACACACACAATTAAAATATGCTAATTACATATGAATTATTTTCTCTGTTATCCATGATGATTATTCCAATAACTGAAAAAGTTTGTCCAATATTCACTATTCTCAATTATGTCTTCACACACACACACACACAATTAAAATTTGCTAATTACATATGAATTATTTTCTCTGTTATCCATGATGATTATTCAATAACTGAAAAGGTTTGTCCAATATTCACTATTCTCAATAATGTCTTCACACACACACACACACAATTAAAATATGCTAATTACATATGAATTATTTTCTCTGTTATCCATGATGATTATTCAATAACTGAAAAGGTTTGTCCAATATTCACTATTCTCAATAATGTCTTCACACACACACACACAATTAAAATTTGCTAATTACATATGAATTATTTTCTCTGTTATCCATGATGATTATTCAATAACTGAAAAGGTTTATTCCAATATTCACTATTCTCAATTATGTCTTCACACACACACACACAATTAAAATTTGCTAATTATATGAATTATTTCCTACTGTTATCCATGATTATTCAATAACTGAAAAGGTTTGTCCAATATTCACTATTCTCAATAATGTCTTCACACACACACACACAATTAAAATTTGCTAATTACACATGAATTATTTTCTCTGTTATCCATGATGATTATTCAATAACTGAAAAGGTTTGTCCAATATTCACTATTCTCAATTATGTCTTCACACACACACACACACAATTAAAATTTGCTAATTACATATGAATTATTTTCTCTGTTATCCATGATGATTATTCAATAACTGAAAAAGGTTTGTCCAATATTCACTATTCTCAATAATGTCTTCACACACACACACACACAATTAAAATTTGCTAATTACATATGAATTATTTTCTCTGTTATCCATGATGATTATTCAATAACTGAAAGGTTTGTCCAATATTCACTATTCTCAATAATGTCTTCACACACACACACACACACAATTAAAATATGCTAATTACATATGAATTATTTTCTCTGTTATCCATGATGATTATTCAATAACTGAAAGGTTTGTCCAATATTCACTATTCTCAATAATGTCTTCTAACACACACAATTAAAATTTGCTAATTACATATGAATTATTTTCTCTGTTATCCATGATGATTATTCAATAACTGAAAAGGTTTGTCCAATATTCACTATTCTCAATTATGTCTTCACACACACACACACACACACACAATTAAAATTTGCTAATTACATATGAATTATTTTCTCTGTTATCCATGATGATTATTCAATAACTGAAAAGGTTTATTCAATATTCACTATTCTCAATAATGTCTTCACACACACACACACACAATTAAAATTTGCTAATTACATATGAATTATTTTCTCTGTTATCCATGATGATTATTCAATAACTGAAAAGGTTTTGTCAAATATTCACTATTCTCCAATAATGTCTTCACACACACACACACACAATTAAAATATGCTAATTACATATGAATTATTTTCTCTGTTATCCATGATGATTATTCAATAACTGAAAAGGTTTGTCCAATATTCACTATTCTCAATAATGTCTTCACACACACACACACACAATTAAAATATGCTAATTACATATGAATTATTTTCTCTGTTATCCATGATGATTATTCAATAACTGAAAAGGTTTGTCCAATATTCACTATTCTCAATAATGTCTTCACACACACACACACACAATTAAAATTTGCTAATTACATATGAATTATTTTCTCTGTTATCCATGATGATTATTCAATAACTGAAAAAGGTTTGTCCAATATTCACTATTCTCAATTATGTCTTCACACACACACACACACAATTAAAATTTGCTAATTACATATGAATTATTTTCTCTGTTATCCATGATGATTATTCAATAACTGAAAAGGTTTGTCCAATATTCACTATTCTCAATAATGTCTTCACACACACACACACACAATTAAAATATGCTAATTACATATGAATTATTTTCTCTGTTATCCATGATGATTATTCAATAACTGAAAAGGTTTGTCCAATATTCACTATTCTCAATAATGTCTTCACACACACACACACAATTAAAATTTGCTAATTACATATGAATTATTTTCTCTGTTATCCATGATGATTATTCAATAACTGAAAAGGTTTGTCCAATATTCACTATTCTCAATTATGTCTTCACACACACACACACACACAATTAAAATTTGCTAATTACATATGAATTATTTTCTCTGTTATCCATGATGATTATTCAATAACTGAAAAGGTTTGTCCAATATTCACTATTCTCAATAATGTCTTCACACACACACACACACAATTAAAATTTGCTAATTACATATGAATTATTTTCTCTGTTATCCATGATGATTATTCAATAACTGAAAAGGTTTGTCCAATATTCACTATTCTCAATAATGTCTTCACACACACACACACACAATTAAAATTTGCTAATTACATATGAATTATTTTCTCTGTTATCCATGATGATTATTCAATAACTGAAAGGTTTGTCCAATATTCACTATTCTCAATAATGTCTTCACACACACACACACACAATTAAAATATGCTAATTACATATGAATTATTTTCTCTGTTATCCATGATGATTATTCAATAACTGAAAAGGTTTGTCCAATATTCACTATTCTCAATAATGTCTTCACACACACACACACACAATTAAAATTTGCTAATTACATATGAATTATTTTCTCTGTTATCCATGATGATTATTCAATAACTGAAAAGGTTTGTCAATATTCTTATTCTCAATTATGTCTTCACACACACACACACACAATTAAAATTTGCTAATTACATATGAATTATTTTCTCTGTTATCCATGATGATTATTCAATAACTGAAAAGGTTTGTCCAATATTCACTATTCTCAATAATGTCTTCACACACACAAACACACAATTAAAATTTGCTAATTACATATGAATTATTTTCTCTGTTATCCATGATGATTATTCAATAACTGAAAAGGTTTGTCCAATATTCACTATTCTCAATAATGTCTTCACACACACACACACACAATTAAAATTTGCTAATTACATATGAATTATTTTCTCTGTTATCCATGATGATTATTCAATAACTGAAAAGGTTTGTCCAATATTCACTATTCTCAATAATGTCTTCACACACACACACACACAATTAAAATTTGCTAATTACATATGAATTATTTTCTCTGTTATCCATGATGATTATTCAATAACTGAAAAGGTTTGTCCAATATTCACTATTCTCAATTATGTCTTCACACACACACACACACAATTAAAATTTGCTAATTACATATGAATTATTTTCTCTGTTATCCATGATGATTATTCAATAACTGAAAAGGTTTGTCCAATATTCACTATTCTCAATAATGACTTCACACACACACAAACACACAATTAAAATTTGCTAATTACATATGAATTATTTTTCTCTGTTATCCATGATGATTATTCAATAACTGAAAAGGTTTGTCAATATTCACTATTCTCAATAATGTCTTCACACACACACACAATTAAAATTTGCTAATTACATATGAATTATTTTCTCTGTTATCCATGATGATTATTCAATAACTGAAAAGGTTTGTCCAATATTCACTATTCTCAATAATGTCTTCACACACACACACACACAATTAAAATTTGCTAATTACATATGAATTATTTTCCTCATTATCCATGATGATTATTCAATAACTGAAAGGTTTGTCCAATATTCACTATTCTCAATTATGTCTTCACACACACACACAATTAAAATTTGCTAATTACATATGAATTATTTTCTCTGTTATCCATGATGATTATTCAATAACTGAAAAGGTTTGTCCAATATTCACTATTCTCAATAATGTCTTCACACACACACACACACAATTAAAATTTGCTAATTACATATGAATTATTTTCTCTGTTATCCATGATGATTATTCAATAACTGAAAGGTTTGTCCAATATTCACTATTCTCAATAATGTCTTCACACACACACACACACAATTAAAATTTGCTAATTACATATGAATTATTTTCTCTGTTATCCATGATGATTGTTAATAACTGAAAGGTTTGTCCAATATTCACTATTCTCAATTATGTCTTCACACACACACACACACAATTAAAATTTGCTAATTACATATGAATTATTTTCTCTGTTATCCATGATGATTGTTATTCAATAACTGAAAAGGTTTGTCCAATATTCACTATTCTCAATTATGTCTTCACACACACACACACACACAATTAAAATTTGCTAATTACATATGAATTATTTTCTCTGTTATCCATGATGATTATTCAATAACTGAAAAGGAGTTTGTCCAATATTCACTATTCTCAATAATGTCTTCACACACACAAACACACAATTGGGAATTTGCTATTACATATGAATTATTTTCTCTGTTATCCATGATGATTATTCAATAACTGAAAAGGTTTGTCCAATATTTCACTATTCTCAATAATGTCTTCACACACACACACACAATTAAAATTTGCTAATTACATATGAATTATTTTTCTCTGTTATCCATGATGATTATTCAATAACTGAAAAGGTTTGTCCAATATTCACTATTCTCAATAATGTCTTCACACACACAAACACACAATTAAAATTACTAATTACATATGAATTATTTTCTCTGTTATCCATGATGATTATTCAATAACTGAAAAGAGTTTGTCCAATATTCACTATTCTCAATAATGTCTTCACACACACACACACACAATTAAAATTTGCTAATTACATGTAAATTGTTTCTCTGTTATCCATGATGATTATTCAATAACTGAAAAGGTTTGTCCAATATTCACTATTCTCAATTATGTCTTCACACACACACACACACAATTAAAATTTGCTAATTACATATGAATTATTTTCTCTGTTATCCATGATGATTATTCAATAACTGAAAAGTTTGTCCCAATATTCACTATTCTCAATTATGTCTTCACACACACACACACACAATTAAAATTTGCTAATTACATATGAATTATTTTCTCTGTTATCCATGATGATTATTCAATAACTGAAAGGTTTGTCCAATATTCACTATTCTCAATAATGTCTTTACACACACAAACACACAATTAAAATTTGCTAATTACACTTATGAATTATTTTCTCTGTTATCATGATGATTATTCAATAACTGAAAAAGGTTTGTCAATATTCACTATTCTCAAATATGTCTTCACACACACACACACACAATTAAAATTTGCTAATTACATATGAATTATTTTCTCTGTTATCCATTGATTATTCAATAACTGAAAAGGTTTGTCAATATTCACTATTCTCAATTATGTCTTCACACACACACACACACAATTAAAATTTGCTAATTACATATGAATTATTTTCTCTGTTATCATGATGATTATTCAATAACTGAAAAGGTTTGTCCAATATTCACTATTCTCAATAATGTCTTCACACACTGAACACACAGGCTAAAATTTGCTAATTGCATATGAATTATTTTCTCTGTTATCCATGATGATTATTCAATAACTGAAAAGGTTTGTCAATATTCACTATTCTCAATAATGTCTTCACACACACACACACACAATTAAAATTTGCTAATTACATGTGAATTATTTTCTCTGTTATCCATGATGATTATTCAATAACTGAAAAAGGTTTGTCCAATATTCACTATTCTCAATTATGTCTTCACACACACACACACACACAATTAAAATTTGCTAATTACATATGAATTATTTTCTCTGTTATCCATGATGATTATTCAATAACTGAAAAGGTTTGTCCAATATTCACTATTCTCAATTATGTCTTCACACACACACACACACACAATTAAAATTTGCTAATTACATATGAATTATTTTCTCTGTTATCCATGATGATTATTCAATAACTGAAAAGGTTTGTCCAATATTCACTATTCTCAATAATGTCTTCACACACACAAACACACAATTAAAATTTGCTAATTACATATGAATTATTTTCTCTGTTATCCATGATGATTATTCAATAACTAGGGATTTGTCCAATATTCACTATTCTCAATAATGTCTTCACACACACACACACACAATTAAAATTTGCTAATTACATATGAATTATTTTCTCTGTTATCCATGATGATTATTCAATAACTGAAAAGGTTTGTCCAATATTCACTATTCTCAATAATGTCTTCACACACACAAACACACAATTAAAATTTGCTAATTACATATGAATTATTTTCTCTGTTATCCATGATGATTATTCAATAACTGAAAAGGTTTGTCCAATATTCACTATTCTCAATAATGTCTTCACACACACACACACACATTAAAATTTGCTAATTACATATGAATTATTTTCTCTGTTATCCATGATGATTATTCAATAACTGAAAAGGTTTGTCCAATATTCACTATTCTCAATAATGTCTTCACACACACAAACACACAATTAAAATTTGCTAATTACATATGAATTATTTTCTCTGTTATCCATGATGATTATTCAATAACTGAAAAGGTTTGTCCAATATTCACTATTCTCAATAATGTCTTCACACACACACACACACAATTAAAATTTGCTAATTACATATGAATTATTTTCTCTGTTATCCATGATGATTATTCAATAACTGAAAAGGTTTGTCCAATATTCACTATTCTCAATAATGTCTTCACACACACAAACACACAATTAAAATTTGCTAATTACATATGAATTATTTTCTCTGTTATCCATGATGATTATTCAATAACACAAAGTTTGTCCAATATTCGCCTATTCTCAATAATACTTCACACACACACACAATTAAAATTTGCTAATTACATATGAATTATTTTCTCTGTTATCCATGATGATTATTCAATAACTGAAAAGGTTTGTCAATATTCACTATTCTCAATAATGTCTTCACACACACAAACACACAATTAAAATTTGCTAAATACATATGAATTATTTTCTGTTATCCATGATGATTATTCAATAACTGAAAAGGTTTGTCCAATATTCACTATTCTCAATAATGTCTTCACACACACACACACACAATTAAAATTTGCTAATTACATACTTAGATTATTTTCTCTGTTATCCATGATGATTATTCAATAACTGAAAAGGTTTGTCCAATATTCACTATTCTCAATATTATCTTCACACACACACACACAATTAAAATTTGCTAATTACATATGAATTATTTTCTCTGTTATCCATGATGATTATTCAATAACTGAAAAGGTTTGTCAATATTCACTATTCTCAATTATGTCTTCACACACACACACACACAATTAGGAGTTGCTAATTACATATGAATTATTTTCTCTGTTATCCATAATGGAATTATTCAATAACTGAAAAGGTTTAACCAATATTGTGCTATTCTCAATTATGTCTTCACACACACACACACAATTAAAGTTGCTAATTACATATGAATTATTTTTCTCTGTTATCCATGATGATTATTCAATAACTGAAAAGGTTTGTCCAATATTCACTATTCTCAATAATGTCTTCACACACACAAACACACAATTAAAATTTGCTAATTATAAGTTATTTTCTCTGTTATCATGATGATTATTCAATAACTGAAAAGGTTTGTCCAATATTCACTATTCTCAATAATGTCTTCACACACACACACAATTAAAATTTGCTAATTACATATGAATTATTTTCTCTGTTATCCGCAGTAGTTATTCAATAACTGAAAAGGTTTGTCCAATATTCACTATTCTCAATAATGTCTTCACACACACAAACACACAATTAAAATTTGCTAATTACATATGAATTATTTTCTCTGTTATCCATGATGATTATTCAATAACTGAAAAGGTTTTGTCAATATTCACTATTCTCAATAATGTCTTCACACACACAAACACACAATTAAAATTTGCTAATTACATATGAATTATTTTTCTCTGTTATCCATGATGATTATTCAATAACTAGAAAAGGTTTGTCCAATATTCACTATTCTCAATAATGTCTTCACACACACAAACACACAATTAAAATTTGCTAATTACATATGAATTATTTTCTCTGTTATCCATGATGATTATTCAATAACTGAAAAGGTTTGTCAATATTCACTATTCTCAATAATGTCTTCACACACACACACACAATTAAAATTTGCTAATTACATATGAATTATTTTCTCTGTTATCCATGGTGGATTATTCAATAACTGAAAAGAGTTTGTCCAATATTCACTATTCTCAATAATGTCTTCACACACACACACACAATTAAAATTTGCTAATTACATATGAATTATTTTCTCTATTATCCATGATGATTATTCAATAACTGAAAAGGTTTGTCCAATATTCACTATTCTCAATAATGTCTTCACACACACAAACACACAATTAAAATTTGCTAATTACATATGAATTATTTTCTCTGTTATCCATGATGATTATTCAATAACTGAAAAGGTTTGTCCAATATTCACTATTCTCAATAATGTCTTCACACACACAAACCCACAATTAAAATTTGCTAATTACATATGAATTATTTTCTCTGTTATCCATGATGATTATTCAATAACTGAAAAGGTTTGTCCAATATTCACTATTCTCAATAATGTCTTCACACACAAACACACAATTAAAATTTGCTAATTACATATGAATTATTTTCTCTGTTATCCATGATGATTATTCAATAACTGAGAAAAGGTTTGTCCAATATTCACTATTCTCAATAATGTCTTCACACACACACACACACACAATTAAAATTTGCTAATTACATATGAATTATTTTCTCTGTTATCCATGATGATTATTCAATAACTGAAAAAGGTTTGTCAATATTCACTATTCTCAATAATGTCTTCACACACACACACACACACACAATTAAAATTTGCTAATTACATATGAATTATTTTCTCTGTTATCCATGATGATTATTCAATAACTGAAAAGGTTTGTCCAATATTCACTATTCTCAATTATGTCTTCACACACACACACACACAATTAAAATTTGCTAATTACATATGAATTATTTTTCTCTGTTATCCATGATATAGTTATTTAATATTAACTGAAAGGATTTGTCCAATATTCACTATTCTCAATAATGTCTTCACACACACAAACACACAATTAAAATTTGCTAATTACATATGAATTATTTTCTCTGTTATCACAGTGATTATTCAATAACTGAAAAGGTTTGTCCAATATTCACTATTCTCAATAATGTCTTCACACACACACACACACAATTAAAATATGCTAATTACATATGAATTATTTTCTCTGTTATCCATGATGATTATTCAATAACTGAAAAAGGTTTGTCCAATATTCACTATTCTCAATTATTGTCTTCACACACACACACACACACAATTAAAGTTGCTAATTACATATGAATTATTTTCTCTGTTATCCATGATGATTATTCAATAACTGAAAAGGTTTGTCCAATATTCACTATTCTCAATAATGTCTTCACACACACAAACACACAATTAAAATTTACTAATTACATATGAATTATTTTCTCTGTTATCCATAGAATGATTATTCAATAACTGAAAGGTTTGTCCAATATTCACTATTCTCAATAATGTCTTCACACACACACACACACAATTAAAATTTGCTAATTACATATGAATTATTTTCTCTGTTATCCATGATGATTATTCAATAACTGAAAAGGTTTGTCAATATTCACTATTCTCAATAATGTCTTCACACACACACACACACAATTAAAATTTGCTAATTACATATGGAATTATTTTTCTCTATTATCCGTGATGATTATTCAATAACTGAATTTGTCCAATATTCACTATTCTCAATAATGTCTTCACACACACACACACACAATTAAAATTTGCTAATTACATATGAATTATTTTCTCTGTTATCCATGATGATTATTCAATAACTAGAAAAAGTTTGTCCAATATTCACTATTCTCAATAATGTCTTCACACACACACACACACAATTAAAATTTGCTAATTACATATGAATTATTTTCTCTGTTATCCATGATGATTATTCAATAACTGAAAAAGGTTTGTCCAATGATATATTCTCAATAATGTCATACACACACACACACACACAATTAAAATTTATATAATTACATATGAATTATTTTCTCTGTTATCCATGATGATTATTCAATAACTGAAAAAGGTTTGTCCAATATTCACTATTCTCAAAAATGTCTTCACACACACAAACACACAATTAAAATTTGCTAATTACATATGAATTATTTTTCTCTGTTATCCATGATGATTATTCAATAACTGAAAAGGTTTGTCCAATATTCACTATTCTCAATAATGTCTTCACACACACACACACAATTAAAATTTGCTAATTACATATGAATTATTTTCTCTGTTGTCCATGATGATTGTTCAATAACTGAAAAAGGTTTGTCAATATTCACTATTCTCAATTATGTCTTCACACACACACACACACAATTAAAATTTGCTAATTACATATGAATTATTTTCTCTGTTATCTGTGGTGATTATTAACTGAAAGAGTTTGTCAATATTCACTATTCTCAATAATGTCTTCACACACACAAACACACAATTAAAATTTGCTAATTACATATGATTATTTTCTCTGTTATCCATGATGATTATTCAATAACTGAAAAGGTTTGTCCAATATTCACTATTCTCAATAATGTCTTCACACACACACACACACAATTAAAAATTTGCTAATTACATATGAATTATTTTCTCTGTTATCCATGATGATTATTCAATAACTGAAAAGAGTTTGTCAATATTCACTATTCTCTCAATATTATCTTCACACACACACACTGACGTTAAAATTTGCTAATTACATATGAATTATTTTCTCTGTTATCCATGATGATTATTCAATAACTGAAAAGGTTTGTCCAATATTCACTATTCTCAATAATGTCTTCACACACACAAACACACAATTAAAATTTGCTAATTACATATGAATTATTTTCTCTGTTATCCATGATGATTATTCAATAACTGAAAAGGTTTGTCAATATTCACTATTCTCCGTAATGTCTTCACACACACACACACACAATTAAAATTTGCTAATTACATATGAATTATTTTCTCTGTTATCACCGATGATTATTCAATAACTGAAAAAGAGTTTGTCCAATATTCACTATTCTCAATTATGTCTTCACACACACACACACAATTAAAGTTGCTAATTACATATGAATTATTTTCTCTGTTATCCATGATGATTATTCAATAACTGAAAAGGTTTGTCCAATATTCACTATTCTCAATAGTAATATTTCACACACACACACACACACACACAATTAAAATTTGCTAATTACATATGAGATTATTTTCTCTATTATCTATGATGATTATTCTAATACTTTAAAAGGTTTGTCAATATTCACTATTCTCAATAATGTCTTCACACACACAAACACACAATTAAAATTTGCTAATTACATATGAATTATTTTCTCTGTTATCCATGATGATTATTCAATAACTGAAAAGGTTTGTCAATATTCACTATTCTCAATAATGTCTTACACACACACACACACAATTAAAATTTGCTAATTACATATGAATTATTTTCTCTGTTATCCATGATGATTAATAATAGCAAAAGGTTTATCCAATATTCACCTATTCTCAATTATGTCTTCACACACACACACACACAATTAAAATTTGCTAATTACATATGAATTATTTTCTCTGGCTGTCCATGATGATTATTCAATAACAGAAAAGGTTTGTCCAATATTCACTATTCTCAATAATGTCTTCACACACACAAACACACAATTAAAATTTGCTAATTACATATGAATTATTTTCTCTGTTATCCATGATGATTATTCAATAACTGAAAAAGGAGGTTTGTCCAATATTCACTATTCTCAATAATGTCTTCACACACACACACACACAATTAAATTTTGCTATAGTACATATGGTTACTTTCTCTGTTTAATATCATGATGATTATTCAATAACTGAAAAGGTTTGTCCAATATTCACTATTCTCAATTATGTCTTCACACACACAAACACACAATTAAAATTTGCTAATTACCTGTAATTGTTTTCTCTGTTATCCACATGATGATTATTCAATAACTGAAAAGGTTTGTCCAATATTCTACTATTCTCAATAATGTCTTCACACACACACACACACAATTAAAATTTGCTAATTACATATGAATTATTTTCTCTGTTATCCATGATGATTATTCAATAACTGAAAGGTTTGTCCAATATTCACTATTCTCAATAATGTCTTCACACACAAACACACAATTAAAATTTGCTAATTACATATGAATTATTTTCTCTGTTATCCATTGATTATTCAATAACTGAAAAGGTTTGTCCAATATTCACTATTCTCAATAATGTCTTCACACACACACACACACAATTAAAATTTGCTAATTACATATGAATTATTTTCTCTGTGTTATCCATGATGATTATTCAATAACTGAAAAGGTTTGTCCAATATTCACTATTCTCAATAATGTCTTCACACACACACACACACAATTAAAATTTGCTAATTACATATGAATTATTTTCTCTGTTATCCATGATGATTATTCAATAACTGAAAAAGGTTTGTCCAATATTCACACTGTTCTCAATAATGTCTTCACACACACAAACACACAATTAAAATTTGCTAATTACATATGAATTATTTTCTCTGTTCTCCATGATGATTATTCAATAACTGAAAAGGTTTGTCAATATTCACTATTCTCAATAATGTCTTCACACACACACACACAATTAAAATTTGCTAATTACATATGAATTATTTTCTCCTGTGTTATCCATGATGATTATTCAATAACTGAAAAAGAGTTTGTCAATATTCACTATTCTCAATAATGTCTTCACACACAAACACACAATTAAAATTTGCTAATTACATATGAATTATTTTCTCTGTTATCCATGATGAATTATTCAATAACTGAAAAGGTTTGTCAATATTCACTATTCTCAATAATGTCTTCACACACACACACACACAATTAAATTTGCTAATTACATATGAATTATTTTCTCTGTTATCCATGATATGATTATTCAATAACTGAAAAGGTTTGTCCAATATTCACTATTCTCAATTATGTCTTCACACACACAAACACACAATTAAAATTTGCTAATTACATATGAATTATTTTCTCTGTTATCCATGATGATTATTCAATAACTGAAAAGTTTGTCCAATATTCACTATTCAATAATGTCTTCACACACACAAACACACAATTAAAATTTGCTAATTACATATGAATTATTTTCTCTGTTATCATGATGATTATTCAATAACTGAAAAAGGTTTGTCCAATATTCTACTAATGTCAATTATGTCTTCACACACACAAACACACAATTAAAATTTGCTAATTACATATGAATTATTTTCTCTGTTATCCATGATGATTATTCAATAACTGAAAAGGTTGTCCAATATTCACTATTCTCGCTAATATCTTCTTTTACTAGCTTTTAATTAATTTGCTAATTACATATGAATTGTTTTCTCTTATTACTGTGATGATTATTCAATAACTGAAAAGTTTGTCAATATTCACTATTCTCAATTATGTCTTCACACACAAAGCACACAGTTAAAAATTTGCCTAATTACATACTTAAAATTGTTTTTCTCTGTTATCCATGATGATTATTCAATAACTGAAAAGTTTGTCAATATTCACTGTTCTCAATAATGTCTTCACACACACAAACACACAATTAAAATTTCACTAATTACATATGAATTGTTTTCTACAACCTCTGTGATGATTATTCAATAACTGAAAAGGTTTGTCAATATTCACTATTCTCAATAATGTCTTCACACACACACACACACACAATTAAAATTTGCTAATTACATATGAATTATTTTCTCTGTTATCCATGATGATTATTCAATAACTAGAAAAGGTTTGTCCAATATTCACTATTCTCAATTATGTCTTCACACACAAACACACAATTCAAATTTGCTAATTACATATGAATTATTTTCTCTGTTATCCATGATGATTATTCAATAACTGAAAAGGTTTGTCAATATTCACTATTCTCAATAATGTCTTCACACACACAAACACAATTAAAATTTGCTAATTACATATGAATTATTTTCTCTGTTATCCATGATGATTATTCAATAACTGAAAGAGTTTGTCCAATATTCACTATTCTCAATAATGTCTTCACACACACACACACACAATTAAAATTTGCTAATTACATATGAATTATTTTTCTCTGTTATCCACAGTGATTATTCAATAACTGAAAAGTTTGTCCAATATTCACTATTCTCAATAATGTCTTCACACACACAAACACACAATTAAAAATTTGTAATTACATATGAATTATTTTCTCTGTTATCATGATGATTATTCAATAACTGAAAAAGGTTTGTCCAATATTCACTATTCTCAATAATGTCTTCACACACACAAACACACAATTAAAATTTACTGGTACATATGAATTATTTTCTCTGTTATCCATGATGATTATTCAATAACTGAAAAGGTTTGTCCAATATTCACTATTCTCAATAATGTCTTCACACACACACACACACAATTAAAATTTGCTAATTACATATGAATTATTTTCTCTGTTATCCATGATGATTATTCAATAACTGAAAAGGTTTGTCCAATATTCACTATTCTCAATTATGTCTTCACACACACACAAACACACAATTAAAATTTGCTAATTACACCTGAATTATTTTCTCTGTTATCCATGATGATTATTCAATAACTGAAAGGTTTGTCCAATATTCACTATTCTCAATAATATCTTCACACACACAACACACAATTAAAATTTGCTAATTACATATGAATTATTTTCTCTATGTCCATGATGATTATTCAATAACTGAAAAGGTTTGTCCAATATTCACTATTCTCAATTATGTCATTACACACACAAACACACAATTAAAATTTGCTAATTACATATGAATTATTTTTCTCTGTTATCCATGATGATTATTCAATAACTGAAAAAGGTTTGTCCAATATTCACTATTCTCAATTATGTCTTCACACACACAAACACACAATTAAAATTTGCTAATTACATATGAATGATTTTCTCTGTTATCCATGATGATTATTCAATAACTTTAAAAGGTTTGTCCAATATTCACTATTTCTCAATTATGTCTTCACACACTAAACACACAATTAAAATTTGCTAATTACATATGAATTATTTTCTCTGTTATCCATGATGATTATTCAATAACTGAAAAGGTTTGTCCAATATTCACTATTCTCAATAATGTCTTCACACACACAAACACACAATTAAAATTTGCTAATTACATATGAATTATTTTCTCTGTTATCCATGATGATTATTCAATAACTGAAAAGGTTTGTCCAATATTCACTATTCTCAATTATGTCTTCACACACACAAACACACAATTAAAATTTGCTAATTACATATGAATTATTTTCTCTGTTATCCATGATGATTATTCAATAACTGAAAAGGTTGTCCAATATTCACTATTCTCAATTATGTCTTCACACACAAACACACAATTAAAATTTGCTAATTACATGCTGAATTATTTTCTCTGTTATCCATGATGATTATTCAATAACTGAAAGAGTTTGTCCAATATTCACTATTCTCAATAATGTCTTCACACACAAACACACAATTAAAATTTGCTAATTACATATGAATTATTTTCTCTGTTATCCATGACTGATTATTCAATAACTGAAAAGGTTTGTCAATATTCACTATTCTCAATTATGTCTTCACACACACAAACACACAATTAAAATTTGCTAATTACATATGAATGATTTTCTCTGTTATCCATGATGATTATTCAATAACTGAAAAGAGTTTGTCCAATATTCACTATTCTCAATAATGTCTTCACACACACAAACACACAATTAAAATTTGCTAATTACATATGAATTATTTTCTCTGTTATCCATGATGATTATTCAATAACTGAAAAGTTTGTCCAATATTCACTATTCTCAATTATGTCTTCACACACAAACACACAATTAAAATTTGCTAATTACATATGAATTATTTTCTCCTTATCCATGATGATTATTCAATAACTGAAAAAGGTTTGTCCAATAATGCTATTCTCAATAATGTCTTCACACACACACAAACACACAATTAAAATTTGCTAATTACATATGAATTATTTTCTCTATTTATCCATGATGATTATTCAATAACTGAAAGAGTTTGTCCAATATTCACTATTCTCAATTATGTCTTCACACACACAAACACACAATTAAAATTTGCTAATTACATATGAATTATTTCTGTTATCCATGATGATTATTCAATAACTGAAAAGGTTTGTCCAATATTCACTATTCTCAATAATGTCTTCACACACACAAACACACAATTAAAATTTGCTAATTACATATGAATTATTTTCTCTATTATCCATGATGATTATTCAATAACTGAAAAGGTTCAATATTCACTATTCTCAATTATGTCTTCACACACACAAACACACAATTAAAATTGCTAATTACATATGAATTATTTCTCTGTTTACCTCCATGATGATTATTCAATAACTGAAAAGGTTTGTCCAATATTCACTATTCTCAATTATGTCTTCACACACACAAACACACAATTAAAATTTTGCTAATTACATATGAATTATTTTCTCTGTTATCCATGATGATTATTCAATAACTGAAAAGGTTTGTCAATATTCACTATTCTCAATAATGTCTTCACACACACAAACACACAATTAAAATTTGCTAATTACATATGATTATTTTCTCTGTTATCCATGATGATTATTCAATAACTGAAAGGTTTGTCCAATATTCACTATTCTCAATTATGTCTTCACACACACAAACACACAATTAAAATTTGTAATTACATATGAATTATTTTTCTCTATTGTCCATGATGATTATTCAATAACTGAAAAGGTTTGTCCAATATTCACTATTCTCAATTATGTCTTCACACACACAAACACACAATTAAAATTTGCTAATTACATATGAATTATTTTCTCTGTTATCCATGATGATTGTTCAATAACTGAAAGTTTGTCCAATATTCCTGTTCTCAATAATGTCTTTACACACAAACACACAATTAAAATTTTATAATTACATATGAATTATTTTCTCTGTTATCCATGATGATTATTCAATAACTGAAAGAGTTTGTCAATATTCACTATTCCTCAGTTATGTCTTCACACACACAAACACACAATTAAAGTTGCTAATTACATATGAATTATTTTTCTCTGTTATCCATGATGATTATTCAATAACTGAAAGGTTTGTCCAATATTCACTATTCTCAATAATGTCTTCACACACACAAACACACAATTAAAATTTGCTAATTACATATGAATTATTTTCTCTGTTATCTATGATGATTATTCAATAACTGAAAAGGTTTGTCCAATATTCACTATTCTCAATTATGTCTTCACACACACAAACACACAATTAAAAATTTGCTAATTACATATGAATTATTTTCTCTGTTATCCATGATGATTATTCAATAACTGAAAAGTTTGTCCAATATTCACTATTCTCAATTATGTCTTCACACACACAAACACACAATTAAAATTTGCTAATTACATATGAATTATTTTCTCTGTTATCCATGATGATTATTCAATAACTGAAAAGGTTTGTCCAATATTCACTATTCTCAATTATGTCTTCACACACACAAACACACAATTAAAATTTGCTAATTACCATATGAATTATTTTCTCTGTTATCCATGATGATTATTCAATAACTGAAAAAGGTTTGTCCAATATTCACTATTCTCAATTATGTCTTCACACACACAAACACACAATTAAAATTTGCTAATTACATATGAATTATTTTCTCTGTTATCCATGATGATTATTCAATAACTGAAAAGGTTTGTCCAATATTCACTATTCTCAATAATGTCTTCACACACACAAACACACAATTAAAATTTGCTAATTACATATGAATTATTTTCTCTGTTATCCATGATGATTATTCAATAACTGAAAAGGTTTGTCCAATATTCACTATTCTCAATTATGTCTTCACACACACAAACACACAATTAAAATTTGCTAATTACACATATGAATTATTTTCTCTGTTATCCATGATGATTATTCAATAACTGAAAAGGTTTGTCCAATATTCACTATTCTCAATAATGTCTTCACACACAAACACAATTAAAATTTTGCTAATTACATATGAATTATTTTCTCTGTTATCTGTGATGATTATTCAATAACTGAAAAGGTTTGTCCAATATTCACTATTCTCAATTATGTCTTCACACACACAAACACACAATTAAAATTTGCTAATTACATATGAATTATTTTCTCTGTTATCCATGATGATTATTCAATAACTGAAAAGGTTTGTCCAATATTCACTATTCTCAATAATGTCTTCACACACACAAACACACAATTAAAATTTGCTAATTACATATGAATTATTTTCTCTGTTATCATGATGATTATTCAATAACTGAAAAGGTTTGTCCAATATTCACTATTCTCAATTATGTCTACTTCCATACACACAAACACACAATTAAAATTTGCTAATTACATATGAATTATTTTCTCTGTTATCCATGATGATTATTCAATAACTGAAAAGGTTTGTCCAATATTCACTATTCTCAATAATGTATTCACACACAAACACACAATTAAAATTTGCCTAATTACATATGAATTATTTTCTCTGTTATCCATGATGATTATTCAATAACTGAAAGGTTTGTCCAATATTCACTATTCTCAATAATGTCTTCACACACACTTTAATTAAAATTTACTATTACATGTAAATTATTTTCTCTGTTATCCATGATGATTATTCAATAACTGAAAAGGTTTGTCCAATATTTATATTCTCAATTATGTCTTCACACACACAAACACACAATTAAAATTTGCTAATTACATATGAATTATTTTCTCTGTTATCCATGATGATTATTCAATAACTGAAAAGGTTTGTCCAATATTCACTATTCTCAATTATGTCTTCACACACACAAACACACAATTAAAATTTGCTGAACAATACATATGAATTATTTTTCTCTGTTATCCATGATGATTGTATTCAATAACTGAAAAGGTTTATTAATATTCACTATTCTCAATAATGTCTTCACACACACAAACACACAATTAAAATTTGCTAATTACGTATGAATTATTTTTCTCTGTTATCCATGATGATTATTCAATAACTGAAAAGGTTTGTCCAATATTCACTATTCTCAATAATGTCTTCACACACACACAAACACACAATTAAAATTTGCTAATTACATGAATTATTTTTCTCTGTTATCCATGATGATTATTTAATAACTGAAAAGGTTTGTCCAATATTCACTATTCTCAATAATGTCTTCACACACACAAACACACAATTAAAATTTGCTAATTACATATGAATTATTTTCTCTGTTATCCATGATGATTATTCAATGACATGCTGAAAAGTTTGTCCAATATTCACTATTCTCAATAATGTCTTCACACACACACACACACACAATTAAAATTTGCTAATTACATATGAATTATTTTCTCTGTTATCCATGATGATTATTCAATAACTGAAAAGGTTTGTCCAATATTCACTATTCTCAATTATGTCTTCACACACACAAACACACAATTAAAATTTGCTAATTACATATGAATTATTTTCTCTGTTATCATGATGATTATTCAATAACGAAAGGTTTGTCCAATATTCACTATTCTCAATAATGTCTTCACACACACACACAAATTCAAAATTTTGCTAATTACATATGAATTATTTTCTCTGTATCCATGATGATTATTCAATAACTGAAAAAGGTTTGTCCAATATTCACTATTCTCAATAATGTCTTCACACACAAACACATTAAAATTTACTAATTACATATGAATTGTTTTCTCTGTTATCCATGATGATTATTCAATAACTGAAAAGGTTTGTCCAATATTCACTATTCTCAATAATGTCTTCACACACACAAACACACAATTAAATTTTGCTAATTACATATGAATTTGCTTTCTCTGTTATCCATGATGATTATTCAATAACTGAAAAGGGTTTGTCCAATATTCACTATTCTCAATAATGTCTTCACACACAAACACACAATTAAAATTTGCTAATTACATATGAATTATTTCTCTATTGTCCATGATGATTATTCAATAACTGAAAAGGTTTGTCCAATATTCACTATTCTCGGTGTGTCTTCACACACACAAACACACAATTAAAATTTTACTGGTCATATGAATTATTTTCTCTGTTATATGATGATTATTCAATAACTGAAAAGGTTTGTCCAATATTCACACTATTCTCAATAATGTCTTCACACACACAAACACACAATTAAAAATTTGCTAATTACATATGAATTATTTTCTCTGTTATCCATGATGATTATTCAATAACTGAAAAAGGTTTGTCCAATATTCCTATTCTCAATAATGTCTTCACACACACACACACAATTAAAATTTGCTAATTACATATGAATTTATTTTCCTCTGTATATGATGATTATTAATAACTGAAAAAGTTTGTCCAATATTCACTATTCTCAATAATGTCTTCACACACAAACACACAATTAAAATTTACTGAGTACATATGAATTATTTTTCTCTGTTATCCATGATGATTATTCAATAACTGTGAAAAGTTTGTCAATATTCACTATTCTCAATTATGTCTTCACACACACAAACACACAATTAAAATTTGCTAATTACATATGAATTATTTTCTCTGTTATCCCATGATGATTATTCAATAACTGAAAAGGTTTGTCCAATATTCACTATTCTCAATTATGTCTTCACACACACAAACACTTACAATTAAAATTTGCTAATTACATGTGAATTATTTTTCTCTGTTATCCATGATGATTATTCAATAACTGAAAAGGTTTGGCAATATTCCTATTCTCAATAATGTCTTCACACACACACACACACAATTAAAATTTGCTAATTACATATGAATTATTTTCTCTGTTATCCATGATGATTATTCAATAACTGAAAAGGTTTGTCCAATATTCACTATTCTCAATTATGTCTTCACACACACACACACACAATTAAAATTTGCTAATTACATATGAATTATTTTTCTCTATATCCATGATGATTATTCAATAACTGAAAAGGTTTGTCCAATATTCACTATTCTCAATTATGTCTTCACACACACAAACACACAATTAAAATTTGCTAATTACATATGAATTATTTTCTCTGTTATCCATGATGATTATTCAATAACTGAAAAGGTTTGTCCAATATTCACTATTCTCAACAATAATGTCTTCACACACACACACACAATTAAAATTTGCTAATTACATATGAATTATTTTCTCTGTTATCCATGATGATTATTCAATAACTGAAAAGGTTTGTCCAATATTCACTATTCTCAATAATGTCTTCACACACACACACACACACAATTAAAATTTACTAATTACTGTGAATTATTTCTCTGTTATCCATGATGATTATTCAATAACTGAAAAATTTGTCCAATATTCACTATTCTCAATTATGTCTTCACACACACAAACACACAATTAAAATTTGCTAATTACATATGAATTATTTTCTCTGTTATCCATGATGATTATTCAATAACTTTGAAAAGGTTTGTCCAATATTCACTATTCTCAATAATGTCTTCACACACACACACACACACAATTAAAATTTGCTAATTACATATGAATTATTCTCTATTATCCATGATGATTATTCAATAACTGAAAGGATTTGTCCAATATTCACTATTTCTATTAATTGTGTCTTCACACACACACACACACAATTAAAATTTGCTAATTACATATGAATTATTTTCTCTGTTATCCATGATGATTATTCAATAACTGAAAAGGTTTGTCCAATATTCACTATTCTCAATAATGTCTTCACACACACACACACACAATTAAAATTTGCTGAGTACATATGAATTATTTTCTCTGTTATCCATGATGATTATTCAATAACTGAAAGGTTTGTCCAATATTCACTATTCTCAATAATGTCTTCACACACACAAACGCACAATTAAAGTTTGCTAATTACATATGAATTATTTTCTCTGTTATCCATGATGATTATTCAATAACTGAAAAGGTTTGTCAATATTCACTATTCTCAATTATGTCTTCACACACACACAAACACACAATTAAAATTTGCTAATTACATATGATTATTTTCTCTATTATCTTGATGATTATTCAATAACTGAAAGGTTTGTCCAATATTCACTATTCTCAATAATGTCTTCACACACACACACACACAATTGAAATATGCTAATTACATATGAATTATTTTCTCTGTTATCCATGATGATTATTCAATAACTGAAAAGGTTTGTCCAATATTCACTATTCTCAATAATGTCTTCACACACACACACACACACAATTAAAATTTGCTAATTACATATGAATTATTTTCTCTAGTAACATCATGATGATTATTCAATAACTGAAAAGGTTTGTCCAATATTCACTATTCTCAATAATGTCTTCACACACAAACACACAATTACGGGTACTAAGTACATATGAATTATTTTCTGTTATCCATGATGATTATTCAATAACTGAAAAGGTTTGTCCAATATTCACTATTCTCAATTATGTCTTCACACACACAAACACACAATTAAAATTGCTAATTACATATGAATTATTTTCTCTGTTATCCATGATGATTATTCAATAACTGAAAAGGTTTGTCCAATATTCACTATTCTCAATAATGTCTATTACACACACACACACACAATTAAAATATATAATTACATGTGAATTATTTTCTCTGTTATCCATGATGATTATTCAATAACTGAAAAGGTTTGTCAATATTCATATTCTCAATAATGTCTTCACACACACACACACACAATTAAATTTGCTAATTATGAATTATTTTCTCTGTTATCCATGATGATTATTCAATAACTGAAAAGGTTTGTCCAATATTCACTATTCTCAATTATGTCTTCACACACACACACACAATTAAAATTTGCTAATTACATATGAATTATTTTCTCTGTTATCCATGATGATTATTCAATAACTGAAAAGGTTGTCCAATATTCACTATTCTCAATAATGTCTTCACACACACAAACACACAATTAAAATTTGCTAATTACATATGAATTATTTTCTCTGTTATCCATGATGATTATTCAATAACTGAAAAGGTTGTCCAATATTCACTATTCTCAATAATGTCTTCACACACACACACACAATTAAAATATGCTAATTACATATGAATTATTTTCTCTGTTATCATGATGATTATTCAATAACTGAAAAGGTTTGTCCAATATTCACTATTCTCAATAATGTCTTCCTTTATTTTAATTAAAATTTGCTAATTACATATGAATTATTTTTGTCTGTTATCCATGATGATTATTCAATAACTGAAAAAGGTTTGTCCAATATTACTATTCTCAATAATGTCTTCACACACACACACACACAATTAAAATTTGCTAATTACATATGAATTATTTTCTCTGTTATCCATGATGATTATTCAATAACTGAAAAGGTTTGTCCAATATTCACTATTCTCAATAATGTCTTCACACACACAAACACACAATTAAAATTTGCTAATTACATATGAATTATTTTCTCTGTTATCCATGATGATTATTCAATAACTGAAAAGGTTTGTCCAATATTCACTATTCTCAATAATGTCTTCACACACACACACACACACAGACCAGTATGCTAATTACATATGAATTATTTTCTCTGTTATCCATGATTATTCAATAACTGAAAAAGGTTTGTCCAATATTCACTATTCTCAATAATGTCTTCACACACACAAACACACAATTAAAAATTTGCTAATTACATATGAATTATTTTCTCTGTTATCCATGATGATTGTTCAATAACTTTAAAGGTTTGTCCAATATTCACTATTCTCAATAATGTCTTCACACACACACACACACAATTAAAATATGCTAATTACATATGAATTATTTTCTCTGTTATCCATGATGATTATTCAATAACTGAAAAGGTTTGTCCAATATTCACTATTCTCAGTGTCTTCACACACAAACACAATTAGAAATTTGCTAATTACATATGAATTATTTTCTCTGTTATCCATGATGATTATTCAATAACTGAAAAGGTTTGTCAATATTCACTATTCTCAATAATGTCTTCACACACACACAAACACACAATTAAAATTTGCTAATTACATATGAATTATTTTCTCTGTTATCCATGATGATTATTCAATAACTGAAAAGGTTGTCCAATAGTACTATTCTCAATAATGTCTTCACACACACACACACACAATTAAATTTGCTAATTACATATGAATTATTTTTCTCTGTTATCCATGATGATTATTCAATAACTAGGGTTTGTCCAATGTTCACTATTCTCAATAATGTCTTCACACACACAAACACACAATTAAAATTTGCTAATTACATATGAATTATTTTTCTATTTATCCACAGTGATTATTCAATAACTGAAGTTTGTCAATATTCACCTATTCTCAATAATGTCTTCACACACACACACACAATTAAAATATGCTAATTACATATGAATTATTTTCTCTGTTATCCATGGTCAGTTATTCAATAACTGAAAAGGTTTGTAATATTATATTCTCAATAATGTCTTCACACACAAACACACAATTAAAATTTGCTAATTACATATGAATTATTTTCTCTGTTATCCATGATGATTATTCCGTAACTGAAAAAGGTTTGTCCAATATTACTATTCTCAATAATGTCTTCACACACGTTAAAATATGCTAATTACATATGAATTATTTTCTCTGTTATCCATGATGATTATTCAATAACTGAAAAGTTTGTCCAATATCCCTCATTCTCAATAATGTCTTCACACACACACACACACAATTAAAATATGTAATTACATATGAATTATTTTCTATTTTCATGATGATTATTCAATAATAACTAAAGTTTGTCCAATATTCACTATTCTCAATAATGTCTTTACACACACACAATTAGTTGCTAATTACATATGAATTATTTTCTCTGTATCACGTTCAAATTGTTAATAACTGAAAAAGTTTGTCCAATATTACTATTCTCAATTATGTCTTTACACACACACACAATTAATTTGCTAATTGTATAAATTATTTTCTGTTATCCATGATGATTATTCAATAAATCCCTGGAAAAGGTTTTGTCCAATATTCACTATTCTCAATTATGTCTTCACACACACACAAACACACAATTAAAATTTGCTAATTACATATGAATTATTTTCTCTGTTATCCATGATGATTAGTTCAATAACTGAAAAGGTTTGTCCAATATTCACTATTCTCAATAATGTCTTCACACACACACACACACACACAATTAAAATTTGCTAATTACATATGAATTATTTTCTCTGTTATCCATGATGATTATTCAATAACTGAAAAGGTTTGTCCAATATTCACTATTCTCAATTATGTCTTCACACACACAAACACACAATTAAAATTTGCTAATTACATATGAATTATTTTCTTGTTATCCATGATGATTATTCAATAACTGAAAAGGTTTGTCCAATATTCACTATTCTCAATAATGTCTTCTACACACACACACAATTAAAATATGCTAATTACATATGAATTATTTTCTCTGTTATCCATGATGATTATTCAATAACTGAAAAGTTTTGTCCAATATTCACTATTCTCAATAATGTCTTCACACACACACACACACACAATTAAAATTTGCTAATTACCTATGAATTTTCTCTGTTATCCATGATGATTATTCAATAACTGAAAAGGTTTGTCCAATATTCACTATTCTCAATAATGTCTTCACACACACACACACACAATTAAAATATGCTAATTACATATGAATTATTTTCTCTGTTATCCATGATGATTATTCAATAACTGAAAAGGTTTGTCCAATATTCACTATTCTCAATTATGTCTTCAAACACAAACACACAATTAAAATTTGTTAATTACATATGAATTATTTTCTCTTGTTATCCATGATGATTATTCAATAACTGAAAAGGTTTGTCCAATATTCACTATTCTCAATTATGTCTTCACACACAAACACACAATTAAAATTTGCTAATTACATATGAATTATTTTCTCTGTTATCCATGATGATTATTCAATAACTGAAAAGGTTTGTCCAATATTCACTATTATTCTCAATAATGTCTTCACACACACACACACAATTAAAATTTGCTAATTACATATGAATTATTTTCTCTGTTATCCATGATGATTATTCAATAACTGGAAAAGGTTTGTCCAATATTCACTATTCTCAATAATGTCTTCACACACACACACACACAATTAAAATTTGCTAATTACATATGAATTATTTTCTCTGTTATCCATGATGATTATTCAATAACTGAAAAGGTTTGTCCAATATTCACTATTCTCAATAATGTCTTCACACACACACACACACACAATTAAAATTTGCTAATTACATATGAATTATTTTCTCTGTTATCCATGATGATTATTCAATAACTGAAAAGGTTTGTCCAATATTCACTATTCTCAATTATGTCTTCTTCACACACACAAACACACACAATTAAAATTTGCTAATTACATATGAATTATTTTCTCTGTTATCCATGATGATTATTCAATAACTGAAAATTTGTCCAATATTCACTATTCTCAATTATGTCTTCACACACAAACACACAATTAAAATTTGCTAATTACATATGAATTATTTTCTCTGTTATCCATGATGATTATTCAATAACTGAAAAGGTTTGTCCAATATTCACTATTCTCACTACTATGTCTTCTCACACACAAACACACAATTAAAATTTGCTAATTACAAGTGAATTATATATTTTTCTTCCGGTTATCCATGATGATTATTCAATAACTGAAAAGGTTTTGGTTTGTCCACATTCACTATTCTCAATAATGTCTTCACACACACACACACACAATTAAAATTTGCCTAATTACATATGAATTATTTTCTCTGTTGTCCATGATGATTATTCAATAACTGGAAAAGGTTTGTCCAATATTCACTATTCTCAATTATGTCTTCACACACACAAACACACAAATTAAAATTTGCTAATTACATATGAATTATTTTCTCTGTTATCCATGATGATTATTCAATAACTGAAAAGGTTTGTCCAATATTCACTATTCTCAATTGTCTTCACACACACAAACACACACAATTAAAATTTGCTAATTACATATGAATTATTTTCTCTGTTATCCATGATGATTATTCAATAACTGAAAAGGTTTGTCCAATATTCACTATTCTCAATACTATGTCTTCACACACACACACACACACCAAAATATGCTAATTACATATGAATTATTTTCTCTGTTATCCATGATGATTATTCAATAACTGAAAAGGTTTGTCCAATATTCACTATTCTCAATTATGTCTTCACACACACAAACACACAATTAAAAATTTGCTAATTACATATGAATTATTTTCTCTGTTATCCATGATGATTATTCAATAACTGAAAAGGTTTGTCCAATATTCACTATTCTCAATTATGTCTTCACACACACAAACACACAATTAAAATTTGCTAATTACATATGAATTATTTTCTCTGTTATCCATGATGATTATTCAATAACTGAAAAGGTTTGTCCAATATTCACTATTCTCAATAATGTCTTCACACACACACACACACACACACACAATTAAAATTTGCTAATTACATATGAATTATTTTCTCTGTTATCCATGATGATTATTCAATAACTGAAAAGGTTTGTCCAATATTCACTATTCTCAATTATGTCTTCACACACACAAACACACAATTAAAATTTGCTAATTACATATGAATTCATTTTCTCTGTTATCCATGATGATTATTCAATAACTTAAAAGGTTTGTCCAATATTCACTATTCTCAATAATGTCTTCACGCACACACACACACACACAGACACATACACACACACACACACACACACATAAATATATAAACGTTATTATATATAGTTATACTCGTCTCGAAAAGCTTTCTCGAAAACTTTCGAACGAAGGATAAAAATGGTTTTAAAAAAGAAAAAAAGAAAGAGTTGAGGACATGAGAGTCTGTGAAAGTGTTCAGACAGAAATCAGCACGAAGCACAAAGAAAAAAGAAAAAAAAACGACACGAGTAACCACCTAACAGAAAGCGTTCAATAGAAAGATAGAGCGAATATAATAGAAGCTAATGAGCCAGACGATCTTACATAGGTTTCTCCTAAACGGATCGTCAGGTAGAAACTGGAATCAGCTTTCCCTGACGATCTGTTTAGGAGAAACCATAGGTAGGTTCGTCTGGCTCATTAGGCTATACAATATATATATATATATATATATATATATATATATATATATATATATATATAGTGTGAGTAATGATAATATTTAGTGCCTAGATTGCTGTATTGTCAATAGTTTTACTGATAAAAAATATTTTTTTTACCTGTAATGATGTCGGTGTAATTTGATATTTTCTGTGATTGCCCTTGATTTGGTTTGCTTGTTTTCATTTTCTTAATTATATCTTTTTTTAGTGTTGGATTTTAATTTAATGTTTTTTATTCCTTTTTTATTTTCGCGTAAGTTGGTGTCAGTTTAATTGATTTATAGGTAATAAGTGACCGCTTAATTGCTTTTTTAGTTGATTTTTTCATTTTATTTAAGTTGAGCTCGCTGTAATCAAGAAAAATGCTCAGTTAAAGTAACAAATCTTTGCACTTAAACTATATATGTATATATATATATATATATATATATATATATATATTAGAGGCTATCTACATTAAATTAAAACAGCCCACACTTAATAAAATCACGTTAAAATCTGGTCATAACACATTAAATTGCATTTAAATATATATGGTTCTGTTAACATTTCGAGCTCTCATGCGATGTGACGTCATAGAACTACATTATAAATTTAAGAACTGTGTTTGATATTACTTATGATGAAGATGGCTTATGTGACCCAAAAGCTTAGAATCATCTTAAGAAAAATCATCTAAATGTTGGAAAATTGGAAAATTTTTATCTTTATTTTCACCTGAAATTAAAGCCAAAATACGATGTTTAGAACGGCTCATGATTAAAAATAATAGACATTCATTGTCTCTTATATTTAACAGTATATGTTTATATATATATATATATATATATATATATATATATATATATATATATATATATATATATATATATATGGTTTTAATGTGTGCTACATTTATAGGATGAAATTTTCAATATGAGAAAGCGTATTTAATTATAAAGTAAACATTGATTTCAACACTCAGAGACTCTGAGAATTGACTTCAATTTTTTTTTTTAATCATGTCACTCCAAGTAAGGCATTCCACTGCCATATAGCGCAGGGAGTTAGACAGGGCGATAGACGAGTTAGGATGTACATAGGGGGAGAGTTGGAGAAAATGGGTGTGGGTTAGTGTGTTCAGAGGTGTCTATTGACCTTACTTTTAAACCTCTGGAGGTTATAGCCGTCGGGGAAGCAAGCATGCGGAAGGGAATTCCACAGGCGGAAAGTACGAGAAAAGAAGCTGTTTGAGTAGAAATTGCGGTTACATTTAATCGGTTTCACTGTAAAAGGGTGAAACCTAGTTGCCAATCTCGTGCAAACTCACACCTATGGGGCACCAGTGATTCAAGTTCATCAGAGCAGAAGCCATGATAGTATTTATAGAAGAGGCACAGGGAAGCCACGTCACGCCGGTAAGAGAGTGACTGCAGGCGGTCAGCTAAGTCGGTATCAGTCACATTACAGATTCTTCGCTGTATTTTGTCAAGAAGCCCGAGGAGAATAGCAGGGGCACCCGACCAGATGTGGCCACAGTATTCAAAACACGGGCGGATGATAGATTTGTATAAGTGCAGGATAGATTCAGACGGAAATAATTTCCAACGTTTTGTTGAAAAACATTTTAACATTTTAACATTTGCTCTTTCTTCTCAGTGCCTTCTCTCTTGTTTTCCTCTTTGTTTTTTTGTTTCCTCTCTATATTTTTCTTTCCTCTTTCTTTTCTCTTTTCTTATTTCTCATTGTGTTTTCTCTATCTTTTCTGCTCACTTTCTTTTCGTCACCTCTTTTTTAATAGCATCTTACCTCGTACAAAACGTTTTATAAAAAATAAAAAGAAGTTGTGTTTTTTTAATTTAATAAAACATTTATTACAATTATTAACTATCTGATGAGACATTGTTCTTTCAGTGTCGAAACAAAGTGTACAACTTTGTAGTAGTTTGTACATGATCAAAAGGATAATTAATAATATATATATATATATATATATATATATATATATATATATATATATATATATACACACACATATATTTATATATATATAGAGAGAGATTCCCTACAAAAGAATGACTGTGTTTATCTATCTATCTATCTATCTATCTATCTATCTATCTATCTATCTATCTATCTATCTCTGGTGTCTTTCATTTTCAGGATCTTGGTCTTATCTATTTCACTTTTGTCCAATTTTTGCAATATTTTGGCTATTTATTTTCTATTATTTTCTATTCATATCTGTCTAAGTGTGTTTTCGTTCTCATTGTTTGCATTAAACTACATTTAAATATTAATGAAATTAAAAGTCAACAATTATGATCATTAAATATACGAAAATAAACCATGATCAAAGTGAAAAATTGAAAAAACACGTGTATAAAACCCTGTGTAGAGCAAGGAATCTGTTTTCGAATTCATTTATAACGCAAAGGTAGATTACGATGAAGATAATATTAATGGCAGTATTAACCGTTTTCTTATAAGGAAACATTTGCTATTTCTTGTTTTAGCAGCCAATATTACTTGAAAATGTAAAAAAAAACATTCTCTTCAAACATGTTTTAAAATAATATATTTTTCAGTTTTAATAGCTTTTATCTCTTTTCAGTATTGATGGAGATTACTATTCAAATATGGTTTTTGTATTAGTTCGAAAACTCAACTTCTTTATTATGTCTTTATGGTCTGTTCGAGTTATATGTGCCATCCTCTTTAGTGGTTTATAATTTAAAAAATCCCCAAGTCATGTTAGTTTCTGTTGTTCAGTACAATTGTTTATAGTTCTGTAATAGCGATTTATGATATATAAAGCAGTTATTCCCCGTTACCCATAAGGGTTCACTCGCTCAAATCCATTTTTATTTATTGATGTGAGAAAATACGGCAGAGATTTAAACATTTTTCAGTTATGTGCCTGTCATCTATATCAAAATCTCTCTTTGAGCACCTCGGTATGGTGTAATGGTTAGCAAGCTTGTTTCGCGAGAACACATTAGTATGTGTTCCCTATAATTTTGGGCTTGTGCCACATCTAAGGTACGCGTAAAACATCACTATATTAAAATCTCGGTTTGACGAGACTATGAAAGAAATATATTCAAGTATTCGTGTTATTTTTTTTTTTATTGAGAGCAATTTCTTATCTTGGTCGGAATAACCACTAGTGAAGATCATATCATGTTATTTTATTATCGCCCAAACGCAATGAACTATAAAGGAAGCGATGAATTTTATCTACCAGATCTACTTGATGATTAATATGTATTCTCCCAACAGTCGTTAATGACCCCCGGGGCTTCAGTGAAAGAATAACCCGTGTTAGTGATCAGAAGTAATTCTGCGTCCGATCATCGATGATGGAATGTCACAGGTTTTGTTTTCGAGTCATTGAAGTTTAAAAGCGGGGAATTTTCTCTAAATGAGCTATTCGAGCATGATCAGGGGAAAGATCATCTACTTTTATAAAGTTTTGAAGGTGCGCCTATATAAACAAATATGCAAAAATTATCAGAGTATAATCTTAGGCAAATAATTTATGTAAATTAGAAAGAGAATCGGACCAAGAAGCGAACCCTAGATGACGTCTGGATTGATCGCGAGGGCTTCGAAAGACTGATACGTAACATGCACTGTTCAACAAAGCCCCAGTTCGTTGCAAAACGCTCCCTGGGTAGAGTGCTCGTCTTAAATTAGTAAAATGGGAAAAGTATAGCTGATTTGACTCCGTACAATAACAATCAGGTTTTTTAACTGTCTGAACCGGTGATACTGTTATAGTGAAACACACCTCTTCTATGGTAAACAGTCTCTCCCATCAAATTTAAGTAGAAGTAGAAGTAGTAAGAGGAACGAGGATCAGTCAATGTTGGGCGATTTTTTATGACGGACCAGTTCCACGTTATTTTGATATGCGATATTCTGCGTCTTTCACCTGTGAGTACTTTATTTTGTTTGCGCACCATTTTTTTGTCGTCTGTGTTTATTTGTATAACTGTTGATTGAAAAACTTTTTGTGTGTTGAGTGGGGAGGCAACTTTTAATTATGGCTTTGTCTCCCCAGCCTTCAACATCAAACGCGATACCTGCTAATGCAAGAAAAATATAAAAAACTTTATTACGGATAATGAGCTGGTAGTCATACCAGAAGTGATGAATGTAATTGAGTCGAGAACAATCTCCCTGCTGCCATCAGATGTAAAAGCCAGAAAGTTTATTGGTGTCAGCCAGGAGAGTATGGAGGAAGCTTTAAAAAGCTTAAATATTGTCCCTTGCATACTAGCGAGAAGGTCCCGCGCCATGTATGATGCATTATTGAACACCGAAACAGAGGCTAAAATTTGTCCAGAAATACACTCACGGCAAAGAATATTAGACTACAAACAAAAGTAGTTATACATGGGGTACCAGTGGAATAGCCTGCGACCACGTAGGGACATCTTTGCCAGTTCTAGATTGGTGGAGAAGGTGGCGAGAGTCACAAGTAAAGCCGGTGTTCTTGCAAAGGACGTGTGCCTGCAGATTGTGGTGGATCGGCAATTTTTTTAAAAGTCCCCGACATTTTGATGTGTCAGGACAGAAATTTGTTGTGGAGGGGAGGAGGCCACACTGTTGGTCCTGTGGAACGGCGGGGCACATGTATAAAGAGTGCACCGAAAGAAGAATTAAACGGAACAAGTAACTCCGGCAACACCGCAGGGGGCAAAAACGCCAGTCCCGGTGACAAAAGAAGCCGACGCGAAAGATAGACCAAAGAAGTGGACGGAAGTGGTTAGCAGCGGGAAGAAGGCAGCTTCGTCCTCCTCTCAACCGGAGAAAATTCCATCCTCAGTGAAGAGAAATCTTCAAAAAGAGGCTAAACAACAACAGCAACAACAGAAGCATCAGCAACAACAGCAACAACTGCAACAACAACAACAACAACAACAAAAACAAAACCAGCAACTAGAACAACAACAATACATGGAATGTGAGAAGATGACTCCACCACGTTCGCCATCGTTGAAGAGAGGACGAGAGGAAGAGCAGAAGTCGGCGTTTAAAAAAAGGGAAAAACAAGAACGTGGTTGGCGGAAAGTGTCATGGTTACCCCCAAGACCCAATCCGCCCATGCATCACCTATCAGAACTGTCCACGTTGAGGGGAGGAGTCAGTCTGCCTCTCCTGTGAGAAAGGTTCACGTTCCCCCACACCTCTCACATCCCCCTCCTAACCAGAAACACCCTCCCTTAAATTAGATCATCCATCCCCGCATCCGGAGAAATCCTCCCAAAACCCAAAAAGAAAATAAAAAAATTCTGCCATGCAAATATTTGTAAAATTAATAGACCAGGTCTGGAGAAGGATCTGTTCAACCAAAAGAAGACTCTCCTGAAGCCGCTAATTAAATTATTTTCGATTGACGGAAAGTCTGTCGAATATCCAGCAAACTTACCCAAAGCCCCCGGAAACCTTAAAGTATGGGAATTCCTCCAGGGAGCTGTGCAAGACTACCCGAACATTAATATGGCCCAAGTAGGTTCTAAATATTTACAAAGACTTGCACTTTTTTGCTCTAGGAGGGTCCCTGCCATCCTCCACCCTTTTTATATAAGGCTATTAAGCAAACATTTCCTACGGACGTCGGCGGGATTGTCCAGGACAGACGAATTATGTCCGATATTGGTTCTGGAAGCCTGGTACAATCTGTCGGGGTCCCTACTGCAATTGATTTCCGCTCTGTATGTGACTAGGAGTAATTTTTTCTTTCTCTTTACAGATTTGAAAAATGTCAATTAAGTTAGCCTATCTGAATGCGAAGGGCCTTAGAGATCGGAGTAAGGCCGCCCGCCTGCATCGGGACCTCTTGTCCTTCGGTGTGGATGTCGACGCTATCCAAGTGACTCACTTAGTTTGAAAAGGCGATGCTTGTGCGCTGTCTACCGATTTTGTCGTCTATTCAGCATATGGGAACCGGCTGGCCAGAAGAGTTCCTTTGCTAGTTAAGCGAATCCTGGGCGCGAAGGTGGATCTTGTCTTTGTCGGTGTCGAGGTCCGGTTGATCCTGGCCGATATTTCAGTGAAAAGCAATGCGTTTCGACTGGTTGCGGTTTATGCGCCCAATGACCTGGAGGAGTGGGTATCGTTTTTTCAGAGGTTGAGGCCATTCCTAGTGGATTCAACGGGACGCGTCTTAATGGGGAACTAGAATACCATCCTGGACCCCAAGTTGGATAGAGGGGGGAGCTAGCAGGGTCCGAGATTAACCGCAACAAGTCGTCCGGCACGAAATTATGTGCCTGGAAGGATGTTACCCTCTCGGGGCCCTTCGACTGGACAGACTGCCCTGTCCGCATTCTTAGAGTGTGGTTTGGGCCTGAACTCCAGTTGGAGAAAAATTGGTCAGAAGTATTGGCAAAGGTCGGCCCGTCGGTTGAGATTTGTCGTCGAAGGATGTTGTCCTTAAAGGGTCTGGCTGAGGCTTGTACTACATACGTCTTTCCCATTATCCTTTACCGGTTGTCAGTACTTCCACTTTGTAAACGATGTAGGTAGGCGATCGAGCGTTAGCTATTCTCCATTCTGTGGAGAGGACTTATACGTCACGTTGACAAACGTGTCTGTGTCTAACGTTTGTGTCATGGGGATCTGAAAATGCCGCACTTGATGAGCCACAAGGTCGATTCAAGGTTGGTTTTTCTTAGGAGTGCGATTTTGGAAGACTCATTGCTGGGAGTTATAGTGAGGGATATGTTCCCTAGCCTTACTATCACTTCCCCATCTCGAATCGTTGCCGTAAGCCTCGAGGCCGATTGAGTTTTTTCCTTGAATGTTTGGCGGCCTTGCTGGCCATTCCACAGTCTAGAGACCTTTCACATCCTAGGAGAGTCTTCTATCGTGGGTTAGTGGAGGGCGTCGCGAAAAATTCATTACATGATTTGCTCCTCCTTTCGGAGGAGTTTTGCTCGTTCTGGTCATGGACACCAGTTGACGGTTTTCTCAGCAACTCTGAGTTTTCGCTTACCTGGCGATTGGTTCGGAATCGGTTGACTCTCAATGACAAGCTTTTCATATGGCGCCTGGCGGATTTGCCAGATTGTAAACGCTGCAACCTTGGCTTTGAAGAAACGGCTTCGCACGCTCCTACCATTGTTCGCAGGTTCGCCGTCTATGGGATCGTGTCGGCAAGTTGACTGCTCGTATCGCGCCGCGTGACCTTGTGATCATTGATCGTGCATTTGCCTGTGACAGCTTGTCGCCTCCGTTCTCTGGAATGAAGTGTATGATGTTTCTGTCGCTGCTGGCCATGGCTCGAATAGTGATATGGACGACTCAAAAGAAGGAAGTCTTGCGAGGTCAGCGTCTTTCACATCAGGATCTGATCCGATATTTTGAGTACCAGCTCAAAATGAAGATGAGAACTGATTGGAATTTTTGACTTCGTCAAACTTCAGCAAAAGGTATGTAGCAAGCCTTGTTAGCGTGAACGGGGCTAGCCTTGATTTTCTCTTTTAGATTTGCTGTTTACATCGGAGTGGATTTTTTTTTGGAATCCTCTCCTGGTTAAGGTAGCTCTCTTTTTGTGTATCTAGTTAAAGTGAATGAAAGTGTTCCTAGCCTGTAACCGGCTTTCTCTTGTTCCAAGTCAAGATTCCCAACCTTCCCTGTTTGTTTTAGCCATCTTTTATCTCGGCTGGTTTAGCTTTTTATTGTCCCACTCCATTCATTATTTTCCCCCATACCCCACTAACTTAGTGAGTGCACTTCTTGATTTCGCCGTCTGGCGGAATACAGCCGCCACTCTTTTTCTGGGAAAGACGGGTCTTACTAATATTGTTTATTATTTTAGTTTAAAATCTTTTTGTATATTTAGTTTGTTTTTGGGTTCGTCTTTCTCCCATCATTTCATCTTTCATTAAATGTTTTAAATATATTATTGTACAAAAATGCATTTTTACTGTCATTGGTTTCTTTCCCCATACATTTTTACTGTCATGGGTTTCTTTACCCCTACGTTAGGTGCCCCTCGTAAATTTGTGGTATTGTGTTGTATGAAGGATTGGGAGGTGATGGATTGGTTCTTGTGGTGAATGCGTAAATTATAATGAGTGAATCGGTCGTGATAGTGTTTAGCTAGGTATAGGATAGCTAGTGAGTACCAACCTTTGCCGCTCTCCTTTTGGCCTTGTGCCATAATTCAATGTATTTTTACATGAATAAATATTCAGTCGATGTTGGACGATAGTAGTCGACGGTTAGTCGAATACTATAGTAATCACCGACCTGGCAAGATTACGCTTCGTAATACATATTATATAAAGTTCCTAACGTTTTGTACGTCAAGGCTATTAGGACCGACTTTAGCACAAATACTAACCTCCACTGTGAAAATAACTCCACAATAGATGCAAAAAAATGGTGCTCATCTCAAAATTCGCTATAGAATAACGATATCTTTGCGACGTTTCGTTAGCTTTTTTCTTTGCTTAAAATGTCCTTCAATAACTGTAGAGTAATTTAAGGACAAATACAAATTTTGAATCGTAGATTCTTTTGGGAAATTTTGGTGTTATATATCTTGTAAAAATATATATAGCTAGTGTGGCGGATGTGTTCCTCAACTCCACTTGGCAGACCGCCTGCAGTCTCTCTCCCACCGGCGAGACGTGGCTTCGCTGTGTCTCTTCTATAAATACTTTCACGGCTTCTGCTCCGATGAACTTAGATCACTGGTGCCCCCTAAATACGAATTTGCACGAGATACTAGATTAGCAACTAGATCCCACCCTTTTACAGTGAAATCGATAAAATGCAGCCGTAACTTCTACTCCAACAGTTTCTTTCCTCGCACTTCCCGACTGTGGAATTCTCTTCCAAACGATTGCTTCCCCGACGGCTACAATCTCCAGGAGTTTAAATGTAAGGTCAATAGACACCTCCTAACACACTAACCTGCTCCCATTCTATCAAACACTCTTCCCATCTGCCCGACACTCATCCTTGGTATCCTTACTCATCTATCACCTTTCTCCTGACATTCCCTATGTCTATCCACTCCTTCTCTTTACCTTCCCCTATGTAGCCCCATGCGCAATAGTGGCAGTGGAATGCCTTGCTTGGGGTGAGATGAAAAAAAAAAAAAAACAAAACCGAATAAATGCTGTTAAGTTGAAAGGAAAGATCACCCGCAGGATTATTGGCACTATACAATCATCTAAATTTCTCGCATATAACCAAACTAACAATACATGCACTAGGCTTTATTTGGCTGCAACTAACGTCTTCAAACGTTAATGTTTTACGTCTAACTGTAAAACAACACCTCAGAAAGCAGGGACTTATAGCCGGAATTCAGTGTATTTGAGTGCTGATTAATTCTATAAAATATCTTCCACGTAAATATCTACTGTCTTCATATGTGTAGACATGTCAGAAAGTATCGTCCCACAAATGATCTCATAAATCGTAGAAACGTGACCCATTACGCACGAACACCGACAGTCATAGGCCTCTCCTCTGAGAGAAGCACGCACACGGAAACACTAATAAATGACTCGGCAAAGAGTTGAACACTGAGTTTATAGTCGGTTGTTTATAGGCGTTAGAGTGACTTTTGGTGATAAATTCAATTGTAGAAGACAAGCAGAAGGAAAGAATATTCCGCCCATGTTTTATGGCCGCTATTAGCCAATCGAAATGCACATTTCACATTTTCATGTTTTGCTTGACATCTCAAGAGATTTCAAATAACTCCTTCGTCACGGGCGTTACTGATTAAAAGAGGCTGTGTCTTCGAATATCCAGTCGAACACGACAATATTTGTTAAAGATATTGTGCCGAAAAGTCCATACTGCAGAAGAATTGGTTACATGACTAGCAGTTTTACACACACACACATACACACACACACGCGTGCGCGCGCACAGACTCATGTACATATGTCAGTTAACTGCCATACGTAATACAGGCTATGGGCGATCATGTCTCGAAAGGAACATGGCTGACTGGGCAAAAGATTATCCCGCAGTAAGTTGCCATTGATTTCTGGGGTAGACTGCTTTCCGACCAAGGCTATAGAACCCAATTTGTCCTATTATTTAACCCATAACTGGAAGGAAGAGACCGATCAATACCTTTCCCAAGGGATTTGTGCATAAGTGAATGCAAGGAATTCAACTAGAATCTCTCGTTCCGAGTCGATGCCCACTGCACCACAAACGCACATCCAATGTACATATGTACTGGTTCTATTATGAAAACGGCTCTGAATAATAAATTATTGAAATAATCTTGGAAAAAGGTTTGATACATTGTCTCTCTCTAGTTAAGGATAAAAAATGAATGTAAATGGTGCACTTAACACATAGTTATGAATCATGATCGATTTGTAATTCAAAATATGAAGATGGTCATGTAGGAATGAACCAAAATGACCTCAGGTCAGATACTACTACCATGCAGAGAATACATTGTTTCTTTTACCCTCTCTGTCTCTAAATAACTCCCAAGAACTAAGATACCCAAATCTATTCCCTTTTCTTTCTCTGCTACTATTTCTCTTTCCCCTACTCTCTCTATCTCCCTGACCCATGCTTGACCTAAAGGATTGGCCAGTCCCTCTCTGGCTTCTAAGCAGGCAACATGTGTTCGGTTGCTAGCAGACACTTAACACGAAAGTATGTAAAAATAAAAATAAATTATTCCTCTCAACGCTAATATTTGTATCCACTTCTTTGTCAATTATACCCACAAAGATACCAAATATTACAGTCATTTGCAGACCGTGAGACACCATATGCAAGTGGTTCTTCTGAAAAGGGTGGTTGGTTCTGCTCGCATGTGTGCTTCATCAGGCTGTTCGGTTCTGTTGTAGTGAAATATCCTGTCGTACTCAGGAATGGGTATGGCCCGGGTTATAAAAGACCGGGAATAGCACGAACTACAGGGTGATCGAGAGTATTCGTGAGTATACGAGAGTATTCGTCATTATACAAGAGTGATCGTGATTATACGAGAGTCATCGACTTTAGTCGAGAGACATCGGCCTTAGACAAGAGTTAGACGTCATTAGACGGAAGCCTTCTTCTCAAGACGGACGCAAACGTCCTATACAGAGACATTGCCTTCTTGATTGTTATTCTTGTTAAATGTTCGTTGGTGTACGTGTATTTGGTTTATTGTACTGAGGTATAATAAATTTCTATTTATATATACTCAGTGTTAAGAATTATTTCTTGCACTATTCTTTCTCTGTTTATCCCCAACCGGGATATAACATGTTCCAAGAGCTGAGCTGTCGGACATAAAAAGACAGGAGATTTCATTATTTACATGGGTTTCGATTTAATGTTCTCTGAACTGATTTCAAAAATATCATTTTTTCTGACATTTTTTGAAAAGTGATCTTAGAGTTTCGGTGTACTTTTAGCACCTCTTATCTTAGTGATATTAGATCATTGCAAAAGTTCATGCCCGATGAGAAAATTAAAAATAAATGATGACATGATCACCAAAAAATTAGTCAAATACATCTATCTAAACCTATTTATAAATGGAACTTTGTGTGTGTGTGTGTGTGTATGTGTGTGTGTGTGTGTGTGTGTGTATCGGTTACCTATAGACTCTGAAACGTGTGAACCAATTTTCTTGAAAATTTACATAGTTGTAATATAAGCGTCTGCGAGTGTTCTTAGCTAGGTGTTGTGTCGAGGTACCTCCGATAAATATCGAACAATCGGGTTATAGAAAGAATGGTCCGATTTTTATCAAACTTGATACACTAATAGACAAAGACATCAGAAACGATATTTAGAAGTTTCAAGGTTGCAGTTCTTACAATAGAGCAGAAAATCGATAATATATATATATAAAAAGCAAGATTTTTTTTTTGTGTCTGTTTATTTGACTGTATGTCTGTATTTTTTCAGCCCTTTTATTTTATTTTTTGCTTCGGGTTTGGATCTAAGTAGGTATAATTGTAGTTCTTAGTCTCAGCCATGATACCATTTACTCAGAGGACTTTTTTAGCCTTCAAAATACAGTTTACGACGAAAAAAACTTATTTGATATCAATACCAGGAAATCAAAATTTGACTTACATCCATTCAGTTTTCTTTCAGTCTAGGGTTTCGCTATAAGTGGAAACAACTATTGATTTTTAATCATTTGTGCCAACGTCCATAGAGTACGAGTTCCAAGACCATGGATTAGTTTTAAAACTTTCATTACACCCGAGCAACGCCGGGCTATACTGCTAGTATTCTATAATTTTTGATAACAGTCATCCATCGTTCTATAGATCTGTTGATACAATTGTAATATAATTAATTTTTTTAGTGGATGAAATGTGTTATTTAGTCTTTGTTTGGCGGTAGAGCGTCAGTATTTTTTTACATATTGTATTGCAGAGATCGAAAAAAATGAAAATTGAAAGGATACTATCCAGAGCAATATGTTAAACACTGGAGCGTTTTCACTTGTCACCTCATTAAAATTATGCAATATGTGTTTTGCAACATGCGATCTTGTGCTGTCTTGGCAGAAATGACACCTTTGCAATTTATCAAAATAGGCCAATTTCTTAAACATAAGCGTTTCAAGTAGCGAAAAGCAGTTAAGATGAGTTGATATTCAAATTATTATCAATCTCTTCTGTCGAAATTTTCAATTTATTCTCTACGATAACAAACACAATGTCTTGAATGACGTCGGAAAGTGATGATTGATCGTCTTGTTTACAATAACGTTGACGAAAATAGTCAATCCAGATTTGATCTTCCGACCAGCTGAAGAAGAATTCTAATAAACATAAGCGTTATTTTGGTTGCTGTTCCGACGTATAATTCTAACAGAAATAACGCATAATATGGCACAGACACACACAAACACTCTCTCTCTCTCTCTCTCTCTCTCTCTCTCTCTCTCTCATATATATACTCATACTTATATATATATATATATATATATATATATATATATGAGTGTGTGTGTGTTTGCGTGTATATGTGTGTGTGTGTGTGTGTGGTATCCAAGTACATTTAAAGCATGACATATTAATAGATTAATGTGTTCAATATCAGGCATGTAAATAAAAAAGCGGAAACGATTTTAACCCAATAATGTCCTGTATATTGCGTTTAAGAATGGACCAATTTGCCACCAATTGGTTGGACCTCAATGCCAGCTTATATATATATATATATATATATATATATATATATATATATATATATAAGATTATTACTATACTTACTACGAAGAAGCGGAAAATGGTTATAAAAAAGAAAGAGCTAAGTACATGAAAATCAGTCATAAGATTTCGCACCGAGTAAGCGCCTAGCCAAAAGAAAAACCCCGACGGGAGTAATCAACGAACAAAAAGCGCTGAGGTAGATCAAAATAAATAAAAAAAACCTAGTGAGCCAGACGGACCTACCTAGGTTTCACCTCAACGGGTAGTTAGCTGACGATCAGTTATATATATATATATATATATATATATATAGAGTGACGTAAATTAACAAATATACATACGTGAAATGTACATATGTATAGTATTATTATTCAGGTGTTAATAAAACAGTAATATATATATATATATATTAAAATAATCTTATATAAATATATATATATATATATATATATATATATATATAGTGACGTGAATTAATAAATATACATATGTGGAATGTACATACGTATAGTATTATTATACAGCTGTTAATAAAACAGTAATATATAACTATATATATATATATATATATATATTAAAATAATTATATATATATATATATAAATACATAAAATAATATCAATAATATTGTTAACAATTACAATGTTATATATAAAACGTTTTTATCGTTATTAAATTTACTGATAATATTATTTTTATTCTTATTATTATAGTAAATATATATATATATATATATATATATATATATATATATATATATAACAACCACGGATTATCTAAACTTGTCCATATATGGAACCTTGTCTCTCTCTGTGTGTATGGGTGTGTCTCTGTGTGTGTGTGTGTCCGTTACCTATAGACTCCGAATCGGCTGAACCGATTTTCTTGAAAATTTACATAGTTGTACTATATGCGTCTGCGAGTGTTCTTAGCTCGGTCTTTTGTCGAGGTCCCCCCATAAATATCGAAGACGTATTTGAATAATCGCGTTATAGAAAGAGTGGTCCGATTTTGATCAAATTTGCAAAAAAATTAGAAATGATATTCAGAGGCTTCAAAGTTGCAGTTCTTACCATAGTGCAGAAAATCGATAATATATATATATATATATATATATATATATATATATATATATAATGCAACGTGTTTGTGTGTGTGTCTGTTTATCTATCTGTATGTTCTTTATACAAATCCACAATTTTTATTCGATTCTCTCCAAACTTCACACAAATATTCTTTAGGCTTCTGGTCAGGTCATGTGCGACTGATTTTTTTAATTTCTCCCCGATATTGGAACTCGATTACCCGATATCCAATCTGGTCTGATCAAGATCATGATTTCAGCTCTTTTATCGTAGTTATTGCTGCAGAATCTGCTCTAACTTGCTAAAATTAGAGGCAACTCTTTTTCCCTGATATCGGAAATCGATACCGCCGATATTGCCTTTTGTCTTTCGTGCCAACGTCCAAAGAGTCTGAGTTCCCGGACCAGGGATTAGTTTTAAAGCTTTCATTACACCCGAGCAACGCCGTGCTATACTGCTAGAATTTTATGAATATAAGTTTTTGCTTTTTTAAAAATTTAAACAATCTTTAATATCATTATATTTTTCGATAAAACGCGGGTAAGGTTATTTTTGTTCCTCTCATGATTTTTATGGCAACTTGTAATACGTTTATTGCTGGGAAGTGGTACACACACACACACACACACACACACACACACACACATGTATATATATTTATATGTATATGTGTGTGTGTGTGAATGTGTGAGTGTACGTATATAAAATTTAATTATTGAAAGTATTGGAAGATTACTGTACTGTAATAATTCATAACAAAGATTATTTTGAAGATTTCGAGTCAAACAAATGATTCTGTTTTTATGATAATATTTTTTTTTAATCATCACCCCTGGTGTGCAGGGGCTACGTAAGAGTGAAACGATTGGAAAAGAGAAAGCCGTAAACCACATCCTCAACAAGGAACAAGGGATGAACCTCTACACCTGTTCAATAGACGTGGGTGGTGTGTGAACCGGGCGATCGTTCAGTCTATCTGCTCCAATTGAAAAAAAAAAAAGGAAAAGTGAAAACATTGGAAAAGAGAAAGCTGGAAACCACATCCTAACGAGGGAACAAGGGATGAGCCTCTACACCTGTTCAATAGACGTGGGTGGTGTGTGGACCGGGCGATAGTTCAGTCTATCTACTCCAATTGAAAAAAAAATGAGGAAAAGTGAAAAGATTGGAAAAGAGAAAGCCGGAAACCACGACCGAAGTCAAAGGAGAGTGTACCGGAAACCCCTTCCTAACAAGAAACAAGGCGATCACCTCTATTCCTGCTCAATAGAAGGGGGTGGAGTGTAAAACCAGGTGATTGAGGGTACTATCTACTCCAATAATAATAATAATAATAATAATAATAATAATAATAATAAAAATTTAACTTTTAACTTCGAAACGAGATTTTAACGTAAAAATTATTTACAATAGCAAAATACTACCCCTGTTAAAATATTCAGGCAAATTAAAGACAAAAATTAAAGACAAAAATTAAAATAAAATAAAAATCGCAAATCAACATACCAAGAAGGTAAGACAGACTGATAATGTTGAGCACAAATACCGAAGTAGGATTCTGTTCTGCAATTTTCCCAGAATATTTTCGTAGTGGCCCGCCATCTTCGGTTAGTTGAAGTCGAGAGAGAGAGGTAAAGAAAGAAAGAATAAATGATACTAAACCACCTCTATCTTTAAAAATTCCTTCAAACAGCGAAACCACTGTGAAGTCGAAACGAGATTTAAACGTAACAATTATTTACAATAGCAAACTACTACCCCTGTTAAAAAATTCAGGCAAATTAAAGACAAAAATTAAAGACAAAAATTAAAATAAAATAAAGATCGCAATTCGCAAATCAGCATACCAAGAAGGTAAGACAGACTGATAAAGTTTAGCAGAAATACCGATGTAGGATTAAGAATTCTATATATTTAACTGATTAACTCTTTTAAGAAAATTGACTTTCATTAATTTAATATGAACACACAATTCTATATTATTGCATTATTATAATCTCTTATGTATATATATATATATATATATATATATATATATATATATATATATTATTTCCGCAACCTAGTTTTAGAATGTTCAGAATCTTTTGGGAGATTCGCAATAGCTTTATGGTTGTTGTAAATCATCAGATGATACATAGTTTTTGAAACCCAGGTTACAGAAATAAATAATTTTTAAATAAAGATATTCAAATCTTTCACAATATAAATATATTGAACACTTTTTAATGCAACTGTGTACTGGTTTAATTCCAATATTATCAAATACAATATATATATATATATATATATATATATATATATATATATATATATATACTCATCCGCAGAAATATATATATATATATATATATATATTGTAATTTTGTTATTAAAATGTTTTGTCCTCATTATGTCACTACACAAAAATTTTCACATCTCAAGGCAATACTGTTCTTCTTCAGAGGTTATGCTAAAATAAATCTTCATAGTGATTTATTTTGAAAGTTGAAGATGAATTCATGTTTATTTAGAAAATTAGGCAGTGGCTTTTGGAGGAAATACTATTAAGTGCATCAAAGTTGTTCAAACAAAATTGAGAATTAGGCATGTATGGATTTGGAGATTTAGGTCGCAAAATGAATCAGGATTCCCTTGTGTCTAGACATGTCAATTTTTTTAATTTTGTCTGGTTAAGATATATAGCAGAACTATGGATTATTCAATAGGGTAAACAATAATGTTTAACAGCAGGTTAGATTTTTTGGAAGTTAAAAATATAAACAGAACATTTAAAATAAAATGGAAAAGTTTGAATAAAACAAGAATGTATAAGTTGTTCTACGATATCTGCCCTTTATGCCTGATCAAAACGCTGCATATTTTAGGGATCCCTAAAAAATGAAAAAATAACTACTGAGCCGCAGCGATAAATTGGCCGTTTTATTTAAACGTGGAAAATATTTTTCGTTAAAATTTAATAAATAATAATTTTCATTAAAACCCACGCTCTATTCTTTACTAAAATAAATGAGCCACAAACTACCTATTTGTTTTTCTTAAATAAAATATAGCTCAGTATTTTATAATTATTTATTTCTATTTTTAGCCTAAACATTCCAAACTTTTTGTTCATCAATTAGTACAAAATATAATTTAATAAACTTATTTGCAATTCAATTAATAGAAATGTTTCATTTATAATTATGTTCTAACGTAACTTAACAATTAAAAATTATTTTACTAAAATATATGACCCACAAAAGACATTGGTTTTTCTAACTACAATATACCTTAGTCTACCATAATTATTAAATCCTGATTCTAAACATTTCAGCTCTTTTACTTATGAGGTATCACTAAATTTTATTTAAATACACAAAAGTTTTACTTGCTGTTAAACTCATTGTCTACCCATTGTAATGATTTGATCCATAATGTATCCCACCAAGACAAAACAATTATCTTTAAAATTGAAGAAATTACAATGTTTCATTAATAATTTATGATCGAATATTATTTCAAAATTAAAAATTATTTTTCTACAATAAGTGACCCGCACACTACGTAATTGTTTTTTTTTTATATAATAGATATACCAGAATAATTTAATCCTACTTTTAATCTAAACGTTCCAGTTTATTTACTCATAAGGTAACACAAAATCTTATTTAAAAAATAAATTAAAATTCAATTTGCAGTACATAATTATTTTCTACCCATTTAAAAAGGCTATATTCCCTCTATGTATCGTAAGCAAACAAAATTAAAAAGTGACCTATCTATACACCAAGAAATCTTAAACATTCTGCTCTATAGTCTTATATTTGATTTAACAATATTGACACACCTAAAAGAATTTCCTCCAACTGCCACTCCATAATTTAGTAAATAATCATGAATTGATCTTATATTTTCAAAATCAATCATTTTCACTATTTATTTTAGCATATCACATGAATAAGAAAAGTATTGTTCTGAAACATGAAAATGTTGTGTAGTGATATAATGCTTTTAGAAATCCCTGTAATTATAAAATCACAATATTAAGCTCTACTCTGTATTGAGAATTCTTTATAAAGTTAAATGCTTGAGCAGTATTTAATTTTGTACGTGTCCTTTTACCTTCCTATAATAATATAAGCATTTAATTTTATGCGTGTTCCTACACCTACTTATATATATATATATATATATATGTGTGTGTGTGTGTGTGTGTGTGTGTGTGTGTGTGTGTGTGCGCGTGCGCGTGTGTGGGTGCATTTTATTTTACATATAATACATTTTACAATATATCATTCAAACTATTTGAATAATTTATTAATAGTTTGTTTTTTTTTATCTGTAGTGCTATGTCTTTTTTCTTATTTACAATGTTTTCTGCAATATATCAGTTTCAAACATTTAAGTCCAGTATTATTTTTCAGTGTTTTCTTAAACTTTGCATTCTACATTCGTGTAAATGCTTCTAAAGTCGAAGCCTACTTAATTCGTGCTAGTATAAATTATACAATAATTGCTGACTTGTAAATAAACCTTATAAATTTAATTGCAGTATAGATTGTCGGCAAGTTCTCATCATTAAAATCTCTGGCTAATACTATAAGTTCTATGCTAATTTTAAACATCAATAACCTACATGTAAATATACAAGTTTGTATAAACCACAACATCTTTTTTGGATAAAGGCTAAACTTTTGTATAATGGATGGTGTTTCATTTCATTGTTGTAAAGTATGCACTTCTCATTACCAGTCATAATATAATTTAAGCACAACACATTTCATTATATTTAACCATCGATCACATTGTAATATGAACCAGTAAGGTTTTCCATATTACACCGTTTAATCTATGAGGAAGTCACACATAAGTCATAACATAAACAATTCTAAAACTCCTTTTGTTGTGCTTCTCGCTTCCAAGTCAAATTTGATTTTCGAAAAATAAGTGCAATGACAATCGCTATCTTCTATCTTTTTAATTCTTGATCTTTTTTGTTCCCTCTCTTTAAACAGTCATTTTGTCATATTCTCTAACACTAAGGAACACTTTCAGTCTTAGTGACTTTATTGCCTTGCTTGAGGATAAAAAAATTAAAGCACTGCAGAAAAGCAGAAAATGAATGAGCCATAAAATAAATAATGATAATAATATAATTACATTTTCTTATATCAATAATTATATCACGAAAGAATGAATATTATGCAGCTTAAGCACAGTGAACGCCAAACTAATTTGAACAGGCCTGAACTTTACATTTAACGCTTAAATATCATTTCGCTAAAATATTTCACGCAGCGAAGTCATGTTTCTTTGTATTATGGTACAAAATAGACCAAGAATAGAAATAGCATCTTTTTAATAGATATTGCGAATGTCTTCATACCTGGGATTACATACACCTCATTATTTATGTCTTTTTTCAATGATCTGTTTATTGGCAATTATGGGATATCACACCAGGATGATACGGAGATGTAAACAATTTATGTATGCATATGCTATTTAATGCTGATTTTTGTAATATTAAATTCATGAGCATTCCTTTTCTCCGCATGAATAATAACAAGAACGAATGCACACACAGCAACGATTGGAGATTTCTAGAGTTAAACTTGAATATCTTTGCGATTAAATCAACATATAGTTAACAAATATTTTGTAAGATGATGTTTCGCTTATCTTTATTATACTCTCGTCAACCCAGGCTGTAAGCAATGATGTAATCTGGAGTATTTAATGATTAAATGTTACATAACATCAGTATTTCTGTAAAGAAACGAATTTTGTAAAATCTTTTAACTTGAAAGGTTTGGCACGACCATAATCTGATGGAATGAAGAGAATATATTATCAACTGTGTATTTGAGAAACAAAATAAAATTTTAAGGAAAACCTAAACAAAAAAGATGTTTATTCTTACAACCAGATATACGTTGCAGTTAATAGACATATGATGGGAAAGAATTAGACATTCAGAAGAATTACTGAGGGCATGAGTGACTGCGGGAAAGACAGTATAATCTACTTAACGAGCTTTGGTTAATGGAATGAAGAAAAGACTAGGAGTGATAGTGCAAAGACATACCTTAGTAATATCTGCAGAGTATAAGAAGTTGTGGAGAACCATGATTTAGAAGCACTGCACAGAGAATAAGAAGAGTTTCATGAGTGCATTAAGTACACAATGCCCATTAGTAAAGAAGATCGTTTTCATATGACGACATTTTATTCAACGCAAGAAGCACGATTGATATTTTAGTTTCTCATCATTTAACGACTATAAAAGTAACTTAGATGTGGTACAAGGAAAAAAGTTTCTGGGCACCTAGTTATGATCAAACTCCTTACTCAGTAGTTAATGATCTAGCGAAAAAAGTTTGCTAACTCTTACGCCACATCGAAATGCACATTGAAAAAAATTTAATGAAAAATAAGGACACAATCAATAAATGTAATGTCATATTGAGCGTTTAAATAATGATATTTGCTTGCAAAATTCCCCAGAGAAATGCTACTCGGTCACTGATTCATGTGTCCAAGTAGACTATATATATGGTATTGCCACGAGCAATATGGAAATGCTTGCTAATTTATATAAGAAAGGTGTCTGATATCATGAAGGCGGTATGGGTAATGATGACCATGATGATCATGATAGCAGGCGCCATAATGGCTGTTTAGTAAAATGCCAACAGAAGCGAAAATAGGCTTTCTGTGGTCGTTATCAGAAGACACCCGCTAGCTGTGTTGCGAAGATCTTGAACTATAATTTCATTAAGATGTACATTTGCATCCAAACAAGGATATCTGCGAGTGTTGTAATAAATATATAATTTCACTTAACAACCTGTTTTATCTTGTTTGAAATTAAACTGAATCCTCAGAATAAGCAGAGACCAGCTTGATTATAGATGTATAAATATATATATAGTTCTATCAACACACCTGATGGTTGTTAATTTAAAAGTCCGTCTTCTTCACAAAATACGCTTCAACATAATCTTCCTTGTCCTTGCACTTAATCCAATATAGGATGTTAGTCATAAAGACCTAATATTATATAACGATAATTTAAAAATAACTAGTAACTTTTGTGGGTCATGCCGGAAGGTTCTTAACCCTTCCTAGAGACATATAGTATATATACACTATAGGCAGAAGGTTTTTTTATCACTCTCTGGATTGCTCACAAACTAATTACTAGATCACCTGGCGGCAAAAACGCTTTTCTCTTAAGAGCTTTATCACATATCCGATAATAATAATGACAATAACGCATTGTTACATTTTTTTAATCACCCCGAGCAAGGCGGAAACGCCGCTGATGTGAAGGGGGTTACATAAATGTAAAAAGATTAATTAGAAAAGAGTGAGGAGTACAAACTAGTTAGAAAGGGGAACAATAGAAAGCTGAGAAAGCAGGTGCGATGAGAGATACATAGGTGGAGAGAAAGGGAAGGTTATACAGGGGTGGGGAGAGAGCTAGAGTCCAGTGGTTAGTAGATGAGTATTGACTTTGCATATAAATTTCTGGAGGTTGTAGCCGTCAGGAAAGCAAGAATACGGGAGCGAGTTCCACAGGCGCGAAGTGCGAGAGAAGAAGCTGCAGGAGTAGAATTGTCGTCTGCATTTGGCTAACCTGACTGTGGATGGGTGGGACCCAGTTGCCAGTCTGGTTGCACGAGTAAACACTTGTTGAGGAGGCATCAGTGACTTAAGCTCGTCCGAGCAGAAGCCATGAAAGTATTTATAGAACAGACAAAGGGGGGCCACATTCCGACGATGGGGATGTGGCTGCAGTCGAATCACCAGATCATTGCCTATCACATTACAGACTCTCCTTTGGAGCTTGTCAAGAACACTGAGGAGAACGGCAGGGGCGCCTGACCATAAATGGCAGCAGTACTCCATGCACGGACGGATGGTTGACTTGTATATATGCAGGATGGATTCAGGTGGAAAAAACATCCTGGATCGACATAGTGACCCAACCTTCTTAGCAGTAGATTTTGCTATGGATTCAATATAGTGGTTCCATTTGAGGTCTGAGGACAGGGTATGTCCGAGGAGGCGTAGCGTATTATTCTCCGGTAGAATCAATTGGTCCATGCTTATGATGTTTTCCTTAAACATTTAGGAAATTAAAATTCAGATGATGCTCTGTTTAAGAGATGAAATGCCATTAAATGTGTTAAATATTTCCGTAGAATGACTTAATAGAATTTAGATATAGGAAGGTGTTTCTATTACTAATTAGCAGTATAGCCCGACGTTGCTCGGGTGAAATGAAAGCTTTAAAACTAATCCATGGTCCTGGAGCACAGAATCTTTGGACGTTGGCACGAAAGACTAAAAAAACTATAGTTGTTTCCAGTTAAAGCGAAAACGTAGACAGAAAGAAAAATAAATGCATGTAAGTCAAATTTTGATTGCCTGGTATCGATATCAAATTTTCTGCACTATTGTAAGAACTGCAACCTTGAAACTTCTGAATGTCGTTTCTTATGTCTTTATCTATGAGTGTATCAAATTTGATTAAAATCGGACCACTCCTTCTATAACCCGATTTTTTTGATTTCCGATTTTCGATATTTATCGTTGGTACCTCAACACAAAACCTAGCTATAAACACTCACAGTCGTTTATAGAAAATCGGTTCAGCCGTTTCGGCGTCTATATGTAACGGACACACACACAGGCACACACACACAAAGTTCCATTTATAAATAAGTTTAGATTAGTAAAATATATATCTAGGATATCTAAAAAGATCTGGTTTATAAACACACACAGACACACAGACACACACACACACACTCACACACACACACATACGATTTAGACATCTGTCCAAATCTGTGCAGGTAAGATCAAATCTAAAAATAGACAAAGCATCGGCCAGAGTAGTCGGGGTTCTTGACAAAATACAATGGAGAATCCGTAATGCCATCGACACCGACTTGGCAGCCCGGCTGCAGTTACTCTCTCACCGGCGTGATGTGGCTTCCTGTGCCTCTTCTATAAATACTTTTACAGCTACTGCTCCGATGAACTTAGCTCACTGGTGCTCCCTAGGTTTGAATTTTCACGAGATGCTAAATTAGCAACTAGGTCCCATTCTTTTACAGCAAAACAGATAAGATGTAACCGCAATTTCTACTCTAATAGCTTCTTTTCTCACACTTCCCGCCTGTGGAATTCCCTTCCATATACTTGCTTCCCCGGGAGCTACAATCTCCAAGAATATAAATGTAAGGTCAATAGACACCTCTTATCACACTAACTTGCATCCATTCTCTCAATCATTCTTCCCATCTACCCAACCCCCATCCTTGTTATCCCCATCCGTCTATCACTCTCCTTCCGAAATTTCCTATATCTAACCACTCTTTCTCATCACATTCCCCTATGTAACCCCCTGCGGAATAGTGGCAGTGGAATGCCTTGCTTAGGGTGAAATGATTAAAAAAAAATATGGCACCAAATAAAAATCCTGAGTACATTTTGCAAAGGCAGTTCTGAATTTTCCAACGGAATTCAGGTAGACAGTCTGACGCTACGTATTTCATGCAATCTCAGTGGGAAATTCTGTAAGAGAAGTTAAACGCTCTTGTCATCCACGGCTTTCGTTTTTTTGAGGGTTTTCGAAATTTTTCACTGAGACATTTCTTTTCTCATATTCTAAACAGTTGTTCCTTGGCAGTTATTTTTACTTGCTGTGCTGTTATGCACCAAGTGTCTTTGAACTCTCGTTCATCTTTGGCTAAATTGTTATCTATAGCCGTTTGATGCCAGCTAAATGGACGGGCTTCTGTGCTAATAATGATGAATGTTGAGTCTGGCAAAAGATTTACCTGTGGCAAACTGACATGTCGGCTGTATTTGTCTGAAATACGGCTGACTGTAGCCAATAACTACAGGAAGGAATTATGGAATGCATCGTCTTGAGCTGAGTCTGAATTCACAAATTATTGAACCAGTGCATGGGCATATATGTTGGTATTTCTTTCTTTCTCCTCTTGTGACGAATGAAAAGCGGTTTAATGCTTGATTTATCTACGGAATCAAGTAGTCGATGACGATTTGCTTTTAATATACCGAAAATCAACTTGAAATATACGTGTCACGTCTTTTCAGGATTAGGACGATCTCGGCTTTCCAAGACCTCTTATCCATTCATGAACTTAGCAGATTTTTTTCTCGCTGAACTACAATTCAGAACAAAACGCCATCCACTAACACAAGTTCGTCATTTATGTGACTCTTTGCATTTTTCTGTTTCTGTTGCCCTCAATATGCATTTGGAGAGTTAAGTTTATCATGTTCTTATTTTAACTTATAAGTTCAAGAATTTTAAGCTATGTGTTCTTGATTCTGCATTTTAATTCTTTATTTTGTTGCCATTCTACCTTTTACTCCCGTCTAAATAAGAAATCACACAAGGTTAAAGTAAACCTTGTTCTTGCTCATGAAAATGACTTCATATCTGTAGTGGGCTGGAGTAAGAAATGGTTCGTAAATTTTAATGCTTTAAAACAAAGCTGCTCTTCTGTAACCACCCTACACAAACTGTCTTACTCACCCCCGTCAGAATAGACTACGCTAGTCTCCCAGAAAGCATTACACTGCGCCTCATCAGCCTCAATGTCTCATCCGTCCTCAAGTGGTCGACCACATCGAATCAATAGCTACAGCTACTGCTAGGAAGTTCGGTTCAAAATGTCGGCCCAGGAACATTATTCCCGTCAGAATCCATCATGCACATATACATATCTACCATTCGTTCGTGCAATAAATACTGTTGACATATCTGGCTGGGCAGAGCTATCATTCATCTCGAAGTTCTCGAGAGAATTCAAAGGCTGATCTGAAATGTAATCTATCTTGATTTGGAAGTTTGATTTCAGTCACTTTCTCTCCAATTATATGGCTTCTCCTTCTTAATTCTACAAATATTTATCAAGATTTTGTCCTGAATAGCTTATCTCCCTGTTGTCCCCACTGCATGAATTTACTCGGGTTAGTAGATTGGCAATTAGGTCTCACATAATAACAGTGAAAACTGTCAAATATAACCGCCGTATCTTTTCTCACACTTCCCGCCTCTGGAACTTTGTTACGTATATTTGCTTCGTTGATAGATACAATCTCCAAAAGATTAGATGCATCGTCAATTACCATCAAGTTTCTTCTTGATTCTCATATCTTTTCATCGCAACCCGCCGTATCTTGTTCTTTCTTCTCGTGTTAATCTCATATAACGCACTGCGCATCAGCTTTCCCGTCTTTCGCTTATTCTTTCTCCGACAACTTTCCTATTTTGTTCCAATTTCGTCTCGCTCTTTTGTCATGTAAATCCCTGAACACCAGTGGCAGTACTGCCTTTTCTATTGTAAATTGATTAAAAAAACACACATTCATAATAGCTTAGCCGATCCGTTCACAGAATACTAAACATCCTTATGTTGAATTACGTTTCTGTTGTCTCTAGTTATCTCTTCATCCATGGTGTGGAAAATTGCCAACATTTACTTCCATATAAGAGTATGGATATCACATAACAATCCAGATGTAGTTTGATTTCCTTCTATCGAAAATATTCTGTTTATCAGCAAAATTGTTTGCTTTTGCAATGCATCCTCGCTAATACAGTGTGCATTCGAATTGCGGTGTCGCATTTTCATTCCTCTGTTAAAACACTTCCCAGTGACATAAATCTCTATGACATAAAGTCCATTTCAGTCTGACAATATACATGATTTTATGTTTGAATTTATTCAATATGGTTTTGCATTTATTCGCTATTAACTACATTTGCACGCTAACAAAGTCTATTTTCAATTTAGTATGTAAGCAGTAATATGATAATGAACAAAAAGTATATATATATATAATTTGTAAAAGGACAACCCACGTCTATTGAACAGGTGAAGAGGCTTATCCCTTGTTTCCTGTTTAGGATGCGGTTTCCGGTTTTTCTCTTTTCTAATCTTCTCACTCTTGTGTAGCCCCCTGCACATCAGTGGCGTTACCGCCTTGCTTGGGGTGATATGATTAAAATAAAAAAAAAATATATATATATATATGTTGTAGGCATTGTCCTTTTACAAATATATATATATATATATATATATATATATATATTGTCAGTTTACAGACATAAAAAAACACAAAAACATATACCCTGATATAACATATACTCTAGAAGAATGGTAGACTTTGAAAAATGGTAGCTACTCTGGTATGTACGTAGCGGTCATTCCGAAATGACTTAGAGCACTCTGGCTATTGGGCGTGTATAATGATAATGTATACGCTAAAATGTCTGCCTTCTTCTACCGAACGCCCATAGCCCAGAGGTAAAATCGCCGACTGACGCCAATTCGGTCGGTTTTCAATCCTGGGTTAAAAGCAATCGTATTGATGAGCTGTGATACAGCGAAATAGATCTGTCGGCGGATGACTATATATATATATATATATATATATATATATATATATATATATATATATATATATATATTAAAAAAGGATTAATTCAAAGATGTTGAATAGCCATTTCGATATGAAGATCCCCACGGGGGACGACACATCACCTCAGCAACAGAAAAACCTTTCAGAAACTGGAGAAAAATTAGTCTACATTTCCTTTTTAAATAGATTGCAAAGAAATTAAAAAATAAATAATAAAATAAAATAAAATAAAATAAAAAAAATAAAAATAAAAATAAAGGGAAAGAAAAAGAAAAAGAAAACGAAAAAGAAAAAGAAAAAGATAGAATAAAATCAAATAAATAAGAAAAGAAAAAAAATTGACATCGTCTGGGTTCGCAAAAAAAAGGGAGAATGTAACTAAAAATTAACAGACAGACGCGTTAAATCGACGTCAGTTTAGGCAACACGGAAAAAAGGTGGTAAGAGAGATAAAAGAAGGAAGGGAGGGTAAAAGAAAGAAACTAAAGAAAAAAAATTTTTTAAATATTACAGACGCTGGACAAATTCAAAAACCTAATTTCCCCAAAACGTTGAAGTATTAGAAAAAGGCCTTTACTTAAAAAGGCATAATTATTAATAAAAGGGAATAAAAAGATATAGGATTTAAAATAAAATTATTTTTAAAAAAATTAGGTCATTTGAAATTAGACTAAATAAAGACAACACTAGGTAAAAAAAAAATTACAATTATTATATACATACATATAGAAGTACACACATACATACATATATATACACACACAATTCTACGAATAAGAATACATATATACACATACACACACATACATTCAATTTATTACACACTTATATACATATATATATATAAATATATACACACATATATATTACACACTTATATACATATACATGCGCATACACACATATATATGTGTGTACACACCTATATACAAAAAATTCATATACACATAATATACATGTGTACACACACATGCACACACACACACACACACACACACACACACACACACACACATATATATATACATATATATATATATATACACATACATACACATATTCCATATGCACTCACACACATACATATTAATGAATATTATGAAAAGGAGCATTTAAATAGCTAAAAATTTTTTTTCAAAATTACATATAGCCCACATACATAAATACATATATACATATACATACATATATATAAAAAAGTACATCCACACACAAACATACACATATATACACACACAATTCTACGAATAAGAATACATATATACACATACACACACATACATTCAATTTATTACACACTTATATACATATATATATATAAATATATACACACATATATATTACACACTTATATACATATACATGCGCATACACACATATATATGTGTGTACACACCTATATACAAAAAATTCATATACACATAATATACATGTGTACACACACATGCACACACACACACACACACACACACACACACACACACATATATATACATATATATATATATATACACATACATACACATATTCCATATGCACTCACACACATACATATTAATGAATATTATGAAAAGGAGCATTTAAATAGCTAAAAATTTTTTTTCAAAATTACATATAGTCCACATACATAAATACATATATACATATACATACATATATATAAAAAAGTACATCCACACACAAACATACACATATACATAAAAAAAAAGAAAAAATTAAATTTAAAATTAAAATTAAAAATTTTTTTTAAATATTAAAAAAATTATAGAAAAATTTAGAATTTAAAAATTAAAATTTTAAATTAGAAGTTAAAATCCGCCCTATGGCGGCACTTGTTTATAAATTCTCTCCTAAAGTTCAAAAGTAAGTCCTGATGAGGATACTTCAAAATCAGAATCTTCTCCAATAAACACAGATGACACCTATCACGAAAGCCCCTTAGGGTTACAAGCTGAGCCTATTAATTTCCAGCTGATTATAGAGTCCTGCCCTTCCTCCTTCATTTCCCAGAACCTACGTGATAGTGCCGTCTGGAATCTCTGTTTAGGGTTCGAAAACGAGTACCTGTGATTATAAAGCCTCTGTTTGAAAGAGCCCGCGGACATGCCAATATAGGTCCGGTAATTGTCCTTGTTATTAGATGGAGAAATGCGGGCTTCATAAATTACATGGGTGGATTTACATTTGCCTTGCACCGGGCAGGCATCCACCGAATAACAATTGCATTTGTCGACAATTCCGGATTTAGCTTCCGTATTATTTAGTTTCATTAAAATTTGTTTATTGTGGGAATTAATTATATTATCTCTATTTGAGGTGCAAGAATAACTAATTTTTAGGGTGAATCTATTAAAAATTTTATTTAAGGGATTGTTATTATTATTAAAATGTTTATCGATTAATTTGAGAAAATACCTACCAATATTTATATTAGTTAGCTTACAATAAGGAGGGTTAAACCAAATTATCTTCCTTTTTCTACATTTTCGGGTGTTTTTAGTTTTTGATGATTCTGGGTTTATAGCAGGCTTATCATACTTTAACTTATTAACAAAACCGCTTTTCTGAAGGGCCTTATCGTAAATTTCTTTGCTTGCGTTGAAAATTTTTATATTGGAAGATAATTGGTTAACCCTATTATTTACTATCTTGGGTATTTGTCTTATAATATTCTTGGGGTGGTTGGATAAACTATTTATATAGGTGGGAGAACTATTTTCTTTAAGAAAAGGTTGGTAGGAACCATCATTTAAGTTAAGGGTGATGTCTAGATAGTTTACAATTTTGAGATTGGAAGTAACCTCAACCTTAAAACCAAGAAAATTAAGGGCTCTGATAATATTCTTATGTATTCTATTAGTGTAAAGCCCATTGGAATTGGGAATACATATCAGTCCATCATCCCGATATAGGCCTATTAGTTTAGGGTCTAAAAATCTACCTAAAATATCTAAAATATAAATGCCTATTAGATCTGCTACCTGGGCAGAATCATAGGCTCCCATAGGGACATCAAAACTATCTTCAGGCCCTTTAGTCCAAGTAGAGCTATCAAAGGCGAGAATAGATTTTCTAGCACCCAGTATAATTCTATAGTCACAATCCGAAATATTAACATAACCCCTAGCAAAGTTTAAACAATCCACAAGAAGTTTTTTTGATATAGAGGAATAGAAATCCACAATATCAAATTTAAGGAAAGTGGATTTAGATTTGTCATTGATATTATCAAACCATTTTATGGTAACTAAGGAACTCTTCCAAAGATTCAGTTGTAAATTAGATTGTAACTTCTCTATTAAGTTCTTCAGAACCACCCTAGAAACTATGCCTAATTCACTCTTAGTGGGATTAATTAGTCTAGTTTGTAATTTATTTTGGAAATTAGGCTTGTGGTCCTTAAATAAAATGTAAGCTTCTTTGGTAGAAATTTTTCCAATTCTATCACTAATATTTAGTTCATTTGCAAATTTAGCCATATCGGAGTTAATTTCCGATAAAATTAGGTTACCTCTGTCTATTTTGTAATGACTAGTTATACTATTTTTAAGGATATTTAGGTAATTGGTGGTATTACACTTGTAAATGTTATTTGATTTGTCCGATTTAATCCATAGGTCTTTGGAATTCTTTAGGGTATTAATGTTCGACTTTAGTAAATCCTGGAATTCATTTGAAGTACCCCGGAACTTGATTTTGGGGATCAAATTAAAAAGGTCTTTTTCAAACGAGTTTAAAAATTTGCATACCGGTGGAGTTCTTAGAGTTTTCAAATCAAAGCACTCTGTAGAATCAGGAGAAGAATCCGTTGAACGCAGGTAAAAGTAGGCTTTCCATCGAAGCCTCCTCACAAAACTTTCAATTTTTTCCGTAAGATGAAAGAGAAAGGAATACAGATTAGGAAAAGGAATATTCTTCAAAGAATACTCCGGGGTAAATTTCTCCATAGGAAAGGTGGTGTTGTATTGGTAGAAAAAATCCGGGAATAAACTAAGAGAGCTCAACTACCAAAAGGTAGGAGCAAAATATTTTAATTCAGATACTTCAATCCAAGGGAAAAAAGCAGGAAGGTAAATTCCAAAAAACCCGATCCTAATTAATATTAAAAAATTATTTTAATATTAAAAAATGATACAGGAAGAGAGCTCCATGTAATAAAATATTACAGAGCAAATATATATATTAAAAAAGGATTAATTCAAAGATGTTGAATAGCCATTTCGATATGAAGATCCCCACGGGGGACGACACATCACCTCAGCAACAGAAAAAACCTTTCAGAAACTGGAGAAAAATTAGTCTACTTTTCCTTTTTAAATAGATTGCAAAGAAATTAAAAAATAAATAATAAAATAAAATAAAATAAAATAAAAAAAATAAAAATAAAAATAAAGGGAAAGAAAAAGAAAAAGAAAACGAAAAAGAAAAAGAAAAAGATAGAATAAAATCAAATAAATAAGAAAAGAAAAAAAATTGACATCGTCTGGGTTCGCAAAAAAAAAGGGAGAATGTAACTAAAAATTAACAGACAGACGCGGTAAATCGACGTCAGTTTAGGCAACACGGAAAAAAGGTGGTAAGAGAGATAAAAGAAGGAAGGGAGGGTAAAAGAAAGAAACTAAAGAAAAAAATTCTTTAAATATTACAGACGCTGGACAAATTCAAAAACCTAATTTCCCCAAAACGTTGAAGTATTAGAAAAAGGCCTTTACTTAAAAAGGCATAATTATTAATAAAAGGGAATAAAAAGATATAGGATTTAAAATAAAATTATTTTTAAAAAAATTAGGTCATTTGAAATTAGACTAAATAAAGACAACACTAGGTAAAAAAAAAAAAAAAAATTAATTACAATTATTATATACATACCTATAGAAGTAGACACATACATACATATATATACACACACAATTCTACGAATAAGAATACATATATACACATACACACACATACATTCAATTTATTACACACTTATATACATATATATATATAAATATATACACACATATATATTACACACTTATATACATATACATGCGCATACACACATATATATGTGTGTACACACCTATATACAAAAAATTCATATACACATAATATACATGTGTACACACACATGCACACACACACACACACACAGACACACATATATATACATATATATATATACACATACATACACATATTCCATATGCACTCACACACATACATATTAATGAATATTATGAAAAGGAGCATTTAAATAGCTAAAAAATTTTTTTCAAAATTACATATAGCCCACATACATAAATACATATATACATATACATACATATATATAAAAAAGTACATCCACACACAAACATACACATATACATAAAAAAAAAAATTAAATTTAAAATTAAAATTAAATTTTTTTTTAAATATTAAAAAAATTATAGAAAAATTTAGAATTTAAAAATTAAAATTTTAAATTAGAAGTTAAAATCCGCCCTATGGCGGCACTTGTTTATAAATTCTCTCCTAAAGTTCAAAAGTAAGTCCTGATGAGGATACTTCAAAATCAGAATCTTCTCCAATAAACACAGACGACACCTATCACGAAAACCCTTAGGGGTACAAGCTGAGCCTATTAATTTCCAGCTGATTATAGGGTCCTGCCCTTCCTCCTTCATTTCCCAGAACCTACGTGATAGTGCCGTCTGGAATCTCTGTTTAGGGTTCGAAAACGAGTACCTGTGATTATAAAGCCTCTGTTTGAAAGAGCCCGCGGACATGCCAATATAGGTCCGGTAATTGTCCTTATCCTCATCAGGACTTACTTTTGAACTTTAGGAGGGAATTTATAAACAAGTGCCGCCATAGGGCGGATTTTAACTTCTAATTTCAAATTTTAATTTTTAAATTCTAAATTTTTCTATAATTTTTTTAATATTTAAAAAATTTTTTTAATTTTAATTTTAAATTTAATTTTTTTTTTTTTATGTATATGTGTATGTTTGTGTGTGGATGTACTTTTTTATATATATGTATGTATATGTATATATGTATTTATGTATGTGGGCTATATGTAATTTTGAAAAAAATTTTTTAGCTATTTAAATGCTCCTTTTCATAATATTCATTAATATGTATGTGTGTGAGTGCATATGGAATATGTGTATGTATGTGTATATATATATATATATATGTATATATATGTGTGTGTGTGTGTGTGTGTGTGCATGTGTGTGTACACATGTATATTATGTGTATATGAATTTTTTGTATATAGGTGTGTACACACATATATATGTGTGTATGCGCATGTATATGTATATAAGTGTGTAATATATATGTGTGTATATATTTATATATATATATGTATATAAGTGTGTAATAAATTGAATGTATGTGTGTGTATGTGTATATATGTATTCTTATTCGTAGAATTGTGTGTGTATATATATGTATGTATGTGTCTACTTCTATAGGTATGTATATAATAATTGTAATTTTTTTTTTACCTAGTGTTGTCTTTATTTAGTCTAATTTCAAATGACCTAATTTTTTTAAAAATAATTTTATTTTAAATCCTATATCTTTTTATTCCCTTTTATTAATAATTATGCCTTTTTAAGTAAAGGCCTTTTTCTAATACTTCAACGTTTTGGGGAAATTAGGTTTTTGAATTTGTCCAGCGTCTGTAATATTTAAAAAATTTTTTTCTTTAGTTTCTTTCTTTTACCCTCCCTTCCTTCTTTTATCTCTCTTACCACCTTTTTTCCGTGTTGCCTAAACTGACGTCGATTTAACGCGTCTGTCTGTTAATTTTTACTTACATTCTCCCCTTTTTTATGCGAACCCAGACGATGTCAATTTTTTTTCTTTTCTTATTTATTTGATTTTATTCTATCTTTTTCTTTTTCTTTTTCGTTTTCTTTTTCTTTTTCTTTTTCTTTCCCTTTATTTTTATTTTTATTTTTTTTATTTTATTTTATTTTATTATTTATTTTTTAATTTCTTTGCAATCTATTTAAAAAGGAAAAGTAGACTAATTTTTCTCCAGTTTCTGAAAGGTTTTTTCTGTTGCTGAGGTAATGTGTCGTCCCCTCCGTGGGGATCTTCATATCGAAATGGCTATTCAACATCTTTGAATTAATCCTTTTTTAATATATATATTTGCTCTGTAATATTTTATTACATGGAGCTCTCTTCCTGTATCATTTTTTAATATTAAAATAAATTTTTAATATTAATTAGGATCGGGTTTTTTGGAATTTACCTTCCTGCTTTTTTCCCTTGGATTGAAGTATCTGAATTAAAATATATATATATATATATATATATATAACTCAGCATGAATAAATATTAAATAAAGAATAAACTGAGCTAAGGCGTTTCGTCTCGGAGAGATTATATCAAAACTAATACAAAATAATATACTTGCATTTGCCTGGATAAATTTCTTCAGAGAATGAAAAGTGCCAGCTAAGATACTTTTCCAATTGTCTTTATTCATATACTTCTAGCAATAATCTACGACATAGCTAAACATGCGTGGCCTTTCCAAATGAAAACCGTGCCTTATGAAATTATTATTGTAATAATTCGTGTTAATAATATTCCAAAGAAAAACTTGATCAGAGGAAGAACTGTTTAATAACGTTGACTTGTGTTAGTTACAATACTAGTGAATAACGTAGGTTGTGACTGCTGGGTATCTCTCGTATCTCACTTGCAACTATTTTGATAATCAATTGAAGAGACAACGTTCAGAATTTTAGTGTTGCAAAGGCCGTTTAACTTTTTACACAGCAATTATAATACCGTTACCTCAGAATCAGAACTCTTGAGAGTTATAATTAAGATTTCCTATATACTCGTGTATATGCCGATTTCTGGTATAGTGCGTAGATTGAATCTTTTGCTGATAAACCTGATTTAGCTCGTTATAATGTAACCAAATATTCTGAGTAATTCTGGGGATATTGTATAGTAAATAAATGATCTTAATTGTTATTTCTATAAACTTACCTCAAAATGGGAATAAGAAAAATATCTTACAGTAAAATATCTGATACGAAGTTTTAGATACGATATATTTGTTATCGTTCATGCTAGGCATGAGTAACTCTTTTACCCTGGGACTGCCACCGATCTCAAAAGATTCTTCCCTTTTGTCGCTACATGTAGAGGACAGACTCAACCACTATAAATGCCACGAAAGATTAAAATATCTTTTAAAATGAAGAATTGATAGGTTTTCTTTTTTAGCTAAAGTTTGCATCCATTTTTGTTTAGTAAATTTTTATATCACTGATGTAATGCATTTTTAATGACAAAAAATTGTCAGGATTACTGGTACATAATGCTGGATTCAACCTCCACCACGAATTGAGGTACATTCTTCGGTATATGATAATCTAAATTAATCTGAATAAAAAGTACTTCATGCTCATCTTTTTATGTTTTTATTTGCTTTATTTTCCTAGGAATTGAGGTTTAAATGTCTGCTGTGTGTGTTGCCGCTCTGGGAAACAAGCTAGCGTGTTGGTTAGTGTTGAGCATAATTATTTCAAATTTAATATTAATATCTTGTGTATAGATCAATCGGTCAGTGAAAATACATGTTTATTGACCTCATTAAATAAATCTATGGAGCGACCACATTTTTCTCTAAAAAACTGATCATTATGCCTCAAGCTATACAAGAGTATAACTACCATTCATCGTAAAGATTTACAGAATGCCTTGATAAACACAATATTTCCATCAGAACATTTCTGATAACATCGATATGGATAAATGGTTCCTACAATGGATCACATAATATGAGAAAGAACTAAGAAAGTTAGAATTGACTGATTGATTTGTTTGTTTAAAGGCTCATCAAAATTTACGGGTCATTTAATGCCGAGATTTTATTTTGATGTGAGTTTTGAAGTAATAAAAATAAAATATAGGTTACTCTGTGTTCACAATTTACTACATGGTAGTTGATACTCAGCTTTTGTGCATATACTTGTTTGTGTAGCATGATGACTAGAGGCGGTGATGTGTGTTTGATATTGTCGTTTTGTTGAAGTTAATGTTTGATTTAAGAAATTGTAGAATATTATATGGGCAAATTTCATGAAAGAGTACTTTTGTTATTTTTGTTGTTGGTTGATTTTGTTTGGCGGTATGTCAACACTGCTATGGGCCATTTAATGCCAAAATCTAAACATTTTCTACGCAATTTTTCTGCTTTTAACTGGAGACATTTTGGACGTAATTTTATACTTTCAGAAAAAAGTATGTTTTTAAAATTTATTTTGTACACCATAAAATGTACTGTTGCTAATTTTAGTATAAAAACGTACTGTTGATTTTTTGTCGTGCGTTCACTATTTTTCCATAGCTAGGACACTAACAAGGTCAGGGTTCGCCTGAGAACAACAGTAACTAAAAGGTTGTTTGACGCTCCTGAATACCTCCAATCTCCCGAGCCGTGACAAGAAAGCTAGACAGAATATCAGCAAATATGTAGCGATTAAAACAAAAGAAATAATTTTTTGAAACTTGATTTATATTTCCTATTAGAATTTCAGACAATGTTGCTTAATTTACTTTCATTATATTACCCAACAAACACCATGCTGTATTTTTATAAGAATTTTATAATACTTCTGTAATTCATTAATTACACATGTTTCCGATATGGCAAGAAATCAAATAGATTTTTTAACCTATAGAGTAACTAGGTTAAACAGATCGTAGTTCAACGAGTGCTTCGGACAATATGCAAAACTCTTAGAAATGAGAAAACGTATAATTATTAAACGAGTGATATTTCATAATTATTAAAATTCAAAACAAATGAAAATATATTTTATGGCGACAAAAATGATGAAACATTGTCTCTTAATTTAAAATATTTCACCAGAAAAGTTAAAGTATAACTTTTCATGTGTACTGATAATATTCTTGAACGAATTTTGAGGTACAAGTTACAGACAGACGTAGACTAGCAAGCGGTTCTAGACTTTAGATGAAAATTTACATGTATCGTATAAAATTTTTATTTATTTTCATATATATCAAGAAGAAATATTTAGTGTTTAAAGCTGTCAGTAGAAATATCCTGGGATACGCTAACTTATAATTCAGGTCTCTCTTCTCTTGCAACTCCTGTTTACGAAATACCTGTCAAAATTATTTTACATGTGAAATAAAATTGCAAAAAAGCATGTATAATTAATCTATTTCCGTTGTCAATTTTGACGATGAATACTTCATTTTATAATTTAATCTAAAATCCAGTGTTATGGAAACGTTGTTGAATTTCTACACTTAGTGTTATTAATGTGCGTGGTGGTGCAGTGGATATCAAGTTGAAACGAGAGATCGGAGATACTATTCGATTTTCACTTGAATTTTTTTGCATTTACTAAAGCGCAAATAACCTTGTCAAAGGTATTAATCGGTTGCTTCTCCCTCCCGCTATGGGTTAAATAGCAGGAGAGATTGGGTTCTATATCCTTGGTCGGTAACCACTCTAACGCAGAAAGTAACGGCAACCCACCACGTAAAAATATTCTGCCCGGTCAGTCATGTCTTTTTCAAGACATGATCTTCCTAGTGTGTTCATATATGGCACTTAAGTGACTGACTGACAGGTATTATTAATTAATAGGTAAATATTGATATATTAATATTGTTACATTCTACCCAGTGTTTATTCATAAAAATTATCTCTTCTTGATATTTATTACTTGTCATTACATTTGGAGAAAAGTTTTCATTTTCACATTTTTTTAGAAAAGCCTTTTGAACATTTTGTCTGCCCACAAACACCTTATATCAGATCTCATATAAAAGAAAGAGTGAACTGGGGGGGGGGGCAGTGTGGCTTCCCTGCGTCCCTTCTACAAGTACTTTCATGGCTCCTGCTCCGATGAACTTAGCTCACTGGTGCCTCTACGGACGAATTTACTCGAGCCACAAGATTAGCAACTAGGTCCCACCATTTTACTGTGAAACTAATAAAATGTAAACACAAATTCTAGTCCATCAGCTTCTTTTTTTCGCACTTCCCGCCTGTGGAATTCTATTCCGTTTACTTGCTTCCCCGAGAGCTACAATCTCCAAGAAGTAAAATGTAAAGTCTCACTAAAGTCTCACTAACTTGCATCCTCTCTATGGTGTTCTCATCTCATTTCTGCAGTATTCTCATCCCTCTCTTATCCACTTCCTGACACCCCCTGTATTCTGTCACTCATTCTCATATCTTTCCTCCTATGTGTCCCCTGCATAACAGTGGCAGTATAATGCCTTACATGGGGCGATACGATTCTAAAATAAAGGCTATCTGAATAGTTATAAAAATGCCTGTACAGGGTGCGAGAGCACCTCGATGTAATGGTTAGCAAACTTGTCTTTCTAGAATAATTACAATTATGTAGTGATTTCAATCCTCAATGTGTGAACCATACTTTCGACCTTGTGCCACATCTAACCGGAACTTAGAAAATCACTATATAAAGATGCGTTGATTAAATTGTCGCTTTATTATATTTTAAATTTCCTGCATGTGCTTTGATTGTTTTTGATTTTGTCGATTGCACAACAGAGACGCTTTCACATCGTTTGTGAGAAAAAGAGCACCATACACAATTCACTGCAGCATAAATTTGAAAAAGAAATTCATTTCTGTTAGGCATGTGCATCAGAAGCTTCCTTACGGATATTCCAGAGTGTTTAGGTGTCAATCTAAGGACAGTGCAGTGGATTCTGTGTCCCCTAAAGATACCCGAGATTGATGAAAACGAAATATTCAGTCGAAGTCATAGTGACTGGAGTTACCACAATTGATCAAGACGGTATTTCTCCATTCAGTTTCTCACAGGGCTACAGAGTTAACACGGATGCCTACGTCAATTGCCTTCCGGAAGAAGTGATGCCTTAGGTCAAGATGATGCTTGCTGGAAGACCATATATCTGGAAGCCGGAATATAAACCGTGCCACACAAGCACGAGTAACAAGTTATGGCTTCAGATAATTAGTGTAACCACATCACCCTTTATATCTGATCATCTAATTCTCCAGATTGAAACCCCTTGTTTAATATGTAAGAGCTGGAGTTGAGCAAACGACCAACAAAACTTCTTGTAGCGAAACAGATGAACTGAAGATTTATAGCAGCCTTCACAGACTTAAACAAGAAGATCGTCCATAAGTGTTCCAGGAGATTCCAAAATAGTTTGGAGGCGTGGATTAAAGACAATGACGATTATATTGAACAAATTTACACATTAATATTCCAGGATATTTTTCCGTAATATTGGTGATTTCATATGTTTAAATGAGGTGTCAGTGTTATTTTCATTTTTGCGTAATATATATAATGTGTGTGTGAGAGAGAGAGAGAGATAGAGCATTCAATTCTGATATATATATATATGCGCATTATATAGTAAAATTTATAATAATACAATTATTATACATTATATAGACAATTTTCTAATAACATAATTATTTATCGTTATAAAATTGATGAACATATGTATCTGTCGAAAGACATTAGTTTGCCAATAAATGTGACTATTTCTATTCAATCACATTAAAACAAAAATTTAGTGTTATTGCGAGATCTGCGAGAAATTTCGTTCTCATCACGCCCACGTCATTATGAAGAAGTTAGCAGTAATTGTTTAAGTGAAGTGACTCATGTGCATTTTCCTCGGTGAGTTCCCGTACAATCACAGAAGTTAATCAATACTGAGCCTATTCATTACGTAGATGGAAGACCCCTTAGGAATACCAGTTGCTAAAGGTTCGATGTTCGGCTGGTGTAATAGATAATGGCTCAGATTTTTTAATCGGATAGCCGAGTTCAAATTTTAGTTTCATTATATTCACATAAGATCTTGAAAGTAAGGCAAGTTGTCTTATATTATAAGCGATGCTCAACATCATGAGTTTGAAATCTGATATTTGAATATTTCCCTGGTTTAAAACAAAAATTTATCTCCAAAAGTAATTTAAGTAATAAATATCAACAGGAACTAATGCATTTTTACATATAAATGATGAACAGAATTTAACCAACATCAATGTATTAATATTTACGTCCAAATTGATACTTGCTGTACTCGTGGAAATTCCACTGAATTCCAATAACATTGATGATTAGATTGAATTTGGAATGTAAGGACCATTTGCAGGCCGTCAAAATGAATACCATAAATTTTGCTTATGCATGCTTCGGTAAGTAATCCATGATCTGGCTAAATCAATTAAAAGACAAAATTGATTTTGTGTGTTAAATGCCAGTTAAAATAGAGTATTTATTATGATATTTTAAAAAGTAACCTTGCCATTTCTGCTTTGGTTACAACAATTTAATTGAAAATTGAAAAACATAAACGCTATCAGAGTGTTAATGACTTCTTGAAAGTAATGTGTATTGTCTAATAAAATAAGTAATGTTTAAAATCTTGCGATTGAATTTTGATCATTGACCCTGGTTTGAAATGCCTGAATATTTTCCTACATGTAAATCTACAACAGTTTCGGGATTAGCAACTGCATTTGAGCCTAAAAAATAACCGAGAAGAATATTTGTATATGTACATCGAGGATCTCTTGGGAGATTGCGTCATACAGCATGAATTTCAAGAAAGTTTTCTTGGACGTAAAAACATAGGAATATGAACAGTGTACGTATATGTAAGTAAAAGTATATATCTATGAAAATAGATGTGAATTTCTGTCAATGATTCTTATGTATATACAAAAATGTTAAGCGAAGAAAAGAAATAAACAGAGGCAGAATTCATTGCGTGTTTATTGAAAGTAGGAGAGGAGGTTAAATGTTTTTTCCAATTTTTATTTTTATTTTTATTTCAATTGTTTATTGTTGTTATTTGTTTGTGGCATTATTTTTTAGATTATTTAGAATTCGGAATTTCTGTCTTATTTTTCTATAAAATATCTCCTTTTTTCTTTATTTTAATTATTTGTAATTTTCTTTATTTAATATATATTTGTCAGTAAAATATATCGTTTTCGTTGAAATAAACTTATGTAGAAAGGAGTTTCTCTAATATTGAACAATTTTGCCATAAATATAGCACGTATATAGATGGCGTATTTTCTATCTATCTATCTATCTATGTAATCTATCTATCTATCTATCTATCTATCTATCTATCTATCTATCTATCTGTGAGTGTGTGTTTGTGTGCGTGCATATAGTGTGTGCATGTGTGTGAGTGTATAAATGACGCAATCGAATACCGTTTTAATAAGGCTTTTTTTCACAGAAGGAGTTATAGGTCAGAAGAATTTTCTGGTGAGGACGAAACGCAAGGTTTTTCCAAAATTTGCATTTGTTTAAGCATATAAATACATACACACATACACACACACACACATATATATATATTTATATATATATATATAGAGAGAGAGAGAGAGAAATTGTATGTGAATGTGTGTGTGTGTGCATATTTGATGTACAGGTCGTGGTTATAATAAAACAGGGCGCAATGTAAAATAAGACTAAAGTGTATAATGGGCATAAAAACTACATATCCTCGCAGTTCGATTATATATATATATATATTTCAAATCTGTTTTTTTAAAAATATAATTCTTGTAATCAATTTAGTCTTTACCAATATATTTCTTCTTCTTTTCTTCTTCTTCTTTAGGTGCCTTATTCTTTCAGGACTTAGATGAACATGGTCTTCCACGTCTCCCTATCCCTGGTGACTTTAGGAACGCTTTCTTCTGTTACACCACGCAACCACCGCTCTACTATCCACCCGGTCAGGGCCGTCATGTATGGTACTCCCTCCTTTCCCTCATCTCCCTTTCCTTCTATCAGACCTGTTAGTATCAGATTCTCCAAGCCTTTTCTTCCTCATTGCATGTACAAGGAACATTAACTGTCTCATCCTGATGCACAGTAATAATTTCCCTTTCGTTTCTATCCTTTCCAAAACCTCATGATTGCTCACATGCTCAATCTATGATATCCGCAACATCCTTCTATATAACCACATTTCAGTTGCTTCAAATTTTTCCTTTATCTTCGATACGACTGTCAAACCATTCACTGCCATCTTGAAGAACTGACATCACATAGCAATCCAGTACTCTCTTCTTTATTTCTAGTGAAATTTTCTTGTCTCTATTTAACTTCGTTATGGAAATTCGCTTTTGGATCTCTGTGCCGCCTTTTCCGTCTTCTGTAAGAATACTTCACCAGTATTTAAATTTTTGTACCTGCTTCATTTTAGTATCTCCCATCTGTATTTGGAATTTTGCGCTGCTCTTTTTGCTGATGACCATGTATTCGGTTTTCTTGCAGTTTATTTTTAGTGCTTTTTGTCACTCTCTTCAGCTACTTTCTGTAGGAGGTCTTGTAGTTTCCTTTCCGTGTCTACTATCAGTACCGTATAATATGTATAATTTATGTTGTTCAAAGTGTGGCCTCCGATGACGAATCCAGGCATAGTTTCTAGAGTCCCAGAGTAGTCTCGCGGTACGAGTTGAATAGATCCGGTGAAAAAATACATCCTTTTCTTACGCCCCTTTCTATATTTGTATATCGGCTGAATTTGTTACCTGTCCGTATGCAGGCAGTTTACTACCAGTAGAGATTCTTGATTAATCTTATGTCTTTCCCCAAAATATCAAGGTTGCTAACGTCTCCGTCGATTCTTTGTAGCGTAATTTGTAGATTACAAAATCTATAAAACATAGGTAAACGTCCTTTTTCAATTATATCGCCCTTTCCGAGAGTATCCTAATCATAAATATGGCGTTTCTATTTTCAGTGTCTTTGACGAACCCGCACTGTTCTTGTCCTATCTCTGGCCTGATTCTGCTTCTCGCTCTATTCATCTGGATCTGGATGACATTGTGCATTAAAATGATTGTTCGGTGGAGTTTGCACTACTTTGCTCCTGGTTTCTGAGGCAGTGCTATGAAAATAGACCTGCTTAGGTCGTCCGGTATTACTCCACTGTTATAAACTTTATTATTTCTATAATTTTCTCTACGCCGATTTCTTTCAGGGCTCTCAGCATTTCTCTTACAACGTCTGGTTCATTTGCTTTGTCTCTATTCAGTTTGGCCATTGCAGCTTTCACTTCTTTGTGTAGTGTAGGTTTCTCTCTCTTGTCCTAGAAAAGATATTTTATATATTTTTCACATCGCTGTAATATTTCCTCTTTGTCTAATAAGATCGTTCCATCCTTGACTTTTATATATCTTGTTGAGTATGTTTTCCCTGTCAGATGTCTTTTACTTGTCTTATAAATAAATGCTCTGTTCATCGTACAAGTAAGATACAGGTATTGATATATTACAATTATTTAATTTGTGCCTGACGATAGCTGTGCCCATAAAGGACAGTTAACTGTGGAATGATATAGAAAGTAAGATATATATATAAATTTAGATTGACAAGCTCCTGTCTCGCATTTATCGACCCCGGTCAGTGTAAACATTCGTTTAATTACCGCTTCCAGAGTGGAGTTAAAATGTCTCTGTCACCCAGATGAAAGAAGCTCACAGAATTTTAGAAGCTCATTTAGAAAAATATTATCCTTGACTAAACATCTATCTTTACTCCCCGCTTACGAAAAGTAAAAATGATCATTTGAAAAAAAAAAATACTTTTACTTCTTTCAACGACTCACCGAAAAATAAATTGTACAAGTAAGTGATTTTTTATAGAAAATCTTTGAGAAAATCAGATTTGTTATTTTTATCGTCTATGAGATGGTGGTTGTAGTCAAACAGCAGAAAGAAACTACGAATTTAGGTAACTCTACTCAATTGCAAAAAAAAACAAAAACAAAAAAAAACACGACATCATGATGTTAAAATAATTAATAAAAAGAAAGTTTTATCATCAAAATGTTTATGAGATTATTAAGGTGAAAAATCAAATTTTATTGTTATTAAAAATATTTAAACCATTTCTAATACGTTCGATTTTTAATTAAATTTTAATAATTGTTTTCCATCAGTAATTCATGATACGGTTACTTTGATAAATTGGAGTCGGTCGAGTAAAATTATTTTGGTGCCGTGTAATTTCCTCCACTCTCGACCGTCGGTTGAGTGATCTCTTTTTCAAATATATATATATATATATATATATATATATATATATATATATAGATAGATAGATACTGTGTGTGTGTGTGTGTGTGTGTGTGTGTGTGTGTGTGTGTGTGGTATTTGTGTGTATTTATGTATAATTGTTTGTATGGGTGTGTTTGTGTATAAGTAAACTCAAAGAAAAGCGATTACTTATATTTACAATACATTTGAACATAAAACTGATCAGTTTTAATTTCTATATCAAGTAAGTGGCCCATATATATTCTTTTTATCGTGTCAGCGGGGAATAAAGAGAAAGGTGAACCAGCTACAGCAGGTGTCAGAGACTAGAGCAAGAGAAGGATGGGAATACAGGTGTGATGAAAGTTGCAAAAGTAACGTGAAAAGAAAATATATACAGGATGATGTAAAAAGAACTAAAGTCAAGTGGTGAAAAGGTGGGTATTGACATTGCAATTAAATTCCTCGAGGTTGTATCTGTCAAGAAACAGGAATATGGAAGAGAATTCTACAGGTGATAAGAGCGAGAAAAGAAGCTGATAGAGTAAAATTGTCGTCTGCATTTGGTTGATCTAACTGTGAATGGATGGGATACAGTTGCCAGTCTGGTTGCACGACTAAACATCTGTAGCAGGAGACACCCATGACTTAAGTTCGTCGGAACAGAAGCCAGGAAAATATATATAGAACAGGGAGTGCGAAGCCAAATCCGGTTGGTGAGAAATTGGATGGAGTCGAGCCGCCAAGCCGGTACCTAATACATTACTGATTCTACTTTAGAGCCTATCAAGAAAACTGAGATGAACAGCAGGGGCGCCTGACCATATATGACAGCATTATTCCATGGTTAATTTGTATATGTGCAAGATGGATTCAGGCGGAAAAAAACATCCAGGCGTCATTCAAGTTCCTCTTGCACTCATTACGTGCACAGGCAAACAGACGCCTATTGTGGTCAGTTGCATGTCTCCGAAATAGTCGGAAGTTGTGATTCTTGTTAAGAATGGCGGCCGAATAGGTAGGAGAGAAGCAGTGAGAGGAATGAGATTTAAGACGAAAATCCCTGGTTGGTTTGATGGCATTAATGCCAGCTTTCACCCAGGAAAATATCTCAGAGGCGCAGTCATCAACTGGGTGTTCGAAAACATTTCCCCAAAAGATGTCGCATAGAAAATCGCGAAACGCGTCCCAGTTAGCTCATGATAGTAGTAGGAGATCCTGTAGGTAGGAAGCTCCTGGGGAGAGTGAGAGAGGTGAGAAGAATTGAGAGAGACAACAGCATGATCGGTGTTGCCGAGAGGGTAAAACTGTAAGACATGGCAGGAGTCAGGTAAAAAGGTGAAGCATAGATCTAGTGGATATATATATATATTGTTATAGTGGAACATCCTGTCATCCCCCGAGAATAGAATGCTCTACTTTATAAAAGACGGTAAGGATCGGTACATATGGAAAAATCTTAGGCTATGGCATTCAATTTTCGATAGTCGATTCGGCTCCAGCCCGTGGCGTGCCGATATGTGTATTGTTAATTGTACTTTAGTACAATAAATCTGTATTTCTTATTCCTGGTGTGGATTTCCATTCTTTAACGGACCATATATATATATATATATATATATATATATATATATATATATATATATAAGAGCGCGTTTTGAATTAAGAGATTTTATATCTGCTCGTGTGATGAACAGAAATGTTTTATTGCTACACTAATTATTTAAATTTAGCCGGTTATTATTAACTTACTTCCGTCAAGGAATTGAAATCTGACTATAAATTAGCCACTCATAACCTGTTTAATTGCAAATACCCGATCACTTAGTTTGTGCTTGTGGCCTTAATTGAATAAATGAATGAATGGTCAATTAGTCAGCATTTCAGAGCAGCCGTCTTTTAACTAACATGAACAAATAGATAAATTAAATGTTTTCTCTGTCTTCTTAACTAGTTGTATGTTCATTCCCTTTATTAGCTGCAATTCATCTATCGATATTTCCCCAGACATACATAAAACCTTTTAAAACCAGAATCTCTACATTCCCATAAATTGTGCTAATCTGCTATCAAAGACACTCTTCAGGTCTTGAAACACACATAATAGTTATCTGTAAAGTAACAGCAGTTATATATATATATAATAAATTTTGATAAAACCCTTCTTCCTTGCCCTTGAAAAAATGTACATTGTATTGTGTTCGAGGATATTAATTCTTTTACAAAAGTCATAACCTAACATATATATATATATATATAGTTTCTGATTTTTTGTAAACATTTGTTGACAAATAAGAAAGAGATATTTTATCCAGTTTAATTTTTTAGAAAATGTCACCCCTAATTAGGCATCTCTAAAATTGTATAAAAGTGTTTTTTATTTTTTTTTATCATTTCACTCCAAGCAAGGCATTCCACTGCCACTATTGTGCTTGGGACTACATAGGGGGAGGTAAATAGGAACAGTGGTTAGGTATAGGGAATGTCAGAAGGGGAGTGATAGATAGTTGGGTGGGTGGGAAGAGTGTTTGAAAGAATGGAAGTTAGTTTGTTAGGAAGTGTCTATTGAGCTTACATTTAAACTCCTGGAGATTGTAGCCGTCTAGGAATCAGTCATGTGGAAGAGAATTACACAGTCGGGATGTGCGAGAAAAGAAACTGTTGGAGTAGAAGTTGCGGTTGCATTTTATCGGTTTCACTGTAAAAGGGTGGGCTCTAGGTGCTAATCTAGTATCACGTGCAAATTCGGAACTAGGGGGCACCAGTGATCTAAGTTCATCGGAGCAGAAGACGTGAACCTATTATAAAAGAGACACAGGGAAGCCACGTCGCGCAGGTGAGAGAGAGACTGCAGGCGGTCTGCTAAGTCGGTATCGATCACATTACAGACCCTCCGCTGTACCTTGTCTAGAAGCCCAAGGAGAATAGCAGAGGCACCCGACCAGATATGGCAACAGTATTCAATGCACGGGCAGATGGTAAATTTATAAATGTGCAGGATAGATTCAGACGGGAAAAAACCCGGGCCCTGCACAGAGAACTGACTTTCATACCAGCGGATTTAACAAAGGATTCGATATAGTCATTCCACTTGAGGTCCGCGGAAAGTGTGAGACCAAGTAGGCGTAGTGTTTTACTCTCTGCGGGGCAAGCCTGGTCCATGCTAATAGGATGTAGGTGCAATTGCCTATGATGATTAATTGATAGTAGCTCCGTTTTAGAAGCATTAAAATTTACGAGCCATTTCTTACCCCAGTCCACTTGGGATTGGAGGTCCTTTCCAAGCACGGCTGCAAGGTTAGCTTTGTCGCCCGCACCAGATTTTAGTCGAGGCGAGATTAAACTGTGGTGTCATCGGCGTACATACCTACTTGGGATCTTATGGTTTCAGGGAGATCATTAATATAGATCAGAAAGAGCGTAGGACCTAGGACAGAGCCTTGAGGGACACCCGCGTTCGTATGGTAGTTCTGGGAGGCATGTCCGTTTAATACCACTTTCAATGTGCAGTTAGATAGGAATGACTGGATTAGTTCAAACAATTGTCCAGCTATACCATAGCTCCGCAGTTTGCATAGAAGGCCAGCATGCCAAACTCTGTCGAACGCTTTAGAGATTTGGATATCTCTACGTTCGGTTCGGGTTTCACCATTCCTATCGAGAGCCTGATATATGTACTCGGTGATGGTCGTTAGCATATCAGCACAAGACCTGGTGAAGCGGAAGCCATACTGTTTGTCTGAGAGGAGCCCGTGGGCCGTGAAATGCTGAACGACCTCGGCGTTGATAATGGCTTCGTACACTTTGCCAAAGATCGGAAGAAGGATGATAGGTCGGTAATTTGCGGGGTCCGAGGATTCTCCAGTGTTTTTAAATATAGGAACTACAGAGGAAGATTTCCAACAGGCAGAAAAGCAGGAAGCAGATAGGCAGGAGTTTTAGAGCTTAGAAAATAGAGAGGAAAGTTTGGGGGCACATTTCTTTAAGACTATGATTGAGATTCCGTCCCCTCCGCTCGCTTTGTGAGGGTCAAGTTTTGAGATTATCTTAGAGACAAGCGAGGGTAGAATATGGATGTCATTCAGTTGAGCATCAGTTCTAGGTGGGAAGTCGGGTGTAGAAACTCTAGACGAGTCCAGTCTCGAATTATTCGAGAATCTGCGGGCAAAGCATTCTGCCTTGTCCGCTGGGGAATTGAGGACCTCAAATTTGTTTATTAGTGGGGGTATTGTGGACTTGCTCTTGTTAAGTACTCTTTTACAGAGTCGCCAGTATTCCTTGGTGCCGAACATAGAGGATGATATGCGCTGCTTCATTCTGGCAGCAAATAACATCTTAACTTCGTTAAGTATCTTTTTACACTTATTACGAGTTGAAGCAAAAGGGCGTTTGTTTTGGTCCGATGCGTAGCTATGATAGAGTCGAAAGAAATGATTCCGGTGGGCAATGGCGGCCGAGCAAGCGGTGTATTTGTACTATGATTTTTTGGATTTCTAGAAATTTCTGGAACATTGTAAAATTTCCTAGATTGTTTAAGAATAATATGGAATCTTCAGGAACTTGTTTATTTGTAAGTTCTTATATTATGCTATAGCTTTAAATATTAAATGATTTAAAAAATACTTAAGCACTATTTAATTCCATCTTCAGCAAAATGAAAATAAAGCTTCTGAAATATTGTTTTTTTATTTTCTACACTCCTTGCATATACAGTAATATCCAATTTATGCTTGGAAGATGACCTTTTCGAGAAATAAAAAAAATGCATTTTCTTTATTTCTGAACAAATTTAATCGTTTTCTAGCAGAGGAACACAAGATAATAATAATAATAATAATAATAATATATATATATATATATATATATATATATATATATATATATATATATATGCGGCAATGATTACAACGATCGAATTTATATTACAACTGACTGCGGGATTACAATGATCACTATCTGAACTTCACCACGGTCGATTACTCAAGAGGGTGACTTGTTGATATCAGTCTGGTGGATGCGATCTCAGCATTGGGCACATTTAGAACATTCCTGAGAAACGTAACCCAGTTGGAAACAAGTCCTGTGGTTGTAACGCAGTAGACAAATCTGTTCGTTATGCGTGCTATCATGAATTCACAAGACATCGTAACCGAGGGTTTTGCGTACTGGCATTGCCCAAACTACTGACCATGAGCTCTCACAATCTTTAACTAAAGCCCATTCAGCATAAATGCTGTGTTGTGCTCGGTGGGTACTTGGACAAACACAAATATACGTTAGCAGGTACCAGCGGCAGGTATTCCCTTTCAGACCTAAAAACCGCTTTGCTCTGAAAACGAGTCATATATAAATATACCAGAATTCGCAGAAAAATATTTTCAAATACTAAAGAATCACATTGGAAAATAGTTAAATTCTTCCTATTTTATCATTTTAATTTCGCACATACTTGTCGTTTGCTTTTTATTTTCTCAATTGCACAGTTTAGGATATTTATTTGTGAGGAAAATGAAGCATTCTGTAATTCACTCCTCCACAAATCTTTTACTTTTTTTGCTATCCTGTTTATTATATCTTTGTGTTCCATATTTTAGTCCAATATGGAAGAAAGTCATTCATGTATTTTCTAAATACCGTTTATAAAATATAGAGTTTTCTAAAAAGTCTCGATAAATAAATTTACAGAAGCGGAATTTTTATGAAGCAAATCCTATTTTAACCAGTAGAATTCGATTTTTACTTTTGCATTATATCACAATAATATTTTGCATTTAGCGAACGGAGTTGAACATTTTGTTAATTCGTACACATCAAAGTGAATCATAGACTATGCCAGATGAAAAGATATGTACATTTTTATACTACAATATTTATTCACGACCGAAACTTACACAACTCTCTTCAGAATCGAATGTTTTATTACAGCACAGTTTTTCCCATTTTCTTCATTATAATTTGGAATTAATATATGCTGATTCTTCTTGACTGGTTTCCAATAAAAGTTAAATAACCCAATCTATCTTTCTTTTTAAGCTAAGTAAGATGAAATAAGTTGATGTGTTTTTCAAAATCGTTTAAGCGAAAATAAACGCAACAGATACGAAATGAGTTTTAATATGGCTCACAGTTTTAACTATCCGCGTCGAGATTCGTTACACTACCTTGGGCCTCTGGATTATAAATGTATTTATGTACATACACAGGTTTATGAACGACGCTATAGTTTAGATTTTCAAGTTAAATAATACCTGCACCAATTTTGTCGACATTGAAGATGAAATTTCTAAATGATCCATCTTTTATAAAGAAACATTATTATTCTGAAAATTTTGAGAATTATTATATTTAAAAAAAAAACACAAATAGCAGGATAAACTGTCGTTAGATCCGACGTGATTTAAAACAATTCGGCCACGAAGTGTTTAGCCAATCGATCAAATTCCGCTCAGTTTCATGACAATTCATATCTGTAAACTTTTCTATCCTAACGAAATAAACCATTTACTAATTAACTAATACATCATTTATTTATTAATCCCAAAGATTTTATTACTTTACCCCTATTTGTTCAAATTCTTTGGTTATTTATTTTTCAGTATTTTACACTAGTAACAAAGAAAAGAGTACTGAACTGTTAGACTGTATACGTCCACATATATAGCAGAGAATCTCCTTTAAGATGAATAGAGACTTGAAGCAATAGAAATATAGTTCTACAAAAGAATGTTGAGGAGGAAATTGATCAAATATGTAAGCAACTTTAACTTTTTATAGAAAATAGAAACTAAAAACAAACTTCTACCTAGCATTAGGTAGAGGCAGTTGAAATTTCTACAGTATATAATGGAGAAAAAGAAATTGGAAAATCTGATCTAACAGAGCAGAGAAAAACAACGCTTAACCAAGTGAGCTTGAGTGGATGAATAGTATAATAAGGTCTAAGGTCTATGAATAACAGGGACTGTGGAGAGCCATGGTCGCCTACCCCTATGAAGGGTCATGGCACTTGAATATGAAATAGTAAGGCCTGAGAATACAATCGATGGAATACATGAATAACGTGAAATTCCTAAGAAAATTAAAAACAAGTATGCTTGTACTAACTTTCCCCTGTCCTCTCTAAACTGTTTAACTACAGCCTTTCTGCTTCCTGTTTTCCTGCATACTGGAAGTTTGCTTCAGTCGTTCCAGTATTTAAGAATTGTGGTGAACCATCGGACCCATCCAACTATCGTCCTATCAGTCTTCTACCGATATTCGGGAAAGTATTCGAGGCCATAATCAATGCTGAAATAGTTCAACATCTTACTGCCCACAAACTCTTCTCTGACAGGCAATATGGCTTCCGCTTTGCCAGGTCCACGGCCAACTTGTTAACAACCGTAACGGAGTACATGCTCTAGGCCCATGATGAGTCTGACGAGGCTCGCGCGGTTGCTCTGGACATCTCCAAGGCTTTTGACAGGGTTTGGCACTCTGGTCTCCTATGCAAGCTACGGGGCTACGGTATTGCCGGTCGCCTGCTTGACCTAATCCAATCTTTTTTAAATAACCGCAAAATGAAGGTCATTTTGAATGGCATGCCTCTTCACCCTACAGCACGAATGCTGGTGTCCCACAGGATCTATCCTGGGTCCGACGCTCTTCCTTATTTTCATCAACGATCTCCCAGATGGGATCAGTTCCCAAGTATGCATCTACGCAGACGACACCACAATATACTCCCGCACCAATAAGAAACCTGTCGTGGCGGACAGTCATAATCTCGCTGCTGACCTTGAACGGTATCTACACTCTGTAGTGAATTGGAGCAAGAAGTGGCTTGTCAACTTCAATGCGTCTAAGACCAAGCTGTTTTCTGTCAACCATCACAGGCAACCTCTCCTGCCTCCCATAATCATGGACCAAGCGATTCTCCCTGAGAGCAGTACATTACACCTCCTCGGACTTACACTCTCCTTAGAACTCAAATTGAACCACTATGTTTAATCCATAGGAAAATCTACTGCTAAGAAGGTTGGGTCACTATGTCGATCCAGGATGTTTTTTCCGCCTGAATTCATCCTGCATATATACAAGTCAACCATCCGTCCGTGCATGGAGTACTGCTGCCATTTATGGTCAGGCGCCCCTGCCGTTCTCCTCAGTGTTCTCGACAGGCTCCAAAAGAGAGTCTGTAATGTGATAGGCGGCTCGACTGCAGCCACTTCCCCACCGTCGAAATGTGGCCTCCCTTTGTCTGTTCTATAAAAGCTTTCATGGCTTCTGCTCGGACGAACTTAAGTCACTGGTGCCTCCTCAACAGGTGTTTACTCGTGCAACCAGACTGCCAACTGGGTCCCACCCATTCACGGTCAGGTTAGACAAATGCAGACGACAATCCTCTCCTTCAGCTTCTTTTCTCGTAATTCCCGCCTGTGGAACTCGCTCCCATATTCTTGCTTTCCTGATGGCTATAACCCCCAGAAATTTAAATGCAATATCAATACTCATCTATTAACCACTGGACACTAGCTCTCTCCCCACCATCGTATATCCTTCCCTTTCTCTCCACCTATGTATCTGTAATCGTACCTGTATTATCAGCTTTCTCTTGCTCCTTTCTAACTAGTTTGTACTCCTCACTCTTTTCTAATGAATCTTTTTACAGTTATATAGCCCCCAGCTCATCAGTGGCATTTCTGCCTTGCTCGGGGTGAAATGATAAAAAAAAAATCATAAAATTTTGATATACACAGCATGGAAAGACGGCAAAGAAATTTAACACTGAAAATTCATAATAGAGGCAAGAAGAAGAAAGCAAATGACTATTAAAACATTTCGGGTCAATAGAGGAAAGAAAAATTACAAATTAGAATAACACAATTTGAAATTTCTTAGAGTAACAAAAGATTGGACGTTATAGAAATGTTCGATTGCTTAAGTTGTGAAAGGATTTAACTCATAAAAGAAAAAAATATGAAATCGTAACATACTGGAATTTGGGTTTTAAACGCAGAAACTCAAATATCATCTACAAAGACGACACTTGCTGTCTACAGTTGAATAAATAAACTTAAAATTTCTTGTCCAAGTGAGATTTGGCCGAAAGTTAAGACGCTCCGGTCGCAAAGTGATATGAGGAGAACCACTTTAGAATTGTTAGTAACTAAAAATTCGGTGACAATTAACGATATACGCGTCGTGATGTTTAAAGAGGTGGCAGGTGATAACTGAAGATCGGGCTGACTAAAAGAAATATCTGGTCCGTTAGTATGTCTTGACAGATGTTGATACAAAGCTGTCCTAAGTAAATACATTGAAAGCGGAATCGTTTTAATTTATTGACGTAAAACTCAACAAATCGATATTTTAATTAAACATTTTAAATTTAAATTTTAATTAATCATTCTCATATATATTCATATTACTGAATATATATTTTTAACATACATAACTATAAGATAATAAAGAAAACAGAAATATTTCAACTTGCCTTTAGAATCTATTTCCCTTACTATGGAACAAAACATAGATTCACTGTTTTCAGGGCAGGGCGTTGGGCCCGGCGGATACTGTTCACATTCACCATAGTAGTTGTCTTTTCTTGAATCGCAGCGCGAACACAATATGGCCGCTTGTGCATCTGCAAAGAAAAATATTTTGTGTCGAAAAAAATCATTGCACAAAAGCAAAAACAAAACACACATTACATTAAAGCCTCTTATCTTCGAAAGAATCGTATACATCACTCTTAGTAATAATTCAACCTTATTTCTCTGAGGGGGGAAATAGTGAATGAAATATTCCTTTAAATGCACATATTATTTGCTTGTCTATCAAATTATGCAATTTTACGCACATTTGAGATTCGTTCTGCGTTTCTAAGCTCCGGCTGTCTGGAAAACGGGTTTGTAATAAGTTCTCTATTGAATAAACCTATTGTAAATGTGGAATGACCCAAGAAATTTAATATGCAGATATATTTATATGCGTGTTTTTGGTTTGTATAAAAGACTATATTTCATAAGAATAAAACATGATTAATTTGTAATTGCCAGTAATAACGAAGCAATTATATATTTAAATGCCGTTCCATAACATTACACCCACAAATAAAAAAAAATAAAACCCAACTAAAATTTTTATTTGACGATTCGACAACTAATTTTCATATTCCTTATAAAACAAAAACAAAACCAATTATAAATCATTAAGGTAATAAAATATATTTTTAAATTTTATTTTATTTTATTTTAAATTTTGTTAAAAGAAAACAAAAGAAAAACGAGTATAGATTGGGAAATCCTAATATTAGCAAAGGAATCACGTCGTGTCTTTGCGAAAACAATTATCGTCCAAAACAGTATAACAAATAGAATTTAATAATGGGACAAACGATTCAAATGATGCGTGGCTCGCAAAGGCAGGAGATAGAGACAGTGAGGTTAAACATCCTTTCTATCAAGAATTAAAAGGTTAAAAGATGGGTTTGAGGGTTTTAGGTTTTAACGATACCACTGTGACCATGTTGAGGCTAAATCATTTTCACGAAGTGTTTTGTTTATGACGTGTAACAAAATTTTATAAAAATCGCTTAAAAATGTTTATTTATTTTTTATAACTCAATTTTACACTTCCAAGGAATTTTACAAATTTTTCAATTTTTTTAAAGATTTATCTTTTCTTTATTACTTTCATCAGAACAGTACAGGTTTTGTGGAGCAAAGCTTAGTAAACTCTTTCGGGAGGTGGTTTCTAGTTTATTTAAAGCCTTGTTATGTATGATGTTAATGTAGCTGGGTGTACAAATTATCTGAGGTCTAAAATAAATATACTTGACTATTGTAGAACGGAAGACAGGGATCTTTTCAACTGAGATTTCCATTTCGATTTTTTGCTTCCGTGTAAGACAAACAAACTGAAAAGGCTTATAACAACTCATTTATACTTTTTCAACAAATGTTTCAAAACATCCAGTGAATCTTCCCATTATAGATGAACACTTCCTCAGAATTCTGTTTTACCCTAAATGTGCTATGTTTTGATATATCTCAGTTCGAATCGCAGCCCTGATTTTTCCCAGTCAGTTTATAATTTTGCCTATTGCTGTTCCAATCACAAACCTAGCAAAACAGGTACAAAATTATTCGGTATTGATCAAAGTATCTATTATATTCCAACTTAATTTACCAAGAAAAGCATGTATATTTTAATACTCTAATCTATTATGAGCAAAGGGCATGAGAGTTATGGCTGCGGTATTCTTCTTCTTCTTCTTCTTCTTCTGCTTCTTCTTCTTCTTCTTCTTCTTATTATTATTATTATTATTATTATTATTATTATTATTATTATTATTATTTCTTTTGAATTCCGTTGCATACACATTTCCTTCCGGATCCCAGAGACATTAGATTAGAAAGATTTTCATACCAAAAACCACACAAAGTCACGGATAATATACATAGATCTCTTCGTAGTGTCTAAGCTGTACGTGTGAGTAAAAGTTTTTTTATTCTTTAAGGCATAGATTTTCAGGAATTCCTTCAATGAATATGTTGAAACCTTTTCCAATCAATCCAAGGGATCTACCCCAAAATAGAATTATTCATATCCTTCTGTAACACAATTTCTGAGTATTCCACATTTAAGATGCTTTTATTTTGAAATTTTTGAAAGATTTTTGTGATTTTTTATCACGTGTCTCGTCGATAATATTTGATTGTTCTGTCTGTATGCATTGTAAATTCCCACAAAATTATTACAGGCCCTATCTCTGTAACCGAACCTGGGTAATGTTCATACCAGTTTCTTGCAGTTTCTTTCGAGTAAACGTTGCATATTTTCTTGCATATATTAACACAATCTTTCATAACGAGCTTTATATTCCGGAGATGCTGAGACTGTGCAACCTGATACAAGATGGTCATTTGGTTCTAGCTGTATATCACAATATCTGTATTTGGGGTTAACACTATTTTTCAGTATTTCTGCATGTAAATGTCTAGTTAGAAGCTAGAATAAAACCTACATTTTCAGCTTCTAACCCTGGACTACGTAACCACTGATGTTTACAGGTATCATTTACATGAGTGTATCTGATAGAGGATTCATATGTAATGGACAGACATGCTTTTAACGTATAAGCTTTTTTATTATCTGTTTCCCTCGTTTTTGGGAGGAGATATGTATTACTTTCAGTGAGCGATTGCGTAATTTAATTGGGATTATTAATTATGATTAATAAAGTTTGCGCAAAGGTTTTATTGATTGATGACATATGATAGACCAAATTTGGATAGCTTTCCATTTCTTAAGAATTTTAATTTTGGGGATTTTGTTAGAGATTGGCTAACATTAGTTTTGGTTATATTTTTTCATTCTTGCACGGGTTTGTCTTTTATTTGTTCTTGTTCTCGTTTTATCCACTCTGCATTGAAATTGCATTCCTTTGCGCTTCTTCAATAGATGGTGGCTTTTTTTTTACTTCTATAACAGCTCTTCCAATTTTCCTGTAAGACTCATGATGTCTATTTGAAATATCATTTTTTGCTGATAGATCCTACAAAGCTGTTCATATTGCCTTGTTCTTTGTGCCTTTAAGAGAAGTTTCTGTATTTTTATGATTGGTTAAATTTCATTTATTCCTTTCCTTTTTATTTCTTGCTTTTGTGTATTGAAAATCTAGTTCTTAATTCAAAAATAATGATTTGAATCTTAATTCACAGTATCATCATTTTTAATCATATTTAATTTCTGCTATGGTCGCACTACCAACCAAGTCTGCGGGAAGACATAATGCAGGTCGGGGCGTGTTGTTATAACTCCATTTCATGTTTTTTCTATCTTCCCAATCATCCCTAGCGTTACATAGACAAAGTTCACCTTAGTGTGTGGGACGTACTCAATAAGAGAATTTTATGTATATCTCTTAAGCTGGGGTTTCCAGGGATTCTTTCAATGTGTTGTTTTCTTCCATTTTTTATCATTCCAAGTGCACCTACTATCACTGGCACAACTCTTGTTTTCAATTTCCACATTTCTTTCTATTTCAATTTCAAGGTCTTTATATTTTAACAGTTTTTCAAATTCCTTGGTTGCTATGTTAAAATCCGCTGGACAAGCCATATCAATCAGCAGACAAGTTTTCTCTTTCTGATTTTTAACAATAATGTCTGGCCTATTTACTTAAATTTTTGTCTGTGTAGATGGTGTAATTCCATAGTATGGTGACATCTTCTATTTGTGTAATCGGTGCTGGGTGATGTTCATACCAGTGTTTGTTTACAGATTTTCCATAGTGTTTGCATATTGTTCAATGTAAATATTGCCCAACTCTATCGTTGCGATGTTTATATTCATTTGGGGCAAGTACTGAACAGCCTGAGATTAGATGGTCTATTGTTTCTTGGCGTTTATCACAAAACCTGCATTTTGGATCCATATTATTATGCATAATATTTACCTGAAAGTTTCTAGTGAAAGGAATTTGGTCTTGTGCTGCAAGAATAAAGCTTCAGTCTCAGACTTTAATCCAGATGCACGTAACCATCGATGAGTATTAACTTTATCAACATTGGATTTATTGGCACGTTCTGGATATTGCCCATGCAGAGGATTCTCTTGCCAGCGTTGTTTCATCTGTTCAAGAGCTTTATCTTTGGCTTTCATTTTCATATTTTTTGTCGCAATAGTTGATTATTGGCTTCTGTTTTGCTTTTCTACAGAATCTACTAACTGTAAATCTTGTTTGTATTTACTGCCTTCTTTTATTATTGAATATTTGTTTCTTTCTTCATGTTGCCTTACTAATTGTATCATCCAGTCCTTTGTTGTTTCTATGTATGTTAGTAAGCCAATAGTTGTTGTCTTGTATGACAATTCTAGCTGAATAAGGCCTCTTCCACCTTCTTTACGGGGTATGTATAGACGGTCTACATCAAGCTTTGGTTGATGCATCTTATGCTTAGAAAGAAGCTTTCTTGTTTTAGAATCCATTCGCCTGATGTCGTTTAGAGTCCAGTTTAAGATGTTGAAACTATATTGGACAACTGGGATTGCAAGGCTGTTAATGGCCATAATTCTGTTCTGAGAATTCAGTTCAGTTTTTAATATCATTTGTAGCCTTCTATAGTACACTTTACGCACTATTTCTTTCATGTTTTCTGTGAATTTTTTCACTCTCATTTCCCCCTCGTATTTATAAGATTCTGGCTCCAATTCTTTTATTATTACAGCAGGATCTATGCTAATTGAGGATGTTTCTTTTTGTGATCCACGTAAAAGTGTAACTTTAGCACATTATTCAAATTGAATTTCATTCCAATGTCTTCCAGCTCCTTATCATTCTTAGTATACAACTTTAAGTCATCCATGTAAAATAGATGGCTTATTTTCTTTTGGCCTATTTTATAAACACATTCTATCTTATTAAGTTGAGTTGTTAGTGCTATTGATGATATGCAGAATAGTAAGGGAGATAAAGAATCACCTTGTAATATACCTCTTTTGATGCTTATTTCATCAGAATTATAGGTTCCATTTACATGATAGATGTAAGGGGTTGTTTTCCATATAGACACGCACTGTTTGATGAAATGGATGATCACGGGTGATATCTTGCATATATTTGAAGTCTTTAAAATCAGGATTATTTTGTTAATAAGCCATTGGTCTTTACATCCGTAACAGCCGCGTTTGCACCCTTTTTGTTCAAGCGGTAACATTTCTTTCTAAGAATAAATATGTATGTTTTGTTAAAATGGATGTTAGTAGTTTATATGTTGTCCGAAGGCATGTAATTGGTCTGTAGTTTTTTCGAGTTGTTTGCGTCACTATTCTTGGGCAGAAAAAAAGTAATTCCTTTGGTCATCCATGCAGGAATTTTAGTGGGATCGTCAACCATTTCTTGAAGTTCTTTGGCTAGTTTTTTATGTGCTGTATTTAAATAATATAGCCAAAATTTTGGAATTTTATCTATTATTATTATTATTATTATGTCACTTTTCATCATAATTTGATTTCTGATATGATCGCACTACCTACTAAGACTGCAGGTGTGTTGTTATAATTCCATTTCATGTTTCCCCAACATCCCTAGCGTTAAATAGACAAAGTTCTCCTTAGTGTATGGGCTGGACTTAACAAGACTATCTTTTGTATGTCTCTTAAGCTGGGGTATTCTGTAATTCTTTCAATGTGTTTTTTGTTCCATATTTTCTCATTCCAAGTGCACCCACTCTCACGAGTAGGATTCTTGTTTTGAATGTTCACAACTTTTCTATTTCAATTTCCAGCACTTTATATTTTGAGAGTTTTTCGAATTCCGTGGTTGCTATGCTACAATCCGCTGGACAAGCCATATCAATTAATAAGAAAGTTTTTCTTTTTGGTTTGTAACAATAATGTCCGGCCTATTTGCTTCATTTTTTTCTATTTGTGTAGACGGTGAATTTTCATAGAATTATGACATCTTCTATTTCTGTAACCGGTGCTGGGTGATGTTCATACCAGTGTTTGTTTGTTTGCATATTTTCCGAAATGTCTGCACATTATTATTATTATTATTATTATTATTATTATTATTATTATTATTATTACATTTCGTTTTATGTTATAGTCACTTTATTTACAAAATCAGCGAGAAAACCTAAGGCAGTGTGTGGTGCGTCGTTTTGGCTACATTACAAGATTTGTGTATCTAACAGGTATTACAAAACAAGCATTACATCAACAAAGTTCTTCTTAGTGTCGGGGCTGTACTTTTGAAGACAGTTTTTGTATTTCTCGTAAGATGTAATTCTCAGGTATTTTTGAATGTGTTGTTGTCTTCCTTTTTTACATTCCAAGGGCACATTCTATAAATGATACTATTCTTGTTTTTAATTTCGCTATATCTGTTTCATTTTCCACGTTTTTATACTTCGATAGATGCCTTGGTCGCTATGTTACAGTCCGCTGTACAAGCCATATTAATTAGTAGGCAAAGACATTCTTTTCGGATTTTGTCAATTATATCCGACATATTTGCTTTTAGCTTCCTGTTTTAAAGATGTTGTCATTCTATATAATTGTCATGTTTTACATTTCTTTAACCGATGCTGGGTGATGTTCATACCACTATTTGTTAACATCTTTTCCAAGTTTTTGCATATTACCCACTATAATTATGGCTCCACTTTATTGTCACAAATCTTATGTTTATTTTTTGCAAGTATAGAACGTTCTGAAAATAGATGGTTAATGGCTTCCTGATATTTGTCACAGAAACTGTATTTTGCATCCGCACTAATATGGCTGATATTAGATTGAGAGTTCCTCGTAAAATGATTTTTGTCTTGCGCTGCGAGAAAACAGCTTTTCGCTTTAGTTTTCAATCAAATTGCTATTAACCATTGATGAGTGTTAAATTCATTAATATCGGCCTGATTAGTGCGTTCTAGTATTTGTCATGCATAGTATTGTCTTTTCAGCGTTATTTCATCTGTTCAAGTACATTGTTCCCGTCGTAGTTTTTGAATTTTTTTTTGCTGCAACTATTGGATCCTGCGTTCTGTTTTGCTTTTCTACAGAATCTACTATATGCAAATTCCGTATGTATTTACAAACTTCTTTCATGGTTGAATGTCTTTTATTTATGTTTCCCTGATATTTGACTATTTGCATCATCCAGTCCTTTGTTGTTGCTCTGTGTTATGGGAAACACACCTATTCTTCAGATAATGGACTCTCCGTACTTTATTAATAAAAGTTAACGGGAAATTCATAGGATTTCTTTAGACTTCTATTGGAGTTCAGTAGAAGTACTAGACAGTTGTTATTAGTCGGCAGTTAGCCGAATGCTAAGGAGTCAGCTTTCAATGGAAGATTACCAAGTTCCTAACATTTTGGGTACGTAAAAATCGATTAGCAACCGACCATAGCACGATTATATCCTTCAGTGCGAAAACTACTCCACAATGCTCCGTATGTTAGGAAGCCAACAGTTATTGTCATGCGTGGTAATTCTAGCTTAATAAGAATCTTTCAGTGTGTTAAGTGCCATAAGTGATAAACGCTTAGGCGATCGCGTCAATTTTGATCCATTAATGAATGAACAGATTTTCGCTCACTGAGTTTTCATTACTTCTGTAGTAAACTGGTAGCCAACCAAGTCTAGACAACGCAATCTATCCTGCTATTTAACCCATAGCTGGGAGAAGAAGCAATGAATTAATACATTTTTCAATGGTATTTTAGTTCCTAGGCTCGACAATCAGAAAGAGACGTCTGAAATGTGATGCTAAATTGAAACTCAGAGGACATATCGAAAGCAAATGGGACAAGGATGAGCCATCTTCAGTATATATATATATATATATATATATATATATATATATGACAATAAAAAATAATATAATGAAATAATACTTTTTGAAATTATATATATATATTAATTACGATTACAATTTATAACCGCTCACTTTTTCAGAAAATTATAAATACACAAGCAAGATTTAAATTAAACCGAAGCAATGTTATTTATGAACTTATATGTCATTTAAAGAACTGTGTTCGCGATGAATTCAAATTTGAAAATTATTATATTAGATATACTAATTCTTTCAATATTTTTTTGTTCCATATTTTATCATTCCAAGTGCACCCACTCTCACTAGTAGGATTCTTATTTTGAATGTTCACAACTTGTCTATTTCAATTTCCAGCACTTTATATTTTGAGAGTTTTTCGAATTCCATGTTTAGCAAGAATACTCATATTACATATATATAATCATAGCTCTATTAGGTCTGATTTAAATGCACATGGAAACCTACCCAACACTATTTGTCAATAATGCACATATAAAGCATCATCTACATGTAAAAAAAAGATAAAAGTAATGGAAGCATTATTAATAAAAAAAGAAATGTTTAACATTCAATAAGATCAACTATGATCATGGTCGCAAAGTGCTGTCCATGTTTGGGAAATAAAACATACGTATAACTCTATACAATCTATATATTTAATTAATAGTAAAATAAATTTCATCTAGAAAATGGCCAGAAGTATAGGCAAATGTACTTGGATAAATTAAATATTCAGACATTTCTTTATAAAATATATGCTGTGAAAAGAATAAAAAAAGACCACATGAAAAATTATATAAAACGTTAGACACGGCATCTTGTCTCTCGTTTTTAATGGAACTTATATAAAAGAGTAATTTCTGCTCAAATACCCATTATATATATACATATTTATATTTATATTTGTATGTTCTGATCATCAGATAAATCCCTCTTGAAAATTAATTTTCATTTGTTGAGTATTTCATTAGTTTTGTCAATTCATATTTTTTTTAAATTGAGGATCTTACATTTGTATTTAAGAATGTTATCTTTGATGTAGCTCTAAATTAATTTATTCTAAAAACAGAAACGCCCACCATGTTTGAAGAATATCTCCTTCTTATTGAGTCCCTATATAGACCTTGCCTGTAACGTCATTCAAATATCTACATGAACAAAGTATTATTTCATCATATTATTTCTTATTGTCATATATAATATAGAGAGCTAGCAACGTATCCGGGCTTCTATTATATGTGATTCATAAATCTATTGTCTTTAACAAGGACTGGAGATGGTTTGCAGAATTCCAATGAAAACGAAATGAAACGTCCTCTTATATCTAATTTTTTTCATTTATTGAACCAGAAGTTCTAACAGAAATTTTGAAAGGCAGCCTTGAATTTCAATCATTACTTTAATTAGAGAGTGTATTATAAAGTAAGTGTTTTTACAAACTCCACCAGACTTCACTTAACACTTTGAAGAGATTGTTGAAGAACGTAGCCAAACAGTTCTGCTTTCAAGATGATTAGAGATAACTGTATATGTGTTTCCGTTCTTAAGCACTGCACATTCGTTGTGGTTGTGTTAGTAGAAAGAAGCACTAGACTGAAAATAATATTAGGATCATTCACACACATTTCACCCTTTCGAAAAACATCACGGCTTGATCCACACATGATAACTAAGATACCTATATTATGTGACAATGTGAGGCATTCCTAGACTTCGTTCGCTCTGTTTCATCTAAGACAAATCAAGCTGTCAAATTAATAAAGGGCAATCTATAAATAGTAGAAAATGCTTTAAATCAATTTTAGGAATATTCACTAATATGAGCGGGCCTGTTTTAACCCATTTATGCCATATAAAAACACTGCTTATTGAAATTTATCGGTCAGATAAATACTAGCTTAATAAACAAACATGAAAAATATTTCTATACTTAGGATATAAAATTTGTATTCGATAAAAAACATCTATCTCACTTCTCGTACACTCTGTTTATTTCAGAACATCTAGTGGTAGAAAGACGCGCACATTTAACTCCTGTCATATTTTCTTATTTATTGTCTTGCTCTCGTTATTATCTGATCAACAACTTCAATACGATTTCCACCAAATTTAGTTCAGGTATCTATAATTAAAAATCAAAGACTATTCTTAACTGAATAGTAATTGTCATCGTCAAATTATATCTAAAAAATTAATTCCGAAAAAGCTTCTTCAAGTTCCAGAATATTTCAGAACGAAAGAAAGATGCTTTTGATAATTTTGTTCTTTTCACAGGTCACATGAATTCGGAAATGTTTCAGAAGATTTGGCAGGTGCATGTGGACATGTTAGATATGACATTTTATGTCGACTTTAAGGTTCTCTGTGGAATGAATGTCAAGAGAGTTTCCTGATATGACAAATGTACCTATTCGTAAAACAAACGAACAAGCAAGAATACAAAACACAACGCAGCGATTATTTCAGTTGATCATTGAGCCTATGAACTCAAAGAAAAGAAAATGTACAGTTTTGTGTCGATGTGAGAATGTGAACTCAGTTAATCTTTAAAATTTTCAAGAATATCGCAAACTTAAAAGTTTTTCCTTTTAAATTCCAAAAATGAAAATTGTAGCTATTTTATTTATTTGGAATTTATTTATTTGAATTGTGATTAACATTCACTTTCATAAAGAATTCCAGGAGCTTTTAAAGCGAAGCGTTCAGGTTTCATTAATTGTGTCGCCATTGTTATCTTCTTCAAAAAATTAAGTTTTCTTTTTTCTTCTGTCTTAATTTTTGTTAATAATTTTTATATTTCTTGGCCTTCCTTTCTTTACACTCATTATCATACTATTCTTTTATTGTAAAAATCACCATTATTTCAGTCATGATACAGGCTTTGGGCGATCATGTCTCGAAAAAACATGACCGACTAGGCAGACGATTATCCAGCAGTGGGTTGCCATTCCTTTCTGCGGTAGACTGGGTGCCAGCCAAACCTATAGATTCGAATATGTCCTATTATTTAACCCATAAGTGGAGGGAAAAGACGAATTAATAACGTTTGTAAAGGTTAATTTTGCGTGAGTGCAAAGAATTCAACTGGAAATCGACCTCGGCTCCCACATTTCTCTTTTCGAGTCGATATCTTTTGCACTACAAGGCACATACAATGGTTCTTTTATATATATATATATATATATATATATATATATATATATATATTCTAAACATATGCTGTTAAATATAAGAGACAATGAATGTCTATTATGTTTAATCATGAGCCGTTCTAAATGTCGTATTTTTGCTTTAATGTCAGTTGAAAATAAAGACAAAAATTCTCCAACATTGGAATAATTATTTATTGGTTTTCTTCTAAGATTTCGGCTCACATGAACCATCTTCAGAGAGGTTGTTTAAACTGAAATATTATAAAATCCACCATAACCGACGATTTTATTTTGTGTTGACATAAAACTCCGCTTGGCAACGGCAATAGTTACCAAAAATAATAAACGCAGTTCTTAAGGTTGCGATGCTGTTTTATGACGTCACACCGCGGAATAGCACGAAATGACAACAAAACCATGTAGTCAAATGCAATGTAATATGTTTTTTCCTGTTTTAAAGTTGATTTTATTGAGTGTTGGTTGTCTCGATTTGATGTACATGGCCTCCAATATCTGCAGGTTCCTCTTACTGTGTGTCTGAGTAAGGATCACCGTATTGTTGACCAGAATCTGTCTGATATTACCTACATGTTTATGTTTTTCAGAGAAATGTTGTTTAATAGTACTCTGATCAGAAAGATGACACGTAAGTCTACGGGAAAGCGTGGTTGTAGTAAAACCAATATATGTACTAGGTTTTTCATTAGTATCAGAGATGCAATCTCTGAATGGGCATGTAAATTGCTACACTACATTGGTTTTTTGTAGAGAATTTAGTTTAGTGCTTGTTGGGTTATTAAAAACTATGAGGTCAATTGTTTTAAACTTTTTATAATATATAATGAGTTTAATTTGATTATTACTTTCGACTGGTTTAACATTTCTACGTATTATGTTTTTGAGAGTTTTTTCATCTTGTTTATAATTATTATGTATTTGGTTGCAATAGTATAAGTTAATAGTGTCATGTTTATTTTGATGTAAACCATTATTATTAATATTATCATTATTGTTAGAGCTATTGTTAATTTTGTTGAGATTCATTTTAATTTGGTGATCAATCACGGAGTTAGGAAATACATTATTGACTAGTGTTTGCTTAATGTTGTGTTATTCTTTACAAAATATAGATTTGGAAGAAGATATCATTTGTGTGCGTTGAAGTAAGTTTTTTATAACAGCTAACTTATATTGTTGGGGACATTCACTATTATAATTAAGAAGACACGAATTTATGCTAGTTGGTTTCCTATATAGAGAAGTAGTAAATTTATGTGTGCTAGAATCAATGAATACATCAAGGAATGGGAGTTTGTTATTAATATTAAGTTCTAATATAAATTTGAGGACGGAGTGACTTTCAAATTTGTTTTTAAGACATTTAATTTGATCGATATTCTTAGCTAAAACAAAGATGTCATCTATGTATCTTACATATATAGAGGGTTTATTGTTGTCATTAATTATTTTATTTTCTAGATTTGCCATATAATAATTAGACAAAAGGGGACCTAAAGGAGATCCCATCGCAATACCATCTATTTGTGAATAAATATTGCCTAAGTGATCGTGAAAGGGTATTTGTGTGGTGCATGCTAATAATAGTTTTTTAATATAGTGGGTTTAAAATTGATTGATTGGAGAGTAGCATGATTGTATACATCACGGATAATGTTGTCAATTGTTTCCTGGACGGGAAAATTTGTGAATAAGTTTTGGACATACAAAGATGCATATATATATATATATATATATATATATATATATATATATATTCAAATAATAGATTTGCCATACCAACGGTTTAATAAAACCACCTCTTCAATTCTTCCATAGAACAGATGATATGAAAAAAAGTTTGCGTGACCGGAAGTAAAG
>JBBBDQ010000428.1:10970000-11055000 GCA_037127315.1 Ascarosepion bandense | reverse complement strand
ATATGCATATATGTTTTGAGCTCTCTTAGAGAGTTATCCTACCAATGTATGTACAGGGTACTTTTTTGGATTCTTCTATACACACACTGCTTGCACACACACACAAACACACACACACACACACACACATATATATATATATATATTGTATAAGGATCTAAAATGTTATATATCAATTAATGCAACATAATTATATATATATATATATATATATATATATATAGAGAGAGAGAGAGAGAGAGAGATAGATAGATAGATAGATAGATAGATAGATAGATAGATAGATAGATAGATAGATAGAAAGCTATTCTTATTAATAAAGATGAAATGAGTGTACACATATATATAATAATTTCCTTCAGGCGCTAATATAACAGTGCTCAGAGTAGTATCAAAAGAGCTAATATATATATATTAATAAACATATATATTTTCCTACGTCGATGGGCCGACACGGCTTTTTATGCGTTACGCAGTCATCAGGTGCATGGTATACATTGTAATGAGTTTGTAATTGTTGCGGATTCCGGGTGAGAAACTAAACAAAATAATAAATAACAAATCAAGATTTGGTGATAGAAAATATGAGTTATATTTAACAATATATACAAACTGGAACACGGTTAGTCTGTGGCAACTTACGCCCGGGGTTAGCTCGTTGATTGTGACGCTTGTTCCTGTCGACGGTCGTGACAATCCCAGTTGTGACATTGCCACACAGCTGGCCGGTTGGTCCGGCCGCTGTTGCTGGTCGTGACGATCTCGTCCGATGATGTCGTCACAAAAGCTGGTTTTCAAGACGTCTATTGCAACAACGCGCCACTATCAAACATTGTGAATTGGTCCCAGTGCAGAGGTCGCGTCGTACAATTTTAGTAGCTGCCTTTCATTAGAGCTTGGCCAGACGCTGGTGTACACTTGTGTTTAAAAAGTAAATACGGCACAAAAAAAGAAAATTAATAAAATGAATGAATAAGTTCGAACACGCCTGGAGAGTTACGAAGAATGTATTTATATATTTTTTTTTCAGGAGCAGACAATACAGTTGTCAGAATACCGGTTTACAACGGAGAGAGAGAGAGAGAGAGAGAGAGAGAGAGAGTTTGTTTTCAAAATTTCAGTTTCCGATTAAAAAAATTAAGAATATATTTTCTAAGTTTCGTTAGAGTAACAAAACTCTTCTTTTTTCGTTAAAGTCTTTTCACGTATTCTCTAAAATTGGAGCTGTCCGTTTTCTAGGTTGTGTTTAAAAAAAAAGTTTTTTTCTGGTTATTAGCGGAACTTGTCGAGATTTGCCTAATCAGAGGCGGTTAATGGCGGCGACGGGGCGGTGGTGGTGTGGACTTGGTTTCCATGTCTTTTGGAAGCTCGCTTCCGGCTCAAGTAACTTTTTCTCGTCGAGTCTCTATTTTTATAACCTTCCTCCATCCTCTCGGGGGATCTAGCCGACTCGAAGCCTTCGGCCAATGAAATCATTTTCCACCTACTCGATTTGAGGAAGTGGGTAGCTCGACGAATGAGATATCACCAGATCACGTCATATTCAGATTTTCCAATTTCCCACAAATTTTCTGTTCTCATGAAACATGTGTTGAGGTAGTTTAACTCCGACTGATCCCATCAAACCAATCCTGACACTTTGTTTCGGCTACTCATAAAATTTTAGCTTTACCCAAATATATCTCCTTCGAAGACGGAAAAAGAAAAATTATAGTTTTACCTTTCTTTCCCAAAAATAGTTAAATGTTCTATCTCCCGGATTTTACAAGTACATGATAGTATTAAATTAGTTAATTTTTCTGTTCTCCAGGTACATGATAGTATTAAAATAATTTATCTCTCTCCGTTGCATTAATCCCAACAAAAGAAAAATATACGCGCGAAAGATAGTGTCATAAGGCAATTCAGGAATACTATTCGTAGAAAACAATATATACATTATTGCAGTGAAATAGTATGTCCGAGAAATAGGTCTATATCCAAATAACTCCAACTAACTCTGCACCAACTTACTGACCAAGTAGGCAAATCTGCAGCTGCACTTTCTGAATAGGCAGGATTATATGTACACATCAGTCGAGTCTATTATTCCAATAAAAAGATCCCACAACAGTCATAATTTTATTTGTTACATAATCGTTACATGATGAATATGTAACGAATAAAATTCCAAATCATGCCAGTGACGTAGAGTAATATATATATATATGCAGAGAGTGAGAGAGATAGTTAGATACATAGATGGTCCTTGAAAAATAAATTCCCCATTTTCAATTATTTTATTTATTTATTAACTATATTTTTCAACAAATGGATATGAGAGAGAAGGGTTTGGTATGAGATTTTATTTAAAATTTAATATTACCTAGATTTCATTACCAACTTCTCCAGCCGCCTAAAAATTGCCGCCTCAAATTATCTTATTTACCCAGAAACTCTTGTTATGTAGAAGACATAAATTCTTGCTTATATATATATATATATATATAAGCAAGAATTTATATATAATTTATATATATATATATATATATATATATATAAAGAGAGAGAGAGAGAGAGAGAGAGAGAGAGAGAGAGAGAGAGAGAGAGAGACTAGAGGGCATGTCAGGACATCTTATTTTTACTATAGCAGCAAATTATTTAGCTTCATATTTTCAGTGCTTCAGATTTTTTTTTTAATAGTTTCACCCCAAGCAAGCCGGTAACGCTACTGGTGAGCAGGTGGAGACATAAGAGAAGAGTGTAAGTTTAAGCAGGGGACGACAAAAAGAAAGACGGGCCTGTTACAGGGGTGTTAGACGAAGAGCAGGGGAAGGATGGGAATACCGGCCTGAAGACGGATGCGAAGGTAGAGTGAGAAAGGAATAAAAAGATACACGTGGTGATCGGAAAAGGATGAGAGAAGGACTGGAGTTACGTGCGTAAGAGATGGCAATTGACATAGCATTTAAATTGTTGGGATTGTAGCCATCATGGAAGCAAGTATATGGAAGGGAGTTCCACAGGAAGGTTGTGTGAGAAAAGAAGGTTGCTGAATAGAAGTAGCAGCTGCATTTTGTTTATTTAAATGTAAAATGGTGTTGTATACTTGAAAGTTTGGCAGCTCGATGAAAATTCTTTTGGTGGTTTCACCAATGAGCTAAGCTTTTGGAGCAGTAGCTATAAAAAATATGTGCAGAAGAGATAGGGAGAAAGCCACATCCCTTCTGCTAGAATATGTCTGGAATCGAACTCCCAGGTCGGGACTGATCATATTACAGATTCCCTTTGTTAACCTATCGAGAACCCTGTGATGAATAGCAGGTGTGCCCGATCGGATATGACAAAAATATTCCATGCACGGTCGGAGGGTTGATTTATATATGTGCAAGATGGACTCGGGTTGCAAAAACGTTACTGGCCCGACAGAGTGACCAAACCTTACTACCGGTGGATTTAGCTATTACTTCAATGTAATTGCTCCATTTGAGGTCAGAAGAGTGGATGAGGCCGAGGAGACATAGTGTATTGCTTTCTGGGAGACAGGCTGGTTCATCGGGTTAGGACTGCCTTTAATGGTTGTCAGATAGCAGCTTCGATTTAGAAGCATTAAATTTACAAGACATTTCTTACCCTAGTCTACCACAGAGTGGGGTTTCTTCTCGTGATCAGCAGTGAGGTTAACTTTGGCCACCTCACCAGATTTCTCACTGAGGTGGGATTAAATGGTAATGTCTTCAGCGTAGATGCCTATTTGAGATTTGATCACGTCATGGAGATCATTTATGAAGATCAGAAAGAGCGTCCCGACCAGATTAGACCCTGGGGAACACCAGCATTTGTGTGATAGGATGTGGAGGCATGCCCGTTCAAAATGACCTTCATTATGCATTTTGATAGGAAACATTGGATCAAACCAAGCAAGCATCCAGTATTCCCTTAACCCTGTAACTTGCACAGAAAACATGCTAGACCTTATCAAATATTTTGGTGATATCCAGAGCAACAGATCGAGCTTCGCTGGACATATTGAGGGCGTATTATATGTATTTGGTGATGGTCGTTAGCATAACCGCAGTATACTTAGCAAAACGGAAGCCATACTGTCTGTCTGAGAATAGTTTATAAGCGGTGAGATCTTGAAATATTTCAGCATTGATGATAGTCTCGAACACTTTCCTGAAAAAAGTTATGAGGCTGGTAAGGCGATAATTGGAGGAGAACGAGGGTTTCCCTGGGTTCTTATATACAGGAATTACAGAAGAGGATTTCCATAAGGAAAGAAACAGTAAGCAGGGAAGTAGTAATTTTAGAGTTTAAAGAGGAGTTCAGCATGCACATTTTTTCAAGACAATGACGATGATTCCATCTCCCCTCTGGGCTGGGGGTCAAGATTTGAAAATTATCTTAGATACCAGAGAGGGGTTATGTAAACACCTCTCAGTTGAGTCCCAGTACTTAGAGGAAAATTGGATGCACATACTCCAGACGAGTCAAATGTAGAGTTGGAAGAGAATCGGCGAGCAAAGCACTCGACCTTGGACACAGATTCCGTGAGGACCTCGAATATATTGATTGAGGGCGGACTGGAAAATTTGCTATTGTTCAGCACATGTTTGCAGAGCTGCCAATAGTCTTTGGAGCCGAACTTGCGAGAAACTATGCGCTGTCTTATTCCCTCAGCAAACAGCAATACATAAACAATAAATGAAGAGGCACGCTTTTATCGTGGCTATAAAGTCTAAACATAGCAATTTTAAAAAAAAGAACAATCTTTTAAAAGTCGTTAGACCCATCGTCTACAAAGTTTCCAAGGATTTAGCGGACAAAAATGAGAGTATCAAAACGTCAGAAGCCCTGATACCATTACATCATCTTAATTTATTCAGCAAGCACAACAGAAGAAAAAATCTGAAATGTTGTCCACGAAGACATCAGATACAAGTCTTATGCGATAAAAAAATATTTTATTTCCGAAAGCGTAAAGATAAACAGCTTAATCCTATCTAAGTGTATCTTAAACAAATATCAAGCAGAGAAATATGACATTTGGTTCTCGTGAGATGAGACAAAATTTGACCAAGATCATAAATTAAACAAAAGCAGTGACAGATGAATATGTGTAAACCTTCGGATGTTCTAAGAGTAATGCTTACTACATTTTCTGCAACAGTCCTGGATTTGGGGATTATCAGCAATGATGGACGTGTGATCCCCCTCACTTTTTTTCCACAAGATCTTGGAGTGAACTCTCCTGCTTACATATATATTTTGCAAACTGTGGGTAAGCCATGAATCGGCAATGAACGCAACGGGAAAACTTATTTGTTTCAAAATGCCTCAGCACCATCATGACTAAACAAAGTAGGAAAGGATGACTAAACCAAGCAGGAAAGGATGGGGAAAATATGATCTCATATAACCTAACATTTAGACTCCTAGCCTCCCAGATTTTAATTCCTTGGACTATGCTATATAGAGAGCATTTTACAAAGAGGGAAATGGATATCGTCATGAGAATAAAGAATCTTTAAAAAACTCCATTATCAAATTAATGACTAACATGAACCAGAACCACTTATTCCTTGCATATAAGCGACCACACCTCGCATAAAAGCCGATATCGAAGCCGAAGGAGACGTTAACGAATAAAATTACCAAACAATACGTTTATTCTTAACTAGCAGTATAGCACAGCGTTGCTCAAATGTAATGAAAGCTTTAAAATTTATCCATGGTACTGGACCTCAAACTCAGCCTGAAGAACATTTGTGTGAAGATTGGTGAGAATCGGATAACAATTGTGGAGTTGTATAAAGGACATAAAGACAGATAAACAGATACACACACAAACATCTTGCCTTATATATATATATATATATATATATATATATATATATATATATATATATATATATACTGTCGCTTCTCTGCACTATTGTAGTAACTGCAACCTTGAAACTTCTGAATATCGATGAGAGAGGGACTGCAGTCGGTCTGCCAAGTCGGTATCGATAATACATTCTTAGAAATTACTTTATGTACATTGATATACCATAAGAAATTTAGGGAATCTATGACCCAAAGGTTTTCCGTAAAAGCTCTATTCAACCCTGTTTAATCTCAAATTTCTTTACAAACGAGACAGTAGAAAGCACATGAGATCCATACATGTTGTCACTCTCTTCATATATAATTTCACCTACCGGCCTGAATATTCGTGAGATCTTATTAGAGAAAATGCGTTCTCCGTCGGGATTAGAACCTACGTCTTCGTCTGCAGATGAAACCGTCGATAGATTCGTTGTTTTTTTAACCAGAGGGTGCACATTTGACTCTTTCCTATTTTCCAAAGCCATAACTGCACATTTTCTAATCCGAAACATAAACAACGGAATGTCTGAAGAAATAATGGATCACATGTACTAATTCAACATTTCTTTATTGTTTAAAACTTAATTTTTAGTAAATACCTGTGTCTGAGTAGGCGCTCTATTTATTTAAACAATGCTCTTTATTTTGTCTCCCGGCCTGAGCATTTAGGGAATCTTATTAAAGTAAATGCACCCTGCGGCAGCTTTCCAAACATCGACAGTATTGTTTCTTTTGTGGCCATTAGCAGCGTCTCCTTCTTTGTCAATCCTCCTGTTCCCGGTTTCACCCTCCATTCGCACAATCTCTTCAGGTACGCAGCATGCAGGTTTCCGCTATCAGTATATACTCTCAGGGACATGCTTTGCAATTCCTCCTTCCTTCCAGAACCTACATTTTATATACACATTTTGTTTTCTCTGTCTTAATGTTTATTTATATTATCGTGTTTGCAAAAATAATTTATTTATCTTTCCTATTTTTTATTGGGAATATTTTACTATTTTTTTATTCGGAATATTTCAGGTGGGGAAGAATGAGATAAAAGATAGTGCAGTCTAGCGTTTTTTTATTTTTTATTTTTGAATTGGCAAAGTCGATTGCCGGCATTAGAATTCGTGAGCCAAATTCTTGTCGGTATCGCGTAGGTTCAATATTCTTCCTTTTTTCCTTCTTCTCCTTTTTCGTCCTCTTCCTCATCCTCTTCCCTGCACTCCTTCTCCTCGTCCTCTTTCTCATTTTACGAGTCATTCTTTTCCTCTTCCTCCCCCTCTTTTTCATCTTTATGTAAACAAACACTACTCTCATTTTCAGTTCTAGGTCTTATTTCTCGTTTCTTCACTCACTGAAATACTTTTTTCCACTTTCTTCTTCCAGTCTAGGACTGAAAAATAAAAACAAATATGAAGATTTTATTTTTTTTCGTACATCGAACATCCATTTTCTGTATCTTCCTCTTCTTTTTTTCTTTCCATTATTCACTTATTACACACTCATTTTTTTCTTTCCAATTTTTTCAACTATTCACGTTCTAACCTTTGTTTTACTTAGTTTTATTTTTACATTTTTACTTCTTCCAAATTTTATTTTTTCATTTCTCTGAAGCTTTTGTTCACGCCCAAATTCCTTCATCTTTTCCTTTTTCTTCTTCTCATTTCACCTCTCTTCTTCATTTTTTCCTTATTTTTCTCTTCTCTCCTCCTCCTCTTCCTTCTTTTCTGTCTTCTTCTTCTCATATATCTTTCTCCTTTCCTTTCCTCTTTTCATTCTTCTTCACCTCTCTCCTTCTCTTTCTTCTTCTTTTCCTTCTTCTTCTCTCCTTCTCTTCCTCCTCCTTTTTTTCTTCAGCTTCTCTCTCCTTCTCCTTTTCCTTCTTCTCTTTCCTCTTTAGCTTTTCTCTGCTTCTCCTCTTTCTTCTTCTGCTCTACCATTCTTCTCTTTCTTCTTCTTCTTGTTCTTGTTCTTGTTCACTTCCTTTTTCATTTCCTTCTTCTTCACATTTTTTCTTCTATTTTCTTTCTTTATATTTCTAGTCTTCTCTCTCTTTTTCTTTTTCCTTCTTTTCTTTCTTCTTCAGTTCTCCTTTTCTACACTTTCTTGTTATTTTTCCATTCCTTCGTTGCTGTCCTTCACGAAAATAACGAACTTTACCCGAATCACATTTACAATGAAAATACTTCACTTCTTTGAGACGGCAACACTTATTTGTTGCGGTTCCTCCTTTTATCTGTCTTTCTATCTTTCTCGGTGCATTTTTCCTCATTTATCCAATTTACCCCATTCTTAAAATTGTCCATCACTTACTTCACGTCTCACAAATCTCTTAAATTCTCACCTTTCCACATCCCTTTAAAATGACACTGATCTAATAAGGAACCATTAGTGACCTACTGTGGCTTGCTAGACCAACCTACATAGCCGCTGTTGTTCTCGCTGTATAACTATCTGACCAATGAACACACATTCCGGATCACGCATGCGTGTTTAATGAACTTTTCGGACCAGCAATCACTTGATTCAATTTGCTGGACACAATATTCGGAGTATTATTGTTGCCGATAGCTCTCGGTCATTTGCAATGGTCCCTGGTTATTTAAGTGGAATTTTATGGGGTTAGTTTTATCTGAGAATCAATGAAGTTTCACCAATTTGAGACATTCTTGTTTCAGAATAGAGAAAGTTTACGAAATTTAAACTTTAACTTAAAGAAGTTTAGATATCAACAGCAAAATTATTTTTATTTTGGGAAACAGTCCTTTACATAAACAGTGTCAAAGTACTACTTCCTTCTAGCTCGGATTTTTCCCTTTCAGTCTATATGTCTCTCTGTCTTTCGGTCTATATATATATATATGGATATCAATAAATAAACATATACATGCGATTACACGCAAAACTAAATCTAAATCTAAACTTATTTATAAATAGAACTTTGTATCTCTGTGTGTGTCAGTGTCTGTGTGTGTCCGTTGCCTATAGACTCCGAAACGGCTGAACCGATTTTCTTTAAATTTTACACAGTTGTACTATAAGCGTCTGCGAGAGTTCTTAGTTAGGGTTTGTGTCGAGGTACCCAGGATAAATATCGAAAATCGATAATCGAAAAAATCGGGTCATAGAAGGAGTGGTCTAATTTTAAACAAATTTGATACACTCATAGACAAAGACATAAGAACCGATATTCAGAAGTTTCAAGGTTGCACTTCTTACAATAGTGCAGAAAATCGATAATATATATACATATATATATATGTATATATATAAGGCAAGATGTTTGTGTGTGTGTTTGTTTATCTGTCTGTCTGTCCTTTATACAAATCCACAATTGTTATCCGATTCTCACCAAACTTCAAAATTTGACTTACATCAATTCATTTTTCTTTCAGTCTACGGTTTCGCTTTAACTGGAAACAACTTTTGCTTTCTAGTCTTTCGTGCCAACGTCCAAAGTGTCTGAGCTCCCGGTCCATGAATTAGTTTTAAAGCTTTCATTACACCCGAACAACGCCGGTATATATATATATATATATGGATATCAATAAATAAATAACTGCATATACACGCGAGTACACGCACATGTGTTAATATTTTTCTGGTGTTAATAAAACAGTGCTAGATGTAATTAAACAGACCTATAGTGTACATATTAATAAATATATATATTATCCTACATATATAGCAAGACTTGGAGTTTTATGCAGTGTGCAATTATCATGTGCTTATTAGGAGTAGATAAGGCATTCATTGACCGAGCAGGCTATACTGCTTGTAGTTGAACTTTATAAAATCTTTCTAGTAAAACACTACTTTTTTAAAGAAAACTGGTTTCACTAATCCACTATTGTTATTGCTTTTTCCAATAATGATGGTTTTTTTTTTCTATCCTACTTTTCTCTTTAAGGTGGTGCGATTTTCTTGAGTATGTTATTATTTTATCTTAAAGTTACATTTGCTATTCATTTTAGATGTTCTGATTTGTGTATTCATCAAATGATATTATTTCTCTTGGTACATTTCTTCATTTGTTATTCTCTAGTGCTATATCAGAATGTTGGTTGGTTGGTTGTTTTGTTTTAATGGCATATATCAACCTCGGCGGGTCATTTATTGCCAACTAAATTTTTATTTATTTATTGATGGCAATACCTTTTTTCTTTCAACAATTTATTGTTGTTTTCATATAAGTTTTGTGTTTAGTAATACTTTGTTCTTTTCGAGTATCAAGATTCATTGGGTTTGATTTTATTAAGGGCAGGGTCCCCAAGTCCTACCCTGTGACTTAACCTATAAATGGAGGGAAAGGACGGATTAATCCCTTTCCCAAGCGTACCTGTGCTTAAGTGAATGCAGGGTATTCAACTGGAATTTGAACTCGGTTCACGATTCTTCCGAGCCTATATCCACAGCACCACAACGCACATCCGTCACTAAACGCTTACCCATCTAAGTACTGACCAGGCTCAACGTTGCTTAACTTCGGTGATCGAGCGACAATCGGTGTATTCAAAGTGATATGGCTGTAATCCATATCAGAATGTTCAAAGAAGTATGGCCGTTGAAAAGACTCTTAGGATTTACTCACTAAAATATATTTTTCCCGATTGATCTTAGAAGGCAGTGATTTAGCTCAGAAAATTAAGATATTCTGAACGGGACGGCACCATTCATAACAGATATAGGCATTTCTCGATATGACGAGACTATTTCAGAACATGTCCCTGGTATTCTGGTTGATGTTGATTTCTTGTAAGTTAAGATATTGTGCGAAATTACATGTAGTTTAGGCTGGTTTATATTAAATTATTTCTTTTACTATACACAATTTGTTGTATCTGATCCTTGCACCAACGTATCTGAAGTGCATAATTTTTCATAATTTCACATACTGAATTTTTGATAAAGTCATAGTTTGTGACAACACTGGTTTCATTTCAATTCCAGGTCATAATTTCTATTTTGGAAATGTTTATCTTGCGTCCCATTTCTTGGAGTATTTGATAGAAGATGCTAATTTTTTGTTTAAGACTATTTTTGACACAACTGTATCATCAGCATAGTCTTCCTAATCATCAGTACTTTGGCCTTGAAGGGACAGCAGGATCGTTTCATTTTATTAGTAGATGTATTTAAGATGCGGTATGTAATACATAAATGGTCAGTGCACATCCCATTCCTTTCTGTTTTTGTAACCGAGCATAATATAGTCTGTGAAGAGATTAAGTGAAGAAAAAGAAAACATGGTTCCTTTACTGATTCAAAATGTTTTGGTCTGTTTGTGGATGTTCCACTTAACTTTAGGTGTATAATAGAAGATCCTCAAACAGGCCAGAACATCTAAATCGGTAAAGAAACCATCTTTGTCTTCAAGAAAAAATTGAAATAATTAAATACATGAGGAGCAACATATTATTAAACCAGAGGCATGAAACCACAGGAAACTGCAAACACATTTAGCATCTCTGCAAACGATAAAACTTTATAATATTTTATTAGTACCACAACATTCATTTTTACCTGTATGATCTCTCCCCTTTTATACATATATATACTCTTACCTGTAATTTTTCGTTTATTTCATACTACAAATTGTGATTTAATTAAAGTTTTATATAAAAAAAAGTTTTCCTAAATTTTAAATTAAGTTTAAATATAAAAATATATTAAATATTAAAAAGGAAATTTAAATTAAAAAAATATTTGTAGACGTATACTTGACTATTACAGATATGTTTAGCCAATTCCTAACCCTTTTTCGCCCACCCACTCTTACTCGCTCCTACCCCATATAAATTTCCTTACTTCTTTATATTTTTTAAATACACATGTATGGCCACAAACATTGTAAAAGACAATCTTCTACTGTTAAATCTGTCTCTAAAATTTTAAACATGCCCATTAATCACCTCTTTCCTTTTCTTCTTTCCTCCTTGTGTTCAAATTCTAATTTACAACTTACAACTCTGATTTCCATTTTCTACCCCACTTACATCTCGCACATAATTCGCCAATATAAGGTAAAGAATTTTCACCTGCCCTCACACTACCTGATGAGACATTGTCTTTTTAATGTCGAAACAAAATGTATACTTTGTTGTAGATTATAATTTGTACATGTTCTAAACTTTAATATATATATATATATATATATATATATAAACAGATATATGTTAGGAAATTCCTCTGCTAATACTCTGTTTTTAAATGTTAACAGTAATTTTTATAAAATTGAATTATAATTTTTATATTTTAATCTTGGAAAAATGATTTAAAGTTTATAATATTTTTTCTTTAAGTATCTTTGGGCCTCTGAATCATTAACATTATGGTAACTAATATTTTCTTAGCTACAATTCTGCTAGGGCTGTAATGCAAATTATGCAATTATAGGCTTTCGAATAGGTGATTTCATATTGAAAAAAGATTATGTATCTAGACCTAACCTGAACCATAAACCAAAGATTATGTCTAAAGTTAATATTTTGTATACATAAAAACATTTCTATAAAATTCGAGTCTCATATGGTGAAAGATAATAATTTATGTTATTTCCTGTGTTCAATGATAACTCCTAGAATGCTGAGTCGTTTCCTAGTATTTTAGTATTATTTGTTTTTGTTTGGTTCATGTTGATAAATCTGTTTTAATTGTTTGAAATGATAGATATATGCTGGCATTTCGCAATGATTCAGCATTAGACATGTCATTCTACAAGAGAGTATGGTGAGATTGTATCAAACTGAATGTGGTTCTAATTAGAACATTCATAAGGAAACAGAATCCTTTCAGTCATGCGTGATTTTAAAAAAAGCATTGTTTTTTATGTAGGGCAGAAGTCTAGATAATTTGGGGAGATGTATTTTACCGTGAAAATATACATATTTAAATTATTTAACTATTAAATATAACTATTTAATTATTAAATATAACTATTAAATATAACTATTTAATTATTGGGATAGTTAAGGGATAAATGCATTAACCTTAGTAAAATAATCATTTTTCCTGACCTATTTTGTAAAGTTACCATTTCATTGTATAAAATACATAGATAAAAATCAGTTTCTTCGAAACTGAAAAAAAGAAAATCATCACAATTAAAAATTATGTCTTGAAAAACCATGATTACTCAGTTTAAAATAATTTATTTCTCAGAGATATCATTTGGGAATAATAAACCATGAAAAATCATACGAACACTAATGAACAACATTATTCGAATTATGTTGCATACGATTAAATGGATATAGACCAATGAATACAAAAAGAATAAAATTAAAATATTAACATCCAAATATAAGCACTGTCGAAATGCACCCTAATTTTCAACATGAAAATGCCATTAAAATATAATTTTCTGGAATATATCACTGAATGATTCCAATGTTCAAAGAAAAATTATATGTTTGGGCAGCAATATATTCTTCTTGCAGGCCGCATGAAATATGACAGACAAAGTGTCATTTGTAAGTTTTCCATGTAACTTTTTATGTGATCTTTTGATTTCTTTCTATTAAGGGCATGAATCACACAAATTTTTCCAAATTTCCTGTTCATCCAAGCGCTTTCGGCAACATCTTTAGACATCTTTGAAAGTGAATGTTATTAAAATACACCTTCAAGTGCCGAATCCAGCCGAATATGATTAGTATTCGGCTCACACACAGAAAAAAACTACAACTAGCTTTAGAACGTGCATTATATAAGTTCTCCCAGAAAACGTAATTAATCAAGACTTCACTTGGGCTATTCGATGATATATGATCTGGTATGGTTGGTTGTACTAATCTTTCTACATATGGCAAAGACAGGGTGTCTTTTTTGAAGAAGAGAAGAAAATAAACCAATATATATATATATATATATATATATAACGGCTTTATCATATTGGCTCCTCTTACGACTTTCCTTTCTCTTCCTCCAATTTTTAACTTCTTTATTATATCTTATTTGTTCGGTCTTTCTCTTTTATAACTTTCCTTTTTATTTTTATTTTCTAACTATATCTTACAAGATATTAACAATAAAGACAGACAGACTATTTACAAAAGAAAAATCTCCATCTCGAATCATTTATAACGCATTTTAGATGCGTCAGAAATAATTATTTTCATGTGTAAAAGCATGTAAATTGTGTTAAGTATAACGTGGAGTAGTGATATGTTTTTTGTACCGAACACAGTAAGAAAATTTTAGCGTGTTTCTAGTAGATGTTATTGTGTGTTAGGTTTTTCGATTTTATTAATAAGGTCTCTATCAGTTATTTTATTATTTTATTTTATTTTAATTTTGCATGTGGATGATGCTATGATATTTGTGCATGTGGATGATGCTACGATATTTTATAAGGAAAAATTAACCTACTGATTTCAGTAACCACTTTTCTTGATGTGGTTCCTCCTTCTGAAACATTTTGCTGATAATCTTTTGAAATCACCATCACTCGCCTCAGTGTGTTTTCTTTAATCTTGTCAAAGGTCTGATATTATCAATCCGGCTCTGTTTGTTGCTTTGTATTTTTAGAATGTGAACATTGTTGCCATGCACACAAAATGACAAGTCAACCGGCTTAACTGAGAAATATGATTCATCTTTTCCAGTGTGTCATTCGAATGGGGTTTGGCTGATTCACGTGTATTTCGTTTTTCTGCAAGGTCGTTTCTTTGTGTTGCGTTACCCTTCAAAAAGGATTCCGGTTCTTCAGGCTTCATAATCTGCCATATTCCATCGTTACAGACATGAGCCGCCATGTGCTGTACACATCGGTGAAACATCGCCATTCAGTTAGTATTCTATTGATAAGAAGTAAGTTACGAAGGTTTATTTTCCCCAAGAACTGTTGCTTTGTGGAACCGACTCCAGAGAGGATGCTTCTCCGATCACTACAACCTTAACCACTTCAAATCTAGAGTAAACCTATACCAATCCTACATATTCTCATTCTCTATAATTCTTTCGTCCCCAAAAGAACTAATACAGTAAGTCTCTAATTGGGCTTCGCTCTAGGGGAACAATAGGGTAAAACAATTGTTATCTTCGTAAAGTCAATTAAACAAAGTATAAACCCATATCTAAAGAGAAGGTAAATATTCTAACAAAGTCTGCTATCAATATAGAGATAATATTTTACGTTTTATTCCTGGGGAAGATTACGAAATAATAATTAGTAGACATGAAGTTTCGGAGATTTGAAGCAAGGTCATGTAGATTCATATGAACGTCAGGTTTTAGAGTGCCATAATTTTTTCTTGTTTTACAGTAACGAAATTGAAAAGAATCCCCGAGTATCAAGATAGACGATTCAATTTTGCACATATTTTGAGACTGAGGTTTTTCATTTGGTTTCTGTTGCTGCGATTTATGGTAAATTATCCCTCAGTTAATAGAGATCTGATTAAATTGTAAGTTATGTTCTGATATAAATTAAAATTGTTTTAAAACATTTTTTTACTTAGAGAGCATAAAGGTTTAAAATCACTCAGGAATAAATAATCTAAATTTACTTTATCTTTTTCTTACAGGAAGAAGTTTATCTCCGACGATCCCATTCTCCAAGCCACCAGATTTTAGGACGAGAAATCGTCGAGCCGATTTCGAAACGTGTTCGAGATCGATGCATTAGCGAAAAAAAAAACTCTCGGGAAAAGACGAAAAACGTCTTTTTTAAGCACCTGATTTATGGGTCAAAGGAAAGTACAATCGGGAATCAGCATATGGATCATGATTTATAAAACTAAATTAGCGAGACCTCTAAAATTGTTTCAAGAAATAGGGTCAGTTATGAGAAATATATAAATAGTAATAGTGAAATTGAACCTAAAATAGCCCGTCTCAATCAAAACCTCAAATTGCCAGAAAATCAAAACATTAACTTAGAAACACGAGTCTTGTTCCAAGATATCCTTGACTGGTCCGGCCATTCATATATCGAAATTGTTTACTGCATACACTCGGTTTTTCAAACCAATGGTTAAAAACGGCTTTGAACGAGTGAAGTTTGTAGATTTTGGCGAAGACCATACTTTTACAGGGTCTGGGCTAATATTACATAACTTCAAACAAATAAATGTCAGATAACAGAAACCTCGACACTTGAAGACTTTCAATAGCGGCAAGATGTAAAATGGGTATCCAACAATCTCAGTGAAAAAATAATACCATAATGAAGATGTGGATATATCACACTATTTCGTAATAAAGTTACAAATGAATCGCTCGTCAATACTAGGAAGAACTATAACAGTGACAGAACTAAATAAAACTTCTTCATTAAAAAGCCTTTTAAAAGAAATGTTTTATAAATGTCATATTTGGCCAAAGAATGCCGAATATTTCCGATCGTACCCGAAAGTTTCACCAATCGCGATGAAAGACTTTTGGGAATTAAACACAACACAAATCTCTAGTAGAACTCGTACATACGATCCATTGCTAAAGAACCTGGAAAGATTGTCGTTTCTCTGGTGCAATCCGTCAAGAATCCGACTGTTATTCTCTAACTTTACATGAGCTATCAGTCAGTTAAGTGCAATGTTTGGGCGATCCTTCATCGAAAGAAATATGCCTGAGTGGGCAGAGGTTTTTTCAGCACAAGGTTGCCACTCCATTCTGCAGTAAACTGGTTGCCAACTAAGGCTATAGAACCCAATCTGTTCTGATATTTAACCCACAAATGGTGGTTGAAGCGACGGATTCATACCTTTTGCATGGGTGAGCGTATATGAATGAAACAAATAAAACTGGAATTCGCATTCGGCTCTCCGATTTCTCGATTGATTCTGATATCCACTGCACCACAACGCACAAGAACTGTATTATGAAAATGTAGTACTGCTACCACATATAATCCAGCAGATGCCAATCTTCACTTTCTAGAGAACAAAACTGTCTCGACGTCCTTTGAACAGAGAATTATTTTCCATCATAAAACCTATTTCTTACAGACGAAACGTCGCAGAATCTTACGGCTCAATCGCGATTTCCATGCAAAGGTTTCATATGAACTACATTCCTTAGTTCTATAATTCTTACCTTTAAAGCTATACCCCACCATAAATGCACATTATAGTGAATCACTGTTATACCGTTCGCAATCTATAGGGGAGATGTAAGTTCCACTCAAGCAGCTTCTTCTGCAAATCCGCTGTTTTGAGGTAATTAATAGCGAAGTGCTTCCCTTACTACTATAATTTTAACCGGTTCAATTTTAGGGTTAACCGTTATCTTCTAAAATGTTTTCTTTGAGTTTCTGTTGAGAATAATGCAATTTCATACAGAAATTTTGATAATATATAGCAGTTCAGCATTCCTTATTTAACATTATTTTCTTGATTCTTAATAATTTTGTTATCTTTCGGAAGACACCATTAGCAATTCCAATAAGCCTTCACCTTCATGTGTCACATTTTCCGTTATAATTTCCCCACATAATTAAATATATGTGCTGACTTGATTTTGGCATCTCGAAGTTGTAGTTCATTAGGTATGTTATCACTCATGTTAACGACCCTGTTTGCTGTCTTTCAACAATAGATGATTAGTCCTTTCTTATCTATTTTCCCTACAACCTTTGTCTGGGAGATCACCCATTTTCATTTTTGTGCCTACTATCAACGTGCTTTTTGTCTGATTATTCAATGCGTACGGCTATATCTCGTCGAAATAATGGTTCTAGTAAAATCACTGAAGATAGGAAGAAACAGTGACACAGGTCAATAATTATGTGCTTAGCTGTTTGGAAATACCAGGTGTTTTAAGCTTCGATGTGCAGGTAGTGTGATGTATAACAGCACGGGATTAGGAATGGAAAAGCCGCTTTCTAATTCTAGTCGGATCCATTATACTCACTTAACCCCCTAGAGAAGATATTCTACCATCGCACCCTTATGATAACAAGACTCTAGGGCCATTCGTATCATATTTAATACAGTATGAAAACAAGCCTTGAAAGAAATATTTTCCTGAAAAATATTTTAAGAGAAATATTTTATAAATTTCAAATGAAAGCAGTACTGACTGCTCAGTCAATGAATACCAAATGTTTCCTTATAGGGAAATACCAAATGCTTCCTTATAGGGAAATACTGTATCAAATATGATACGAATGGCCCTAGAGGGTTAAGCTTGAGAAAGTATGAATTTAACTGTTTTCTTATTATCTATGAGTTAATTATTAAAATATATATCAGTAAATCATTAATATTTCCCCCTAAATTCAGTCATTTATATGCCATATGTGATATACGCTTTCGGCGATCATATCTTTTTCGAGACATCACTGACTGGGAAGACGTTTATCCCGCTGTAAGTGGTCATTGATTTCTGCGGTAGAGTAGTTGCCAGCCAAGCCTGTTGAACACAATCTGTCCTATTATTTGACCTATAATTGGAGGAAGAGAGGGATTTATACCTCCCCCAAAGGTATTTATGCGTAAGTGAATGCAACGAATTCAACTGGAATTTGAACTCGGCTCTCAGATTTGTCGTTCCGAGTGGATATCCACTGCACCAGAATGCACATCCTCCCCCAAATTATCATACATGCACAAGAGCTTCCTAGTCTTATCTTTCCACTCTCGAAAATGTCCAAAAGAAGTCTTCACGTTCCTTGTAGTAGAATGTTCAGACAAACTAAACCCCATAATTCTAATAGTTTTAACCACACACAGTGTAATGAAGCAGCCTCATTCTCTTCGTATTTCCCTGGCGAAATGTAAGTTTCATTCGAGCAGCATCCGCTCACTAATCACTGCCTTGTGTCCCCGACTACAAAAGAACTTGCTCCATCGATTACTCCTATCTTAACCTTTTTTTTTAATCATTTCACCCCCAACAAGGCAGAAACGCCACTGATGTGCAGGGGGTTACACACATGTAAAAAGATTAATTAGAAAAGAGTGAGGAGTACAAACTAGTTAGAAAGGAACAATAGAAAGCTGAGAAAGCAGGTGCGATGACAGATACATAGGTGGAGAGAAAGGGAAGGTTATACAGGGGAGGGGAGAGAGCTAGAGGCCAGTGGTTAGTAGATGAGTATTGATTTTGCATTTAAATTTCTGGAGGTTGTAGCCGTCAGGAAAGCAAGAATACGGGAGTGAGTTCCACAGGAGGGAAGTGCGAGAGAGGAAGCTGCAGGAGTAGAATTATCGTCTGCATTTGGCTAACCTGACTGTGAATAGGTGGGACCCAGTTGCCAGTCTGGTTGCACGGGTAAACACCTGTTGAGGGGGCATCAGTGACTTAAGCTCATCCGAGCAGAAGCCATGAAAGTATTTATAGAAGAGACAGAGGGAGGCCACATTTCGACGATGGGGAAGTGGCTGCAGTCGAGTCGCCAGATCAGTACCTATCACATTACAGACTCTCCTTTGGAGCTTGTCAAGAACACTGAGGAGAACGGCAGGGGCACCTGACCATAAATGGCAGCTAGAGTTAACCGTTACCTTCGACTCATTTCCGTATAAGCTGTGTCTCGTACTCTCTTACCCTCTACCTAGAATAGCCCTTAGACTTGCTGAACACTTTGTAAATAAAAAACGAAAAAAAAGAAACAACTTCGTTTACCTCTTTTTACATACCGACTCAACTCATTTTCTTTCCGAAAACAAGCTTTTTATTTTCAGGATATTATATATTATATATTTCCTGAAGAATCACATCAAAGATGAAAGAAAAAATTTAAGCTATTTAAATGTGGTTCTACAGAAGGATGCTGCGGATATCATGGATTGAGCATGTGAGCAATGATGAGATTTTGATAAGGATGGAAACGAAAAACACATTAATACTTTGCGCCAGGAAGAGACAAATAAAGTTCCTGCAATGAGGAAGGAGGGCTTAGAGAACCTGATATTAACAGACCAGATAGAGGGAAAAAGAGACAGGGGAAAGCAACGGATAGGATATTTGAAGGGCCTGATCAGGTGGATGACAAAACGATGCTTTTGTGGTGTTACAGGAGAAAGTGTGCTAAGAGCCACCATGGTAAGGCAAGATCGCCTACGTCCGGAAAGGACAGGGCAGATAAAAGAAGAAATTAATCGTGTTTTTTTTAGCTGTTCATATAGATATTCGTGTCGTCTTTTATCAAGTAATTTTTTTACACAGTTTATTAAACTTAAATATACATTTTTTTCATTATTTGCATTGCTCGTTCGATATGAAAACATTCTGGTAAAAAAAAAGATCGCATGTTTGTCTCAAAGAGAATACAGTGTCTTATTGGTTAATAATGCTACGCGTTTTAGTCATCAAATTCAGTTTTTCTACTTCTCTGTAACTTGCCTAATCAGAATCGAGTTTCTCCACAAATTACTGTGCTTTGCAGCTTATTGTAAGAATTTTATTATGGTCGCTATCTCTCCTAATCTCTTTTCTTGCAATAATTTATACAATTTAATATAAGGTATACGCTATTTTCCTCTGTCCTTTCAATATAGTCTATGAGGATCTAATTTTTCAAGCCTCTTTTCTTGATTTTATGCTCTAGAAATTTCAGTTGTTAGGTTTGAGGATAAGTATAAGTGTCATTTTATTTCTCATATTCTTGAAAAATCTTCAGCATTGCTCAAAAGAATTATTATCATCTTTCTGTAGAATGACATATTTGTTACATCAACTCTCTTTTTAATTTTTTCAGCCTTGTATGCTATATAGAAGGACTGATATTACATAAAGGTTAAGTACTATTTATTTTGTTTCTGACGAGAATATCTTGTATCATTATACTGTGCATTAGCTTTCAAAATCATTTTTCGTATATCCTGATACGGCTTCGGATTTTGGTGTCACAGCGTTTGTCCACTGATTAAACACCTTCTAGACTATTATTTGTTAATTGTTAGATTATCATTTTTTAATTGCTAGATTTATTTTTAAATTGCTAGATTTATTTCTTAAGTGCTAGACTATTATTTTATAATTGCTAGTTTATTTTTTTTAATTCCAAGATTATTATTATTTAGTTGCTAGAATATTATGTTTTAATTTGCTATATTATTATTTTTTTGAATTTATGGATTATTATTTTTTTAATTGCTAGATTATTTTTTAAATGCTAGATTATTTTTTTAATTGCTAGATTATAGTTTTTATTTGCTAGATTATTATTTCTTTAATTATTCCGTTATTTTTTTAATTGCTAGATTATTATTTTTGTTTTTACTTGCTTAATGATTATTTTTTTACTTACTTGATTTGATGGATGGCCGGCCTTAGCCCACAATGTTCTACGCTTTGAATTATCGTAGCGTATCCACTTTTCATCGCTAGTCACTGTACGTTGCAAAAAACATTCTTTTTCTGCTGTTAAAGCACCTTTTCACACGTGACGACGCTGTTCGACGTCTCTTGGTTTTACCTCTTACGGCACCCAATGTCCTTGCTTTTGAATCATTGCTAATGCTTTCAAACATTTCGGAAATGTTGCCTGATGAATTCCTAAAAGTTCTGCAAGTTCAGCTTGTGCCTAACATGAGACTTCATGAAGTATAACATCCATTTCTTCGTCTTCAAAATTTTTCGGTGCGCCAGGGCTTTCCTTATATTCAACATCAAAATCCTTATTTTTGTAGTGTCTAAACTAATTTCTGTATATTGTTTCCGACAGAGCATGGTTGCTGTTAATCTCATATAGAATTCTATTTCCCTTGCAGATTTCTTTGGAATAAAATAGGGCAGAAAACCTCCCTGCAAATATAATTTCGTTGGCACGAAATCCGACATGTTTAAAGCTATGAAAAGAATTTTCTTTTATACTTCAGCGAGATGAAACATACTGAATTTCAAGCTTGCTTATAGTTCTTCCTTACAGATGCGTTACCATTTAAAATTACATGCACGCTGTTCTGGGAAAAACATCTGTTTGAAAATCGTGAGAACTTATTCAAGTTCTTAAAACAATTAGTATAAGTAAGTAGGTTGACCTGATGGGGTCAAATAGACTCCTAATGTCAGGGGAATTGTTTTTTTTCAGAGGTCATACTATCTAAGACAGTCAAAATAACTCCAAACGGATACTACCCATATTTAGAACTGAATTCTATCTCTTTCTTCCCCTTCCCTCCCATTCCATCCTGTCCTTCTTTCTTTCCTCCTTCCCCTTACATTTATTGACAGTTATTTATTTGTTTGTAATCTTATGTTTATTATTATTATTTTTATTATGTTCCCTCTTCATTTTAAGAAAACGCTCATTCCGGCAGAAATTGTATACCAGATGGAGGAAATATTGTAAAAGAGTCTGATGATATGAGCTAGTTAAGCTCATTGAAAAAATGAACTATAGTTTATAACTAATATGACGTGTTGAGTTTTCCTTTATAAACTATATATATATATATATATATATATATATATATATATATCAGGATTACTATGACAAAACTATTTAATGCTAAGATATTAAGCTGAATGTTTATTACATCACTTATGTTAGTATATAATATTTTGCATGATATCAAACGCAATAAATCAGAAAAAATGAGAATAATCAGTTGAGTTCTAATTTCGGTTGATGTTATTCGTTATATTTGTTCAACGCTGCTAGCGTAAATATCGTAAAATTAGAAAAATATAACACATGAAATATAACATTATTTTGTTATAAAAAAAATAAACCCAAATAAAATCAAATAAAAAACATATAAAAAGATGTATGAATATATGTCAAGTCTGTCCCGCACTCTCCAAATCTGTGAGCAACAGAATCTATTTATTGGATAGACACCTTTGAGAATATATTTTTTATACGAAACATATCCATAAAAAGATTATCTGAGATAAAATGTTCAGAAAGAACGGAATAAAATATCGACACGATTACAAGACAGAAAGGAATAAGAAGATATAGAGATACGAATTCGGAAGAATATATTCTATGTATAAGGTAAAGTCGAAATATATATAAATCTTCTGGATGCGAGATCCGATTTGATAAAATTAGGCTTGTGAAAAACTTTTACTGACATATACGCCAAACTCATTTTTATCTGTTGTATCAAAATGTGTCTTCTTAGAGTAATAAATAATTACGACGTATAATTCAATGAAAATATGATCGGTCGTTCGAGCCGGGCGGGTGATCCCTTCCTCTGAGTCCTCCGTCATATTTGAAGTGCTACCTTATACCAAAAGCACACACGGACAAGAAAGGCTTCACGCACCAGCAAATCGGCATATATGTACCAAATTCTATGGGCATACACATATTTATGTGTAAGTTTACTCACATTAATAAATAACAGAACCCTTGAAATACACAGGTTTATGTCTTAATGCACACAAAGTCATACTCACTAATACAGCTTGACAGATATACATTAAAACGCACGAAACTGTATATGCATATAGACATTTGCACAAATGCATAAAATGCTCATGCAGAAGGAAATATTCACTCAAGAGGATAAATATTGAATATTCGTAGGCCAATATAATGATTTTTATAATTACAAGATCGATATTTCTAATTAATATAAATGCTCTAGAAGTGATAAAAGAAAAAAGAAAAATGATGCAAATTGTCCAGAATCTGACACAAAATTATTTCGCAAAAATCTGAAGAACGTTCTTTTTAAAAAATTATAATGAATCACAGCCATATGGTGGCGATCTCATTATATAAAGTAGATGACGAAAAACGAGTCAGTGTGAAGCAGGCTTCATTGATCAATCCAGACGCAATTGACTTTTTTTTTTAATTGTTTCTCCCCCAGGCGAGGCAGTACTGCCAGTGGTGCGCGAGAAGTTACAAAGAGAGGAAAACAAAAAATTACAAAAGAAAAAAAATTGAACAATTTACAGGGGTATCGACAAAAAGATGAGTAAATGATGGAAATCAAGGAGATAGAAGATGGTCCTTGACGTTGCACTTAAACTTTTAGACATTTTAGTTATACGGGAAGCAAATATACGGAAGTGTTTGTTTTCCAGGTAGAAAATGCTAAAGTAGAAGTGGCAATGATATTTTACTATTTTTTACGGTAAAAGAGTAGGAGCTAGTTGGCCGTTTAATACCACGACCGTTTGAGCAGAAAATGTGAAAGATATTTGTAGAAAGACCGCATTCCGCCAGTGAGAAATTGAATAAAGTTGAGCTGCCAATCGATTATATTGCAGATCATGCTTTGGGATTTTGTTGACAATCCCCAGGTGAATAGTAAAAGCTCCTGACAAGATATGACAACAGTAATCAATGCAAGGACGAATGGTAGATTTATAAATGTGTAAGATGGATTATGACAAGAAAAACTTTTTTGTATGACACAGTAACCCAACCTTCCTAGAAGTAATTGTAGCTATTGATTCGATATAGTCGTTCTACTTGAGATCGTCTGAGAGAGAGAGACCGAGGAGGCACAATATATGCCTCTTTGGGAGACTAGCGTGATGCATACTGAGGGAAAGTAGGAAAGTTTTCCTATGGTGGAAAGGTTACACGTATGCACATACAAATGCAAACACACAAAGACACACATAAATAATGTCTATATATGTGTGTGCGTGTTTTTCAGTGTAAAATTTTGGGTTTAGCTAAAAATATACCTCAAATAACTAAAAAGAAAAATGTATGTTAGCCAACGTGTTTTGTCTTCTGATGAGTTTTATCATGTCAAATATAAAGACTTTATATAGAGGGGAAATAGAATCATCAGGCGTACCTGACCACATACGGAGGGAGAAAGGAGATCACAGCCCCCTGTGGGATGAGAATGAAGTAATAGATAGAGAACGCCAATGGAAATTACGTAAACTTAAGGAATCAGCACATATGTTAGGCTTCAAAAATCTCCTAAGCCGACCAAGCATAGATATGAATACAATATGGGAACCAATTATACGGATTGTCAGAGAAAATTATTAGTGTCAAAAATTTGCAATATGATCTCTGGTTAGAGGAAATAAATAGAGGAAAAAACCATTAACATCAAATATTGCAATATGAACTCGAGTAAAAAGGGGTTACTGGACATTAGGTTTGTAGGTCCCAAAAATTCAATTGTTCCTGTATTTAAGGACACATGACGCAGCGGATATTGACGTTGGTTAGTTCCTGTGACCCAAGTTCAAGTTAGGAGTTCAATACCAGGCTACCGCAGTAACTTACAGGGTCAGAAGGAGATAACTCATGACATCCAAAAAAGGCATTAATATCCCAGTGATTATAATAAAAGGTTTTGTTTGAAATTCCTAGAACAAAAACAGGCGATCGTACAATAATCTAAATACTGTAAAAAATAAACATATTTCTTTCTACTGGAATATATATATATATATATATATATATATATATATATATATATATATATAAAGACACAGATAGTGCCGAAAGAAAATGTCTATTTTTGTAGTGATATTATAATATGTATATGTAATACATTTTAAATATACATACATATATAAATATATGATATATGATTATATATATATATATATATATATATATATATATATATATATATATATCAAATACGCAATAAATGACTAACGATTTTAGTGACTATCAAAAATGAAGAAACATTTAGCAATATTAAATCTGACTTTAAGCAAATTATTTGGAAGAACTTAATAAAATTTTACACATACAGACATTGTCGATGTTTTTAACAAATCTTGTGTAAAGGAATTAATGGTGCCTTCACACATTTTTATTTTGCATACATACATACACACACATACACACACATATATATATATGTGTGTGTGTGTTTGTGTGTGGGTATGTATGTATGTATGCAAAATTGAATTTTGAAAATTTTCTCTAATTTATATATATATATATGTATATATATATATATATATAGAGTGACGTAAATTAATAAATATGCATATGTGGGTGCACTTATGTATAGCACTATTAATCAGGTTTTTAAGAAAACTAAAAATGATGTTACGTTTACGTGATTTCTACCTTGTTTTTAACGGATTATTCTAAACTTGTGTTAAGTTTACTTATTTCGAACGCATTAATGTATTTAATTTTAGATTCGTCAAAAATGCCTTTATTGATAATATTGATACTTAAATGAAATTAAATTTATTTGTGTGGGTTGTTGGTGATTCTCTGGGGGTAATTTGTTTCCCTGTTGATCTATGTGTTTTTATGCGAGGCCTTAGTCTACGGTTTGTACAGACCATTGCTAAGGTTGAAGGTAAAATCTAAGAAATTTATGATTTTAGCGTTCGTTATGGTGATAATGTTTATTATAGGTACCTCCACTCGGATAGATAACAAACGCAGATAGTACGAATAAAAAAGGTTCTAAACTTAATAAAACAAACTTTTTTCATCAAAATGTTTATATTATTATTAAGAGGAAAGTTCAAAGTTTTTAATTATTTAAAAAAAATTTTTAATCCATTCTAACATTTTCGAAATTTTGGGAGAACTTTTGTTTTGATTGATTTTAACGGCTAAGAAACGTTTACGACTGTTTTACAATAGACGCCAATTTTTTGCATTTGCCACTTTTTTAGGTTAAAAACACATAATTTGGAAATTCTCGCAAAAATCAAATAATTCTCGGATTGTAATGAAACTTGCAGTATTCATTCACAAATGAATGAAATTACTTCTAAAATTATTATTTTTAAAAAATCTTGATAAAAATATTTTTTTTACCTCTGTTAACCCCCCCTTCACGTAAATCCCTGAAATGTTAAAAATTTTTAAATACTTGCAAACTTTTGTTTAATTACTTCAACGCAGGACTGATTGGGGAAATATAAATCACCTACTTTTTTTATCTTAAGTTTGCAATCACTATCCGAAAACCCTTCTCCGAAGAGTAAAATAAAAAATGCAATAAAACTCCGACATAATCAAATTTCATAATCTGTTAATTACTGAAATAAACAACAACTACTGAGGACATTATATTCTGAAGAAGAAATTTTTTTTTCAATTAATAATAAAATTTTGAAAAAATTGTTTTAATTTTTTTTAATCTTTTTATTATTAAAAAAATTAACAATATAAAAGCTTTTAAAAATATTTTTTAAAATCTCCAAAAGAACTGATTGCAAGTTTTCTTTTTAGTTAAGAGCTGAGTATCATATTGCCTATGTAAAATTGAAAAGTATAATAAAAATCGTTTTGCAGAAATATTTTAAATTAATTTAAAAAAAAAATTGTGTGTAAATATGTTCATTTACGTTCCCTTTTTGAGTAAGTACGGTGTTCCATAAGAGTCATAACATATTTACATAATTCTAACATCTGCAGTAATTCAGAAAGCATATTCAAATGTCTGGCTATAAATGTAAACTAAAATTCTATTAAATATTATAATATTGCTCAAATTATTATTTTAAATTTTACTATTTAGTTAAAAACAAAAAAAAGAAATTAAAATTTTATGTTTTTTGTCAGCTTCCAGAGCTCGTAAATCTTTTAATACCTTACCATTGCATAATCGAGGTGATGACAGGTAGGGCTACCGCAGTTAAAAAGTTGTTTTTTTCTAAATTTCTGGCAGTAAGGAATTATTACTTGATTGAAATCAGATAAAAATAAGTTTCAACTTTAAAAATTGACTTAAATGACGTGTCAGCAAGGTATATTTTATTTTTGCAAGATTTTTAAAACAGAAATTGGGCTACTGTTTATATAGTGTTGACGGAGTGTGTCAATAAATCAAAAATGGTGGGAAATTTTAACTTAATGTTTTCGATTTCAAAAAAATTAGATTAAAATCAATATAATTTCGGGTTAAAGAATAGCAGTGTATTTTTTTTCGGGAATTAAAATTTAATCTCATGGCTTTCAATTAAAGCTAATTTTAAAGTTGAAGATTACTTATTTATTTTTAAAATTTCAATTCAAATTTAGGTATCGAAAAATCAGTGGAGATACCTATGTTTATATCGTGGTATTTAAAAAAAAATTAGGTACTTTCTGAGTTCGTTAGGTTCACGGAGGAGTATCAATACGGCATCTAGGTAAATCCAGTGTAAACCGAAGATATTCCCAAGATTACAGAGCGAAAAGTGTTGTAACAAATTGTACGACTCTGCAAAATCATACGCCACTATAGAGATACAAAGATCAGACCTTTTGTATAGTCCACAGACATTCTTCGTAAAGTCAAATATATTTTCGGGCCTGTTTGACGATGTTGATAATATTTGTTTTAACTCACCATTCAATCGTATCGTCCAAATTAACATTGGTAAACTCTTCCTTAACTTTATTGTCAAAATTATTTTTTTATTCACCCTGACTAAAATATTTTCAAAGAATACATGTTAATGTCGGTTATAGTTGCGTTAAAAGCATAGATGAATATATTTCACAACATAATACGATAATATCAAATAAATATCTGGCCCACATAAACAACATCTGTCGCCCATCTTATAGCAGCAATGACCCTTAAAAGAAGAATTACAACTGTCGAAAAAATATGACCTGCCCACTGAGTGGTCAATGGATGTCAGAAAGAATTGTTTATAGAGCTCGAAATCATACGAAAGATAATTAAGATAATTTTGACCACATTTTTTCATTAAACAATAATAAATACAGCAAAAGTACTGCTTTATCCGTACGTCTTTGGAAATTAATAAACAACAAAATAAAACCAATTATTAGCTGAACATCGTAGCTAAATTCAAACCTTACAACGGAAAAGGAGATAGCTGTTATCTCTGTATTTTAGAATAACCTGCCATCTAAAAGAATATCAATAAACCTAATTTGCTTAATATAATGAAAGGTTTAATGACCACATGCTGTAATAGAAAAAATACTTACTTAAATTATTAAATCCAGATTGAAATGGATTCCTTTATACATATTTCCTTCTTTTTTTATTACTTCCCATTTCCTTAATTTCTTAGAAAATTGAGTGAACTTAAATTCAAATTGATTCAAGCACGTGATGATTCCATGATGCATGAAACTCAGAGTCGTGGCATAAATATAGGACATGTATATACATTAATATATATATACATATACATATATTATTAAATATATATATATATATATATATATATACATATTTATATATATATATATATTATGAATATATATATATATATATATATATATAATACATTTCTGTTCTTAGATTGAGCACTGTTAAATTAGAACATAAATATTGATACTGTACATATGTACGACCTCCTCAGATGTAGATTTCTTAATTTCCGTCAATATATATATATATATAGATATATATTATTTTATGTCATTTTTCATCATATTTCGATTTCTGCTTTGGTCTCACTACCAACCAAGTCTGCGGGGAGACCTAAGGCAGGTAGTGGCGTGTTGTTATGGCTCCATTTCATGTTTTTCTATCTTCCCTATCATCCCCAGCATTACATAGATAAAGTTTTCCTTAGTATGTGGGCTGTACTTAATAAGACAATTTTTTGTATATCTCTTAAGCTGGGGTTTCCAGGGATTCTTTCAATGTGTTGTTTTGTTCCATTTTTTATCATTCCAAGTGCACCTACTATCACTGGCACAACTCTTGTTTTCAATTTCCACATTTTTTCTATTTCAATTTCCAGGTCTTTATATTTTGACAGTTTTTCAAATTCCTTGAGTGCTATGTTACAATCCGCTGGACAAGCCATATCAATTAATAGACAAGTTTTCTCCTTCTGGTTTTTAACAATAATGTCTGGCCTGTTTGCTTCAATTTTTCTGTCTGTGTAGATGGTGTAATCCCACAGAATGGTTACATCTTCTATTTCTGTAACCGGTGCTGGGTGATGTTCATACCAGTGTTTGTTTACAGCTTTTCCATAATGTTTGCACATTGCCCAATGTAAATATTGCCCAACTCTATCGTGGCGATTTTTACATTCATTTGGGGCAAGCACAGAACAGCCTGAGATTAGGTGGTCTATTGTTTCTTGGTGTTTATCACAAAACCTGCATTTTGGATCCATATTATTATGCATAATATTTGCCTGAAAGTTTCTCGTGAAAAGACTTTGGTCTTGTGCTGCAAGAATAAAGCCTTCAGTTTCAGACTTTAATCCAGATGCACGTAACCATCGATGAGTATTAACTTTGTCAACATTGGATTTATTGGCACGTACTGGATATTGGCCATGCAGAGGTTTGTCTTGCCAGCGCTGTTTCATCTGTTCAAGTGCTTTATCTTTGGCTTTCATTTTCATATTTTTTGCCGCAATAGTTGGTTCTTGGCTTCTGTTTTGCTTTTCTACAGAATCTACTAACTGTAAATCTTGTTTGTATTTACTGCCTTCTTTTATTATTGAATATTTTTTCTTTCTTTCTTCATGTTGCCTTAATAATTGTATCATCCAATCCTTTGTTGTTTCTATGTATGTTAGTAAGCCAATAGTTGTTGTCTTGTATGACAATTCCAGCTGAATAAGACCCCTTCCACCTTTTTACGGGGTATTAATAGACGGTCTACATCAGCCTTTGGATGATGCATCTTATGCTTAGAAAGAAGCTTTCTTGTTTTAGCATCCATTCGCCTGATGTCGTTTAGAGTCCAGTTTAAGATGTTGAAGCTGTATTGGACAACTGGGATTGCAAGGCTATTAATGGCCAATAACTCTGTTCTGTGAATTTAATTCAGTTTTTAATATCATTCGTAGCCTTCTATAGTACTCTTTACGCACTATTTCTTTCATTTTTTATGCTGAATGTTTTCGCTCTCATTTACACCTAGGTATTTATAAGCTTCTTCTGGTTTCAATTCTTTTATTGTTACAGCAGGGTCTAGGCTAATTGAGGATGTTTCTTGTATTGATCCACGTAAAACTGTAGCTTTAGCACATTTATTCAAATTAAATTTCATTCCAATGTCTTCGCTGAAGCATTTTACAGTTTGCAGAAGACCTTCCAGCTCATTATCATTCTTAGCATATAACTTTAAGTCATCCATGTAAAATAGATGGCTTATTTTCTTTTGGCCTATTTTATAACCACATTCTGTCTTATTAAGTTGACTGGTTAGTGCTATTAATGATATGCAGAATAGTAAGTGAGATAAAGAATCACCTTGAAATATACCTCTTTTGATGTTTATTTCATCAGACTTATAGGTTCCATTTATATGATTGAGGTAAAGGGTTGTTTTCCACATTGACATGCACTGTTTTGATGAAATTATTATTATTATTATTATTATTATTATTATTATTATTATTATTATTATTATTATCTAATTACTTACTTTTTGGTCAGAATTGAATTAGACTAATACACAGTTCTGCAATAATATTGTAGAACATTTAAATATTTTTCATTAGTAATCCAGTTATTGCGCAGACCATGTTTCTGACATCTAGTTTCTTCAGGCGATTCACAATAAATGATTTTATCATTTTTTAGAACGCTTACGTAACGGAGACTTGTTATAAACACACAATTTTCAAAATTAGAAGACGTTATCACATTTTCATTCTAGGTGGTATGATCTTAATAGGTATTTTTTGATATGGTTACACTTGCTCATCTTTTCTTTTCGTTCATTTAGTAATTCATTATGGTTTGGGAATAACATAAAAGCTAACTTTCTTCGTGGCACTGTCTACATATTTTACAATCGTTGTAAGTCTTATATATATATATATATATATATATATATATATATATAATCGTTTCACTCAAGCAAGGCGGTACCACCACTGGTGCGCTGGAGGCAACATAAAAAAAGGGTGAAAGTTCAAGCAGGAAGAGAACGAAGGGAATTCCGAATTGGTTACAGGGGGTGTCAGAGAAAGGGCAACAGAAGTATAGGAAATACCGGTGTGAAGACAGTTGCGAGGGTAGAGTGAAAAAGGAAAAGAACAATATACACGGAGCGAAGGGGAAAGGACAAGAGAAGGACTGGAGTCAAGTGGATAAACGATGGAATTGCATTTAAGTTCTTTGAGATTCTATCCATCGGTGAAGCACGTAAATGAAAGGGAGTTTCATAGGCGGGAATGCGAGAAAAGAAGCTTATGGAATAGATGTGTGGGCAGCATTTGATTGTTGTAACTGTAAAAGTGTGGAATCTTCTGCCAGTTTGATTGTTTGAGTAAATTCTTGTAAAGGGGGCACCAGTGAATTAAGATCATCGAAGCAGAAGACATGAAATTATTTTCAGATTTGACAGAAGGAAGCCACATACAGTCGGTGGGGAAGTGACTGGAATCGAGCTGCTTTGGAGCTTATCGAGAACACTGGGATGAATAACAGGGGCGCTCTATCAGATATGACAACAGTATTCAATTCACTGGCGTGGGGCTGATTTGTATATGTGCAAGAAGGAATAAGTTGGAAAAACTTCCTGACCTGACATAGTAACCTAACATTCCTAGCAGTGAATTTAGCTATCGATTCAATATATTGATTCTATTCCGGATCGTTAAAGTGGGTTAGCAGGCGCAGTGTATTGCTTTCTGGAAGACTCGCTTTGTCCATGCTGATGGAGGATAGGAAGGACTACATGAGGTATTTGTCAGATAGCAGCTTCGTTTTAGAAGCATTAAAATTTTAAGCTGCTTCTTACACCAGTCTACATAGGATATCTGACGGTTTTAATAAAACTGTATTCTATATATTATAACAGACCTGTTAAATGTATATCAATAAATATACATATCACAACTCAGAGTTTCACGCACTATGTAATTTATATATATATATGGCGCAGATGGATTTTTCTCCTTATCTTAATAATTCCACTCTCGGGGAATATACAATTTTTTAACAAAACAATCTCTTTTCTATGGTAATAATGCAAACTGTTATTTTTCTTCGTACCTGAGTGACAAAATATTCGAGCATCCTGAAATCTCAAATTTAGTAAAAGCACCCAGTTTAAGACAGAGAGATGCAGAAATAAAAGCTGTGGAAAAACTATCACTAATTATTTTGAGAATGTGTATTACTGGATAATTGTAGTTGATATTCACAGAAATGTATTCATCTTGTATATGTCTCTGTTCAGTCAGTTAAGTGCCATACGTGAAACACGCTTGGGCGATCATGTCTCCAAAGAGACATGACTGACTGGGCAGAAGATTATCCCGCAGTAGTTTGCCATTATTTTCTCCTGTAGATTGGTCGCCAGCCAAGGCTATAGAACCCAATCTGTCCTGTTATTTAACTCATAACTGGAAGGAAGAGACGGATTAATACCTTTCCCAAGGGTATTTGCGCGTAAGTGAATGCAATGAATTACAACTGGAATTTGAACTCCGCTCTCCTATTTCTCGTTCCGAGCCAATATCCACTGCATCACAACGCACATCTGGTTTCGAAAATAAAAGGCTAAAAATTCTTCGTGGTACAAAATTAGGCATAAATGCCATGTTCGTTGGCCTTAAAAAATATGTCCAACCCTGAAATTTTTTCAAAACTTTCGTTTATGAATGATAACACGGTCAAGACAAAACTTGAAATCAATAATCTTTGTTACATGCAATGGATTCAGCCGGAATTTGAACTCAGCTCTCCAATTTCTCGTTCCGAGCCGATATCCACTGTACCACAACGCACATGTCTCTGCTACTATCCCTTTTAAAGTCTTTCAGGTGCCTACTTACATTTGAGATCTCCCTATTCATCGTGACAGAGCAGAAAATCATTATATATATACATATATATATATATATATATATATATATATATATATATATATTCAAATAAATTTTCAAAATTCAAAAATGTTGAAAGAACATTTCAACATGAAATCTCTAAGAGAGATTTCACGTCTTCTCAGCAAAGATCAGTCTATATCAAAATGAGAAAAATAATATTAAAAAGAGAAATAAAAACTAAAATATAAAAAAATAAAAAGGAGATAAAGAAATAAAAAAACAGAAAAATAAATAACGGTTAAGATTTGAGAAATATACGTTACAAAAAAAAATTTAATAAAATTTTTAATATTAATTAGGATCAGGGTCTTGGTATTTACATTCCTACTTTTCTGTTTCGGATTAAAGTAACTTAAAAAATAGATTGAGCTCTCTGGAGAAAAAAAAAATTTAAAACAGTTTCCACTTCTGCTATATGCTTGACTCTTCAGAAATGAATAGAGTTCTTTCGGTGACTGGCGTGTATATACACTGCTTATATACAACACGTTAAAATTTCCCTTCCTTGATTCCATGCGTCGATGGCTTTAAGGAGTAGCGACTCCGACTAACACCAAATTGGTCGACTTTCGATCCCGGCCAGAAGCAACTGGATGCGTCTAGCCACACTGATGAGCTGTGATACAGCGAAACAGGCTTGTATGTGGATGACTAATATATTATGCTCTCATTATGATTGATCTCTCTGGAGAAAAAAAAATTAAAAACAGTTTCCACTTCTGCTATATGCGTAACTCTTCAGAAATGAATTGAGTTCTTTCGCTGACGCGTGTATATACACTGCTTATATACAACAAGTTAAAATTTCCCTTCCTTGATTCCATGCGTCGATAGCTTAGGGAATAGCGACTCCGACTGACACCAAATTGGTCGAGTTTCGATCCTGGTTCAGAAGCAAGCTGATGCGTTTAGCCACACTGATGAGCTGTGATACGGCGAAACAGGCTTGTATGTGGATGATTAATCGTTAATATATATATATATATATATATATATATATATTAACGATTTAATACATTTGTTTGAGCAATATTTTTAATCTATACTTGTATTCGAGTAAATATTCTGTTTTTAATCAAACAGTATATTTATATATTTATTTTTATGAGCCTGATTATTTCCGATAAATTGTTTTACGAAAATGTGTGTCATTTGGTAGCATTCGAAACTGTGACACGTAACAACATAAGAGAACCCACCAATTGATATGCTGCGTCATAGACCACTCAACCACGAACGATTCCACAGCCTAATCGAAGTCAAGTAAAGCTTTATAAAACACAATCATTGATTCTATGTAAATAACCATCTCTGCTCTGAAATGTACCATAATGTTAACAAATGTAAACGTACACTGTTACGGAAAGTCCCAAACATTAAAAAATGGTTTTAACAACCGATAAATTTAATTAATATTTTGAATATTATTTTTCATCGATACTCGTATTTGAGTAAATATCAAACTATATTTTTATATTTATTTATATCGGCCTGATTATTTAAGATAAATTTTGTTACTGAAATGTGTGTGATTCGGCATTCGGCAGCATTCGAACTTGCGACTCTTATCAATATAGAGGCCGAGTGGCACACATTTATATATATATATATATATATATATATATATATATATAAGAGCAATCTAAATGAATGCAGCATCCCCTAAACTTCATAGCAAATCAAAGCGTCAGAACGAGGGAATGAGCTGGCGCCTGTCATGCTTCGCATCTATACAAATGTTTGAGCGAAGCCGATATGAACTTTGGGATCAACTGCGTGCAAATATTAAAGCATGCTGTTAGCCTGCTGCTCTTCTCATTGATAGCTTTACCTGCCACTGTGTCTTTGTCGTACGCAGTAAAGCGGACAATGCTCTACACTCGCGATATCACGTGGAAATTGACCTTCATCCACTCTAGCAAAATGGCTTAACCACCTATTCTATCTATCTAAATTTTTTCAAAACACATGCGGTCCTCGGAAGACACATACAGGTCTATAGTGGTTGATCACCCCTTTATTTTACTGATCTCTTATCTCTTGTTCGCAACGACTGAATTCAGCCACCTATATAAAATTATATATATTGTCATCCGCAGACAGATCTGTTTCGCCGTATCACAGCTCATCAGTACGGTTAGACTCCGATTGCTTTTTTACCTAAGATTGAAACCCGACAGCAATGGCGTCAGTCGGCGACTCTACCCCTGGGCTATGCTATCTAAAATTATTTATAAATGAAACTTTGTCTATGTGTATATGTGTATGTGTATGTGTGTGTGTGTGTCCGTTACCTATAGATTCCGAAACCAGCTGAACCGATTTTCTTGAAATGTTAAACAGTTGTACTGTAAGCGTCTGCGAGTGTTCTTAGCTAGGTTTTGTGCCGAGGTGCTACTGATATATATCGAAAATCGATAATCGAAAATGGGGTTATAGAAAGAGTGGTCCGATTTTAATCAAATTTCATACACTCATAGACAAAGACATGAGAGAAATAATCAGAAGTTTCAAGGTTACTGTTCTTACAATAATGCAGAAAATCGATAACATATATATATATATATATATATATATATAAAAGGCAAGATGTTTGTGTGTGTGTGTCTGTTTATCTGCCTGTATGTCTGTATTTCTTTCAGCCATTTTATTTTAGTTTTTGCTTCGTGGAGGCTCTAAGTAGATATAATTGTAGTTCTAAGTCTCAGCCATGATACTATTTACTCAGAGGACTTATTTAGCTTTCAAAATTCAGTTTACAACGAAAAATTCTTATTTGATATCGATACCAGGAAATCAAAATTTGACTTACATCCATTCATTTTTCTTTCAGTCTCCGGTTTCCCTTTAACTGGAAACAACTATTGCTTTTTAGTCTTTCGTGCCAACGTCCAAAGAGTCTGAGCTCCAAGACCATGGATTAGTTTTAAAGCTTTTATTACATCCGAGCAACGCCGGGCTATACTGCTAGTCATTATATACATCAAATTCTCATCCTTGTACAGAATCTGTGAATTCATAGAATGCAAAGCATTGTCTCATTATTTCATCCTCTACTTACAGACTATGAGCGACCAACCCCAATGCGAACGACGATCAGAAAAGTTCTCATCGTTTGAACCAGCAAATGAAGGGGGTTATGAATTACGGACATGCAACAGAATGCGCCACACTAAATTATAAAATTTAAAGGCAGTCCGTTTTAGTTTCATAACTAGATTCTGCATGTCTCATTCCACAAAGGAATGTCTTTAAATCGTGTGTGTAAGTTACTACCTATCGAGTTGGGGTCCACCTTCGACTAATTCTTTCGACTAATAAGCAACGCCTACATATATGATCTGATGCGTTTGTCTTTTTAAGGTTTATTTCAATAGCAGTATAAGAATGAAAACTTAATCTACCACATGAGAAAACTAACTTTAGCTATTAAATATCAAACACATTCTCCGTGATTAGAGACTAGCCACATTCATCTGGAAAAAGAAGACTTGGTAGCAGCAAGAACCTCTTGATGTTAACCTGTGTAACGAACATATCCAGATCAGGTTTGCCTGCCTTGAGAGATGTATCGAATCAAAATATGAACTGAACAATGGGAGGAGTAAGCAGAATTTAGATTCGGTTATTGTTGTACTAATCAAATGAGTTCACTTCGCCTAATCTAAGTTAAACGGCAGCGGAATGATTTGATTCCGAAGGCGTTTTTCATTTTCATCACACACTGACGTTGTAGCTGAGATTGTATGAGGATGACTTAATAAAAGCAAGATCTTCAAAGGCTTCCAACCGTTCAACAAGAGTTATGGAATGTACAATTAGTACTAGTAAATATTCCCTAAAACCATATTTTCAGACAGAAGAGTAGTGTTTTCCGTTTTCTTCCACAATATAATGTGCTTCTTGTTGTGTCTTGCGAGTGAAGTCGCACAAGACTTATTTTTCCATGGTGCTAGACATCTCGATCTATCTCTCACTCTCTTTGACACACACACACATTCTCTCTCTCTCTCTTTCTCTCTCTCTCTCTCTCTCTCTCTACATATATGTATATATATGTGTGTGTATATATATATATATATATATATATATATATATATATATATATATATGTATGTCTGTGCTTCTCTCTCACATGACGCATACAAAAGCAGTCATATTTTATTTAAAGGAAACTTTGATTATTTTGGACGAAAGAAGTTAATTAAGTGTAAAAGGAAATTTGGCGAAATATATATATATATACTACCGGGTATATTTATTAGGCGACCCCAGTTTTTTAAAAGAAATGATGTATTTCATACTAATTTTAGCATTTATTTCCAAATTAAATATAATGTGTTTTTTGTTGGTATCACTTTTCAAAATTTTACAAACAAAGAAGGAAAGGTTATCTCGTCCGAATTACCCTAAACTCTCTTCATTCTTTAATTGATGAAACTGCAATATAGGTAATTATTAAATATTTATAAATTCATTTGGTGCACATGTTATTTTGCAATATTAACAAAAGAATCATTCTATTTTCATTCACAATTATTGACTTGGCAATAAATACTAAAAAATAGTATGAAATATATGATTTTTTAAAACATTGGTGTGGACAAATAATTATGGCCGATAGTATATATATATATGTACAGACATTTTTTTAATGCTGCAGAGTTCATTGTGGACTGGCTCATGTTTGTGTCTCGGTCACACTATGTCTTCCGCTTAATAGTATAGGAGGTTCTGTCTATCAGGTCACGCAAACCTTCAGTCTGCAAACAGCATGAATGTCTGCTGAGTCTTGCTATCATTATCCTCTAGTACTTATATCCTTTTCAGTCCATTCTTTCTTTTCCATTCGTTAGTCATTCCATGATTTACTTCATGTTTCTTCTTTATCTACGGATGAATCCTGAAAAGTTGGAGCGAAACCGGTTGCTTCATTTTTGATATGTCCAATAGTATTCATCTACATACATTCATTGTTATATATGGCTTAGGGGTTAACGACCCTGACTGATACCAAATCGGGCGAGTTTCGATCTGGCCAGAATGTCTAGCCACATTGATGGGCTGTGATACAGCGAAACAGGCTTGTATGTGGATGACAAATATATTATGCTCTCATTACGATTGAGCTCTGTAGGGAGGAACATTAAAAAAACTTACCACTTCCGCAATTTATGCATTACTCATTAGTATTGAACTGAGTCCTTTCGGTGACTGGCGTGTGTATACCTGCCTATATACAGCACGCTAAAAATTTACATTTTTTATTCCATACGCCTATGGCATAGGTGTTAGCGACTCCGACTGACACCAAATCGGTCGAGTTTCTATCTCGGCCAAAAGCAAGAGGATGTGTAGATACACTGATGAGCTATACAGTGAATCAGGCTTGTATGTGGATGACGAATATATATCGAAGGCAACGGGTACCCGGTTAATGTGGTGAAACGGGTAATTGATCGCAAGATCAATTTATATATATTATATATAAAGAACCTAAGTTTGAAGGACCTAGCCGCGGTCCCTTGTATATGAAAATACCCTGGCTTGATAGAAGATGTCAAACTATAACCGACAGAGTTTCGGCATGTGTTTCGTCCTGTTATCCTGCGGTGCAGTTGCGTGTTGTTTTTCAGACTAGACCTGTGTTTCCTTGCTTCAATAAAGATAGGTTGTCCTATTTTCGAAAAAGTTCAATTGTTTATCAGTTTAAATGCTGTTGTGAGGCGGCATACATAGGACGTTCCAATGTGAGGTTGGAGACGCGGGTTTCACAACACGTCCCCGCTAATATACGTTCCAGTGGCTCTCTCAGACCTATAAGAACAACACAATCTGTCCTGGATTCTGCTATTGGCCAACATCTTTTGGACAATCAAGTGTGTGCCTCGGCATATGAGGACAGCTGGTTTACTGTCTTGCACAGTGCTCGGTCTATCCACCATCTTCGTATTTTGAAAGCATGAAAATTCATAAACCGAGCCTGTGCAGACAGAAAGAGTGGTTTTTACGCTCCTTACAATTGCTGGTGAGTCTGTGAGTGTAACATTTTTCACTTTTAAACACTCATGTGGAATTACATGTTTACAACCCCCCTTACATTTTATGTGTTTTTTTTTTCAATAAATTTATTTTTAAACGAGTTCCATCATCTCCCAGCATTGTAAGTAATTTATTTTGCTTTGTCCTTTTCCTTATTTCCCTTAAAATTAAAGCCAACGAGAACCCTTGATAAGAATTGGCCGAAAGGTTCCTCGGGTTTGGATTTAAATAATATGACGTCTGTTATTTTTAAAGCCATTTGTAATTTCTGCGGGTACAAATGATTATATATATATATATATATATATATATATATATATATATATATCATCGACTGATTAGAACTCTTCCATTTTGAATTATTTTAGGAGCCATTTCTATCGCGTTGAATTTTGTGTATTGAATGGGCAATGGAACGTGAACAGTCTGCCCCCTTAGATTAAATATTATTCAGTTCGGAATTCTCTCTGGAGTTATACACCAAAGGAAGGCCATAGAATACAACTATCGAAATGTTGTGATAACAACAACTAAGATGAGGATAATAGTTCTAATAAACATTTTGGTTTAAGGGTAATGGTTTAACAGATTTTTAAACCATTACCATGAGACATGAGACGATTTTAAGTAGGGTTAAATACCTATCGGGTTTTAATGATTGCGGACAGGGACTTAATAGGAAAACATACATATGATGATTACACAAGCACAAAGAGAACAATAAAAATTAAAACGTATTTTTTCTCGTCAGAAGTAAAACGGATATTCCGACATCAACAACAGATTTTTTCGATTTCCAATCAATGAAACACTATCTTTTCTGGGTAAGAAACCGATTGTTATAACAACTCAGCACAAGATCACGGACGAAAAGAAAAGTTTTATTTAAAAATAATAATTCATTTTATATCAAATATTTATTGTTTGCCAATCAAATTTTTATCTATTCATCAGATTATTTTCTTACGTAAAGAGGAAAGAGCACTTGGAGAATATAAGTCACAAGACAGTGAAACTAAGACAACTTTAGAAAATTGCGTGTTATCTTTTGAGGGTTTTGAGTGTATGGCAGACGAAAACATGACAGAGTAACGAAATACAGATTTTGGAGAGTTATGAGCTTTAGCGTTCTGAAAGAATATTGTATATAAATATATATCCTCAATTGAGTAATGAGGTGTATCAGCTACTAAAAGCTCTCTTGGAGATAAATTTTAAAAATGAACAGTTAACGAAGTATATTTGTAGGTGAATTTACTGTAGATTTGAATCAACCCAAAACAAAAAGAAATGTGATAAACTTTTCTAAATATAAAAGTATAAAGATGTTTATTTTCATGTCTATATAGCCAAATATTTTTCAATGAGGATAAGGTCATCGTTTGTAGTCGATTGTTAAGATGAAAAGAAATGGGATTTCTCTGCATCCATGTTTGTAAAAACCGGCAAAGAGGAATGTGAAAATGTAAGTGCAAGAGGGAAGTAACTTGCTGAGGAAGAGTGTTGAATAACATGTACCTTGATGAGGAAAAGTGTAAGTATCACTTAGATTGGCGGGGATGGGCGCTGATTCTCACATAGCTTAGATTGGCGAGGATGTGCTCTGGTTCTCACATAGCTTAGATTGGCGAGGGTGGGCGCTGATTCTCACATAACTTAGATTGGCGGGGATGGGCGCTGATTCTCACATAGCTTAGATTGGCGAGGATGGGCGCGGATTTTCACATAGCTTAGATTGGCGAGGATGGGCGCTGATTCTCACATAACTTAGATTGGCGGGGATGGGCGCTGATTCTCACATAGCTTAGATTGGCGAGGATGGGCGCTGATTCTCACATAGCTTAGATTGGCGAGGATGGGCGCTGATTCTCACATAGCTTAGATTGGCGAGGATGGGCGCGGATTTTCACATAGCTTAGATTGGCGAGGATGGGCGCTGATTCTCACATAACTTAGATTGGCGAGGATGGGCGCTGATTCTCACATAGCTTAGATTGGCGAGGATGGGCGCTGATTCTCACATAGCTTAGATTGGCGAGGATGGGCGCTGATTCTCACATAGCTTAGATTGGCGAGGATGGGCGCTGATTCTCACATAGCTTAGATTGGCGAGGATGGGCGCGGATTTTCACATAGCTTAGATTGGCGAGGACGGGCGCTGATTCTCACATAACTTAGATTGGCGGGGATGGGCGCTGATTCTCACATAGCTTAGATTGGCGAGGATGGGCGCTGATTCTCACATAGCTTAGATTGGCGAGGATGGGCTCTGGTTCTCACATAGCTTAGATTGGCGAGGGTGGGCGCTGATTCTCACATAGCTTAGATTGGTGAGGATGGGCGCTGATTCTCACATAACTTAGATTGGCGGGGATGGGCGCTGATTCTCACATAGCTTAGATTGGCGAGGATGGGCGCTGATTCTCACATAACTTAGATTGGCGGGGATGGGCGCTGATTCTCACATAGCTTAGATTGGCGAGGATGGGCGCTGATTCTCACATAGCTTAGATTGGCGAGGATGGGCGCTGATTCTCACATAACTTAGATTGGCGGGGATGGGCGCTGATTCTCACATAGCTTAGATTGGCGAGGATGGGCGCTGATTCTCACATAGCTTAGATTGGCGAGGATGGGCGCTGATTCTCACATAACTTAGATTGGCGGGGATGGGCGCTGATTCTCACATAGCTTAGATTGGTGAGGATGGGCGCTGATTTTCACATTGCTTAGATTGGCGAGGATGGGCGCTGATTCTCACATAACTTAGATTGGCGGGGATGGGCGCTGATTCTCACATAGCTTAGATTGGTGAGGATGGGCGCTGATTTTCACATTGCTTAGATTGGTGAGGATGGGCGCTGATTCTCACATAACTTAGATTGGTGAGGATGGGCGCTGATTCTCACATAACTTAGATTGGCGAGGATGGGCTCTGGTTCTCACATAGCTTAGATTGGCGAGGGTGGGCGCTGATTCTCACATAGCTTAGATTGGTGAGGATGGGCGCTGATTTTCACATTGCTTAGATTGGCGAGGATGGGCGCTGATTCTCACATAGCTTGATAAGGAATAATGTAAGTGTCACCTAGCTTGGTGAGGAAGAGTGTGCGTTTCAATTAACTAGGTGAGAAAGACTGTAAGTTCCATGTAAATTTGTTAAGTTTAGTGTTGAGTGTAACATTTGCTTCGAGAGGAAGACTGTGTCATGTAATTTCGTGAAGACGTCTGGTAAATAAGTAAGGGATATTTTGTTAAGCCGTATTAATATGCTGTTGTCATTCCTTACTAATTTAGCTCGTTTAGGGACTTTGCTTATATAATCTCCCAAAGGATCACAAAGCAATCTTAATTGTAGGCGGGAACCTGACCAATGGGTTGAAAAAATGTTATTTATTTATTTAAGAAAGGATTTATTTATTAGCCGTAATGCACAAATCAACCAAATCAGAAACCATTTTTTGTTATTTAATTTACTGACTGAATTGCTATTCATTTTTGTTTTTGCACCACATTCAGTTGAATGGAATTTTTAAGCTTTTTAGTTGAGATTTTAAAAAAGTCCTTCTCTTAAAATCATTCTCTTTTCTTTCATGAAAATAAGTTTCTTAAGTAAACTGGTATCGCTTCATACTTTTTACTCTTTTAAATTTTAGTTGACTAGCAGTATAGCCCGGCGTTGCTCGTGTGTAATGAACTCTTTAAAACTAATCCAGGGTCCTGGAGCTCAGACTCTTTGGATGTTGGCACGAAAGACTAAAAAGCAATAGCTGTTTCTAGTTAAAGCGAAACCATAGACTGAAAGAAAAATGAATGGATGTAAGTCAAATTTCGATTTCCTGGTATCGATAACAAATAGGTTTTTTCGTCGTAAACTGAATAATGAAGGCTAAATAAGTCCTCTGATTAAATGGTACCATGACTAAGATTAAGAACTACAATTATACCTACTTAGAGCCAAACAAGAAGCAAAAACTAAAATAAAATGGCTGAAAAACATACAGACATACAGGCAGATAAACAGACACACACAAACATCTTGCCTTATATATATATATATATGATCTGCCTTTGCCCTGACGAGCCGTTGTGCGAAACCGCGGTCGGTCTTGGCGATCTTGCTATTTTGTCAGTATATATATATAAGTTTCTTAAGTAAACTGGTATCGCTTCATACTTTTTACTCTTTTAAATTTTAGTTGACTAGCAGTATAGCCCGGCGTTGCTCGTGTGTAATGAACTCTTTAAAACTAATCCAGGGTCCTGGAGCTCAGACTCTTTGGATGTTGGCACGAAAGACTAAAAAGCAATAGCTGTTTCTAGTTAAAGCGAAACCATAGACTGAAAGAAAAATGAATGGATGTAAGTCAAATTTCGATTTCCTGGTATCGATAACAAATAGGTTTTTTCGTCGTAAACTGAATAATGAAGGCTAAATAAGTCCTCTGATTAAATGGTACCATGACTAAGATTAAGAACTACAATTATACCTACTTAGAGCCAAACAAGAAGCAAAAACTAAAATAAAATGGCTGAAAAACATACAGACATACAGGCAGATAAACAGACACACACAAACATCTTGCCTTATATATATATATATATGATCTGCCTTTGCCCTGACGAGCCGTTGTGCGAAACCGCGGTCGGTCTTGGCGATCTTGCTATTTTGTTAGTATATATATATATATATATATATATATATATATATATATATATATATTATCGATTTTCTGCACTATTGTAAGAACTGCAACCTTGAAATTTCTGAATATAGTTTCTTATGTTTTTGTCTATGAGTGCATCTAATTTGATTAAAATCAGACAACTCCTACTCTATCCCGATTTTTTCGATTATCGATTTTGACACAAAACCTACCTAAGAACACTCGCAGACGCGTATAGTACAACTGTGTAAATTTTCAAGAAAATCGGTTCAGCCGTTTCAGAATCTATAGGTAACGGACACACACACAGACACACACACAGACACACACACACACATACACACAAAGACAAATTTCCATTTATAAATAAGTTTAGATATAATGTGGCATTTAAACCTGTTGATTATGCCATTATTTTCTTTTTGTGTTACAGATGCTATCCGTCTTCGTTGTTGTTGTTTTTAGTAGTATTAAAGGGATGTGTATTTTTTGCACAGTTCATTGTGTATGATTTAGTAGCGAATGTCCAAAATGATCAAATAACGATGTTCTTTTCCGAAATTCTCTGGCATCAAACACTCAAAACCGGTTTTCACCATTGGTCGTAGAAAGGGGCTGTAAGGTGTTGACAGTTTAAATTTTTGAGCGATGAATGCCATCTGTATAAGTGTCTCAATTTTCGAATTATCAGGTTGACGTCTTCGTTTCGTAGCAATTTGTGCTTTTGGACAAAAGTATATATGGTGCAGCCTCTTCTAAGTTAAATTTTTTTTTATCCTATACTTAATTTCCCATAAATGATGCATAATCAGAGCTGCCTTAAATGTTTGGTATTTACCAATTCCACATACTAGATTTTGATGATAGATTAAAGATAGTTGACATTACTGCTTCCGTTCCAATTCAAAGTCGGGCCAGGAGGTTTATTTTTTCAGAAGCCATCTTGACACAAATCTAACATTCTTCCGTACATTGAATACTGTTGCCATATCTGCTTGTGTACTTCTGCTATTCATCTCGGGGTTCTCCACAAAACCCAAAGGAGGGACTGCAATGTAATCATTTTGGCAGCTTGATTCAGGCACATTTTTACCAACGGAATGTCGTTTCCTTATGTCTTTTCTACAAATATTTTCATGGCTTCTGCTCTGACAATCTTATATCCCTGGTGCCCCGTCTACACGAATTTACTCGTGCGACTGGATTAGCATCTAGGTCCCAACCTTTTACCGTCAAAACAGTCAAATTTAACCACCTGACCTACGCAAACAGTTTTTTATCGCACTTTCCGTCTGTAGAACTCCCTTCCGATAGGTACAGTTTTGTTTCCCTGATAGCTAAAAATTTTAAAAGTTACATTATAACTTCAATTGACATATTTTTCTCCTCGTTTTCTATCTTTCTTTGGTCATTTTTCCTACACACCCTGTACCTTGTTCTCTTTTTCTCCGTTCTCTTCTCTCTCTAACCACTGCGCACAATTAGTGGTACTGCTTTGCATGGGGTGAAACAATAATAATAATAAAAATCATAGGATCTGTTTTGGAATGTTTTATCTTGTTTCATTTCTTGGGACATTTATTAGTTTCCCCCAATCTAAAACAGGTTTGTGTCATATTCTGCTTGTGAGTTCTAGGAGATAGATATAAAACGAAAGTACGTATTTTGAAGGTATTTACTTTCATGGTTGAGCTGTTGACGTGTTAATTTCACAACCTTGAGACAAGGGTTTGAATCATACCATAAAGCTTTGAAAATTACATCGGCTGGTGAAAACGGTCTCACCATAGAAAATATCTCTCAACCATACCAGCGCTAAACTGGAATGTTGTAATTTTAAAAAAGTTTCCTGAAAATGTTCTGAGGCAATCTCTAATAACTTATTCATGTCACAATGAACAGCGTCGGAGCCTTCGTAGCCCGTTGTCTCTTCTGTCAGAATCAAACTTGGGCTGAGAACAAGCTGTCAGCTCTCATTCGTCTGTCGCTGATGGCTTCGACACAGCAGATGGTACTTGGATTGACATTTTCTTGGAATCTCCCTTGCGAACATTGTGAATTTGATCTCAAGAGAGTCAACACTGAAGTCTCACTGGTTGTATAGCAGCCAAGCTAAACCAAGCTGGATAGGCATGCACAATGTGGAAATGAAAAAGGCACCAAAAATAAAATGAACGACGGCTGCATAGATAGTCTTTATACACAAAAGTAAACAAGAGAAAAAACGATCACTAACCGTCTTCTTCTCAAAACCTGTTCCTACTCATATAGCGACGGAAAGAACGTTTCAGCCCAGGTAAGTATCTTTGCGAAGTGTTTTTCTTCCTATTTCTATTTCAAACTTTATTTGGCAATATCACTTCACCTTCCGTCAGAGTTTCAAGTTTTTTGCGACACGAACTGACTTCGTTTCATTCCTCGCAGAAAGTTTACGGAAACTGCCGAAGAGCTGATTTTGGTAATGGTGTGTGACCGGCAGCGTCGGTAATTCGAATTGATTTTACTTCCTTGCGGTGCTGGAACTGTCTGACTTTAACTCTGATTAGCGCCCAAAGTCGTGGCGTCTATCTCTGTCTCGTTACATTTTCTTCCGGGAACTGTCTTTGGTCCTTGGGGACACTCGTATTCATACTTGTCCATTTTGACTGGTGTGGTTAGGACGGATAATAAGTGTGATATGCAAATATCCTATCCTCTAAACAGTTTCTGTTTCACACATTATATAAAATTACTTCACCTCCTACATGACGTTAACTTTCTTTTGGTCTTCTATTCTTTTCAGTCAATTAGGGATTTTCTCTACCACCTATGGGCAGAAGTAGTACATGACATTTTCTCTGGGAAATTCCAATTTACTCATTCTTGAAATTAATTAGTTTTTGTTTTTCTCTCCTTCAACAAATCAACTTAACCTTTAATCTTGACTAAATTCCCAATACAGGGAAATATGAATAAACATTTCTCTCTTTTCACTTTTTCTATAGTTTGCAAGAAGTCAAACATTTTTTACCTCTTTATCTTCTGCAGGTGGGTGTTGGCTTGTATTTCGCTGAGAATAAGAAAAATAAAATTTTCCGTTTCATTGTTTTATGATTCTGACACCTGATTACAAATCATATCTTATATATCCCCGCCTGAGACTTTAGGAAAATGAAAAAATAAAGTTTTTTTTCTTTTCATTATACTTTCTGCCACAGATAGCGTCCAGTGGACATCTCTGAACAATGTTGATTGACATATGAGCAACGTTCGTGTCAGTCCAGACTTTTTGGCTGGAAATTATAAGTTTAAAAAAATACAAAATTCCCTAAGCGCTTTTCGTCACTGAGAACTGTTTTAGTAATGTCTCCGCTATTATCATCAAGGTGAATTTTGACATGTGACCTCCAAGCTATCTCTCTTAATAATAACAATCATATTATAAATATACATTTTATTTTCAGGCAAACAACCGTTATTGTAATCTCCTTGTCATATATAATTTTAGCCAATTTGCAATCTTTGGGAAAGCGAATTCCTTTTTTTGTAAACAATAAAAACAAATCATTTTTTTTATTTTCCTCTGTTCATATCGGAACAAAATAAATGTTTCTTAGTTAAAGCTTTTTGTATCCGTAATCGCCCGGTTTACACTTCACCCATGTCTACAGAACAGGTGAAGAGGCTCATCCCTTGTTTCCTGTTCAGGATGTGGTTTCCGGCTTTCTCTTTTCCAATCTTTTCACTCTTACGTAGCCCCCTGCTCATCAGTGGCGTTACCGCCTTGCTCGGAGTGATATGATTAAAAAAAATTAATAATAATAAAAATAATATAATACTTTCGTCCGTGTCATGCTAAATATTGTTATAATCAAGTGCACAAAATATTCTTTTGATTGGTAATCAACTGCAGTTGGTGTTTCAGTAAAAAACACCAACAGTCTGGATACTTACAGCGAATCATAGAACTCTTAAACGAATAGTTATTAAAAACAATTATGTGATTTTTCAACTTAGGCGGAGATAGCACAGTAATTATTACTATTATTAAATTGATTCTCACGGGACAGATTGAAGGCAAAAAAGAACATCAAAGCATGGCGAACGGGAGTAAATGGACGACCGAACGGGACTTATGAAAGATTAAAAGGAACAAAATTCATTAGCTGATACGAAGTACTGCAAATTGAAGAGAATTATGATCACAAATATCCTGAAGCACATAGATTATATTCAGTTCTAGGGGAGAACCTCAAAACCGCTCTTTTCACGAAGGTTGATAGTTAATATACTAATTGTTATGCCGCCAAGCATAAATGAATAACTCAACAACAGAATCAGAATATAAGTTGTATTCCGCGGAAAGACGGTTAGTATGTACAGAAGTGATTAGTAATATTTACAGTAGAAAGATACAAGAGTCCATTCCGTCGTAAGACGTATGTATACGTGATTACTTTCGGTACGCCACCGGAAGTGTGACTAACTTTTCACTGACTCGCACTGACTCTTCAGTAACTCATTAGAGACTTTCAAGTGACTCTCTACGACTCATTATTTAGTCGTCCCTCCCAGTAAGGGCAACCTATGACACATGGTCAGTTTATATCTGGTATTCCCGGGCTATATGGCCCGGCCAAAAAATGTCTGTCTATTTTTGCCCAGTCGTGCTTCTGCCCTTCGGCGGAACCACGACTGGGTTATTGCTATCTGCTCGGAAGCAGAGAGCGCCCTCTACCCGAAGGCAGAGTGCTGACAGTGTAATAGAGTCGTCAGTCTAATGACTCTCTACGACTCCCCTTGTAGAGAATCCACCATTGCTATATATAGCAATGGGAAAAAGTCCATTTGTAGTCAAATAGGAGCGGCGCCTTAACACTAATTCATATCTGCGGAGAGGTCTCAAAAAAAAAAAGGATTCCGAAGGAAGCTTAACAATCATTGTCCATCGTCATGGAATTTTTATATACGGCTAATATGAAGACGTGTTGTGGTGCTGTGGATATCGGAAAGGCGAGTTTGAATTTAAGTTGAATCCGTTGCACTCACATACGCGCTATTAATTTTAAAAAGTTATTAATCCGTAGTTTCTCCCTTTAATTTAGGGTTAAGTAGAACAACATTAGTCTTTTATAGCCTTGGTTAGCAACGAGTCTACCGCATAAGGTAAAGGAAACATATTGCAGAAAAATATTCTGCCAAGTCAGTCATATCTTTCGCGACATGGATACCAATGCTTGTATCGAAGATGGCACTTTACAAACTAACTGATGTGACTTCATTCAAACGGGTTTATATAGAGATATAAGCAGCATTTTATATGCAAGCTTTCATTATGCTTCACCCTATGTGAAACATGATTCATTTTATTAAAAGAATTAAGTCAATACGCAAGAGGAAATATAATAACAAAATGGCGACCCAAGCGTGCAAGCTTTACATATTATATGCTTTTGAACCCGAACTTGTGCCCATATATTATTCAAAACGTCATACGGATAAATACCGATAAAACACGTCTTAATTATGCACATCTATGCATGTTTCTGAGTATTAACTCCAGCGTTGCCCTAAGAGTAAATATGATCAAAATCAATGCCCGAGACGTTTCATTGCGGAATGTGCCGAGGCAGAAGAGTATTTTTCCCGCCAGGAATAGGTAAGCGTACGGTTGATACATTAATCTCGGCCATTTGCCAAATGAAGTTTGAAAAGCCTTATGAAGAAATGCCAAAGCGAAATTATTTCATATTATCGTTTTACGCATTATTTATTCACACTAGCAGACAAATAAGTTTCTGTTTAATTAATTTTTCTAATTTTGTGCAGGCAGAATGATTGTCCTTCATCTATCTATCTATCTATCTATCTATCTATCTATCTATCTATCTATCTATTATTTAGCTACAATTAATCTGATAGAATTATCAGATTTTCATATCCCCTCCATCTATCATTTCCCTCTTTTATATATATATATATATATATATATATATATATATATATATATATATAACTTTTGTAAACGAGTTATTACATGAACAAATTCTGTATCGTTTATTGTTAAAATAGACTAATGATAAAAATTCTACTATATAATTGTATGGAATAATTTTTAATACAACTGTGTACTGGCCTAACTTATTTATGAGCAAAAATTCACTAATTCAGTCAGTTAAGTACCATACGTAATTCAAGCTTGGTTGATCATGTCTCCAAGGAGACATGACTGACTGGACAAAAGATTATCCCGCGGTAAGTTGCTATTGCTTTCTTCGGTAGACTAGTTGCCAGCTAAGCTTTAGAACAAAATCTGTCGTAATATTTAACAAATTTGCCAGTTAAAGACACAGAACACAATCTGTCCTGTTATTTAACCCATAACTGAAGGGAATAGACGGATTAATACTTTTCCCAAGGGTATTTGCGCGGATGTGAATGTAATGAATTCAAATGGAGTTCAAACTCAGCTCCCCGACTGCGCGTTCTGAACCGATATCCATCGCACCACAACACACATACTATATGCTTAATTAAATAATTAATATGCTAAACAATTTAGCGGTATTCATTTACATACCTGTATTTTGTTTTTGTTTCCATCAGGTTTGTTATTAAAGATCGTAGAATTTGAAATTAGAAAGTCTTCAAGAAATTAGGAAATATAAGTACATAAGCACAAAGTTAATGTCAATGATCTACCAAAAATGGCACCTTCTAACGTTTTCAACTTAGATCATCCACAGTAAATTTGCGGCCAGGAGCTTCCATTAATTGTCATATATATATATATATATATATATATATATATATATATATATATATATATTATAAATTATATTTTAGAACATGCACATAATTATATATATATAGATATATATCTACTACAAATCTTACATTTGTTTCGACATTTAAACTTCAATGTTTCATCAGGCGCTCGAAGCAAATGTACAATTTGTAGTGGATATATATATATATAAAAATATGTACATGTTCTAAACTATAATTTATAATAAATATTCACAGCTCTATATAATATATATATCGAGCACTGATTTAAATTAATGTTTTGGACGTTGTAAAAATTCTTTCTTCATTCTGTATTCAATCGGATATATATATATATATATATATATATATATATATATATATATATATATATAATATGCAACGTAGAATACTTGGTATTTTTTTCAGGTAAATTCCAATAAAGACAAACTAAAAATAAACTCAATGCTTAGAATAATATAATCTTGAAAAGTTCTTGGAAATTCTACAAATCCATGTGTAATAGATATTTCAGAGCTAAAACAGCCGCTCATCAGACATAAACCATACAACAGTTAATTTGAACATTAACTGTCGAATGGTTTTGGGTCTGAAGAGCGGGTGTTTTAGTTGCGAAATATCTATTACCCATGGATTTCTAGAATATCCAATAATTCTTTCAAGTGTATATAAGATGTACGATTAAAAATATTATCGGGGTAGTTGGTATGTTAACAGAGCAGTTTAAAGCCGCTTTGTCATTGAAATCGGTCGGGTATATAAAGAAAGATACGTTCTCGCTAACTTTCACTCACATAGCAGTTGTGAGAACAAAAGTATGTAGTGTGTGATCGACTCATTCCAACACAGAATTTTTATCGGAGATCACGTCTTCTGAGGTTGTTTCAGGCCTAGCACAATATTCTTCAGCATCACCAACAACAATATTTCATATGTTATTACCCACTGCATCTCGACCAAAATAAAATCCCATAAAATAACCGAAACAAAGAAGAAATTTTGAACAAATCTGTAAAAAAAGAACTTGTGCCAATATAGTCGAATGTAATTATTGTCACAACGGATTAACAATCACAAATAATGTAAATATGACAAAGATATAGAAATATGAAAAAAAATAAAAAAAAGAGTTTAACATCTTATTGCTTGAAGGTACCTTTTGAGATTTACATCTAACTTCAATATTTCCTCTCAGTGCTAATTATAATATTTTTAATATTCGGAGATAAATTAAACTATTTGAATTTTCGGGTCTGATGAAGCAAATTGTAGTTTTACATTTGCCGAAATAAAGTCTCGATGTATAACCGTCTATGTGCTATGTTTATATATATATATAAACATTCCGTAATGAATTAGAGCACTTTGGCTATTGGGCGTGTATAATGATATGATATACGCTAAAAAGTCTGCCTTCTTCTACCGAGCGCCCATAGCCCAGAGGTAGAATCGCCGACTGACGCCAATTCGGTCGGGTTTCAATCCTGAGTTAAAACCAATCGGTGTCTAACCGTACTGATGAGCTGTGATACAACGAAACAGACCTGTCTGCGGATGACTCTATATATATATATATATATATATATAGCGCCAAATTGTGGGTGGTTGAAGCAGCAGATGGTAGTTTAAAAATTTGGTCAATGTACAGCCAACACAAATGAACTTAATATGCAAAGCTAACAAAGCGTTAAAACAGAAAACACATCATTTACTTGCTACGCAGGTATCGACCACACAGGCGTGGCTAAAACCTGGGTAGCAAGTACTTGGTGTGTATGTTGGTCTTTAACACACACACACACACACACACACACACACACACACACACACATATATATATATATATATATTGGAAAAGCTACTAAAGCGTTGTAAGTTTAAAAATGTATTTTTTTGACAGTATTTACTTATTTCTATTATTATATTTAATATTTCAGACAGTCCTCGGCCTTTGACTTTGAAATTTAAATAGAATTTTAATAGAATTTTAATAGAATTTAAATTTTAAAATCATTTGTTTCTGATGAAAGGCCGAGGACTGTCTGAAATATCAAATATATTAATAGAAATAAATAAATACTGTCAAAAAATACATTTTAAACTTGCAACTTTGTTGTAGTTTTTCCTATACATATTATTAAGACAGTATACGTGGACCATCCCTATGTTATATATATATATATATATATATATATATATATATATAAGTGTGTGTGTTTATGTATAAGTGTAATATTGAATAAGAACGCTCTATACCAGATGTATAGTGTATAAATTAAATGAGAAAATTAATAAAAAACAAAAGTATAATATTTTTTAATTCTTCGAAAGAACATCAGATATCTAAAATGAATTCTGGTTGATGCAATAATATCTATGCAGAAGGAGTTGAAAACACGGAAAAAGTTAACAGTACATATGAAAAAATAGACATTCAGTTCATTTGTAATAAATTTGACTGTCATTTTAAATAAATAATGCAGTTTTAAAGAAAGTGTGAAATACTTTGCTAAGGCAAAAATTTCTCGAATGTACACAAATTTCTGTGTCGTCCAAGATAAGTTTGCTTTAGATTCATCGGAAATTTTTACATTTATTCTCGAATCGATATTTATACCCATCATAATACTATTTGCTCTTTACTCAATCATAGATCTGAGAATTATGATAAAGTCAGACTAGCAGCTAATCTCAAAATTTTCTTTCAATGACTTTTAACTGAGTCAAGTCAGGATTTGCAAGTCTGTACCACATACATCCCCTTCTATGACCATAACGCAATATTTGCATTGAAACTGAGTATGTGAAACTCTCTCGGCAGGTGCTTATTTTCTCTAGTTTCTATGCAGAAAACACGTTCTTTATAAAATGTTACCAAACTGAAAGTATATGTCCGCTATGTAGATGATGTTTTCATTTTAGATGAGAACAAAGTTGCAATGAATAGTCTTAAAACTACATTCGTAAAAACTTCCATCCTCAATATCACATATGAGCTTACCCCACAAAAATACACTTCAATTTTGATGATTTAAAATATACTCAATACTGTCTGTTAATATGTAAAAATATATATCGTTGTTTCATATATATATATATATATATATGGTTAGGTTTTGAAGGTGTTTAATAAAATGAAGGAAGGTAAATAAGTTGTTGGATATCACCTATTTATTATACATTAATATTTCGAGATTAAATTCTCATCTTTGGACTTTTAGAGGGATTTTATTTTGCCCTGCCACTTTCAACAAATAGTCCACCCTGGCTGCTGCTGTTATTGCTGCTGTTAATTTTAGTGTGTGTGTATGTATGCGTGTGTGTGTGTGTGTAAGTGTGCTAGAGCATGTGTGTGTGTGCGTGTGTGTGTGTGTGTGTGTGTGTGTGTGTGTGTGTTTGAGAGTTGGGATCTTTGCGGTCTGATGGCATCAGTCTGCTTTGATATGTCGTTTATCTAAATATGTGTTGACCTGACCAATATATATGATTAATGTAGAAAAGTTTGCACTTAACTGAGTCATGTCGACTTCAAAGTTTCGTGAAGGCACTGTTATGATGCATTCAATCGTCAGAGAAACTTTTGGTTTTGCTATTGTATCCTGCTTTGATTTATTATTTATATGATCCTTGGTTTAACTTGATATTTTTGTATGTCAGTGGGCTACTGGTTGTTATGTGATATTGTTTGCGGTTGGTTTATTTTCTTTTTATTATGCAGGTGGTTGATTTTATTTTATTGCATTATATTGTTCGGTTTAGTGGATGTTCGATTAATTGCTTTATAATGATATATTTTCTATTGTAATTTGTGTTGACTAAATTTTATTGTCTTGATTTCATCTTTTTCTTACTGTGTTAACACACGGATTTTTAAGGTCATAGTTAAATCGTTGTGTTCTTTTGTGGTTTTTTTGTGTGAATTTTTTTTCTTCTAATGGTGATATTATAATTAATATATAATTATATATAGTTATATTATGTTTTATATTATTTGCTGCAATTTTTCTAAATGACCTTCTTGTTTAAGTTGGTAAATACTGACATAATATTTGCCTTCAGATCAAGTTGGTGTTAGATATTATTTTTCTTGAGCTCTCACTCAACTGCACCAAACACAGAATAACAATAGGCAGACTATATAGCCACAGAAATTGTCAGATATCTATGTTTGGGGTCTTCTTCCTTTGAAGCACTATGCAGAGTTCTTTTTTAAAGAAAGAGTGTTATACGTCAGCACTAGCTCCTCAATGAACTTGATTTAGGCTTCTGTGTTGAGTCTGAGGCCCTGTAGGAAAATGAATGGAGCTATAATGTCTCTATCAATAGTAATTACTACAGACACGATGATTCTGACAGTATATTTTATTTTCATCATATTCAGGTCATCTTTGTACACAGAGCAACTTCTTCACAGATCTGAAATTGACATCCAAAAAATGTGAAATGTTCGTATTGGATATTTTAACGCGAATGCATGCCGTTTCAAAATTTCCGGCGGAGAGAATTGCAACACGAGGTTTTTTTCTCACAAACAGTGCCGAATTGATCCTACTATATTGAGTAGTCAGTAAAATTTAAAACAAAGAATACGCACGCGCGAAATTAAAAATATATGGCAGCAACAACTGGCTCATTGAACACCCCTTTCTCTCTCTCTCTATCTCTCTCTGACTATATATATATATATGTGTGTGTATGTGTGTGTGTGTTATAAATTATAATTTAGAACATGTACAAACCACATTCTACAACAAAAATGTACATTTTGTTTCAACATTGAAAGAACAGTCTCTTCAGCTCATTAGTAATAAACGCTTAATACCATCATTACTAACTGCCTGATGAGACATTGTTCTTTCAATGTCGAAAAAAAATAGACACTTTTGTAGTAGATTGTAGTTTGTATATATTCTAAAGTATAATTTGTAATAAATATTCATTGCGCTACTTTTATATTGGATAAATGTTTAAAATTAATGTTTTGAACGTTGCAAATTTTTTCGTTTTTATTCATTTATATATATATATATATATATATATATATGAAACTAACTTTTTTCTCAAATCGCGAAATTATACGTTTTTTAATGGAACAGCATATTTAAATATATCTATTATACAGTATATTTATTTATTAGCATCTACAGAACATCTGCACAATTATTGGCATAATTAAGTCGGATTAATAAATAAAAAAATATCTATTTTTAGTATATTTATGTTTTCTGTACTTGTCATCCTCATATATATATATATATATATATATATATATATATATATATATATATGCCAGGCGTGGAAACTAGATTTTAAAATCTACTTAGCTTGCTTTTTATTTTTTATTTACTTTAACGAAACTCACTCTTTTCTCCTCCACTCTCCTCTTCTTGCATTTTACTTTTGTGTACATAAAGCGAGCAATTACATAGTCTAAGTAAAGGCTTCGTTCTACAAGTGATATTTTGATGTCATATTAGCTAAAATGTTTCCGTCTAATTCTACGCTTTTGGAATTAAATCACGTAATAACTTTGGACAACCTTTTCATTTGGACCATTTAGGAGTGTACTTACTTCCGCTCATTTGACATGCAAACTACTTTACTAAAATGGCTGCACAGCTACTGGGAAAAATGTAACGAACAGACGCCATTTTAAAATCAACTCAAATCAACTTAGGTCTTATTATATACATTTCCATTATGGCCAACTCCAAAGTGAAATATTATTTTTTTGCCAGTGATATTTTATTGTAGATTTACTTGTTCGGTTTTGGCAGTTTCCAACGAATTGTTTTTCTTGGGCTCAATTTATTTTTACTTTAACTATAAAAACTTTTAAGTTTCCCATATGAACTTTCCGAAGAATATCATATTAGTCACAAGTAAACGTCAATCGGTTGCCTAGAATATTTTACGTAAAGAACAAAATAAACTTCCGTTTTTGAAACAATGCAATGCAATTGGCAATCCTCTTATTTCCAGAAATAACTCCCTTTACTTTATTCTTTTTATTTTTGTGCCTATAAAAAAACTAATATTCCGTTATATGTAAAACAATATCACTCAAGTAAATATCCGGATTGGAATGTCTGTCAGATATCAAAGTATGTGTGTGCTTTACCAAGTAGATGTGTATTCTGTAAAAATAGTTTGTGCGCACACACATGCACACACGCACACACACACAAAAACACACAAACACATACACACACACAAAACACACAAACACACACACACACTATATATATATATATATAACTGTGTGTTTATGTTTGTGTGAAGGATTCAAACAATAAAGCAGCTCAAAAATGAAACGGAATTCGACAGTATGATAAGATAGATAACAAGTAGAAATGTTTATCACTTTAACATATTTGATATTTATTAAAGCATCGTCAGAGATTAAGAATTATCTTCGGTTTAATGCACGTGATACGTGACTGTCCAATGAGAATTGAAGCAAACAAAATTGAAAATACAAAAGTTTCTGACTTTTTGTCTCTTTTCTCTCAGATTCTAATGAAGCTTTTATAAAAGTATAACATGTTAGACAGATATGCGTTTCCTATATCTTCCTTATATATATATATATATATATTAAAATACTTTAATCCAAATGGAAAAGTAGGAAGGTAAATACAAAAAACCTGATCCTAATTAATATATATTAGTCATCTACATACAACCCCGTTTTGCTGTATCACAGCTCATCAGTATGACTAGACATATCCACTTGCTTCTGGCCGGGATCGAAACTCGACTGGTTTAGTGTCAGTCGGAATCTCTACTCACTGAGCCATCGGCGCATGGGGTCAAAGAAAGGACATTTTAACGTCTTGTATGTAAGCAGTGTATACAGACGCCATATATATATATATATATATATATATATATATATATATATATATATATATATATATATATATATATATATATACTAGAGTCTTTCATTGTTTTCGAGGTATACTTTACATTTTGTATGAGGATCAAACAGTCAGGGTTCTTTTAACCAAAAGTCAGACTACCCACACATATCATTTTATGATAATAGTACCGAACGCAATCGCCATTCTACGACCCTAAGAAAATCTCAGCTGAAGTAAACAAGGCGTACCTTGAAAGACCAAGCATTCAGTTTCGTTGCAACCAATTTCACCAGATACCCCTTCTCTCAATCCCCTTCGAACCGCGAGGGAGGTGCTTCTGCCCAAATGTGTGGGCTTCTCTGTCGAACAGACATGTCCATCAATTTCACGGGAATTCACTCATCATTCTCTTTGACTCACAGTCTATATCTGTCACTACCATCAGGTTAAAGAGAGTGAATAAGAATAGAAGAGGACGATCCTGATGTTCGGGTGCACTTTGGGACAAAACAGCGCATGCAGGAGCGCGCACGCGCACACGCACGCACGCACACACACACACACACACACACACACACACACACACACACACACACACACACACAGAGGCGCACACCCCATATATATATATATATATATATATATATATTGTAACTAAGTTGTTGAACTCTTACGTTTATTTACCTTTTTGTTCATGCATTTACTTTTATAAAGAGTGCTCGATACAAATGTAGAGCGTTATACTGTAATGGTTGTTACAATGTTTTTAAATTCATAGTATCACTACACAAAAAATTGTCATGTTTCGAAGCCAGCCCATTATGTTTTGGCTTCATCCTCAGGTGAATTTTTAGAAATGAGAATTATCTAGTTGAAAAGACCGTTTATTTGTGTTGGATTTGTTATTTTTGGGTGTTAGAGGGGTTGGACTGTATTTTGAGTTCCGTTGACCTTTTTACTGGTCATAGGGTCAAGTGTTTGTTTTTGGCAGAGTTCATGATAGGTTAATCTATTAATCCTGGTGGTGCTGGCGCCTAGCTTGTTTGGTTTACGGGTTTGTCGGTGTTGTTTTGTTTTGGGGTGGTTTTCTCCTTAATTTAATGTATGTTATTTCATATTGGGGTGTGTGCTTTTTCTTGTTTTTTTCTCTTTTGTTTTTTTATAAAATATACCTTTTTCAAAATATATCTTTCATAAAAAAGTATAGGGGTTGGTAGGGGTTGTTTTGTTTTGGGGTTGGTTTCTCCTTAATTTAATGTATGTTTTTTTTTTGTATTGGGGTGTGTGCTTTTTCCTGTTTTTTATTATTTCTTTTTATAAAAAATATTCTTTACAAAATATATCTTTCATAAAAATATTTTATAATATTCTATAATATTAAGCTATTTTATAATATTATAAAATATAACATTTCATAATATTCAAGAAATATATTTATTTTATAAAATCTATCCTTTATACAACTTATTTTATAAATATAAAATATATTTTTTATTAATTAACTACTATTCTGTTGCAACTGCATTATTTTTGTTGGTATTGTATAGGGTTTGTTTTGTTTTGGGGAGGTTTCTGGTTGTCATTTTTTTGTTACTTAAATTTTAGCGAGAAATATTTAAGATGTTTGCATATTACTGCTAAGTCGTCTCTACGGTTTAGTAAATCTTAGCTGTTAGGGTACTGGAGAATGTGTACAAAATGATTTTTCTGTTTCTACTTTTCTTGTTAGGGTTGTTGTTTGTTATGTATTGGATGTCTTTGTTTCTGTGGCCGTAGAGAGCTTTGTGTTTGTTGAATATTTCTTTGTTGGACGAGTTTTGGCTGATTCTATGTTCTGTGCGAGAGGGAATATGTTTGATAATACTAGGGGGTTTGAATTTGGGCGGTTTAACTTTGGGTGGATGTATAGTGGGTATACATTGGGTTTTATGTATGGTTTGTAATTGTTGTTGACTAAATCTAGTGTGATATCAAGGAAGTTTGCTACTTTTAAATTTGTGTTGACTATAACTTTTAGGTTTAAAACTTTGAATTCTCTATATATTAGTTTTCTGATATTGTCTGTTTTAAAGTGTGTGGAGTTTTTTACTATCATTAGACCGTCGTCTCTATATAGCCCTATGTCCTGTGTGTTAATGTCTTGGTGAGCGGTGGAATAAAAATAAATGTGGATAGTGCTCTACCTAGATGGGAGTTATATATTGTAACTAAGTTGTTGAACTCGTAGGTTTATTTACCTTTTTGTTCATGCATTTACTTTTATAAAGAGTGCTCGATACAAAGCTCTCTACAACAAGTCATTAAAAGAAAGCAGCTACAGAAACAAAGACATCCAATACATTACAAACAACAATCCCAACAAGAAAAGTATAAAGAGAAAAATCATTTGGTACACACCTCCTTTCAACCAACTGATCAACACCAAACTAGGACAGAAGTTCCTGAACTTTTTTTTTAATCATCTCACCCCAAGCAAGGCATTCCACTGCCACTATAGCGCAGGGGGTTACACAGGGCGATAGACGAGTTAGGATGTACATAGACGGAGAGTTGGAGAGAATGGGAAGGTTAGTGTGTTAGGAGATATCTATTGACCTTACATTTAAACTCCTGGAGGCTATAGCCGTCGGGGAAGCCAGCATGAGGGAGGAAATTCCACAGGCGGGAAGTGCAAGAAAAGAAGCTGTTGGAGTAGAAATTGCGGTTACATTTCATCGGTTTCCCTGTAAAATTATGGGACCTAGTTGCCAATCTAGTATCTCGTGCGAACTCACACCTAGGGGGCACCAGTGATTTAAGTTCATCAGAGCAGAAGACATGAAAGTATTTGTAGAAGAGACACAGGGAAGCCACGTCACGCCGGTGAGAGAGTGACTGCAGTCGGTCAACTAAGTCGGTATCACTCACATTACAGATTCTTCGCTGTATTTTGTCAAGAAGCCCGAGGAGAATAGCAGGGGCACCCGACCAGATGTGGCAACAATATTCAATACATGGGCAGATGGTAGATTTGTATAAGTGCAGGATAATTTCAGGCGGAAAGAATTTCAGGCCCTGCACAGAGAGCCAACTTTCATGGCAGCGGATTTAGCAATGGATTCGACGTAGTCATTCCACTTGAGGTCCGCTGAGAGTGTCAGGCCAAGCAGGCGTAGTGTTTTACTCTCTGGGAGACATGCCTGTTCCATGCTAATGGGAGGGAGGTGCGGTCGTCTGTGGTGGTTAATTGACAGCAGCTTCGTTTTGGAAGAATTGAATTTTACGAGCCATTTCCTACCCCAATCCACCACGGATTGGAGGTCCTTTTCAAGCTCAGCAGCGAGGTTCGCCTTATCGTCAACATCAGATTTTTGATCGAGGCGAGCGTATACTGTGGTATCGTCGGCGTACATACCTAATTGTGATCTTATGGCATCGGGGAAATCATTGATGTAGATTAGAAAGAGCGTAGGACCTAGGATAGAGCCCTGGTGGACACCCCCGTTTGTAGGGTAGTTTTGGGAGGCATGTCCATTTAAAACCACCTTCTGAGTGCGGTTGGATTGGAATGACTGGATAACAAATGTCCAGTAATGCCGTAGCTTCGCAGTTTTCGTAGAAGCCGCCATGTCATATTCTGTCGAATGCTTTGGAGATATCCAGAGCGACAGTTCGAGCTTCACCATTCTTGTCGAGAGCCTGCTATATATACTCGGTGATGGTCGTTAGCATATCAGCAGTAGACCTGGTGAAGCGGAAGCCATACTGTTTGTCCGATAGGAGCCCGTGGGCCTGAGATGCTGAACGACCTCGGCTTCGAACACTTTGCCGAAGGTCGGAAGAAGGCTGATAGGACGGTAATTAGCGGAGTCCGATGGTTCCCCAATGTTCTTGAATATTGGAACCACAGAAGACTTCCAAAAGGCAGGAAGGCAGGAGGAAGATAGGCAGAGGTTGTAGAGCTTAGAAAGGACAGAAGAGAGTTCAGCGGCACATTTCTTCAAGACTATGATTGGGATTCCGTCCCCACCACTCGCTTTGTGAGGGTCAAGTTTTGATATTATGCAAAAATCAGCAAGGGCGTGATGTGGACATCATTCAATTGGACCTCAGTTCTAGATGGGAAAACGGGTGTCTGGATTCCAGACGAATCCAGACACGAATTGGTCGAGAATCTACGGGCAAAGCATTCAGCCTTATCCGCTGAGGAGGTGAGAACCCCAAACTCGTTGATTAGTGGGGGTATTGAGAACTCTTGTTGAGCACGCTTTTACAGAGGCGCCAGTAGTCTTTTGCTCCGAACTCAGAGGATGCTATGCGCTGCTTCATTCTGGCAGCAAATATCATCTTAGCTTCGTTAAGTATCTTTTTACACTTATTACGAGCTGAGGTGAAAAGGCGCCTGTTTTGGTCCGACGCTTGGCTACGATAAAGCCGGAAGAAGTGATTCCGGTGGGCAATGGCGGCCGAGCAAGCGGGCGAGAACCAGGGAGATGAATGGGATTTCAGCTGAAATTTCCTGGCAGGGATGAAAGCATTAATGTCAGCCTTAACCCAGGAGGAGAACTCTAATGCAAAGTCTTCGACGGGAAGACTAAAAGCATTGTTCCAAGGTACGTCGCAGAGGAAGTCACGGAACGAATCCCAGTCTGCTCTTTGATAGCAGTAAGATATACTGCTGGTCTGGGTTTCTTTTGGGTAGGTGTGGAGTGGAACGAGATGTTGACAGAAACTACGGCGTGGTCAGAATTCCCGAGAGGGCAGAGCTGTCTGGTGGTGCAAGAATTTGGGGTGGAAGTGAAGCAGAGGTCTAGTAGCTAGTCCCTTCCATTAGGGCTATTGGAGAAACGCGTGGGAAGTCCACCACTTGCGTGAGGGATTGGGAGATTGAAAAATTAAAGGTGTGGACAACAGCAGTGTCTGTTACAGAGTTTTCGAGCCATTAGTGTGGTGCATGTTAAAGTCACCAAACACGAAAATATGGGCAGATGGGTGAGAAAAAATGGCCTTGTCAATATTGTCAGAGATGCTGTCATGTACTTAACAGTCAGAGGAGGAGGGGGAGCGGTAGAGGAAGGAGAGATAGCTAACGGAGCTTAGAAGTTAGACACGGAAGCACATGAAAGACTTGTCCAGGGATTCAAGAGATGTTACTCTAGCTAGGGGGAGGTGTTCGCTGACATATACACCAAGCCCATGCATATGGACGTTGGAGGTCTTCCTGAAGAGGGGAAGGTAACCAGGAACATAGAACTCAGAGGAGGGGATAGACAGGTCAAGGTTAGTTTCACACTGGGCTAAGATATCAGGTGAGTTAGTTTGGAGAAATGATTCTACGTTAGAAAGGTTACTGCGAATACCACGAATGTTAGTGAATGTGACACAGAGAGGTTTGGGCGTTTTCCGAGTAGCTGGTTTGAGTTTGGTATGTTGTTTTTTTTTTCATGGTATTTTGGTTGAAGAGAGAGGTCTAGGGTAGAATCAGTCGGTCACTATTCGCAGCATGTGAGGAATGGAGACTGGCGCAGCCTGCAACATAATATGGCTTCACGTTGACCACCGGAGGTTCGTGAAGTGACGCCCGTCCATGCGCGATATGTCACCCCGATATTATTCAACTGTTGATCAGAGCAGCCTCTCAAGTCGCTACGCAAGTGTTCGGGCTCCTAACTACCAGTCGGAAGCAGCAACCAGGAAACTGCCAACCCGGTACCCTCAGAATGGAGAGACATTGCCACCATAGTCAATAACTGCAAAGAGTTTCCAACTGAACTAACACTGAGACCAAAGGAAGAAGTAGAAAACCAGGAACTCCTTCCTAGACAAGAAACAAGGTGATCACCTCTACTCCTGTTCAAAAGAAGGGGGTGGAGTGTGAAACCGGACGATAGTAGTTACTATCTATTCCAATTTTTAAAAAAAGTGGTGAGATAACTAAGTTTTAACTTAGTTAAATTCCAAAGAAATTTCTTTGCAAAAAAGTACAAATACATTCGTTCAAATGACCAGAGAATTAAGCAAAAAAATTAAAAAAACAAAAACAAATAAATACGTACATAATAATTTAGCGAGTTTCAACGATAAAAAATAAGTAAATCCTTCCAACCCATGATTTCAAAGCCATTTGAAAACATAAAGTTTATTTTTTCATTCTTGGCGTGGGTAAATCAGTGAGTGGAGGGGAGTAACGCAAGTGAAAAGAAAAGAATTAAAAAACATTTCCCAACAAATATCTCCCTCAGTAAAATCTTCAGCAAAATACACTCAAACTTAGCTTCAGCTGCAAAAACAACCTAGAAAAAATCATAAATAACCATAACAAATATATCCTAAATCAGCACGTAAACCAAAATAAAACCGGCAACCAAAACACAACCAAACCCAACAACGAAAATATGTGTAATCGTAGAAACCCTAGCAAATGCCCACAAAAATAAATGCAAAACAACCCCAATAATCTATCAATGCAACATAACATCCATCGAAAATCTAACCATAAATAAATTGTATGTCGGATCAACTAAGAATACTTTAAAGAAACGCTGGTACTTGCACCTAACCACATTTAAAAACAGCTTATACCGAAACCAAACATCCCTTTCCACATACTTTTGGAATCTGAAGGATTAAAAACAGAAACGCAAAGTAAAATGGAAAGTCCTAGAAAAAACTAGAACTTGCAACTCACTTAATGACATCTGCCCTTTATGTCTAAGTGAAAATCTACACATTTTCTAGTACTCTAACAGCAACGATTTACTAAACCGTAGAGACGAATTAGAAGTAATATGCAAACATCGAAAATATTTCTCACTAAAATTTAAGTAAACAAAAAAAAAACTACCAGAACCCCCCAACAAAGAAAACAAACCCTAGACAATACCAAGAAAAAATAATGCAGTTGCAACAGAATAGTAGATAAATAAATAAAAAAATATATTTTATATTTATAAAATAAGTTGTATAAAGGATAGATTTTATAAAATAAATATATTTCTTGTATATTATGAAATGTTATATTTTATAATATTATAAAATAGCTTAATATTATAGAATATTATAAAATATTTTTATGAAAGATATATTTTGTAAAGAATATTTTTTATAAAAAACAAAAAATAAAAACAGGAAAAAGCACACACACCAATACAAAAACCATACATTAAATTAAGGGGAAACCAACCAAAAAACAAAACAACACCTACCAACCCCTATACTTTTTTCTGAAAGATATATTTTGAAAAAGGTATATTTTATAAAAAACAAAAAATAAAAAAACAAGAAAAAGCACATACCCCAATACAAAATAACATACATTAAATTAAAGAGAAACCAACCCCAAAACAAAACAACACCTACCAACCCCAAAACAAAACAACACCTACCAAGCCCTAAACCAAACAAGCTAGGCGCCAGCACCACCAGCCCTTTCTAGATTAATAGATTAACCTATCATGAACTCTGCCAAAAACAAACACTTGACCCTAATACCAGTAAAAAGTCAACGGAACTCAAAATACAGTCCAACCCCTCTAACACCCAAAAATAACAAATCCAACAAAAATAAACGGTCTTTTCAACTAGATAATTCTCATTTCTAAAAAGAATCCCCTGAGGATGAAGCATAAACCGAATGAGCTGGCTTCGAAACATGAGAATTTTTTGTGTAGTGATACTATGAATTTAAAAACATTGTAACAACCTTTATAGTATATAGGAAAATTTTAAAAACAGAAGCCACTTCTGCAATTTACATATTACTTTTAAGTCATGGACTCCGTTCTCTTGCTTACTGGCGTGTGTTAAAATCACGTTAACACGTGAAAATCTCAGTCACGCACCGACAGATATTTCTTCCTTATATATATATATATATATATATATATATATATATACTAGCAGTATAGCCTGGCGGTAACACGACACAAAACCTAGCTAAGGACACTCGCAGACATTGATAGTACAACTGTGTCAATTTTCAAGAAAATCGGTTCAGCCGGTTCGGAGTCTATAGGTAACGGATACACACAGACACAGACACACACACACACACACACATAGAAACAAAGTTCCATTTATAAATAAGTTTATATATATATATATATATATATATATATATATATATATATATTGATATATTTTCTAGACATATGCTATTAAATATAAGAGACAATGAATGTCTATTATGTTTAATCATGAGCCGTTCTAAACGTCGTATTTTTGCTATAATTTCAGTTTAAAAAAAAAACAAAAAATTTTTGGATAATTATTTATTGGTTTTCTTCTAAGCTTTCGGCTCACATGAGCCATCTTCAGAGAGCTAGTTTAAACTGAAATATTATAAAATCCACCATCACCGACGATTTTATTTTGTGTTGACATAAAACTCCGCTTGGCAACGGCAATAGTTACCAAAAATAATAAACGCAGTTCTTAAGTTTGCGATGCGGTTTTATGACGTCACACCGCGGAATAGCGCGAAATGACAACAAAACCATCTAGTCAAATGCAATGTAATATGTTATTTCCTGTTTTAAAGTTGATTTTATTGAGTGTTGGTTGTTTTGATTTGATGTACATGGCCTCCAATATCTGCAGGTTCCTCTTACTGTGTGTATGAGTAAGGATCACCGTATTGTTGACCAAAATCTGTCTAATATTACCTACATGTTTATGTTTTTCAGAGAAATGTTGTTTAATAGTACTCTGATCAGAAAGATGACATGTAAGTCTACGGGAGAGCGTGGTTGTGGTAAAACCAATATATGTACTAGGTTTTTGATTAGTATCAGAGATGCAATCTCTGAATGGGCATGTAAATTGGTACACTACATTGGTTTTTTGTAAAGAATTTAGTTTAGTGCCTGTTGGGTTATTATAAACTATGAGGTCAATTGTTTTAAACTTTTTATAATATATAATGAGTTTAATTTGATTATTACTTTCAACTGGTTTAACATTTCTACGTATTATGTTTTTGAGAGTTTTTTCATCTTGTTTATAATTATGTATTTGGTTGCAATAGTATAAGTTAATAGTGTTATGTTTATTTTGATGTAAACCATTATTATTAATATTATCATTATTGTTAGAGCTATTGTTAATTTTGTTCAGATACATTTTAATTTGTTGATCAATAACGGAGTTAGGAAATCTATTATGGACTAGTGTTTGCTTAATGTTGTGTAATTCTTTATAAAATATAGATTTGGAAGAAGATATCATTTGTGTGCGTTGAAGTAAGTTTTTTATAACAGCTAACTTATATCGTTGGGGACATTCACTATTATAATTAAGAAGACACGAATTTATGCTAGTTGGTTTCCTATATAGAGAAGTAGTAAATTTATGTGTGCTAGAATCAATGAATATATCAAGGAATGGGAGTTTGTTATTAATATTAAGTTCTAATGTAAATTTGAGGACAGAGTGACTTTCAAATTTGTTTTTAAGATATTTAATTTGATCGATATTCTTAGCTAAAACAAAGATGTCATCTATATATCTTACATATATAGAGGGTTTATTGTTGTCATTAATTATTTTATTTTCTAGATTTGCCATATAATAATTAGAAAAGAGGGGACCTAAAGGAGATCCCATCGCAATACCATCTATTTTTGTATAAATATTGCCTAAGGGATCGTGAAAGGGTACTTGTGTGGTGCATGCTAATAATAGTTTTTTTTAATATAGTGGGTTTAACATTGATTGATGGGAGAGTAGCATGGTTGTATACATCACGGATAATGATGTCAATTGTTTCATGGACGGGAACATTTGTGAATAAGTTTTGAACATCCAAAGATGCAATCATTTGATTATTAGGTTTTACGGAATGGAGAATCTGTAAAAATTCGTCCGTGGAGTTAATGCTATATTTACCAGGAAGATAGGGAGTAATTAGTTTGTTAAGTGTTTTGGAAAGGTTATATATTGGTGTGGGTATTTGAGAAATGATAGGTCGGAGGGGATGATCTTTTTTATGGATTTTTACATTTCCATAAAGGTAGCCGGGCTGATAATCACCTATAATCTTTTGAAGTTTATAGGATCCTATTTCAGCATTGTTTGCAGTAATAAGTTTATTAATATGTTTTTAAGTTGGGTTGTGGTATTACAAGTTAATTTTTTAAATTTGTTGTGATCGTCGAGAATGGCCTGTAATTTGGAGTGATATTCCTGTCTGTTTAAAATAACAAAAGTATTGGTTTTATCGGCACGTCGGATAACAATATTTTTGTTATTTTTGAGATGTGTGGCTGCTTTTATGAGAGGCATATTTATAATATCATTAGGATTTTTATGGTAACGGTGTTTGATTGATTCAGCTTTGAGTAATTCTTTTAAGCCTACCTGTGTAGTAATATGGTTGTCCTGTTCGAGTTGAAGTATTTGTTGGTATAAAGCTTCAATTTGAATTTGTTTAAACATTGAATTAGGTTTCTGTGCGACATGAAAATTTGGTCCGAGATTAAGGAATTCTATTTCATCTGGAGTAAGTTGGTAATCCGATAGGTTAATGAAGTTGTCATTAATGTTTGGTAAGAGTATTTTTCCTTTATATAATTTGTTTAGCTTTTTTTGGATGACTTGTTTATGGGATTCATGTTCCTTTTGTGTTGTATTGTATAATAAATCCAATATTTCCTTGAATTTTTCACTTGTGGTAGAAGACTGTAAAATTTCTTTGATGTGTACAATTTCAGTGTTGATTTCTTGTAATTCCTGTTTGGCTGTGTGCATTTGACGTTTTATGAGGTTCCATTGCAATTTCTTAGCGGTGGGATCATTTAATGCTGCGGCATCATGTAACTTAAATTTAGTATATCGAGGCAGCAAGTAATTTTCTAGACATATGCTATTAAATATAAGAGACAATGAATGTCTATTATGTTTAACCATGAGCCGTTCTAAACGTCGTATTTTTGCTTTAATTTCAGTTGAAAATAAAGACAAAAATTCTCCAACATTTGGATAATTATTTATTGGTTTTCTTCTAAGCTTTCGGCTCACATGAGCCATCTTCAGAGAGGTAGTTTAAATATATATTGATATATGTATATATATTTAGAGAGAAATAGATAGATAGATAGATAGATAGATAGATAGAGAGAGAAATAGATAGATAGATAGATAGAGAGAGAAATAGATAGATAGATAGATAGATAGATAGATAGATAGAGAGAGATAGATAGATAGATAGATAGATAGATAGATAGATAGATAGATAGATAGAAAATAGATAGATAGATAGATAGATAGATAGATAGATAGATAGATAGCATGAGATTAGATTAAGATAGATAGATAGATAGATAGATAGATAGATAGATAGATAGATAGATAGATAGACTGACTGAGATTAGATTAAGATAGATAGATAGATAGATAGATAAGTAATAATCAATTTGAAATGCTTTACACTTAATTGAATAGTATAGTTTTATTCAGGCCGACTACAAAATTATTTCCGTGAAGGTCTTCTTGTGAAGTTTTCGTTCTTTCAGTATTTTTTTCTCCTGTTTCTTAATGGTAACCGACTGCGTAATAATCTTCTGTCCCGTCAGTTACGTCTCCTTCGGGACATGATCGCCAAAGCGTGTACCACGTATTGCACTTAACTGACAGAACAACACTTGTATTACTCAACTATTCAAAACAAAACCAAATCTATAATAATTCCGAGGCTTCAAACGAGCTGTAAATTGTTGATAATCCCTAGAAAACAAAGTAAACGATCAATAAATTTCTAAAAAAATAACAACTAATCTTTTTTTCTTTTACACTCTGATTATTTTCCACATTTTCTTGATATTATTTCGAAAATCAACTGCTGAACTGCTTCAGTTCAGACCCAATCGCTGAAATATTGTGCAAATTACAAAAAAGATTGAATACACTTTTCCAGGTTATTCAGAGCCAAGTCATATTTTCAAATAGTCATAATAATTATAAGTCAATAATTATTTTTCCTATATAAGTAATTATACTAGTAATACTAATTAATCCATAACTAGGAGTAATGTGTTGGATTCTTACCTTTATCATGGTCATTTGCGAGCAAGTGTATATAACGGAACCGAGTTGATTTGGAACTCGGTCGTCCATTTTACAATTCCGAGCCATTATTACATAACACAAACTTTAAAAGACCCTAGAACAAGAACAAGTTGCTATTCATCTAGATAGAGACACTGCATAACATCGATGATCGTACGAGAACCGGGTTATACAGACATAAAACATCACTGAATTATTCCCGGGCCTGATATATAGATGGCACCACTAATAAAAAAGATTATGTGATTTGTCTGAAGCACTAATCTTCAAATGGGACGTGACAGAGTTTAGGTTCATTTGGATTATCATTTTAGAAATTACAGCTATTCAAGTGAAGCCACTTGCAAATGTTCAAAACAATAGAAAAATCTGAATTTAGTGTTGATAAACCATTGGTTTCTGATAGAAAAATACTGTTCAAGCAAAGCAATGAAATTGTAAGTGTTATTCGGACTGATCCGTTGAAAGGAAAGGTTATGAGGTGGTATGCTGACATTAAACGCAGTCGTACATTTACAAATGATGCTAAACGCTCAGGTCGCCTAAAATTGACAGTTGCCGCGGAAAACATAAACACAATCTACAAACTACTTTTGGCTGATCGTAAATGGAAAATGCGTGAGATAACAGAAGGGTTGAAAACATCAAAAGACGGTGTATGAGGAAGCTGTCTTCAAAGTGGTTGACGCATTTGTTCACAGTCGATCAAAAACAACAACGCGTCGACGATTCAGTGTTTTGTTTCCATTTGTTTCAACGCAACAAGTTTTTGCGTAAATATTTAAACAATCTAGGAAACATGAATACACGACATCAAGTCGTATTGGAATCTGCATGCAGCTGAGTAGACAGCAGCAGGTGAAATCCGTGTAAAGCGACCATAGACGCAATGATCATCAGGCAAGTTTTCGGCCTCCGTATTACCTTGATTACCTCCATCGATTACCTTGAAAAAAGAAGAACCCGATTACCCTGAAAAATGAAAAACGATCAATAGCAAATTTTAGATAGCATCACTGTTGCATTTGAGGGAAGAAATCGTTTAAAACGGCCACAAGTGAAAAATAAAGCTGTGGTTTTTCCTCAAGACATCGTGTCAGAAGTCGAGTGCAACGATGACAAAACTACACGAATTCCACTTTCGCATCCACCCTATTGTACAGATCAACGATTACCGGCTGTTTGCAGAACCCAAAAGAATGCACCAGGGAAAGAGATCTGACTCCAATGAAGAAGTGATATCGGAAACATGTGTATTTTGAGGCCAAAAACAAATCGTTATAGAAAATAGGCATCGAAATATTAGAGACACATTAGAATCAGTGTATAATCCGAGAAGGCGACTATGCTGATGAATAGATTTGAACTTTAGCTAAAACTTTTGTTTCGTTACTTAGACCCAGAATGTATTTAGTAATGTATTTATGAAACTACCTCTTTGTACACGGGAAAATGATCTTGGGTAATCATGTCTCGAAATTTACTGGGCAGTAGTTTACCATCACTTTCTGCGGTAGAATGTTGCTAACCAAAAAACCTAATATGTTCTGCCATTTAATTAATAGCTGGAGGGAGTAGAGACGGATTAATATATTTTCGAATGGTATTTTTTCATAATCAATTCAATTGGAATTCGAACTCGACTTGAAACAACTCGATATCCACTGCATCAAAACGCATTAGATACAGACATTGCATAACATCGGTGATTGTTCAAGAACCGGGCTATGCAAACACAACACATAACTCAATAAGTCCTGCGAGAAAAGAAAACATTTTAATACACTTAAAAATAAAAGAAAACAATAGTCAGAATTAGTGAATAGAATATAAAAACATGTCAAAAACAAATTATTTTTACAATATTGAGAGCGTGAAAGATTCTGCTGCTGATAATGACTGTATCTAAATTTGGTATGCTTGGCTAGGCAGTATCAAAAACACTTACGTTTCAAAATGACCTGGGAATATACTATTTTTCTCAATGGTGACACCAATTGCTATTTATTAAACGTAGCGTTTTTAATTTTTTTAAATGTTAAGATAAAATCGAAATAGGTTGGTGTATATGCAAATATTATCTGTAAGTGAAACTGGCTTTGAGAAATTGTTCTTTTCCAGTTTCCAATAAACAGAATTTATTTTGTGGATATTTACGCAATTATCTAACCCGTCAATGAGATAACGTATGACTTCAGACGATAACACAATTTGAAACGGATAAACATTAGAGAGTTCCGAAGCTGTGAAATAATTACTGCCACTTAATTCTCGAAAATGACCCACGAGAAATCTTTAAAGTGAAGGTGGGAATGAGAGCAGAGAATTATCTTTGGAGAAGGTGTTTGAATGTCTTTTTCAAATATTTTTTAAAGATAATTAGGAAATATTTTTGTTTTGCTGGTATTTCTTTAACATTTAATCAATGTGTATAATATTTTTTATCACTGGGGTTAATTCAACAAATCGGCAACATTACCGAAATATTCTTTACGCTTAGACTTATAAATAATTGAGGGAACTTTAGATTATTAAGAAAAACAACGGTTATCATTCAGACTGATTTTCCTCAATAACGTGCATAATATTTTTCTATTATATCACACATAAAGTAAGGATAAGAAAGTTATCAGATTAGTACTAAGTGATTGGTTTCAAGTCGAGATTATTCCATATATATATATATATATATATATATATATATATATATATGTGTGTGTGTGTGTGTGTATTAGTCCATATATATATATGTATTTAGAGAGAGAGAGAAAGAGATAGAGAGACTTAGACAGACGCACACACACACACACACACATATATATATGTATATATATATATGTATATATATATATATATATGAACATATGCGTATAGATACATAAATATAAATGTACACACACCTGTATATACACACAGACATATATATATATATATATATATATATATATATATATATATGCACATGAAAGTTATATATATGTATAACTTTTAAGTGCATATGTATATGTGTCTCTGCGTGTATATACATGTGTGTTTACACACACAGACATATATATGCATATGCACATACAAGTTATATATATATATATATATATATATATATATATTATATATATATATATATATTGATGTTATATTTTTATATTTTTGAGTTAGGTCTATATCAGGGTCATGGATTAATGTTATCCCCAATTCCAATGGACTTATGAAACTAGAATTCGCAAAAAAAATAATTAAAGCCCTACATTACCTCGGTTTTAAGGTTGAAGTTACTTCTAATCTTAAAATTATAAACTATCTTGATATCACCCTTAATTTAAACGATGGATCCCAGCTGCCTTTTCTCAAGGAAAAAAGTCTTCCCACTTATATTAATATCTTATCCAACAACCCCAAAAATATTATAAAACAGATACCCAATAGAGTAAATACTAGGATTAACCGTTTATTATCTAACATTAAGACTTTCAATGCAAGTAAATATATCTACAATAAGGCCCTTCAAAAATGCGGATTTAAGAACAAATTTATGTATAATAAACCTACAATAGACCCCGAATCATCTAAAACTAAAAATAAAAAAAGGAAGAAAAAGAAAGATAATTCTCCATAGTCTAAACTAACTAATATAAATATTGGTAAATATTTTTTCAAATAAGTAGACAAAAATTTTAATAACAATAATCCTCTACGAAAACATTTTAATAGAAAAACTCGAAAAATCAGCTACTCATCTACCTCAAATATAGACAACATTATAAATTCTCACAATAGGTAAATTCTAAAGAATCTATGAAATACTGACTCTGAGTCCGGAATTTTAAATAAATGGAATTGTAGCTCCGTGGATGCCTGCCCGGTGGAGGTCAAATGTAAAGCCACACAGGTAATTTATGCAGCTCACATTTCACCATCCAACAACAAGAATAATTACCGGACTTATATTGGTATGTCCGTGGGACCTTTTAAGCAGAGATATTACAATCACAGGTATTCGTTTTCGAACCTAGATCAAAAATACCAGACAGCCCTTTCACGGAGATTCTGGAAAATGAAGGAAGAAAGGCTGAACCCTGAAATTAGCTGGAGACTGATAGGTTCAGCCCGAATTCCGAGGAATTTTCGTGATAGATGCGATCAGTATCTGCAAGAAAAAAATTCTAATATAAAAGTACCCAAACCAGCGCCTACTCCTAAATTTTAGAAAGGAAATCATTACTAAGTGCTGCCATTGAGCGAAATTTGTGAACATTTAACTTTTAAATTCTAATTTTAGTTTTTAAGAGAATAAATAAAAATCTAATTGTTTTTGAGAAATTAATTTAATTTTTAAATAGTAATTTTAACCCCTCTAACTTCCTCTTCCTGCCTCTTTTGATTATCTACCTTTATAAAAAATGGATACATTTACTAATTTAACCCCAGCAAGTATATATATATCTTTTCCACCACATAAATTTTATTAATTTTTATAAATTTTTTCAAAATATTTTAGAATTTTTTAAAATTAAATTGTTATTTTTTTATTATTTTTATTTTATTTTAATTTTTTATTTCATTTATATCTAGATTTATCATTAATTAGATAAATTTAATTAAATTTAATTAAATCATATTTCTGCTTTTCCCCTAAATATGTTTTTTCTAAAAATCTTTTTTCTAATACTTTAACCCATTTATAAACGCTAGTTGGGTTTGACACGTATTGAGCGTCGCTAAAATATGGAATTTTTTCTTTTTTTCTCTTCTTTTTCTTTATCCTTCTTACCCCTCCCCACCTTTTCCTTTTCCTTCTGTTTTGTTTAACACAATTCTCAATTTAACACCACTTTCTATTCCATCCTTTAACACCTTTCCCTTTGTAAAGCTAGACAAAGCCAAATTTTCCAATTTTTTGAAGATATTACATTTAAATCTATTCATCCCCTTCCTAAATATACCTTTTCAACACATACTATTTTATTCTTTCAGGGATAGTTTTATACATTTACACTTCTTGCATTGTTCGGACAATTGTCTTGATCTTTGTTTTCATATTCACGACGTTTAAGCCGTTATTTTTTTTAATCATTTCGCCCCAAGCAAGGCATTCCACTGCCACTATTGCGCTTGGGGCTACATAGGGGGAGGTAAATACGAAGAGTAGTTAGATATAGGAAATATCAGAAGGTGGGTGATAGATAGTTGTGTAGGTGGGAAGAGTGTTTGAAAGAATGGAAGTTAGTTTGTTAGGAGGTATATATTGACCTTACATTTAAACTCTTTCAGATTGTAGCCGTCGGGGAAGCAGTCATGTGGAAGAGAATTCCACAGTCGGGAAGTGCGATAAAAGAAACTGTTGGAGTAGCAGTTGCGGTTGCATTTTATTGGTTTCATTGTAAAAGGGTGGGATCTAGTTGCTAATCTAATATCTCGTGCAAATTCGAACCTAGGGGGCACCAGTGATCTAAGTTCATCGGAGACACAGGGAGGCCACGTCGCGCCGGTGAGAGAGAGACTGCAGGCGGTCAACTAAGTTGGAAAAAACCTCCGGTCCCTGCACAGAGAACCGACTTTCATACCAGCGGATTTAGCAATAGATTCGATATAGTCATTCCACTTGAGGTCCGCTGAAAGTGTGAGACCAAGGAGGCGTAGTGTTTTACTCTCTGAGAAGCAAGCCTGTTGCCTTCTTTAGCTGATTGTAGTTTCAAACTAGACCCTTTATATCATTCCACGGGGTATATTGTACTCGTTTCATATGTCATATGTCTTACCTTTATATCTTTCTGCGTGGTATATAGTTTTCGTTACATATATAATAACTCTTCCAGATGTCTCAGTAGCAGTTATCTCCCTTTAGCTCAACTTTCTTAATTTTAGTCCACCTCTGCTCTAGCCAGGTATTGAACTCGCAAGACACTGGAACCAAATTACATTTTATTCATTAGACTATGTTTCGCTGCGGAAATATACACAAATACAGTTCTATAAATTCGAGAATCTTATCTGAAAATGTGTATGTAATTAACTTTAGTACTTGGTTTTTATTTTCTTTTTAATTAATATTTGAATAGTTATAGAATATCTGAATCACTTGTTCAACTCGGTCATGGGCATGATGGTAAACTGCATCCAGCAGCAAGGACTCTGATTGGGAGGTTGTGAGGTGCATAAAACTACCTCTTAATTGCTGTTGTTTCACCCTGACCCGGATTAATAGTACCGGTTGAGGTCCCAACTATGTGCAAATAGTTAAACCCAAGCTGGGGTCAAAACACGATGAAAGTATAAAAATACACTTTTATAGAAATATATACATAAAAAGAAACGTTTGTAGGAAAGAATTTACATTTTTGAAGGAAAATCATTACCAACGACCCATTTATGAAGAAAACAAAATAACATAACCCATTTATGAAGGAAAAATATATTCTCAGCAAAACATTTTTGAGTACAAATCTAGAAGACATTTTCAGTTTCATTAAAATCTGAGTAAATGAACCTTCTCATTATAGTCGAGCAATTTTTTTAAAAACACCTTAAAACCCCACCTTTTGGGCATTAAATAACCCACGGATGATCATATGACGTTAAACAAAAATTAAAAATTTAAATTCAAACATATACAACTAAATATATGTCTCCTAATGCTTACTCGATTTGTTTAAATAGGGTATATCTAAATTTCGGCAGTATAAGTTTGCACTTTATTTTCCAGTAATTTTCGTATCATGAAAGAATTGAATGATGGAAATTGTCTCTTGTTCCAACACGTTTTCCTTTCCATTCTGTGACTGAATTAAGCGCAAGGAGTCTCAGTGATTGTGCTTATCTTAACACGACTCGCATTTAAAAGTTCCTTGCCTAAAGTGATATGAATACTCCAGTAACAAATCCCTGTATAATATAATGGTTACATTAATAAGAATAAGATAAGATTGTTCTTCTACTAGTTAAGAATTATGTGAATCGTCTTTAATTGATGTCAGCTTTAATATCACCAAATGGCCAATTCATCTGTAGTCATTGTCGAGGCGTTTCTAAAAAAATGGAAATTGCAATCGGATTTATCTACCCTGATGTGTGAAGAACACTATTCTAAAAGATCATAAGAACAATGATGATTATTAAGCATTGCTTCATCTGTTTTAGACACATTGTAACAGGAGCAGAGAGTTTGAATCGAGTTCGTTAATCTAACAATACGGCTGAATGTTGTTCATCGCTATCCGGCAGGAGCAAAAGTAATTACCTAGTTAATCTTAGTCAGATTCTAGGGTTAGACACATTGTGGCATCACTCATGATTTCTTAGCGAGACTACATTTCGATAAAACCGCTACATTTACATAGAACTGCGAGCGAATACGGGATAACGCATTGCTCTGTGAACCTACCCCCGCTGAAAGGTTTAGCACGTTGATTTTGTAGATCTTTGGCAATGCGTTCAATTCGTACTGGATCAACTATATTATTTATACTGTCGCCAAATCAAGAGATACTCCTTCTACAGAAGACTTTAAATTATATAATTATTTATTTGAGTTTAATTATACTTACAATTACTTGTAATATAATAGTGAGAGAAATGTGAAATATATTATAGCCTCTCTTTCTTGCTAGACATATGCCCAGATGACCAGCATGAATTAATAATCTAGCCGACACATTCTATACATTTTTTGAAGATTGCATTCAAGCATGAAACAGACAAAGACATAAGACATAAGAAAAAATAATAACACGAGGTTATCACTAGTGTCCTCTTTTATATTTAAATGAGATTGTCTGTGATATTAAGCACATTCAATCACAAATATATAATTTATCTATATTCTTATCACTATAGCGAAATAGATATGTGTGGATAACTATATATATATATATATATATATATATATATATATATATATATATATACTGTGATACTATGAATTTATAAACCATTGTAACAACTATTCGAATATAATGCTCTACGTTGTACCGAGCACTCTCTATAAAAGTAAATGCATGAACAGCAGGTAAAAAAAATCTAAGAGATCCACAACTTTGTTACAATATATATATATATATATATATATATATATATATATTATGTTCACTTTATTACAAGCTTCTTCAGAGATTTATTAAAGACGAATGATTTAAAAATCCAACAGACATTATGTTGATTAAGTTATACTTTCAATAGTCAGATACTTATTTAGAATAGAAAATCCTTTCATCACTTGATACGTGCATACGTCTTCACTGACGCATAAACGCACAAATTCAAATATGATTTCTTTCAATACATACATTCATAACTCATTCTCTCATTTTATTCAAAAAGAAATTCCATTCAATCAATTGACACGTGTATACAAAACCTGTTACCTATTTTGAACGGAAATGTATTTTGTCATTTTTATTTACACATTCTAATGTTATCGCCATAAACAGAAACTTAATTTGACTATGGTTTGGATGCGCTTAACACGCATTCGTTTCGCTTAAATATACATATATACATAATCAATAACTATGATTTTATTAGGCATTGGCACACAGACTTAAATAGACACAAGCTTTTTCTTCTACATTTCATTGCTTTATCACACGTGACACGTAACTGACCTATGAAACTAAACCTCAATCAACATTCTGTCTCTTGGATTTTTAAATCATTCGTCTTTATTAAATCTCTGAAAAAGCATGTTAAACGTGAAACATGTTAGATTAAAGATTCTTTTTTTCCTACTTGTTTTTTACTTCTTTCATTAATTCAGCTTGTCGGATTCCGATCTACATATTCAACTCATATATATAGAAAGACACTACAGACGTCACAAGTTGGTTCTACAATATAAAAGAAAAGAAAAACTGCTTTTTTATCCAATTTGATATCGAAGAATACAATCCATCGATATGAAAGAAACTATTTGTTACGGCCCTGGAATTCGCCAGTCATTAATCGGATATAAGGGAGGAGGAGGAAACAATAATAATGAATGCCAAGACATCTGTGCTCGTCCACAAAGAAGAACAGTGAAAAAAAATAATTCCAACGAGAACAATTTTGATATTACGATGGGTTCGATGGATTCTGCAGGAACTTCAAATCTGGTAGGATCATTAATATTATGGAATCTCAGAGGCTATAAGGATGACACCACAGTTTATTCTCGCCTCGACCAAAACTCTGGTGTGGGCGACAAAGCTAACCTTGCAGCCGAGCTTGGGAAGGACCTCCAATCCGTAGTGGACTGGGCTAAGAAATAGCTCGAAAATTTTAATGCTTCTAAAACGAAGCTAGTATCAATTAATCATTATAGACAATCGCACCTACCTCCTATTAGCATGGACCAGGCTTGCCTCCCAGAGAGTAAAACACGACGCCTCCTTGGTTTCACACTTTCAGCGGATCTCAAGTGGAATGACTATATCGGATCAATTGTTAAATCCGCTGGTATGAAAGTCGGTTCTCTGTGCAGGGCCCGGGGTTTTTTTCCGTCTGAATATATCCTGCACATTTATAAATCTACCATCCACCCGTGCATTGAATACTGTTGCCATATCTGGTCGGGTGCCCCTGCTATTCTCCTTGGGCTTCTAGACAAGGTACAGCGGAGGATCTGTAATGTGATCGATACCGACTTAGCAGGCCGCCTGCAGACTCTCTCTCACCGGCGCGACGTGGCTTCCCTGTGTCTCTTCTATAAATACTTTCACGGCTTCTGCTCCGATGAACTGGTACCCCCTGCACTAGCTACTAGATTAGCAACTAGATCCCACCACCCTTTTGCAGTGAAAGCGATAAAATGCAACTGCAACTTCTACTCAAATAGCTTCTTTTCTCGCACTTACCGACTGTGGAATTCTCTTCCATATGACTGCTTCCCTGAAGGCTACAATCTCCAGGAGTTTGAATGTAAGGTCAATATACACCTCCTAACAAACTCACTTCCATTCTTTCAAACCCTCTTCCCACCCACACAACTATTTATCACTCCCCTTCTGACATTTTATATATCTAACCACTCTTCCTATTTATCTCCCCCTATGTAGCCCCAAGCGCAATAGTGGCAGTGGAATGCCTTGTTTGGGGTGAAATGATTAAAAAAAAAAGTAAACACTAAAGACATTGGACTTTCGAGATGACGGACTTATAGTAATAAGAAATACCACAAACTTCAAAATAGACAGGGTTAGAAAAATGATACACACAGAGAGGTTAAAAATCTTAATTTCGAAGTAACAGTTAAAGATAAGATAAAAAAGTAGATTTCCTCGATGTAACTTTAGATCTAGAGAAAAATATACACCAACCATACAAAAAACCAAACACAATTCCTTTATACATCCACCCAAAATCTAACCACTCTCCTTCTATCATCAAACATATACCCGAATCAATAGAATACAGAATTAGTACAAACTCGGCTAATGAGGAAGTTTTGAATAAGCATAGCAATTTTTATAATACTTCATTGAAAAATAGTGGGTACATGAACCCAAATATTAAATATGAAAAAATAGAAATAGGAAAATCATCTGGTGCACACCCCCTTACAACCAGATGACAAATGGCAAATTGGGAAGAAAATTCCTCGAGTGAATTAGGAAACACTTTCCGGAAAAAATCAACAAGTAAGATCTTTAATAATAACACTATAAAATTAACTTACAGCTGTACGAACAATCTAGAAAAATTATTAAAAAAACACAATAATTACATTTTAAAAAATTCAACAAAAACATTAAAAACAAGCAAACAACAGAAAATAACAATTTAGAGAAGAAAAAAATGTAATTGTAAAAACCCCATCGACTGTCCGCTAGAAAACAGGTGTTTGACGGAATCGTTAATCTATAAATGTAAAATATCGACAAAGGAAAACCGAAACAATATAAAAGTCTATATATGGAGTACTAAAACACTATAAAGCAGCGAAACTACCAGCACACCTCTTCATTCAATAATAGCAAATACAGAAATAGGACATCCCTATCGAGCTATCATTGGTACCTAAAGTAAAAAAACACCCACAATAAAGTGGAAAAGAAGCGAAAACATGTAAGTCCTTAAATGAACCATGTTCATAATGCTTATATGAAAAACTGTTTATTATTAGATCCCTTAAAAATAAAAATTTATTACATAAACGCAACGAAATTAATGTCATATCTAGACATTGTAAATTATTCACATTAGAAAATGGATAAAACCTAAATTAAATAACTGTAATATAACAATCTGGTCCCACCCGAGGAAAGGCTGATGCAAGCGGGGGTGTTTTCCGGTCGTTGAAAGGAACGGATGTTTGTTTGACTTTATTTCCGGCAGTAGCGGAAATGGCTACAAGAGGCAGACAGAACAGGTGTCTCTGAGAATTACGTGGGCGTGCGTGGGAGAGGCAAAATCCGGAAGTCCCGGTTTGGAGATTATAAAAAGACCTCGGCGCACGGATTTCAGACAGAGAGACAGACAGACGAGAGAGCCAGACCAGACCAGAGGAGCAACAGATACGACGACACTCCCCCGTCAACCCCTTAGAGGCGCGCTCTCTCACTCTCTGTTCCCTAGGCTACACGGTTCATCGTCATTAATAAATATATATTTTTATATATATATATATGCTGTTTTGAGACGCATAATTGGTGTTCGTCGATATAACTGGAACCAGCATTCGCTAGGCGTAACAAAAGTCTTTTTGGTGCTAGTGACTTGCTGTTTTGAGACAACAAAACAGATAGATACGAGCTGGTTACCACGGCAACGATTGAAAATTCAACGGACTTAAAACTACCAGATAGAAGACGAAAATAGTAAACAACAGGACGAAAATATATAGCAGTCGCGCGACTAAGTGACTATAGACGTCAGCCAAGGTAGGTGACTCATTGATTTGATAGTGTGTGTGTTCTCTGCTCGTGTTTATAATAAGTCCAGTTAGAAAAAAAAATGCATACTTTTGCCGATCTGGCCCTAGAGTTGAAAAATATGGATTGTTCGGTGTCGAACACATTCAGGGTAGAACGGAGGGGGTGAAAGGACTGCATGTAGAGAGTAGCGCATAGGTTGGGGTTGGCGGGAGGATTGGAGTTGAAATATTTACCTATCTGTAAGTACAAAACATCTGAGTTAATGATTTATTTTTGTTGTTAATATTTTACCATATATGTGAAGTGAGATGTAAAATCATGTAAAGGAAGTTTCTTCTACTCTTTAAAGTAGATAATTGGATTAACTTGTTGATAACAATGTTTTCGTTGGGTTGTGCAGTGTTAGGTTTTCTTTTTTTTTTTATTTCTTTTCAATGTCTGTACACTACAAAATGATTTACATTTCGATGGTTGTGAATTATGCTTTTGTGCAGGTTCCCATCAATTCAACATCCTTTGTGAATTTTCATTTATGTGACTTGGGAAATATCTTTTGAAGATATATTAATTTCGGAAAACTTTATATTGACACGGATAGACCTGCAGATTCCACAGTTGATCGGAACAAAAAGAAAGATACAAACGTGGAAAATTATTAATAGTATCTAAAGCATAAAGTAAATTATTCGTCTATGGTTCAGTGGTTTCGTCCCTAATTACGCAGAAATTTCCCAATTTTTCAGTGGACACCATGCCGGTAGAATTGCGCGATATGGAGGAGATTCCTATCCGCAAACTAGTAAATACCTTGGAACAGATAGATATGGAGAGATTTAGTGAAGGATGTGAGGAATTCCCGAGGAGGTTGACGATAGGGTTCACTGCTGGCTTGGTCGGCGTTATGATAATCCTTGGAATAATAGCTAGGAAGCGGATTTTTAAGTGTAAAAGAAGCAACAATGCTTCGGGAAAAGAAATTGAGTTATCCGTTGTGAATAGTACTCCGGAGTCAACGGGTGTTCAACACTCAAATGTCTCTGCGTTAAACAGAGAGATGTCAACAAATCAGATATGCTTGGATTCGAATCCAGAGGAAGTAGTTCAAGGAATAGAAGACAGTGTACAAACTAAGGAACTACGAGTCACGGGTCCATTTTTTTAGAATAAATTAATATAGATGAAACCTCTAATCCTCCACAAGTGAACTGCATGCGGATTAACGTTGGAATCAGGGTAATTTTCTTCATTTTCTATTGAACATTTCTCGGTCAGACTATGAATGATATGTACGGCAGATAATGGCCATTTTTCTGTGTTCAAACATAGTATGTTTGAAATTAAATTAAATTAAATGAAGTTACATGTGTAACAATAAACTCGAGCAGAGGCACGCATGGTGTTGGTCAAAGGTCATTTACTCGATGTTAGTTTGGAAACTGGGGCGCGGTTACCGCCTATAATCATGTGGTTATGCATCGAGGAGTCTACACTTATGGACGGAGTCGAGAAAGAAAATGAACATTTTTAAGAACTTTGCCCAATTCTGTGAAAAGGGATATTAAAAAAAAAAAGTAAAAAAGAACAATGAAACATCGAGCTGGTAGAACAATTTTCAAGATGGACACGAACATTGTTGGGTTGCCGATGTAGGCTCCCCTATATATTTTTTTGTTGTTTTTTTGTTTCGGCATGCACATGTTTTTGTTGTTTTGGCGTGCACATGTTTTATACAATTGTCGGGCTTGTGTGGCATGGGGAGGAGAGTGGGGGTGTTGCGCTTAAAATGTTCTTAGGTGAACATTTTGGAAAATGGGTGGGCGAGGAATGTAATATAACAATCTGGTCCCACCCGAGGAAAGGCTGATGCAAGCGTGGGTGTTTTCCGGTCGTTGAAAGGAACGGATGTTTGTTTGACCTTATTTCCGGCAGTAGCGGAAATGGCTACAAGAGGCAGACAGAACATGTGTCTCTGAGAATTACGTGAGCGTGCGTGGGCGAGGCAAAATCCGGAAGTCCCGGTTTGGAGATTATAAAAAGACCTCGGCGCACGGATTTCAGACAGAGAGACAGACAGACGAGAGAGCCAGACCAGACTAGAGGAGCAACAGACAACCCCCCCGTCAACCCCATTAGAAGCGCGCTCTCTGAATTCTCTGTCCCTGTGCTACACGGTTCATCGTCTTTAATAAAAAATATAACTTATATTTTTATATATAGGCGTGTTTGTTGTATATTGCTATATAACATAACATGCATATAACATACAAGTACATAAGAAAAATAATCACTGACGAAATAGGTAAAAATAAAGCCAAAAATAAAATAAGTTTTTTTTTAAAGGATTTTTGTTTCAGGATAATAAACTTTACAACAAATGGATATTTGGAACAAAAAAATCGGAATTTAGGGTTTTTTTTTAAAAAAAAATCTTTTCTTTAACAAATAGACTAAAGAGGATAAGAATAGGGGATTAGTACTACTAAAAAAGGAATATCACATCAAATGTAATAAAACTGAAGGGAAAATGATAAGATCAGATTAATGGGAGGTAAAACATTAAGGAAGAGAAACAGACAAGAGAAGAATAGTGTCAAGGAAAAAGTGAAATAAAGAGGAAAAAATGTGGTTAGCATGTATTCTTCGGGGTCAAACCCCAAAGTGAATCTCCATTCTGATTAGCCACACAAAAAACACCGACATGCATTCACAGCAAACCAAAATAATTTGTCATTTAAATGTAAATCATCTGCACAGCCATACCAACATTACCTGATGAGAAGCTATTTCGAAACATAGAAATTTTCTTGTCGCAATGTAAAATTGATATATAACCATATAATAATATTATATATATATACATTATTTGATATTATTTATTGCGTGAATGAGTGTTTTTTTTTTTTTTGTCGACTGCAATTTTTAGTAGGTTTATTTTTGCAAAAAAAGTGCAACATGATGGAATTAATTCCGAATGAACATTAGAAATGGCATGCAGTACTACTTGACATTCGTACCGGAAGCTCTAATAATAAGATATAAAAGTATTTTGGTGGCAATGCGGAGGATTCGTAAATAGTTGAATGAGTTTAATTGTGATTAAGAAGGAACGGCAGATCGGGAAACACTCTCTAATTATTCTGATAAGAAAAGATCTCCAGAATTTGTCGGTGAGGGCCTCAGACTTAACTTGGAGGTTTACACCAAATGGCTTTAGAAGGTAGTACTGTCCTTGCAAAAGCTTGTGGCTGTGAGAAGACCCTATGTTTGGCAACAGGAATTTGCACCATGCCACATGAGCAGGAGTACACGGTATTGATTCTGAGACATCACCACTTAC
>JBBBDQ010000428.1:10842500-10967500 GCA_037127315.1 Ascarosepion bandense | reverse complement strand
AAAAAATTATTCTCAGCAAAATGTTTTTGAATACAAACCTAGAAGACGTTCAGTTTTCTAAAATAAAAAAAGAATAAAAACAAAAAAGATTCATTAAAATCTAACTAAATCAACCCTTTCTATAACCTAATTTTTAAAAAAAATACCATTTAAACCCCACCTTTTTGGCATTAAATAACAGAGGTTGATACACCATCAGAGAAAATCCAAACCCCAAACAACACTATCAATACTTCTCCTACTATATTTATCAGATATCACATAAAGACTCATCCCTGTACACCTTCACAAATCATGAAATTATTGTAGACCATGGAAATAATGTGCAAACGGTTTAAATTTTCGAAGCCCTCCTTGTCGAAAACAACCAAACATCAATCAAAATAATTTATTATCAGTATCGTATGAATGGTTGTAATTGCTTTTAAATTAACTAACATTTCCCCCAATTTGTAGTTTAACATATCTTGTTATCTCCCTTGAACTGGGAATGCGATTTTACAAAATATAATAGCCAAAATGGTTAATTTTAAAATAATGCTAGCAGAGCGCGTTGTGCGCGTGTTAGAAAAATCAATATTACGACGATTGTAGTTACGTTAAATTTGTCTTTGCAGTTCACCCCTGACGATGATCACGGTGGAGATCGAAAATATTTGGGTTAACAAAAAATTCGTTGGATTCGTGAATGAATGCCAACTTAATATCAAGTAGATAATTAGATAAAGAGAAAGGATAATTGTAAAGTAAATCGATATAATATGTATGTATTATTTATTGAAACATGCATATAGGAAGAACTACTGCCTAAATACACACACATATATACACAAACACACGCATTCTTAAATGAATGCTCGTAGTAATAAAACATTCGTATAAAATAACAGTGTTAAAATTTTATTTTATTTTAATATAAAATTTCATTCCTATTAGTTTACATTGCAAAAATGTTTTTTTTTACCACGTGCTTAAAACACAGTGCATAATAATTACATATTTTCCTTACCATTTTATCCAGCAAATGAGGAGGAACAAATGTATAATTATCATTAGCATGCATCCAAACACACCCACACACTTATATATATATATATATAGTAAAGATGCAACGCAGATCAAATATGGCTCGGAATCCGGCAAGATCATAAATTAAAGAACAAAAAATAAACGTACATCAATCTAACATTCAAGCTTCGTCAGAGATGGAAAGAAAATAGTCATAGAAAGAAACTCTGGTATTTTTAATTTAGTTTGAGTAAAATCTCATTGGTCAGACACATGTCACGTGCCTTTAAAATGTAAATAATTTTTATATTTTTTTTCAATTTTTTTCAATGTCTAAATGAGCATCGGGTGCTGATGTGTGTTCGTAATTGTGTATATTAGCCTGTCTAGCGATGGATCTTATGCTTGCATATTTGTGTGGTCAGGTCAGCGCAATGGCGTGTTTCAACATGTTAAATTTAGAGTTAAATCTTTTTAAATATGTATTCTTTTTATTGACATATGTTCTATTATTTAGGAATATATTCATTTAAAGATGATGATAATGTAATTCGGCTTACCTATGGGGTCATATATCAGTGTTGTTCTCGCTTGAATTTTTTTTTTTTAGAAATCTTAGAATCCGGTCCATTTAAACACATCATATCAAACAGCGCTACTAACCTAAGTTATATTAATGACACTCTTTTATTATATCCCTAAGGTACAAATCTATCTAAAATTATTTTTAAATGGAACGTTGTCTGTGTGTGCATGTGTGTGTGTCTGTGTGTGTGTCCGTTACCTATAGACTCAGAAACGGCTGAACCGTTTTTCTTGAAAATTTACACAGTTGTACTATAAGCGTCTGCGAGTGTTCTTCGACAAGTTTTGTGTCTAGGTACCCCCGATAAATATCGAAAACTGATAATCGAAAAAATCGGGTTATAAAAGGTGTGGTCAGATTTTAATCAAATTTGATACACTCATAGACAAAGGCATAAGAAACGATATTCAGAAGTTTCAAGGTTGCAGGCTGCTACAATAGTGAAGAAAATCGATAATATATATATATATATATATATATATATATATATATATATATATATATATATATATATAAAAGGCAAGATGTTTTTGTGTGTGTCTGCTTATCTTCCTGTATGTCTGTATTATTTTAATCCCCTTTATTTTAGTTTTTGCATCGCGTTTGACTCTAAATAGGTATAATTGTAGTTCTTAGTCTCAGCCATGATATCATTTATTTAGACAACATATTTAGCCTTCAAAATTCAGTTTACGACGAAAAAACTTATTTGATATCGATAGCAGGAAATCAAAATTTGACTTACATCCATTCAGTTTTCTTTCACTCTAGGTTTCGCTTTAACTGGAAAAAAAAACTATTGCTTTTTAGTCTTTCGTGCCAGCGTTCAAAGAGTCTGAGTTCCAGGAACATGGATTAGTTTTAAAGCTTTCATTAAACCCGAGCAACACCAGGCTATACTGCTAGTTACACATAATAATGAAACACAGTAAGGTTGAACCTATCATTGAATTTGCACGGGAATTTGAGATAAACAATTTTCTACCTTTCTTTGATATCTTATTAATACACAGCAATGAGAAATTAGATTTTAATGTTTATCGAAAACCTACAAACAAAACAGTCTAATCAATTTCTATTCCTACTACAAGCAAATTTAAATCTGGACTATTCATGAGATTTTTATCTCAGAGCCTTTAAGATATGTAGCCACGTATACCTAAAAAGCTCGCCGTGTATGCTATGTGCCGTTCACTTTTCTTTCATGCCCTCAATCCATTCTATGGTTATCAGATTTTTACAGCTCACTTTACACATTATGTGCAAAGAAACTTCAACTTTTTCTTTCTAAAGTTAACTAAAAGTTTCCTTTTTATTTCTATTTTCTCTAAAACTTCGTCGTTTCTCGGATATTCGGTACGTTATTGTCATGGTGCTCTTCTGCGAAAATGGACTCTTCTTCTTACTATATAATTACCTGCAGGAGGCAGTTAAGTAGGAAGTTAAGGAAAGTTAAGTAGCTTTCACATTGTCAGACTCACTGCCTTCAGGTGGAGAGTAATAACGCCGTCGAGGCTCCGTCGAAGTGTCGAGTCACGTCTGAGGAAAATTAGATAGGAATTTTTGCCCGGGCTATATTGCCCGGATTGCTCACATAAGAAAGTCTTGTGCCACATTTTGTCTTAAGCAGGAAGGTAATTAAATGCCACAGCTGACGTTAGTCAACTACTTTGCGCATTATCAATATCTTTACCTTCGGGCGGAGAGCAATAACCCAGTCGAAGCTCCGTGGAAGGGTACAGTCTCCTCTAGGGAATATTAGACAGAATTTTCCCCGTCTATATGGCCCACATTAAAAGGCCTTGTGCAGTGTTTTGTTTTAAGTGGGAAGGAAATTAAAAACTGCAGTTGACGATAACTACTAGTCAGGCAATAAGCAACGTAACTGTACCGTTCGGACTTACTTATTCCTATTTTATTAATTACTAACACTTACATTTCGTATATGCTGTTATTGTTATACTAATACACTGTTTTGAATCTATGTCCTATGTTCCGTGTCTTATCTCCAGCCAAACCGGTCACTACACATTTGTTACGAAGTTTTGTCACAACAAATTAGCGACGAAGATTTGAGTTAAGATTTGCCACAAGAAATTGGTGACGAAGAACCAAAACAGTTATAATCGCAGTATCCTTCCGCAGAACCATATGTCAGTTGCTTCTTCACCTGTCATTAGAATTGCCAGCCGAATTAACTGTCATATAAAAGGACAAAAATCACATAAGGGATTAGCACGCATATCTTTGTTTGCAACATAAATTTTCTGTTTCTTAATAATCACACTTTCGGTTCTAGTCTTAAAAATACATTGACAATCACCACAGTCTGTCCTTTTGAACACTGTTTCTTTTGTGATGTTCTCTCAATCCTCCCCGTTTTTCAATTTTCTCATTCTCTTTCACTTTCACTCCTTGAAACCTCCGGCGTTCTTTCTTGTGTTGAAATGATTAAAAGAAATAATTGAGAATCTTAGAAAAACAAGATTTGAGTTAGATTAAATAATCCAGAAATCTCATGTAAAGAGATGGGAAAATAAATATATTGGAAATGAAATAAATAAACCTTGAATAGGTTTTTTTTTACAATGGAAAACTTTCCATTAGGCAATCCAATTATAATAGTTTCTTCCTTCCCCTAAAACACTAAGCATTATCGTGTCTTCCTTAAAATGTACTCTCTCGCCAGTCAAATTGAGGTTGTTTCTGAATGCTATATACAATTTCCACTTGAGAATAGTATTAGCTACCAGGCCTGCTGTTATGATGTGTACACATATTTCTTTCTTGAAACACGTAGGATCATCTGAAAGATTAACAGACTTGCTTCAGTGAGCTTGCTTTATTATCAAACCGTTTTGCGAAGCGATATATACAGACAGGAAAAGTATATTCTCGGGAGAATGTCAGTTAGGGAAAAGAAAGGAATTGAGAAAAATGATGTACGCGATTTTAAATCTCAACGAGGAAAATAAATAATTGCAAGAAATAAAAGATTAAAACAACGTTAACTAGAGATATAAAGTCAGCAATAAAATGTAGCATTAAATATATATTGATAAAAGGGAAAATAAAGAGAGTTCTGATTGGAAGATGAAGTGAGAGCGATAAAACAACAAAAGAAAATGATGACCGTGAAAATAGATTATGAATCAGATTGGTAAATGTGAGAACAAGGAACCGCGTAAAGTGTTATGGGGGGGGGTGGAGAGATATAAAATAAATCATTATCTCGACGCAATGAAGCGTTTAAGATTGAATGACATTATTGGGAGAAGTTTCGAAATGACAAGACGAATAATGAAGTCAGAGTAAGAAGCCACAAATGAACGCCATATCCGGCAGACGACTGATAAGAAGAATGAGTTTTTATGTAGGCGGGAACTCGATTACAGGATCATGCGCGTGAGAAGAAAGATATAAATTTAAGTACAGAATATTAAATAAAATAAGATATTGATTAATTCTTCACCAATTGTTCCCTTTTGTTTTTATTTACTTTGATTTTATGGAAACGCACGAACTTGTTTACGCATAGTTTTCCCAAATAAGAAGCTAAAACACATGCAATAAACAGAACTATAGCTAGTCTATGTATTATTCTAATGGTTGTTTGGATAGGTAGTAAAGATAAGTTGTGTTCGGAATTATTCTAGGGACTACCGAGCGGGGATAATTGTAGACTCGAATAGAGTTTTGGGGTTATTTATAGTGCTGTTAATTATAAATCTATCATTCGTGCGTCGAATACTGTTGACATATCTGGTCGGAAGCTCACACGGTGTGGGAGCGTGTAATCTACATAAAATGCAGGACGGTACAAGAAAACCAGTAGCCAACTCATCGAGAGCATTGCTACCGGCCGAAGAAGACTACTCACAAATAGAAAAAGCAACTGTGGGAATAATTTTTGCCGTAACTCGATTTCATATATATATATATATATATATATATATATATATATATATATATATATATGTGTGTGTGTGTGTGGAAGAGAATGTACGTTACAGACGGACCATAAACCTCTCCTTACCATATTTGGATCAAAGAAACGATTACCAGTATACACAGCAAATAGATTCCTGAGATGGGGTACAATATTAATAAACTACAACTTTAAGTTAGAATCTATATAGTCGGAAATAAATAGGGCACGCAGATAGACTATCGAGGCTGCTACCTATGAAAATTGAACCCTTAGAAGACTCGGTGATAGCGGCGCTGAGAGCCGAGGACGAAATCAGCAAAGTATTAAGTAATACGGTGAAAGAATTACCGGTTACACTATTAGAAATATGATGGAAGCAGGAACAGACGAATTTATAGACACCACAAAGAAAAAAATAGCAGACAAAGACACCAACTTGGCAGATAGTTTCTCAATTTGCGACAGTGTTCTACTATACAATGAAAGGGTCATGATACCAAAGCCTCTACAAAGGAGAACTTTAAAAGATTTTCATTTAAGACATCCGGGGAAGAATTGCATGAAAGCACTTATGAAGAGCTATGTGTACTGGCCAAACATGGATTATAATATCGTGCAGAGGGTAGAAAAATGTAAGGGCTGGCTAGCGGTAGAAATTCACCATCGTGCATCCAGAAACCATGGTCAAAGGCGGACAAAACTTGGTCGAGACTACATGCGGACTATGCAGGACCTATCGACGGCTACTACTGTTTAATAACAGTAGACAGTTTTAGTAAATGGCCTGAAGTTTTCAAATATAAACATCCAAGAACAGAAAACACCATAGACTATTTACACGAGCTATTCGCTAGGTCTGGCGTTGTAGACTGTACAGTAATGGACAATGGTACGTAATTTACTTCAAGTGATTTTCAAGAATTTTGAACTATCCTATCAACGAATATAACCACTGGGCGATTTGTCCTTGAGAACATTTTTGTTTATTTATATTTTTAGGTTTTTGTTTTATTTTCGATTAATCTTCATTTTCAGTTTTCGGGTTTTAAGGAACGTAGTAATAATTTGTTTTCGTATTTGCATTTGGAGATCGCATATTTAGTTATTTGAATTTTCATTTGAAGGTAAGTATTTGCTATTTTTCCACCAGTCAGAGTTTACAGTTTTTTTATGGATGTTTTTAAACTAATGTTGTTTACATTATTTTCCGTGATATTTTTGTCGAGATTTTTTAAGATCTCCCACATATATTTCGAAAGCATTGTACTCTTCAGGTATTTACTAATTGTAAAGGGTGTTTTGTGCGTTTAGTTTCATTGTTTCCAGTTACATTTAGTTACTCTCATGTATATTTTTCTCTGTTAACTGATGATTTTAGAGTGGCTTCGTATACTTTTTTTTTCAAGAAATAATATTAAGGAATACTCGTTCTTTGTTCTGTAGTTAAAAGGGTGTTTAACTTGTTCAAGCGTTTTTTAGTTGTTTTTCTATTGTGATTTTTATTAATTGTGACATTTTCTCGTTACAGCTGTAACTGATTTTACTTTGTTTTTGTTGGATATCTGAGTGCTTGGTAAGCGGAAGTGTTTATGCAAATGCTTAATAAATATTTTTCATTCGTTTGTTTTATATGTTTATATCCAGTGGGTTGAGCTATATAATATTTCTTTTTCTGTTTGCATTTTTAGGCTGTGTGGTTTCTGTGTGAGTGCTATCGGGAATCCACTTACGTCTAGGGCTTTTACTTAATCTTTCTCGATTCCTTTCAAAATGGTTTCATTAGAAGAATTGTCGGAAAGCCCGCATTTAATTGATTGCGGTATCTGATTGATTAATGGTAGCAGTTGGTTGTAAAATGTGTATATATACAAGGGTTTATCAATAGGTTTTCTGTATGATTTATATGTACCTTTTCTGAAGTTGAAGGTAATATCTAGAAATTCTACTCCGTTTATGCTAATGCTTTTGTCTCTGTCGAATGAAAATTTTGTGTTACTCTCTTAAGAGTTCGTTGTCTCTGTAAAGTACTGTAATATTTCTATAGATTATTTTAATTAATTCGTGTGGCAAATAAATACCTATCAGTTTGCATTGCTGTGCACCGTCAAAACTTCCCATTGTAGTGTCGAAAATCCATTTTTTCTTTATCCACATGTCTTCATTTTCGAATTGTAGTTACTGTCGGGAGTGTTTAATGATCTTTATTTCGTTTGTATTTCTTTTTATTTGTCCTTGAGCTAAGAAGGTGGCTTTATAGAGCATGTGTTGCATTATAGAATGGTAGAATTATTTCATATCGAGTTCTATCAGTTGTAATTACGTTTGATTTTAGTTTGCGGAACCAGTTTGTATTTTGATTATGTTTACTGATATATTCCTATAATCCTCCTTAGCTCAGAATTAAACATTTTTAGTATATATTTTTTCTTTTAACTAGTTCACTTTTGATAAGGTCTATGAGTCTACATGTTGGCTTGTTTGGAAATTATACATGTTTGGAAAAAATTCATGTAGTCTTTTAGTGTGATAAATTCTTCTCCCTTAGAGATGCAATTTATTTGGTCGTCTAGATCTAGTCAGTAAGCGATTGTTTTAGCTTTATTTATTCATATTGTATTCTGTAATTTTTGGTATGTTTCTGTTATATTGTCCTCGATTATTTATTTGCTTTTACGAGGTTTAGTTTGTAGAAATTTCCAGTTTTGTTCGCTGTGATGAACCCGTCAGCTGAATTGTTTATTTTAGTTATATCTCCTTTTAGATTAGTCGGATCGAATATAATTGTTAATGAAATTTTATGTTCTTTTACTAAGTTAATTATTTCTTTCACGAATACATCTATTTATTTGAGTTACGGGCGACATTATTTTTTTTTTGTTTTAAAGGCTTATGTTTATTTGAGTGTGAAATATGTGTTAAGGTATTTGTTTAAAAAGTAATGTACTTTTCATCCTATTCTTTTTACGAAAGATTCTTTTTTTCATTAATTTTAGTTTTTATGTGAATAGTGATGGCGTGCAAATTCTTTTTAGGGTGTAGACTAGGGAACGTTTTTTTCTACCCTTGATGTGCTATAAATGCAGAGAAATTTGATTTACTGCTTATCAGAAGCTAAATATGATAAAATATAGTTTTCAGGTATGCTATATTTATGGGTTAAAGAGCTCAATATCAGGGATTGAATGCACATAAATATAAAAGTGGACAGTGAAGTCAACACTCAGAGACGACAGATTGTTTTATACTAAACACAATTGTCAGGCTATGTGTTTTCTGTTTTTGGTCGACTATTTATGTATACACGTCAGTGATGTACTGTGAGTCGCCTATTGTATTATTCGAACGGTTGTGTTTTGTATTATTCTAGGAAATATTTAGTAGGAATAATTTATTTAATCTGACCCATGCACGCAGAGACACGAATATATATATATATATATATATATATATATATATATATATATATATATATAAAGAGAGATTGTATTCTGATACTCTTATATGCTTTTAGTTTATCAGTAAGTGTATCGATGTACATTTATATCTGACTTATTCTAATAACTTATCAGTTTATACTGTTTAAAATTTATCTCATAATACATCTTCAGTTCTATTCAATGAATTGCATATATATATATTATGACTGAAGAAAAAAGGAAGACAATTTCGAAAAGATTTGTACTGATACTGCATTTGCTGTGGAAGCACATCGTCTTACTGATTGGCCTACTAAGACATTATTTTTACATTTACTGTTTGCTTAGACATAGTGATAGATTGAATAAGTTTACTGAATGTATTAAATGAAAAAAAATGTAATTATCGATTTTTGAACTTTTCTTTTGCTGATTTTTCTTGCAATGTTCCGGTCATGTTTTATTCAACGAACGTATATAGTATTTTTTTCGAAAATAAAACATTATCTATAGACCATAATTTAATCAAATCTACTTTCGTAGCTGTTTTCTGGGCAACGTCCATATTTCATTATCTAAAATAGCCCCGTCTAGAATTATTATTAGGAGTGATTTGGCTAGATCTAGCTTCTTAGAGACAATTTTCTTATGTATATATTAAAAGAAATATTCGTTAATAAATGAATACCGCAGTTATGCTAATAATGGTAGCTGCAGAAATACGCGAATATAGTTGACTGGTATAACAGGGGTTTCGGAAAAAAAATAGACAACAAGTACTAATGCTCCAGATTATAAAATTATTATTATTATTATTATTATTATGTTGTCATTTTCATCATAATTCGATTGTTGCTATGGTCGCACTACCTAACAAGTCTGCGGGAAGAGCTAAGGCAGGTCATGGTGTGTCGTTAGGGCTCCATTTCATGTCTTTTTCTATCTCCCATATCATCCCTAACGTTACATAGACAACGTTCTTCTTAGTTTGTGGGCTGTACTTAATAAGACAGATTTTGTATATCTCTTAAACTGGGGTTTCCATAGATACTTTCAATGTGTTTTTGTTCCATTTTTTATCATTCCAAGAGCACCTACTATCACTGGCACGATTCTTGTTTTCAATTTCCACATTTTTTCTATTTCAATTTCCAATTGCAATTTCAATTCTATTTCAATTTCCTATTGCAATATTTTGTATTTGAGTTATATGGTTCTTGATTTCTTCCTTGGCTTCTTGTATATTGTTCTTATTTTCCATCAAATAATTATCTTCGATGTGTTCTAAACTCGTTCTACTGTCGTCTTGTAACTGACTCAGATCACACCTTTCCAGCACTTCTAAACTTGTAGCATTATCTTCACAGTGATTTGTGTGTATCACGGTTTCTACATTATGACCTGTGGCTTGTTTGATGTTACTACTTTTTATTTCTGATTCCTGTTTCTTTTCATACTTTGTTGGTTCGTCTATTCTGGTTGCAATTCTTTTTATCTCATCAGTTTCAGCCTCTGTCAATCGGTTAGTTTGCATGATGTATCTTCGTACATTGGCTAATTTATTTTCGTCAATGTACTTTTTATTTGTTTGTCCAACCTTTCCTCGCCAAATGTCAGATGTTTGGTGACTGATGTTTTAATTGAGGTTTGAGTTACGCTTCATTAAATGCAGTCATAACGACTTTGTACTTTTCACGAGACCATTTTATTTTTTATTTCTTTAAATATACATTTATAGATCTAGCTGGAGAATTTTCAGGGCCATCATTAGGATTATCCTGGTTGCGGGGACCTAAAGATTCATTCTTTTTGTAGGAGTTTGTTCTTATGGCAGAGTTTTCGACCTCAGGTATGTTCCCCCACTCAAGGACAGGCTGCCTGTTTATCCACTGGAAGTGCCATACCGGACTTTTTATTTCTATTTGTATTTCTCACAATTTTCCCACGAGTGACGCACGGGTCCAAATCTCCACCCAAATTTGCCCAGCACGTTGGGTAACGGTCTTTTACAAACAGGGCCCCGAATCCTGTAGCGGATCGTTTGTGACCTCATAACGCAGTAACCATTCACTCCTCAGAACGATTAACATCTTGAGTTGCGCGTTGTTGTTCGGAGTTTTCCTTCTCCTAAATGGGTTGCCAAGAGACAGCTGACAGAGACGCGATTGGAATTCAAAGAGAAAGTCGCTGGTTTTAAAGAAAAAATAACACCTTGGACGTAGCAGCCGCTCAACAAAAAAACCTCACTACACTGGATTATTTTGTTAGAAACATTCTTGCTACTATCACTAATAGAAAAGAAAAAGTTGAAATACGTTTAAGTTTATTAGTGCTGTGAGATGTAAAATGAAAATAATAATATGTTCGTCCGCTGTATATTCAGTTATTTTTTTTAAATCGTCGAAAATAAGTTCATCAATATAAAATAAATTAAATAAGTAAATTAAATAAATAAAAATAAATATCTAAATAAATACGTATTATTTCTAAAAATGAATATCGTAGAAATTATAATCAAACTGTTTTTCATCGTATTTTCTTCTTGTTGTCTTGTTTCGTTTTTTGTTTTTAAAAAATTATAATAGTTTAAAAAATTATTTCGAAATATCGACAACTCATGGAAATATGAATAATAAGAAAACTGATGATTCTATTTATTAGGATCATTTAAATAAAACACAGATAAATTAATAATAAATGAAGAAAAATTCATGTTTATTTTAAAATAGTAAAACAAAATTCCATACAGAAAAAGAATTCAAAGAGAAAATCGTCGGTTAAAAAAAAATAAAACTTGGACGTAACAGCCACTCAACGGAACAAAATATCACTACACTTAGTGAGTATTTTGTTTAAAGAAAAAAATTGTTACTACCATCACAAGTACTTGCAACAAAAATAATTGTTAAAATAAAATAAATAAAAATAAAAAATGTAATGGAAAAGAAAAAGTTGACATACGTTTGAGTTTATTACTAACCGTGAAATTTACCTAATGATAATTTGTTTGGTCACTGTATATTCTGTTATTATTTCATTAAAGTCTTCGAAAATAAGGTTATCGAAAAATAATAAATAAATAAAATGAATGAATAAAGAACAATAAATAATTACGTATTCATTCTAAGAAAGAATATCGTAGAAATTGTATCAAACTGTTTTTAGTGTTTTTAATCGTATTATTATTATTATGTCATTTTTCATCATATTTCGATTTCTGCTTTGGTCTCACTACCAACCAAGTCTGCGGGGAGACCTAAGGCAGGTAGTGGCGTGTTGTTATGGCTCCATTTCATGTTTTTCTATCTTCCCTATCATCTCCAGCATTACATAGATAAAGTTTTCCTTAGTGTGTGGGCTGTACTTAATAAGACAATTTTTTGTATATCTCTTAAGCTGGGGTTTCCAGGGATTCTTTCAATGTGTTGTTTTGTTCCATTTTTTATCATTCCAAGTGCACCTACTATCACTGGTACAACTCTTGTTTTCAATTTCCACATTATTTCTATTTTCATTTCCAGGTCTTTATATTTTGACAGTTTTTCAAATTCCTTGGTTGCTATGTTACAATCCGCTGGACAAGCCATATCAATTAATAGACAAGTTTTCTCCTTCTGGTTTTTAACAATAATGTCTGGCCTGTTTGCTTCAATTTTTCTGTCTGTGTAGATGGTGTAATCCCATAGAATGGTTACATCTTCTATTTCTGTAACCGGTGCTGGATGATGTTCATATCAGTGTTTGTTTACAGCTTTTCCATAATGTTTGCACATTGCCCAATGTAAATATTGCCCAACTGTATCGTGGCGATTTTTATATTCGTTTGGGGCAAGCACAGAACAGCCTGAGATTAGGTGGTCTATTGTTTCTTGGTGTTTATCACAAAACCTGCATTTTGGATCCATATTATTATGCATAATATTTGCCTGAAAGTTTCTCGTGAAAAGACTTTGGTCTTGTGCTGCAAGTATAAATCCTTCAGCTTCAGACTTTAATCCAGATGCACGTAACCAGCGATGAGTATTAACTTTGTCAACATTGGATTTATTGGCACGTACTGGATATTGGCCATGCAGAGGTTTGTCTTGCCAGCGCTGTTTCATCTTTTCAAGGGGCTTTATCTTTGGCTTTCATTTTCATATTTTTTTGCCGCAATAGTTGGTTCTTGGCTACTATTTTGCTTTTCTACAGAATCTGCTAACTGTAAATCTTGTTTGTATTTACTGCCTTCTTTTATTATTGAATATTTTTTCTTTCTTTCTTCATGTTGCCTTACTAATTGTATCATCAAATCCTTTGTTGTTTCTATGTATGTTAGTAAGCCAATAGTTGTTGTCTTGTATGACAATTCCAGCTGAATAAGACCCCTTCCACCTTCTTTACGGGGTATGTATAGACGGTCTACATCAGCCTTTGGATGATGCATCTTATGCTTAGAAAGAAGCTTTCTTGTTTTAGCATTCATTTGCCTGATGTCGTTTAGAGTCCAGTCTAAGATGTTGAAGCTATATTGGACAACTGGGATTGCAAGGCTATTAATGGCCATAACACTATTCTGTGAATTTAATTCAGTTTTTAATATCATTCGTAGCCTTCTATAGTACTCTTTACGCACTATTTCTTTCATTTTTTTATGGTGAATGTTTTCGCTCTCATTTACACCTAGGTATTTATAAGCTTCTTCTGGTTTCAATTCTTTTATTGTTACAGCAGGGTCTAGGCTAATTGAGGATGTTTCTTGTATTGATCCACGTAAAACTGTAGCTTTAGCACGTTTATTCAAATTAAATTTCATTCCAATGTCTTCGCTGAAGCATTTTACAGTTTGCAGAAGACCTTCCAGCTCATTATCATTCTTAGCATATAACTTTAAGTCATCCATGTAAAATAGATGGCTTATTTTCTTTTGGCCTATTTTATAACCACATTCTGTCTTATTAAGTTGACTGGTTAGTGCTATTAATGTTAAGCAGAATAGTAAGTGAGATAAAGAATCACCTTGAAATATACCTCTTTTGATGTTTATTTCATCAGACTTATAGGTTCCATTTATATGATTGAGGTAAAGGGTTGTTTTCCATATAGACATGCACTGTTTGATGAAATTGATGATGACGGGCGATATCTTGTATATATTTAAAGTCTTTAACATCCAGGAATGTTGCACACTATCGAATGCCTTTCGATAATCTATCCAGGCAGTACTAAGATTTTTCTTTGTACTGTAGCAGTTTTCCAGGATCATTTTGTTAATTAGCAATTGGTCTTTACAACCATAACAGCCACGTTTGCACCCTTTTTGTTCAAGCGGTATTATGTCATTTCTTTCTAAGAATAAATATGTTTGTTTTGTTAAAATAGATGTTAATAGTTTATATGTTGTCGGAAGACATGTAATTGGTCTGTAGTTTTTCGGGTTGTTTGTTTCACCATTCTTGGGAAGAAGAAATGTAATTCCTTTGGTCATCCATGCAGGAATTTTAGTGGGATCGTCAACCATTTCTTGAAGTTCTTTGGCTATTTTTTTATGTGCTGCATTTAAATAATATAGCCAAAAGTTAGGAATTTTATCTATACCTGGGAATTTCCAATTGTGTGCTTTTTTTAGTGCAAATTTAACATCGTCTTCTCTAATTCCAGACCATGCCTGTTCGTGTTTATTTTTCATTCGTTCTATCTCCTGTGTAATCCAATGTACTTCCTTGCTAAGTTCTTTAGGGCAAGCCCATATCTTTTCCCAGAACTGTGTGACTTCTCCCATTCTGGGGGTACTGTCACTTCATTTCTTTTTTTACCTATTTCCCTGTAAAATCTCTTTGTATCAGTCTGAGAAATCTTGTTTTCTCTGTAAAATCTTGCTCTTTTTTCATAGCGTCTTATTCTTTGAGCCTTCAGTTGGATTTTTTGCTTTATTTTTTCTTTATTTGATAAGACGTCATTTACATTCTTGATGTTATATTTTTTTACGGCTCTTCTGCTTTTCCTAGTTCTTACATCTATTCCTCTACTCAGTTCATCCAATATTGATAATTCACTTCTAAGTTGTTCTATTTCTTTTTCTATTTTTCTTTTCCAAGGTGGAACTTCACGTCCACGAGACTGCCTTGTTTTTATTTTGATATTTAATTTTTTTGTTGCTGCTGTTGCTGATGCATATATTATTTCGTTAAGATTTGTATGAGGGTCTTCATCCAGTATTGATTTCAGTGCTGCATTGTAGAGTTTAATAGTACGGAGGTTATGTTTTGTTGGTAGTAATTTTGGGAGCTGTTCACGTTCCTCCATTGTAATATTTTGTATTTGACTTAGATGGTTTTTTATTTCTATCTTGGCTTCCTGTATATTGTTCTTATTTTCCATCAAATAATTATCTTCGATGTGTTCTGAACTCGTTTTATTTTTGTCTTTTAACTGACTCAGATCACACCTTTCCAGCACTTTTAAATTCACAGCATTATCTTCGCAGTGATTTGCGTGTTTCACGGTTTCTACATTATGACCTGTGGCTTGTTTGATGTTATTACTTTTTATTTCTGATTCCGGTTTCTTTTCATAATTTGTTAATTCGTCTCTTCTTGTTACAATTCTTTTAATTTTATTGATTTCAGCCTCTGTCAGTCGGTTATTACGAATAATGTACCTACGTACATTGGCTAATTTATTTTCGTCAATATACTTTCTATTTGCTTGACCAACTTTTTCACGCCAAATATCATATGTTTGGCGAGTCACGTTTTTTTGAGGTTTGAGTAACGCTTCATGAAATGCAGTCATAACGACTTTGTACTCCTCACGAGACCATTTTATTTTTTCTTTCTTTAAATATACGGTTGTAGATCTAGCTGGTGAATTTTCAGGATCAACGTTATTATTATTATTATTATTATTATTATTATTATTATTCTCTGTCGCTTTAGGATTTAGCCATTTTTGTCCCTCCGTGTCTCTCCGTTATAGCTCTTAACTCTCTTTCTCTTGTTATTACTCTCAAACCCCTGCTCTGCAATCCATTTAGTCAAGCCAATCAAATACTTCCCGCATTGCTTTACCCTGACTGCCTTTCCTTCTCTCTGCCCTGTGAGTATAAGTTTCTTCCAGGCCTCATTCCTCATTATATGTCCCAGAACTTTCAGCTGTCTTTTCTAGATATTGAAAATGTTTTCTTTTTTTTTTCAGTCCTCTATAAATTATCTTCATTGCTTACATATTCAGTCCATGATATCCTCAGCATCATTCTGGAAGACACTTTAGTTGTTTCAGGGCTTTTCTTCATTTTCGATGAGATTGTCTAGCATTCGCTGCCATATTCACGGACACGGACAAACATCACGTAACAGTCCAGTACTCTCTTTCTTTACAGCGAAATTTTCCTGTCTCTTAATATTCTACTCAGCTTCTGGAATGTATTTTGACCATCGCCCATACTCCATCGGATTTCAAGTGTCGCACTTTCCGTCTTTTGCTAGACCACATCCCAGGTATTTAAATTTCTGTAACTGCTTGGTTTTAGTATCCCCGATCTGTAGTAGGTATTTTTACATACTCTTTTTACTAATGATCATGCATTCAATTTTTCTCGTAATTTATCTGTAGTCCTTTCTTTCCACTTCCTTTAGCTACCGTCTGTAAACGATCTTGTTTTCTTTCCCTGTCTGCTCTCATCAGAGTATCATCTGCGTATTTTATAATGTTCAAATTTTTTCCACCAATGACGAATCCTGGCAAGACTTCTAAAGCACTCAGAATTATCTCGCTGTATAGATTGGATAAAACTGTTGATGAAACACATCCTTGTCATTTATCATTTTCTATCTTTATACATCTGCTGAATTCATTTCCTCTCCGTATGCAGCCAGTTTGCTGCCAGTACAGGTTCTTCGTTGCTCTAATATCTTTCTCGAATATGTCAATGTATCGAGTAGACTGAGCAGGTCAGATCACAAAAAAGTTCATTAGATAATCCAGTGCATTATTTCCTTTACTGTGTGAAATGAAATCGTAAGTATCTTTTGAAAACACATACTTGTTGTCCGATGATCACCAAAATAAAGAATTAGTTTATTTAATTGATCGAGAAAACACTTCTTAGATGGTATATAACTGCGTATTGTGCCACTTTCAATCGTTTTATGAGTGACCCATTGAATGCTCTTTTTCTTTTGATTCTGCCTATATTTTAGTACTTGTATTTTCTTATGAATTCTATTTAAAACAAAAGTCCCGGGTTACATTATACCAACTACGCATCCAGGCGTACAACACATAGTATATTCAAGTGGTCACCGATCTAGTTACTGACTAAGCCCGGTGTTGCTTAACTTCAGTAATCGTATAAAGACCGGTACTTCAATATCATATGAACATAAGCCGAAATAGTTTTAGAAGGATAAATATATGGAGCTGGCTCAGAGAGGAAAGAATATACTTCGGTAAAATGATAAATAATGTTGATCATAACAAAATGTTTGGTTTGACAATAAATAAAGCACAGTGTGGTTCAAAATTTGGTGGTCAAAAGTGGAAGAGTTATATGTCTGTTAATCTATTTATTTCCAAGAAAATTTAGTCTTCCACATTATTAAAGTGCAGTCCGTGTATATCTTGATGAAACATCTCTTGAGAACTCGATTGGTCTAATTGATTGGTCACACGTTCAACTAAATTGACTCTAATTGATTTCTTCTTTTGGGTAGTACACAACGACAATGTTTATATCCGAAAACCAAGAAGTGTTTGTGATTTGAAAAATTACAGAGATGCATTAAGAAGGGATTAAGAGATGCCTTTCAAGAAATAAGTACAGAAAGACTTTTGGAAGGAAAAATGTTTCTGGGAGCGTGACAGGTAGACTTCAAAGCTGTGTAAATTGTAATAGACAACAAATTGAGCACATGTGTCGTTAAATATTTAAACGCTTTTGTATTATTGTACGCAATAAAATTTGATTGTCAATGTAAAAATTGTATTAGTAAATATAATTGTATATGCAAACTCAAAATAAATTTTATCGTTTACTGTCTACCTACTTTAAGACAAAGCGTGTCAGAAAATTCCGACATTAAAAGCTTTCTCTTTGTGTTTCTTTTTAATATAATTATTATGATTTTGCTCTCTTTATATTCCTTGAATTTTATCGACTGGCTCATTTCAAACACAGACACCTATACCGGGCACTTCGATGTGGTGTAAGTTTGGCTCGTTAGAAAAATTAAGACGTAGTAGTGAGTTTGATCCTCACGAGGTGTCCCCATAATTGTGCCACATCTAAGTTATGCTCAGAAAATAATTTAGATAACCCCGCCGGGGTGTAATGGCTAGCAAGCTTGACTCGCTAGAACCGACTACAACTGAGTAGCGAGTTTAATCCTCACTGGGAAACTCGTACTTTTACCTTTGTGCCACGACTAAGTGGTGCTTACAAAATAAACTACTAATTCCATAGACACACACACACACACACACACACACACACACACACACACACAGAGGTTTATATATATATATATATATATATATATATATATATATATATATATTGTAAGAAAGTGATAGAACACGTAGATTTTAAACCCAGTGTTCAAGCATTTACTTTTATAAAGAGTGTTCAATACAAAGTAGCGCTTTAGAGAGAGAGAGAGGTGGGGGGAGAGAGAAAAAGAGAGAGAGAACGAGAATAAAAAGATCTAGAAATGTTTATTGTACCCAATGAACAACGTAGTATATAAAATATAATTCTAGAAAAAATCTCTTGAATTGTATATGATATATTTAGCATGCGAAATGATATCTCATTTAACTAGCAGAAAAATAAGGCCGTGAGCAAAATAATGCCATTAAAAAATAATTCAAATCATAGTCAGGAAACCTTCATCAAGAAGAAACGGCAAAAAGTGTTACTGAAAATGAGAATGGTACTATTTTCGAAAAATCTTTTAAGAGAAAAAAATAATAAATTACAAAGCAACAGGAGAAAAAGGTACTTCAGACAGTTTCAATCCCAATATAAAACACTATATCGAATAACTAGCACCATAGCCCGGCGTTGACCGTGCAACATTTTAGTAGTAGGTCTCGGTTACATAAAAAAATAATTATATAAAAAATTGTTGTTTAAAAATTGTTAAAAAATTCCATTGAATAATCTATTTTCTTTTGTTTTGCATAAACGTGATTTCATGTTTTGTGTGACATTGTAAACCACATTACGTTTGTTTTTGTTTCAAAATTACGTCGGAAAATATTTACAGTTTTTGTTGACTAAATGAATTTAACATAAAAATTATTTATTTTGTTTTACTGAAATTAGAAATATAAAAACTATTACGCTATCAATTCAGAAATCTTCGAAGATTATTTAAAACTTTTGAAATATAAAACTTTTACGCTCTCAGTTGCGAAATTTTCGAAGAATATTTAAAAAGGTAGACATTTAATTTTAGAGGAAAAAGTTACATTAATGCTTTATTTTTTATTTAATTTTATTTTCTGTATTATAAAATATTAAATCTGAAAAAGAAAAAAGACAAATACTTAAATTAACCATTGGCACTTTCTTTTTAGATATTTTGTTTTTGTTTGAAAAAAAATTTTGTTTAAATATTTTTTTGTTTAAACATTATGGTGAAAAATATTCATATTTTTTGTTGACCAAATAAACTTTTTAAAACGTCGGAATAAGAATTACATATAAAGGCACATTTTTTATAAATAAAACAATATTTTAGTAGCGTTTGACACCTGTGATTTGATTTCTGTGAAGTAATTCAGCAACCATCTTAGATCTTAGATGTTTTACGGAGCAAATGTAAACAATCGGCTGCATTGGCTAACAAGTGAGAAATATAAAAATTGATGAGCTTAAACTTAAAAAGTATGTGTCGACCTGGCTTCCTTGTAGAGATGTGTCCCTAGAAAGTTTGAATGGCATAGCTTAAAAAATGTAGGCGTGCATAGGAAACAGTCACACACAGACTGACAGATTGCCTTTTATATATATAGATAATAGAACATTTGTGTCAGTTCAACTTTTAATTGTGGAATTTATTTTTATTTAAATACTATATTTTCAAACGGTGTATAGTGCGTTATTCGATGAAATACCACCCACAATTCGAGAACTAGATCATTATTTTGCGAGAAGCGCCACATGCACTGATGTTGTTGAGATAGTGCTTGGGAAAGACAGCCTAAATGACACTTACAAAACTGATTTGGAATTAGATTTTGTTTTCTCCTAGACTGTTTTCCATACGATGGCTCATTATATTCTACTACTTACCCATAACTGAGGGAGATGAAATGAATTCAAACCTTTCCCAAGGGAAAGTGAAAGTGAATGTAACAAACTCGACTAGTAATCGAACTCGGCCCGACCAGTTTGCAATCCGAACCGTTATCGCACATCCGCTTTATTTTTATCCCACTAAAAATATCTGCGCTCTACTATATTTGACTTAGTAAAAAAAAAAGCCAAATATTACAAATAATAGCCTCTTCCTTTACATCGCTGCTGAAATCAGATATTCTTGTTTGAACCTATTGCAAATCTCTTTCATTACGTTCTCTTGTCATCTCTTAATTCCAAACATCAGTTCGAATGACACTCGATTAACCTTTCTTAATCTCACGGCATTAACACCCATTTTGGTTTTCCTTTCCTCGGAAAATAGTCAACTTTTAATGAAGTTTTCGTTTTCTTTTCGTCATTCTAGATCAGGAGAGGTCATTCGGCCTGTCGACCGACCCATAATCCAGACTCCATTGTTTAAAGCTCTTAAATGAGATTTGGAGATTTTCCTTTCTCTTTTTACTTCGATTCTATACGAATGTAAACGAGATTTAATTCCATAATTTTAGGCTCATAAATCATCGCATGAACATACGATAAAGAAAGACTGCATTGTTTTAATGTTATCGTCTATCAAGATATATTCGTTTCTCCATGAATCCCTGTACATAATAAAACACGATCTATTGTTGCTATTATTATTATTATTATTATTATTATTATTATTATTATTATTATTATTATTATTATTATTGCATTTTCCTTCCTTGGTTTGTACGATCACTATGTACTGACGATGCCTTCTATATAATGGACTATTCCGTTTTGATTCTGCAAAAAGAGAGAGAAAAACACTACATAAGAACGAAGAAAATACTTAACATCTCCTGCCAATAACTAATAAATAACAAAATATTCTGTTTTGATCGCGTAGAAAAGGTGGAATAGACACTACTTGGTTTCATTAGGAAATAAAGAAAGAAAGATTTACCATCTCCTTCCAACCTAATAAATAATGGATGATACCGTTGTGCTAGCGTGGGAAGACGGGGGAACACTGCTTTATTTTAGTGACAGGACGAAAGAAAGAAACAAGGAAACAAAGAAAGAAAGATGAAAAAAGTCAACGTCACTTTCTAATACATAATAATATAATGGTCCAATTGCTTTTGGCTGCGTGGAAAGAGGGGGAAAACACCAATTAGTTTCAATGAGAAAATAAAAGAAAAAAAAAGACAGAAAGAAGGAAAACAGAAAGAAAAAGGAAGGGAAGAGAGAAGCGTTTAACGGCTGTTTCAATGAAATGTAAAAAGTTGGTAAATTCTAATATTGTATATTTGTACCCATTTACTTAATAAAATAAACACCAGCATTCATATTTATGACTTTTTCCATATTTTGTTAAAGTAGTTAAGATCAAGTATTTAACGATGAAATGGGAGAATTTATACGGACATTTCATTGATCATTACATGATCATTCACTTAAGAATTAAGAATCATCGAATTATTATAATAAAAAAAAGTGAAATTTCGCGGTTGAAACTACTACTATTAGTACTAATAGTAACAACAGTTTCAGTGGTTATCATTATTATTATCAATATTATTATATATATATATATCATGATACTCTTGTTGCGTAGTGTCTAGAACACTTCCGTTCCTCTCAATAGTCTTTCTCATACTATTTCTCAGATATGTTATAAAGTAATTTCTAGCAGGTAGAAAGGGGATTTAATTACGACCAGGACATCGGGGCATTAGGGCTCACTCCTTTTCCAATCTAATTTTAACTTTAAATAGGTGGTCTTGTATAAGAGATCATTTTTGAATATCTACGCCGCTGATACAACGATATGTAGGTGAACCTCCAGAACAAATGATGACCAGAGATTGGCAGGTGATTACTCATCTGATCCATATCTAAGACCTCATCTCAAACGAACTGCCATTCTAGACATAGTAATAAAAAATAGAAATAACAATGTTATTACAGACATCACAACAAACGTAAACACCTAAAGAGTTTTTTTTTCATTTAAGAGACAGTCAGCAAGTTAAGTGCCATACGTTATACACGCATGCGCAATTATGTCTCGAAACAGACATGACTGACTGGGCAGAAGATTATCCCGCAGTAGGTTGCTATTATTTTCTGCGGTTTACTGGTTGCCAGCCAGAGCTAAAGAACCCAATCTGTCCTGTTATTTAACACATAATTGAGACGGATTAATACCTTTCCCAAGGATATTTGTGCGTAAGTGAATGCAAGAAATTCAACTGAAATTCGAATTCGACTTCACGATTTCTCGTTCAGAGCTAATATCCACTTCGCCACTGAACACATCCATTGAAAAGACATCACTAAAAAAAGCTGCCAAAACTGTATCCTCTATTAACTAGTACATAGAAATTTCACTATAATGGCTGAAAAACAGGTCATAAATACCAGCCTAGAAGGATTAAGTAAAACTCTTAAAAAAGCGGATACCCCACATCACCAATAAGCAAGGTTTTCGGAAAAACAAAAATACCTTTAGACCAACAACGAAAGCTAAAGAAAACAACAAAGAGCACATTCTGCTTACGTTTCAACAAGAATAATCAATAACTATTTACAGAAATAACAAGAACCCTTTAAAAGAATGACAAAATAAAAGATATGCTAAAACAAACCTAAACAGTTAAAAGCAAAGGTCAGAAAAAATAAAACACTTATAAAGCTATTCAAATGTAGACAACAAAATACAAGGAATCACAAAATGTAACAAGAAATGTTGTGGTGTTTGTGATATGGTTACAGAGGAATCTCCTCTACAGTTTGAAATCCCACAGCATCATTCACTGTGTAAGAAAAGTTAAACTGTGTCTCTTCAAAATGTAAATGACCTTTAACCTGAACAAAATAACAAAAACACTTATATAGATATCGCTGAAGCACGAAACAACAGTATCCCGCCACAAAGGCAACATGAAATTCCCAGACAACAGAAAACTCTTAGTGACACATTATATTCACAAACGCAACAAGTATAACTTTAATGTTACGCCAAAATATCTAGTAGACGGTTATTAATATCTCAAAGAAAAAAAGAATTCAAAGACAACTTTAAACAAGCACTAAGCAAATTATAGCAGAAACACGCACGATAAAATTTTCATATATCCTTCTCTCTCTCTCTCTCTCTCTCTCTCTCTCTCTCTCTTAATACACTACGCCTCCTCGGACTTACCCTGTCCTCAGACCTCAAATGGAAGCACTATATTGAATCCATAGCAAAATCTACTGCTAAGAAGATTGGGTCACTATGTCGATCCAGGATGTTTTTTCCACCTGAATCCATCCTGCATATATACAAGTCAACCATCCGTCCGTGCATGGAGTACTGCTGCCATTTATGGTCAGGTGCCCCTGCCGTTCTCCTCAGTGTTCTTGACAAGCTCCAAAGGAGAGTCTGTAATGTGATAGGCACTGATCTGGCGACTCGTCTGCAGCCACTTTCCCATCGTCGAAATGTGGCCTCCCTCTGTCTCTTCTATAAATACTTTCATGGCTTCTGCTCGGATGAGCTTAAGTCACTGATGCCTCCTCAACAGGTGTTTACCCGTTCAACCAGACTGGCAACTGGGTCCCACCCATTCACAGTCAGGTTAGCCAAACGCAGACGACAATTCTACTCCTGCAGCTTCCTCTCTCGCACTTCCCGCCTGTGGAACTCACTCCCGTATTCTTGCTTTCCTGACGGCTACGACCTCCAGAAATTTAAAAGCAAAGTTAATACTCACCTACTAACCACTGGCCTCTAGCTCTCTCCCCTCCCCTGTATAACCTTCCCTTTCTCTCCGCCCATGTACCTGTCATTGCACCTGCTTTCTCAGTTTTCTATTGTTCCTTTCTAACTAGCTTGTACTCCTCACTCTTTTCTAATTAATCTTTCTACATTTATGTAACCCCCTGCACATCAGTGGCGTTTCTGCCTTGCTCGGGGTGAAATGATTTAAATAATATATATATATACAGAGAAGGATATATGAAAATGTTATATATATAGAGAGAGAGGGAGAGAGAAAGTTGGGTTATGATAATATTTGGAGCAAAGGTTGTTGCTTTAAAAAGTGCATGTATGTTTTATTTTCTAATCACTGTCGACACATTTTTGCCGTTTTCATATTTTATATTATTGAGTGCTGGCTTTTTCTTTTTTATTAAAAATGCTTCGGTTATTTTTACCAATATTTACATGCAGAGGATGTGAATAACATACCATCCTCCTCCATTATTATAGACGGATTTTACAAGATCATTATGAAACCGTAGAATACTGGCTTATTGCCAAGAGCACTGGACGTGTGAGATTTATTAAACCAGACAGGAAATTAACCAAATTTGCCAAAAATCATTGTAGCATTCTTCTCCTCATGATATCTCAATTCAGCTCGAAAACCCGTAATTTTACAGATATTCGTTCATCTTAAGTTGTAAAATGAATAAAAATTTCCATTGAAGATTGGTTTTGGCAAGCGACATTAAAATAACAATGAGCTTTAACACTCCGGGGATCAGAGATACAGGTAATTAGGATTCTATTTGTTTTTGAATTAATGTGTCTGGCCAGGATTCATTTGGACAATTAATTTATCAAGGGAATAAAAAACAGTTTTGATTTGATAAATTGAATTTATATTGCATTATTTCACTTGCTAACCGCAAAAAAATATTTTATGATGCAATTATTAATAAAATTATACGATTAGACAAACAAAACTGTTATTACATTAAAAAAGAATGAGTTATTTTACCAGAAATGTTTAACAAGAGATAAGACTAAAAAACAAATTTAAAAAAAATGGAGATTTGTATAAGTGCTCTCACAAACACATACAGTCACACATGATTTATCTCTTTCTCTCTCTCACACACACACGCACGCACACACACACATGCACACATATAGTCCTCGATTCAGTTCCGAAGAGCTTAGCTCCCAGTTGCCCCCTTAACAAGAATTTGCTCGAGTTACTATACTGGCAACCACCCTTTACATTCAAAACAGCTTCTTTTCTTGCACTTCTCGCCTGAGGAATTTCCTTCTATATAATTGCTTCGCTGATAGCTACAATCTCCAAGAGATTAAGTGCGACGTCAATTGTCAACTCTTATCACTTTGACTCCCATTTTTCTCTCATCCATTTCCCGACAGGCCCTGTATATTTTTCTTCATCCTTATCGATTTACTCTCATGTAACTGTCTTCACAGAAGTATTTCCTTCCTTCTGTTATTCATTTTCAGACACCCTCTCTAACTTGTTCCTATTTCTTTTTGCTTATCCTTCATGTAGCACCCTATTCACCAGTAGCATTACTGCCTTGCTTGGAGCGAAATATATATATATATATATATATTGTTTTTCTTTAATCCGAAGTGGAAGAGTAGGAAGGTAAATTCCAAGAACCAGATCTGTCCTGTTCTACTTTGTGACCGTTGTTAACCTGGCCCCTTCCCCACTTTACTCCAGGGCCTTCGCCATTTGGAACAAAACAATGTCGCTGACGTGACGTCGAATCTCTGTTAGAGATCCTATGTCGAAAGTGGTTACAGAACGAAGAAATATTTTTTCCGTCCAAAACATCAATTTAAAACAGTGATCGATATATGATGTATAGAGCTGTGAATATTTATTATAAATTATGTTTTAGAACATGTACATTATTTTTTAATATATGTCCTCGGCAATCAGATGTTTGTTTCAACGTTGGGTACGTTTCTTCGGGAGGTAAAAGCAAAACTGAATTCGTCTGCTCCCTATATTTGGTTCATTGTTGTTGTGGGAGGTTGGTTGGGGTTATTGATAATGAACGGAATGTGTCTTCTAGAGTTTTGAAGAGCCTGGTTTGTAAGTGCTAAATTGTTGATTAATGGTATTATCTGTTGGAGTGTACGTTTTTATCTGTCGGGTATATCTTTTGGTTAGAATTTCGAAGAGATTGGTGTGTGTTTGTGGGGGGGGGGGTTATTACTCGGTCAGTTTTGTGTGTTTGCGTGGGGTTTTCTTGTGTGCGTGATTGGGAACTTGTCTTGTTTGTTGACCTTAAGAATTTTTAGGCGTTTTGCTTAGCTAGCGCTTGATTTATTTGTGTCTGTTGTTACCAGACAAATTTTTGTTTATTCTCTTTTATTTGGTGGCAAGGCTGTTTTTCTTAGGGTTCCGTATATACACGTGATAGGGGTGGGGTGTTTTTTCTTTTTAATTTTGATTTTTTCAGTACGGCATATTTTGTATTTTATTTTTGTTTTTTATATTTTTTATTTTTTATTTTAGCGGGATCCGGGTGTTTATTCATGTATTATTGTATTTAGGCAAATTTGTTTCTAAAAAGTCTAAACTTGCATTCTTTCGGAAGTAAATGCAAATTTCTATTTTATCAGCTTTTATAATGTTTCTAAATTTGTATATTTAATCTTAATATTGAATTTAGAAGATTGATTTTTTCCTTTTAATTTTTTGATTCTTTTTTAATTTGGGAGCTATTTTTTTAATTTGGGAGTTATTTTTTTTCTTTTGGAATATTAAACTTTGTTGTAGAGTTTCGTAATTTAATCTATTTAAGTGTGGATTGTTTTGTATTTAGGCGAAGTAATTTATAACAAAATCAAAAATTGTATTTTTTAGAGGGCAAATGTAAATTTGTATTTTATCAGTTTTTTATAATTTATCTAAATTTGTATATTTTTTTAATCTTGATTTTGAATTTAGGGGATCGATTTGTTTTCCTTTAATTTTTAATTATTCCTAGATTATAGTTTGTGAGCCTGTTTATATCTTTTAATTTTATATTTTATTTATTTAAATGTTGTTGTGGGTATTAGAACTTACTTTAAGGGTTTATTAGATAGATTTTTATGTAGCATTATTAGTCTTTTATAACAAGAATATCTAGTCAAACTCCTAGTATTTCCTAGAATGATTGTAGGGTTAGGTCCCTAATGTGTTTACAGTTTACTGTGGTTTCGTACGTCTGGTTTCAAAGCTTGTTACTATTTATATATTTAAGGAACTCTATTTTTTCTTGAAGGCAGAGAAAACATGGTTCTTTTATAGATTTTGCTGCTCTTGCTTGTTTGAGGATTTTCCATTTAACCTTAGGTGTTTTATTTTCGTTTTTTAATTTCCAAAGGTATTTGGAGAGAGTTGGAGAGAGACGTCATGTTTTGTTTTTCTTTGTTATTGAAGGATGAGAGGTGATTGTAAAAGCGCTTTTTAAATACGTTCATGGTATTCCCGATATATATTTTTTCCTCTTAGGATTTTCTATGGATGAGATCGAACACATATATATCAGAGATTTTGTCAAACATTTATTGGTCATTGGGCATTGATTGGGTTTTCTACAGCTACAGAGGTTGTAGTCACTGGACGGAATTTTGCTGTGTAGTTTTAATATTTTGGTGTTATGCATTTTTATTATTTTTTCTAGATTATTGGAACAGCTATAACTTAATTTTATGGTATTTTTATTGAAAATTTTGCTCAGAGGGTTATTTTTGGGAAAGTGCTTTTCTATTAATTTAATAATAATAATATATATATATATAGTGACACGCATAAGTAATGGATAGATGTTATTTTCTGTTATAACTCTAGTTTATGTTCGCCATTTTGCCTGAAATTTGCTAAGTAATATCTCGTAAAGTTGTTTTAGGTGTATTTTGAATGAAAACTAAAAACTCATGGTTGAATCCATTTTATTTTTTATCAAAGTTCAAAATTACCCTATGCAGAAGTATTGGATACATGACACTTTTTAAAAAATTTTCAATTGAAACCTTGTATTTTAAAGGACTTTAAATATTCAGATTTTTGATAGCATTTGAATTTTATCTCTGACCAATCAGCGAAGCACACAATTGCTTACAATATTGTGCTTCTAAGCATCTGACTCTTTGATGCGTATTCTGCAATTCAATGACAAAAATGGCAAAAACTAAAGGATTATACAGAGATATACAAGATAGAATAATTGGACGTCACAAAGAAGGACAATGTTACCGAAAAGTTAGCGAATAAATGAATCTACCAGTAAGTGTTAGTAGAAAATATCATCAGAAAGTATAAGGAGTATGGCGACGGTCCAGCAAACCTTCCAAGAAATGGAAGGCCGAGAAAAATAAATTAGAGGACTTCAAGGTAGATCAGCAGAAATGTACAAAAACCCCCTTCATGACTCGTTCTGAAATTAAAACTGATCTTGAGGTTGTTGGAATTAATGTAAGTAAGGATATCCTTAACAGAGCTCTATATCGTACAGGCTGTCTTACAAAATCACTAAGAAAAGTGTCTTTACTGAAAACCAAACATATCAAAACAGATTAAAGTTTATCGAAACTTATGAAAGGAAAGTCATGCAGTTTTAGGAAAAGGTAATCTGGTCGGATGAAACGAAATTTGAACTATTCAGAAGGAACACAGCGACAACTGTTTGTCGAAAAATGTGCACTGCCTTCAACAAGCACAATATCATTCCCACAGTTAAGTTTGGGGGTGGTTTCATTATGATATAGGGTTGCCATTAATCCAAGGGCACTGGTGAATTACAAGTTAACCTTGGTAGAATGAATGATAGTATATACACGGAGATTCTACAGAAAGAACTTTAGAAATGTGTAACTTCTTTAGGACATGGTTGGAATTTCGTGCTTCAACACGACAATGATCCCAAACATACCTCAAAACTTCTAAATGAATACTTTGAAAATAATGGTATTAGTATTCTCAATTGGCCAAGTCAGTCCCCTGACTTGAATCTAATTGAGAATATGTGGAATACTTTGAAGGTTAAAGTTCATAAGCGGAATCCAGAAAATATTAAGCAATTAGAGAAATTATGCAAGGAAAAATGGTGTAAAGTAACGGTGGATCTTTATGGAAAACAGACGCTACGCAACCAAATGTTAAATTGATGTATCCAATACTTTTGCATAGGGTAAGTTTGAAATTTGATAAAAAAAAATTGATTCAACCATGAGCTTTTAATTTTCCTTCCAAATGCAACTAAAACAACTTTACGAGATATTGCTTAACAAATATCAGGTAAAATGGCGAACATAAACTAGAGTTATAACAGAAAATAACATGTATCCAATACTTATACGTGTCACTGTATATTAATAAGTGTACATATTATCCTACGTATATAGAACAATTCAGAGTTTCAGGTGTTATGCAATCATCAGGTGCATAATTTAAACTGGAACTCCAAGTCGTGCAATAGACGTAGGTAAATATATATATATATATATATATATAATAGAGATTTATTCATGTATTGAATACTGTTTTATTAACATCTAACTAATAATATTATCCATATGTACGCCCTTTTTATATGCTTATTTATTAACTTACGTCACTATCTATCTATCTATCTATCTATATATATATATATATATATATATATATATATATAATGAACTTATTACTAATACATCTTTTTTACATGAAAGGATATTTTTTATTTCAAAGAAATTTTGTATTTTTAGCTTACCCACGTTTCTACCATATGTGACACAAGTTCGAGTTTTAAAGGGTGTTTAATGGCCATAACGTGAAAAAATCTAAAGTGATAATTTTTATATTTTTATATATATATATATATATATATATATATATATATATATATATATGGCTAGGTTTTGAAGACATCACAATGCGTATAGTAAGATAATGGAAGGTAAACAAGTTTTTGGGTAGTAACTGTTTGTTATACATTAATATTTCGAGATTAATGAGATTAATGTCATCTTCAGAATGTTAGTATAGCTTGTGTTTAGGTCCGCGCTTTTCAACAAATGGTCCTTCCTGGCTGCTGCTGCTGCTTCTGCTGCTGTCGATAATTGTAGTGAGTGTGCGTTGTGGTACAGTGGATATAGGCTCGGAACGAGAAACCGGGGAGCCGATTTCGAATTCCAGTTGAATTCACTTATGCGCAAATACCCTTGGGAAAGGTAATAATCCGTCTCTTCCTTCCAGTTATGGGTTAAATAGCAGGACAGATTGGTTTCTATAGCTGTGTTCGGCAACCAGTCTACCGCAGAAAGCAATGGCAACCTACTGCATGATAATCTTGCCCAGTCAGTCATGTCTCTTTCGAGACATGATCGCCCAAGCGATCTTATGGTATCAGTCTGCTTTGGTATGTGGTTTATCGAAGTATTTGTTGACCTGACAGTTTAAATTTTACCAAAGTAAAAGAGGTCTTTTTATGACTATTTTGTGTGTGTGTGTGCCCGCGTATTTATGTGCGTACACTTCTTGTATTTCATTTAACTTTATTTTGTGTTTGTAATTATTTTTTTGAAGATTTGTTTTGTAATCTTTTCTAAATATCATTGTGTAATGAAGAAGAAAGCCACAAATTTACTGGAAGTAAAGTTTCATCGTTAAAACGTTGATGTTATTGTTAAGATGAAAGATTATGCAGAACTCATGCAGGTAATCTAGCAATTGTTTGTGGCTTGATACTTTAGAGTATGGCGGGAAGTGGGTGCTCCCAATGGTGTTGGGCACCGTGTTGCTTTTGAGACATCGTTTTAGGAAGTTGATTTGGCATTCTATCTTTGCACGTTTCTCAGACATTTCAAATAGGTTGCAAATTCATCCTGGCTCAGATGTAGGAGTAAGAAAGTTTTGTAATTTTTTTGAAGCATTGTGTATATTAGGAATATGGTTAGGTTTGAAGGCTGTCACAATGCGTTTAGTAAAATAAAGGAAGGTAAACAAGTTGTTGGGTAATACCTATTTATCATACATATGTATATTTTTGGGCAGCAATTGTTTTTAAGTGTCATATTAAATAAATTGCAAACATCATATTTGCATTATTTTTAATAAAATCCGTTCATGTTCACGGATTATCTTTCACATATAAAATCAAAAGATGTCATAAATGAGCTTTAACCTTGAGAGATGGTATTTTCATTCATTTCTTAAGGTACCCAAGTAGTTTCAACCTCTTTCCGAGGTCATCTTCAGGTGTGTGAGTTATAGCAACAAATGTAACCGGAAAACTGTGTTGCTAAAAATTACTGTACATTTTTTCTGCTTCAAATATAACGGTTGACAAATTGCTGGCGTTCATCAGAACGTGAAAATTATCCAAATTTGATTTCTTTTATTTCGTAATGTCATGGTCATGCAAGTTTTAAAGCATGGAAAAGAAGGTTCTTTTTACAAACAATTTAGATCATTACTACAATATTTATAGCTGATTCTATTAATTGCCAGCTTAAGTGTTTTAATGAATATTGCCTCGAGGATCTGTAGTTTGCTTTTGTTGTTTTCTTGGTGTAGCATAATTGTATTATCGATCATTATTTTTTTGTATTGAATGTAGACAGGAATGTTGTTTTAGATGTCTAGAAATAGATGAATGTAATACTAGAAAGATTATCCGTGAGCATGAATGGATTTTATTAAGAATAAGCAAACATAATGTTTGTAGTTTTTTAATCCGACACGCACACACACACACACACACACACACACACACACACACACACACACACACACACATATATATATATATATATATATATAAGTGAAACATATATACATATAAGTGAAACATATATACATATAAGTGAAACACATATACATATAAGTGAAACACATATATATATATAAGTGAAACATATATATATATATATATATATAAGTGAAACAAAACGAATAATGTCTTTCTATGGTTTTTCACACTTTCCCTGATCATGTATACATCGTCTTTGGTTGTCGTTGGTTTTCTCTTCCGATCGCAGTTTTTATTTACGTTTTGGTTTGAGAGATTCACTTTGATTCTCCGTCTTTGTGACACCACATACAGTTGAGATGCTGACTCCAACAATATCTGCAAGGCTTACTAGTGTGATTGTGCAGCGTTACAAATTTCGTACGCTTCTTTGGAGTAACGTCCATCGCAGAAAATGTCATAGGACAACTAATTGACACTCAAGATAATACCGTATTGGCATGATAAAATCTGATGCTATCACGGATGGCGAATTGTTTTCGTAGGCCAAACAAATTTCATCATATCCACGAAAACAGATTTATATTGCTGCACAGCACAGTAAATATCCTAATCTGAGAAAATTATAGAAATCGATTACACCCTACGACTCGAATGGGTCTGACTGTTAGAAGAAATGGAACTAATATATGAAATGAAATTTATATATAGAGAGCTACAGTGTTCTTCAACCTGTATAAGGCCCAAGAGTCATACGAGGTTGTGAGTTATTTAGTAATAGTCACCGCCCCAAGAAATTTATTTAGCGTGAACTGGGACACAAAACAAGGGTTACACGCCTAACCATTTTCAAAAGTCTTGATAGTAGTGTGAAAGTACAATAAACAAGCCTATCTACTCCAATTAAGGAAAAAATACAAATAAATAGTAAATGTAAGTTCAGAGTTTCAGGCGGTGACGATGGAAATATACATTTGACGTAAACCGGAAACCCAAATCAAAGCAGAAACATAGATAGATAGATAGATAGATAGATAAAAAGAAAGAGAGAGAGAGAGAGAGAGAGAGGGAGGGGGGAGAGATATACGCAAAAAAAACATTGGGAAGAAAATGGTAGATTTAAAATCAGCTGCTATTCACCGCTACTTACCTATCGTTCTTCGGTAATAAATTGGACGCTCTTTACTGTTGGGGTTTCTTTCCATTGAGTATATAATACGCTAATATCTGCTTTTCCACCCTTCACCGATAGCTTACAGGCAGAATCTCTGAGTGAGGTAAAATCGAACGGATTTCCGTCCTGGCTGAAATCTATCGGATGTCTAACCGTACACATGAGCTGTAATACAGTGAAATATGACTGTATACGGATATATATATATATATATATATATATATATATATATATATATATATATATATAGTCATCCGCAGACAGTTCTGTTTCGCTGTATCACAGCTCATCAGTACGGTTAGACTCCGATTGCTTTTAACCCAGGATTGAAGCGTGACCGAAGTGGGGTCAGTCGGCGATTCTATCTCTGGGCCATGGGCGCTCGGTAGAAGAACGCAGACATTTTAGCATGTATATTATCATTATACACGCCCAATAGCCAGAGTGCTCTAATTCACTAATTCATAGGTGAATGAGCGATTATATATATATATATATATAGGGAAGATCACCCGGTTGCATCACCATTGTTTCGGCCTTTTCTTTTTCGTTTCGTCAGGCAGTTTATTTATTTCTTTATTTTTTTAGAGATGGCTTAAACTTTTAAATATTTTATAAGTTCATAGCCGGAATTCAACGTAGAACAGTGATTTGTTATTAAGAATCATTTTCTGTTGTTTTGTACGAGATTAAAAAATACAATATATTTAATTCTGAAAATTATTTCAAACCCTTCATTTTGTAATGTTTTTCTTTCTGGAAATAATACTGTAGCCAACCTTCTTGCCACAGTCTGAAAATATCACCTACGTTGCAGGGTTTGAATTTTTAAAAAATATTTCATCATCAAAAATTGTGTCATAAGATGAATATTTACAGTCTATATTCTATACCTTTATGGATGTTTTGAATATACTTGATTATATAGTGTTTACATATCATTATTTTGTGTTTGCTTTTATGTATAGAAAAACAGTGCTAGGTGTAAACTGAGTTCCACGTCTAAATATTGGATAAGTTTTTTTTATTATTTAATGAGAGGAATTAAGATTATGAAAAAGCTGTACAAGAAAATGGAGATAAAAACAAATAAACGTATAAACCCTGGGTAAATAAAAAAGAATAATTTGAGAAAACGTAAAATCATTTGGTTTGATCTGCCTTTAATTTAGAAATAATTTTCAAATTAGATAAATATTTTTTGCACTACTTAACAAGCACTTCATCAAAGATCCGAGCCATACAAAATATTTAATAGAAGGATAGTAAATTAAGATATAGTTGTACTTCTAATTTAGAAAATCACATCGAGATTAATTCAAAAAATTCAGAAACAGTGTACGGCAGAATGCTGTTAATAATGTAACTGCAGAGATAAAAAAAACCAAAAAAACAAATATCTGCTTGAAAAAATAGTAAAACCGAAGGAAGTAATAGAAAAATATACTTAGGATGTAGTGAAGGCAGTTTTAAAACACAATGGAAAAAACAAAAGTTTACATTCAATCAAGAAAATCTTTAAAATAAGAACAAACTAGCAAACTACGTATTGAAATTAAAGAAAAGAATGGCGGAAAACCCTACATGAGGTAGAAAATATTTTTAAAAATCCAAACCAAGAATCGATGTTGATATCGGCAGTTTGCGCCATGACGGAAAGTTTGTGATAGTTAGATTTCCCAAAAAAACAAGTTACTCTATCAAAGGTTCGAAATAATGTCAGGATGTAGACAAAATACAAAATAGATTTTACGCTAGTACAGAGCTAAGAGAAAGAATTCCCAATAACAAATCAGACCCTTTCATTGAACTTCCATTTATGAAATTTTAAAAGCGTTAACTGTTAAGATATCAGTCGAATTAATCCCCTGACGTAACGGAACAGTTCGAAATCCTGGTAGAGTAACCGTTTGACCTTCTCTATCTAAATATCTAAAGGATCCATATGTTGAATCTTCATCTTCTTTCAAACATACATTGAGCACATTTAAATACTGCTGTTTACTGCCCTGGCATAAATTAATTTAAATGTGACGTATAAATATTTAGTATATATATATATATATATATATATATATATATATATATATATATATATATTAGTGTATCAAGGCAGCAAATAATTTTCTAAACATATACTGTTAAATATAACAGATAATGAATGTCTGTTATGTTTAATCGTGAGCCATTCTAAACGTTGTATTTTGATTTAATTTCAGTTGAAAATAAAGAAAGAAATTCTCCAACATTTGGATAATTTTTGATTAATTTGGTTCTAAGCTTTCAGCTCACATGAGCCACCTTCAGAGAGGTTATTAAGACGGTAATACAATGACATCCACCATCACCGTCGATTTTATTTTGTGTTGACATAAAACTCCGCTAGGCAACAGCAATAGTTACCAAAAATAACAAACGCAGTTCGCAAATTAGCAATGCGGTTCTATGACGTCACACCGCGCTATCAACTGTAATTCAAGCCAAAATACGACGTTTAGAACGACTCATGATTAAACATAATAGATATTCATTGTCTCTTATATTTAACAGTATATGCTTAGAATATATATATATATATATATATATATATATATATATATATATATATTAGAAAATATTGTCATATGACATGCAATGTTTTGATCATTAGAAAAGCTTAGAAGAAAACTAATAAATAATTATCCAAATGTTGGAGAATTTTTGTCTTTATTTTCAACTGAAATTAAAGCAAAAATAAGACGTTTAGAACGGCTCATGATTAAACATAATAGACATTCATTGTCTCTTATACTTAACAGCATATGTTTAGAAAATTACTTGCTGCCTCGATATACTATATATATATATATACTTGGTATATTTATATTACGTGAAAACATTGTCGTTTAACAAATAAAATTTCTTTAATTCTCTATATACACACACATGTACTTCACAGACACACATACGCAAGCACAAACACGCGCATATATATATATGAAGTAAAATAACAAAAAAGGAAAACAAAATATAGGCATGTTCTAATATCGCATTCATGTGCATTTGTGAGTTTGCGTATTAGATAATATATGAGAGTATCTGGACATTTTTTCTTCCCAATGATCAAAACATTGCGTGTCATATGACAATCGTTCGGCTCCCGTGCAAGTGAATTCCTCGCTTCGTCAATCACACGTTTACAGATGTCACGTGCAGATGTGATTGATGACGAGATAAAGATTTATTACAATATTTTTCTTCGACTTTTCTCTATTATTTTTCTTCTTTCTTTTTTTTTTAAAGACAGATTTTCTCCCTCACTACCTCGGCGCGAAACAGTGATGTACACTTTGGCAAATATTTTTCAGGAAATGGCTTGCGCATCGACCAGGCGGCAATCCGCGTATCAGATAAATTGCACCTGCTTTCTGCTGAAGTTTAGTTTATTCCCCGCTGAATTGCTTTTCGTGATAACATTAAATGGGCATAAACATTATTGCAAATGTTTTATAAGGCAGTCTTGCAGTTCTCCTCGGATTATATATATATATATATATATATATATATATATATATATTCAGTGTGTGATAGATAAATTTTCATCTGATCTACTGATTGAAAGAACTATATTTATGAAAGGTAAATAAAAAATTGATAGTAATTGTTGTAGATACTACTCATATGCACTAATTTAAAAAAATGTTTATAACTGAAATACATACACATACCCACACCGACACACACACACACACACATACACACACACACACACACACACACACACACACACACACACACATATATATATATATATATATATATATGATTGAGTGTTTGTGTGTGTATATCTGTGTGTGTTGTGCTGTGTTGCATTTTTTGTGTGTGTGTGTGGTGTGCGTGTGAAATCTGCAGAATATTTATATAAAAGAAATAAATATCGCATACATAAAAACGTTTACACTGAATATTTGGCACAATTGATTGAATAATGCTGATAGATTTATCGAATTTGGCTGGAAGTTTCTGGTAAGAGAATACCGAACAATTATTTATATACCAGAAAGAGATTGATGGTTAAATCGAAGCAAACTGATACGAAGTGAAAATATTGCCCAAAATGGACGATCGGCCTCTCACGAATGCATGCATTAGATGTGCCCTCAGTTCACCTATCTGAAGTGATGATTGAATGGATTCACAAGAGCAGGTTCTATATCAGAACCTATCTATCTATCTATCTATCTATCTATCTATCTATCTATCTATCTATCTATCAAGCCATTTTGTTCATTTCTATCAGAATGACATAGTGTGTCTAACTAATAAGTCATCCTTATACCCGCGTATGTACTTGCTATGACATCCTCCACAATAATACTGGAAAAATTACATTTTCATTAGCAAATTTCGATTGCAAAACACGGTGGTGTATATATATATATATATATATGGATGTGCGTAGTAGTCCAGTGGATATCGGCTCGGAACGTTATATATGCTACTTCACGAGAAACAGAAATCTCATTTAATTTTATTAATACCAAAACAAAATGAGTTATAATTTCATATATATATATATATATATATATATATATATATATATATATATATATATATATATATAACCTTTTAGAAACGACTTAAAATTTATATATATTTGTAGATATTTATTTATTTTTAAACGAATCGTGATTAATTCTTAGTCGAGAGTTTTTTTTTCATAGCCGTTCGACAAGTAAATTGGTTCATATATTTTCGGATGAGTTCATGTACGAGTCGCCTGTTAATGTAAAGTGGCTTTGTCTGTCGCCAATCAGAAGCGTTTGCAAGATTTCGTACCGGGCTCAAACTTTATAAATTTTTTCCAGTGTCTGAAAGCGCTTATTGAGGGTAGACCAGAGACTGATCATCTCTGGTCGGGTTCCCCTATTCATCCTCGCAAAGACATCACTGACGACATTTTCCGGCGCCCCCACTACTATGCGTATGTTTGAAACACACACACACACACACACACACACGCGCACACACACACACACACACACACACACACACATATATATATATATATATATATATATATATATATATATATATATATATATATATTGCGTTTTCAGTAAAATTCAAATTAGCCATTATAAGTAAACAAAATTGAAATACAATGATAAATGTTTTTAAGTAAGCAGTAACCCTTTCCTAAACCGGAAACTACTGATAAACCTCTTCTTCTTCTTCTTCTTCTTCTTCTTCTTCTTCTTCTTCTATGAGACTTGTTCTTTCAGGGCCTAGGTGATCATACCCTTCTACGTCTCTCTATTCCTAGTGGCTTTTAGCATGCTTTTCTCTCTAACATATTGCAACCCCCGTTGTGTCATCCACCTGATCAGGTCCTTCAAATATGTTATCTGCTGCTTTCCTCTCTCTCTTTTCCCTATATATGGCCTGTCATTATCAGGTTATCCAAGCCCTTCTACATCATTGTATGTCCCAGGAACTTCAGTTGTCTCTTTCTGATGCTCAATATTAATTTCCTTTTCGTTTCCATTCTTTCCAACCCCTCATTATTGCTCACATGCTCGGTCCATGATATCCGCAACATCCTTCTGTAGAAGCACATTTTAACTGCTTTAATTTTTTTCTACATCTTTGATGATATTGTCCAACATTCACTGCCATATTGAAGAACATCACATAGCAATGTAGTACTCTCTTTGTTTCTAGTGAAAGTTTTCTGTTTCTTAATACTTTGCTCAGCTTCAGGAACGCATCATTCACCATGCTAATTCGCCTTCTGATCTCTGTGTAGCACTTCCCATCTCCTGTTAGAACTCTTCTCAGTTATTTAAATTTTCGTACCAGCTTGATTCTATTATCCCCCACAGTTTTTTGGCATTTTGGTCTGCTCTTTTTGATGATGACTATGTTTTCGGTTTTCTTGCCATTTATTTGTAGTTCTTTTTTGTTAATCTCTTCAGCTATCTTCTGTAGGACTTCTTGTAGTTTCCTTTCCGTGTCTGCAATCAGCACTGTATCATCTGCGTGTCTTATATTGTTCAAATTGTGGCCTCTGATGACAAATCCTGGCACAACACCTAGGATCCTCAAATTATTCTCGATGTACAAGTTGAACAGATCCGGTGAAAAGACACATCTTTGACTCTACTCTCTACTACTCTAGAAAAATACTTGGAATAGAGTGAACTGGACATTAGGTTATCCACTGTGTTTTATTTAGGAAACAAATTAAAAAACATAAAAAGTATCCAGACGTTTAGACGGAGACGTTAGAAGAATAAAAATAAAGTAAAATTTATATAAATTTTAATATTCCAAACACAAGCAGGAAACAAGTGATGAAACTCTCCTTCGTTTCTAATTACTGGGGTGAAATATGAACTGAACGATGGGTGAATGCATCTATTCCTTCGATATTAAACACACGCACGCATGCACACACGGACACACACAGTGAGTACACACATATGCGTGTGTATATATATACAGGGAGAGAGAAAGAGAGAATAATAGATGTATATATATATATATATATAGATAGATAGATAGATAGATAGATAGATAGATAGATAGATATGGAAAATAAATATGGGAGATAGATAGATAGATAGATAGATAGATAGATAGATAGATAGATAGATAGATAGATAGATAGATCTGGGAATATGTACATGTGTGCGTGTTTGCGTATTTTGTTGACTAGATTTCACAATATATCATGATCAGAAGGTAATTTATTTTATTGCAACATGGCGCCTCTCCAAGGTATTTTAACCAACACCATATTTTATTTTCCAAGGAAAGTATACAAAATTTAAACGAAATGAACATTTGCATACTGGTTATCAGTAAGTAATAACAGTGAGTACACACATATGCGTGTGTATATATATACAGGGAGAGAGAAAGAGAGAATAATAGATGTATATATATATATATATATAGATAGATAGATAGATAGATAGATAGATAGATAGATAGATATGGAAAATAAATATGGGAGATAGATAGATAGATAGATAGATAGATAGATAGATAGATAGATAGATAGATAGATCTGGGAATATGTACATGTGTGCGTGTTTGCGTATTTTGTTGACTAGATTTCACAATATATCATGATCAGAAGGTAATTTATTTTATTGCAACATGGCGCCTCTCCAAGGTATTTTAACCAACACCATATTTTATTTTCCAAGGAAAGTATACAAAATTTAAACGAAATGAACATTTGCATACTGGTTATCAGTAAGTAATAAAAAAGGAATAACAAACTTGACTCCCATAGAAAGGAAATAAAAAAAAATGTTATGTAACGGTAAGTCGTGATGAAATCTTTCGTTTATTCTGGCTACCTTCTTTGTAGCTGGAAGCACGGATAGGCAGATAATGGGAAGTGTGTGTGAGTGAGAGAGAAAGAGGTAGATAGAGAGAGAGGGGGGAGAGAGAGAGAGAAAATGAACGTCTGGTGATAAGGCTGGAAAGATGAGCAGGTGGTCGTCATTGTGAAGCGCAAATTGGGAAGCCCAATGTGGAATAAGCCAGATGTAAATCTTGCATCCTTTATATTTTGCAAACGTGCAATCGAGCGGGAATGCCTTTCACAGTGTCTCGGAAAAAGAGATTAACTCTGTCGATGGAGAATGTAAAATAGAACGCGCACACAGGTAGATACAATCATGAATATTCATCTGCCCATAGATCCTTCTTTCCCATACCCGCCAAACACACACACACACACACACACACACACACACACACACACAAACATATATATATATATATATATATATATATATATATATTAGCTTACTGTCATATCACGTTGAATGCACTAGTTCTCGTCCGATCACTGAAGTTAAGCAAACTTGAGTCTGGTCAGTACTTAGATGGCAAACCGCTTAGGAATACCAAATGCTGTAAGTGTATCTTGATGGATGTGCGTCGTGCTGCAGTAGATATCGGCTCGGAACGGGAAATCGGGGAGCCGAGTTCGAATTACAGTTGATTCTTCATTCACTTGCGCGCTAATACCCTTGGGAAAGGCATTAATCTGTCCCTTCCCTTCAGTTATGGGTAAGATGACAGGACATATTGGGTTCTATAGCCCTGGCTGGCAACCAGACTACCGCAGCAGGTATTTGCAACCGGTTGTGGAATAATAAATAGCTTGTTGTCTGTTTCATCTGTGGCATTTATTTGCATTGACTGAGTTTATTAATAGATCCAAAACGTGTGGATGTTTCTGCACATGTCTTGATCGATTTAATTAAATCCCTTCTGTGGGTCTTCTGGTGTTTTTCCTTAGATTCATAATTGAAGCAATTAGGCTGTCGAATCTGACGGGAGAGTCCATTATTTATAAAGGTGGGTTGAACCATATGATGTTACGTTTGCGTGGTTTTGATATATGCTCGTCTGTTTTTACTTTTATCACAGTATTCTTAACTAACGTAGTAGTGACTTTTAGTATGGGTTTTAATAATTTTAACTTTACAGTTACTTAAAATAATATTTTACTGAAATTAGAACATAATCTAAACTTGATGGATTTGTGGATATCGTGCAGTATTCTATGTTAGTGTTTTAGAGTCTTTGTGAACGTATTGAGTATACTTAGTAATTGGTTTGTATCGTCCATTATTAAGATTGAAAGTTACATCATGAAAGTTTATCGTGATGGTAGTGATTTAGAGTTTGTTGTCTTTGAAAACGTTTAGCAGGACCTTTCTTATCCGGTTGGTTTGTTTGTTGTCAGCTTGTATTTCTTAGAAGGATTAATCCGTCGTCTCGGTATAATCTAGCGTTTTATTTTGATTTCGTAGAGATATCGTAGTTTCCACAACAACAAAATCCCTACCAATTCACAGGCCTTTGCTGAATCGTACGCACTCATAGCAATACTTAAATCTAGGTTGTCTTTTTTTGTCTATTATCGTCGTGAAAAAGGTCGGATCTTGCGTGCTTGCATGATAATATTTATGTCTTGTTTGCTGATAGGACAGTAATTGTTAGCTAAGTCTAATGCGGCTGTTAGTAGATCTACAGCAATAGATGGATAAAAATTGCAAATATTAAAATGTACATTCGCTAGTTATTTTGGAGACCCATTCAATAGATTCAACTATGATATACGGTTTGTTCAATATATCCGATTGCTTTTTACCCGACCTAATTGGCGTCAGTCGGCGATTCTACCTCTGAGCTATGAGTAGAAGGAAGCAGACACTTAGCCTGTGATATACCATGTAAACATACGCCAATAGCTAAGAGTGTTCTAATTCATTACTGAATGAACGATGCGTAAATGCCAGAGCAGTTACTGTTTACATTTTTTTCAAAGTCTACCATTCATATATAGTGCTCAATCAGGGTGTGAGAGCGCATATATATATATATTGAAAATTTAGTTTTAATATATCTTATATGTTAAAATATATTCTATATTTTAAAATATTGTTTTTATACATCCTATATGTTTAAATTTCCAGTAGTTTCTCATAATAATGAAACACCATGGAAGTGAACCTAAATGGTGTATATAATTTAGATCACTATGAATTTTTTAGACTATTTACAGCGACTCGGGTTCACATTCAGAGCTTTGGAAGCTAAAAATTAGCTTGAGCGGAATAGCATCATTGTTAAGTTTGTGGTGACCATATATGTAAGGTCTACGGTTATATCGTGTTGACTACACCGGTTTTCGTCCAATCACAGAAGTTAAGCCAAGTTGTTGCCCTACACACCATTGGGTATAACGGATGAGATGATGATGATATAGGTAAGGTAGTTGGTGTAACGTTGTGACAACTGCCTGTACGTCTTAGAAGGGAAGTGGTCGTTGTTCTTAATTAGCATGTTCGTAGCTAGTTGTATGATGACATTCACATTCCTCTTTTGAGTGCCAATCTCTCCAGATTTTTTTATGACTGATTTTAACGACATGGCTTTCTCCTGTATGTGTCTCGCTTTTCATATTATCTATCCCTTCCGAGACTGAGGAATGTTCAAAGCTATTATCTCGATTCAGGCAATGGTGTCCAAGTATAATATCCACTCGATTTTTTGTTATGAAGTTGTGACCCTTGTTCACTACTGACTCCTCAGATGTTAAGTGATACTGATTAGCGCTTTCACTGGGGTGTTGTGGGGATGATGGACCTTGTGTATCACATTTTGATCTTTCAGTCTCTTTAATTTCTGTAAATGCTGGGTTATGACTACATCGAATTAGTGTTTGAAGAATTTATCTAGATCATGCTGGGTTCTCTTTCGGTATTCTTCGTCGGTAATTCTGTTGAAGATGGCCTCGATCCTCTGGAAGATATCGCGGACTGTAGATTTTTTTTTATTCAACGGCTGTATTGGATTATTTCTCGGAAAACGGCGTTACCCGCTTATTTGTAATCAGATGATCTCTCCTCGAATTGACGAGATACCTTGGTGCTAATCCTAAAAATCTTGAATCGTAAGTTTCTGTATTGGTTTAAGAATGTTAGACAGTTAAATTTTCATATCACCTTCTGGTGGGACTTATTTCATTGTTTCCATATTTTTGATAAACCGTGTCCTTACTGATCCTTCAATATTTGTCTATATTTCTGAGATGAGGTTTAGAGGAGGTATAGTAAGCATTGACACTATTTATATTATTCGGACTGCTGACTTCATTTTTATACAGTCCGAACAATACCGCAAAATGTTACAATACCTTATCGCAGAAATTTAAACAAAAATTATGAATTAGGCCAAATCGGAAATACTTTGAAGAAATCGACTTAAAAGAACTTTCACATTGTGAATAACGAACTAAGATCAAAGATATGTATCAACTGATTCTAAACTTGATAAATGTTTTAGTCTAAGTATTTTGTTTTATTTTAGCGAAATTAAGTTTGAAGATCTGCTCAAAAATAACCCGAAGTATGTTTATGATTTACGTTTGGCAATATTCAGTAAAGCCAAAATATATAATTATGTATTGTTTGTTGTTTGAAAAAAATACATTTCCTCAATGATTAAGTAATATTGTGAGCTTATATCAATTGTAACGCCCAGAAAATTAATTGTATTTCAAAAGCAGCTTAAAATGAATGCAAATGAATTTATTCCAAAATTCAAAGTCCCTGAAACAGTTTCATGTTATTTTCAACTACGTTTTTCCTCGCACTTCCCGACTGTGGAATTCTCTTCCAAACGATTGCTTCCCCGACGGCTACAATCTCCAGGAGTTTAAATGTAAGGTCAATAGACACCTCCTAACACACTAACCTGCTCCCATTCTATCAAGCACTCTTCCCATCTGCCCGACCCTCATCCTCGCTATCCTTACTCATCTGTCACCTTTCTCCTGACATTCCCTATGTCTATCCACTCCTTCTCTTTACCTTCCCCTATGTAGCCCCATGCGCAATAGTGGCAGTGGAATGCCTTGCTTGGGGTGAGATGATTAAAAAAAAAAACAAAAAAAAACTCTTGTAATGAGGCAGCTTTCAAACTCTATAGAACGTAATGATTTTTTGTTTTTTTTACAGCATTATTAGCGTGGTGAGATAAAACGTGCTGCATGGGCAATCGACGATCTATCATAAAACCTTCCCAGGTCTGCACTCTAGAGAGAAAATTTCTGCGTCGCCTAACTACGATAGCAAATCACGAGAATCAACATTCTACTGATGGGAAGATTTCGAATATCCTCCTGTATGGGGAAAAACACGCAGAAAGAGAGACAAGCGCGGCTTCCTCTTCGGTTCAAGATTGTCTTCAAAAGTCATATGAGAGGGATTGACATGGTCGTCGAGAGGCTTGAAAGACGAAGTCAACGATCACTTATTCTGGAGTCATGATTAACTCCGAGCTCTGGAGGGAGGAGAGAAGATACATGGGTTTGCCGCCGAGATGAAGCGTGATCAAAAGAAAATAAACAATTTTTTTGGGGTTCAAATCCACGTATGCTATACACATATTCATGCATTGGTATAAATAATTCTATCTCGTTTTTTTTATTAAAATGCAGGTTTGTCAAACTTTCGTTTAATAGAAAATAATTTCCAAGCATATATTATATAAATTTTATAAAAGTATTTTGTAATCTGTATTCATATCAATTATTACAGTCTTCTCGTTTGTTATACTACCGATATTCTTGTAAAACTATCGAAGTGTTTAGCCAACCTTTTTTTTCAATACATCGTTCTACGGCCATATCACGTTGAAATATATGGTCAGTACATAGATGGGTGTCAACTTAGGAATACCAAGTTCTATACACTTCGATGAACGAGTAATGAAATGGATAACTCCGCGGAAATAGAAATCCGAGAGCCAAGGTCAAATTCAATCGGATTCGTTATATTTAGTTCGACACAAATAGTCTAGGAAAAGGAAACAAATATACATTTTCTCCCCTTGGCGATGAGGTAATTTTTTTTAAAAATTGCATCATTAAAAATAAACATTATTCCACTCTCAAACCCCGTTAAATTATTATGTGCTAAAATATTTTAATTATTTAAATAAATTGCAAAGTTTTGATAAACTATAGAAAATATATCAAGCAACACAACAATCTATAGATCGTGGCTGAATCGTTATTAACCCATTCTCGGCAGTCATGGTCTATATTGAATACATTAATGATAAATAATCTTACGCGTTTGGTGCTGAATTAATTTACATAATATCCAGCATTAGTTAACTCAAGAACGGAACTCACAACTGCTTGATGAGCGAGGGCATTTAACTTACTGCCTACAGTCAGGTAATATAATACTGAAATTTGTTTCATTCCCAGATGGTATTCAGCGCTATCCTATGTCTCATGTGGACAGTGTTACAGCCAAACACCGGCTCTCTCTGTATTTCAGTCGGTTATCTAATATTGTACTACGTTTATTATCATGACTTCATTTACCTGCGATTGATGAGCATATTTTATCCATACATGATCAGCAATAACTGATTTCAATATCTTCAACAATATCTTCAACAATATCTTCAACAATATATATATATATATATATATATATATATATATATATATTGTCATCCGCAGACAGATCTATTTCGCCGTATCACAGCTCATCAGTACGGTTAGACTCTGATTGCTTTTTTAATGTCTGGTACACCGTATTCGAGGATAACCGTCTACCAGGGAGGCTAGCTAATCCCCATTGTAGACGCCTGCTCAGCCAAACTTGTGGGTGTTGTACAAACACAAGGCCCAACTGTGGTTTATACTGCAACTATGCTGAGCGGAACTTAGTTACAGATTCTGGGAGAGAGTGCTTATTTTAGAGTGAACAACACTCTGACGCTCTGATGAACTAACCAAACGATCGACGAAATTTCAAGAGGAACCGTTTACACAATTTCATTCACAAGACTTGCGTCAAGCGGAGTATGTTTTTAAGACTAAATGCTAAATCAGTATATAACATTGCTGATTATTATTTTGATTTTATTATGGATCTCTAGATGAATGACTGGTGCACCAGATATATGTAGCTGCAATTTGTTTGATAATTTGAAATTAAATAATTATTAGTGTAGAGTATTTTCAAACTAATGTAATGTGTACAGTATTTTCAAATTATTGTAATTTCAAACTAATATAATCTTTTTTGGAGTTAATTTTTTCTACTTATTCTTTAAGTATTTGTTACGAATTTACATGTTTCTCTCCAGCACCTGAGTCGCCCGAGAATTTAACACTTGTTCTGAAACATTTTAATTTGTAGTTTCTTCTAACAAAGCCAAAATAAACGATTAAAAGTAAAACAGAAGTATATTTAAAATTTGATAGAAATATCGTGATGCCCATCTAGAAACTAACTGGAGTATATATTTCCTATAAATTTTTAATGAGTTCTGTTTTCAACTTATTATTTCTTTTGACATCAATCGAGGCTTAGGAATGATTCATATTCGACCGTCAAGTCTAGCTTTATTCCAGATTAGATGTAATTATTTAATGAACCTCGAATAAAGATAGCAAGAAATAAGATTAAGAAAAAGAGAAGAAACACCGATGACAATATAATGTACATTCAGGGGAATATGAAAGAAAGTCAATGAGACAAAAAAAAAATTCAATGAGACAAATATTTCTGAACGTGGCCTTATACAATGTTGAAGAGACCAAAATGTTTCAAATAGAGCATAGTGAAAAATTATTCATAAAAAAAGAATATACTTCTAAACAAAATATTTTAATACATATATATATATATATATATATATATATATATATATATATATATTATTATTATTATTATTATTATTATTATTTAATTGATTAGTTTTAGTCATAATTAGATTAGACCAGTACACTGTTGTATTAAAAAATGGTCAATACAAATCCAGGTTTATGTGGTATCTTCAGGGGATTTACAATAATTGATTTAATCATTTTTAAGTACGCTCACGTAACGGCGATTCTTTTTGTACACGCAATTTTCAAAATTAGAATTTACAACGTTTCATCTATAGTTGTATTATCTTAATTGGTATATTTTGGTATGGTTAAACTTAGTCAGGTTTTCTATTCTTTCATTCAGAAATTCATTTGTGTTTGTGAATAACATAATAGCTAATTTTTCTTCCTTACAGTCTAAATATTTTACAACCGTTGTAAGACTTGGCTGTTTTGATTATACTCGACATTATATCTGGGTCTTATTCATAATGCAGTTTAAATTTCTACATGCGGCTAGCCAATTTTGTATAATTTATAAAGTTTTCTAGTTTAAATGTAGACCTGTGATTAAGGAGGCCTTTATTTTTGTCCCTTCAGTTAGATTCCTTATTAAAGACCTTGTTTTGTAGGTTGCTATTCAACTTTCTGGCGATTTGTTTCTTTATGAAATTTTTTTACTAGAGCTATATATCTATTTGATTGTATTCTTACTGAAAATTTTGTTTAGTTCTGAGTGTTTCAGAAAGTGTTTATCGATCAGTTTAACAACTATTTTTCCAGCTTCAAGGATTTTATAATGCAAAAAAAGTTATTTACAAAGCAACAGTAGGATTCGAAACTGCGAGAAATATAGAACTAGGAGAATCTGCAAATAGGTTTGTCTTGTCTTAACCACTCGACCACGAATGGAATCTCAGTTAGACAAGGACGAATGATGTCATTCAAATAGATAAATCCCTGAAACCTCGTAAAATTCATAGCTGCGCTGGTTACCAATTCTTTTGTAAACAAATGTAAACAAAAACAATCTTACGAAATGTTACGAAATGTTAGGGAATGAAATAAACTGACCGATTCATAAATTATTTGTTTAAAAACATTCTTAATGGATACGTGTATTTGATTTGATACTTTTTTATTTTAGGATAATAGACAGAACAGTAAGGTATTATATTAAGATTAATCAGTTATTTATGCATTTATATAGCATTATTTGGCCTATGTCTTGTCTTAACCACTCGATCACGAATAAAATCTCAGTTAGACAAGGACGAATGAAGCCATTCAAATAGATATATCTCTGATACCTCGTAAAATACATAATTGCACTGTTTACTTCTCTTATGTAAACTTATATAAACAAAGACAATCCAACGAAATGTTAAGGAGTGTTATGTTATGCATTTATATAGCTTTATTTAGCCTTGTCTAAAAGCAAATGTCTTTCGTGGTCGAATGGTTAGAACAAGTCATATCAATTGACGGCTTTTTTCTGAATCTATAAGTGTCAAAATTTGAATCCTACCGGAGGGTACATATTTTCCTTAAACGATTTATCGAATATTCAGGTCCATAATTATTTATATAAATATTCTGTTTGATTATTTAAAAATAAATTTAAGAAAACAAAAACAAAAACAGAATATTTACTCAAATACAAAAATTCATTGAAAAATAATTTTCTAAGAAATAAAATACAATATATATTAGTTAATTCCATTTCGAAAGGTTATATATATATATATAAATAAATAGAACGTTGTCTGTGTGTGCATGTGTCTGTGTGTTTCCGTTAACTATAAACTCCAAAACGGCTGAACCGATTTCCTTGAAAATTTACACAGTTGTACTATCAGCGCCTGTGAGTGTTCTTAGGGAGTTTTGCGTCCAGTTACCCCGTATAAATATCGAAAATCGATAAACGAAAAAAATCTAGTTATAAAAGGAGTGGTCCAATTTTAATCAAATTTGATACACTCGTAGACAAAGACATAAGAAACAATATTCAGAAGTTTCAAAGTTGCAGTTCTTACAATAGTGCTGAAAATTGATAATATATATATATATATATATATATATATATATATATATATATAAGGCAAGATGTTTGTGTGTGCATCTGTTTATCTGTCTGTATGTCCTTTATAGAAATCCACTTTTTTTATCCGATCCTCACCAAACTTTACACAAATATCCTTTAGGCTGAGTCGGAGCTCCAGGACCATGGAGTAGTTTTAAAACTTTCATTACACCCGAGCAAAGCTGGTCTATATTGCTAATATATATATATATATATATATATATATATTCGTAAGTAAATCTTCCGTTAAGAATATTTTTCCTCTTGTCTCTATGTATACATTTTATCCCTTTACAAATAATTCATATATATATATATATATATATATATATATATATATATATACGCAACTATAAATTTGGTAGTAGGTTTGTTTTAAGTTTACTTAAATATATTTTGTTTTTTGTCAGATATATTTTTTTTAAATCTAGAAATGTAATCAATTGTGAATTTTGTTGAGTAATTCATTTAATGGAGTGAATGTTTTTTCAGTAAATTTCTAGACACAGAAAGAGTAAAAATTCAGGTATATTTAATTTGTGTGTTTGTTTTTAGTTGATTGAGCAGACATCACGTGCATTTGTCTCAAACACTGGTAAGAAAAACAAATGCAACACACAATACAAAAATAATCAAAACCAATTTTTTCTCTCGTTTCTCCATATCTCATTCTCTGACAAATATTTTATAAAAGCGAAACATGCATTTTTAAATATTTTCTACTCACTTTTTCTTCTCTCATATATATATATATATATATATATATATATATATATATATATATATATATGTATAGGAAAAACTACTAGAAAGTTTTAAGTTAAATATGTATTTTTGACAGTATTTATTTTTTTCTATTATTATATATATATATATTTGATATTTCAGACCGGCCTCGGCGTTTCATCAGAAACAAATGATTTTAAAATTTAAACTAGTAGCGTCCATCGCGTGATGTAGGAAGTATTAGAGTTTGAATATCCGATTTTAGTTCCACATACTCACGCAGAAAAAAGAAAAACACTGGATTTTAAAATTAAATACATATAGGCTAGGGTTAAATAGGGACTTAGGTATTTTGAATCTTTATAAATATTTCAATAGTTTTTTTAATTTTTAGATACACTTAAAAAATTTTCTTTAAAACAATATTTAAAAGTATTATTACAGTTAGGTTTACATTTTAAAATATTCAAAATCTATTACTTTCTACATCATGCAACGGACGCTTCTCTCGACGGACGCTTCTAGTTTAAATTTTAAAATCATTTGCTTCTGATGAAAAGCCGAGGCCGGTCTGAAATATCAAATATATATATAATAATAGAAATAAATAAATACTGTCACAAAATACATTTTTAACTTACAACTAAAAATTAAAAAACGAGTAATGTCCTCCTAGGATCTTTCACAATTTCCTTGATCACGTATACGTCGTCTCTTGGCGGTACTTTTCTAATCCAATCGCATTTTCCTTTACGTCAGACTAATGGACGCAATTTGTTTTTTTGGTTTTTTTTGTTTTTTTTTTGTTTTTTTTGTTTGCCTTGATGACAGGGCTGATAGTTAAAAGGTTGACGCTAACTATATCTGCGATATCACTGTAAGGTTTGCCACTGTGTTCTTGCAGCGTTATAATTTTTGTAAATTCTCTTGGATTAAGATCCACCTCATATAATGGCCGTAGGCCAACTAAAGGACAGCCAACGCAATTGGGCGTGATAAAAACAATCTGAAGCAACCACTGATGACTCAGTAATTTTCAAGGGCAAATATTTTTCCAGGTACACCTAAAAAATAGACTGATATTCCTGTGCAAGACTACAAATGATCTAATCTGAGGACAAAATAGTCTAAAAGTCTGAAACTGACCGTATGATGAAAGGAAACTATTTTTTTAATTAATTTGCACAAGTATATATATATATATATATATATATATATATATATATATATATATATATATATTCTCTCTATCTGGCTTGTTTGACTGAGGTTCTTCAAGTCCTCCTTCTTCATTGCATGTACCTGGAACTTTAGCGGTCTCTTTCTGATGCTCAGTATTAATTTCTTTTTCGTTTCCATCCTTTCCAAAATCTCGTTATTGCTCACATGCTCGATCAGTGATATCCGCAGCACACTGCGACTAAAGTCCTAATATCGTGTTACAATATCGTGTTACAAAAAAGGAAAATTCCTCAGAACAATCACGATTAAAACATTAATACGGAAGCAATTTTACGGCTGTTGAAATGAATGTCATTTATGCTTAGATCCTTAGTCAGGACCAGTAACATTGTAGAAATTTCTTTGGGTTTTGTCAATAATTTCCAGATGCATAGCAGAGGCACTAGACAAAAGTAGTAGCAACATTCAATGAATGGGCGTGATAAAGTGTAAAATAGACTCTAGCAAGAAATATTTTCTAGAACGATAGTGTGAAGCAATTTTCGTAGCAGTAGACCTAGTTTTTGAATTAATATTATCTTTTTCACTTTCGTCAAGTAAAAATGTGAACACAAGAAATATTATTCCCTTAGACATATTGATCAGCCGTTCAGATTGAATATAAATATATTTTCTGGAAGACGATGAAAAGAAAACCGTTTACATTTACAATTGATTTCTCATTGATATGCAATTGATTTTAATAACAACTTGTAAACGATTTTTAATTGATATTGTTTAAATGATGTGCTAGTGTGAAAAGTCACTTTCTACAAATTTCCAGAAATTTCTTAAAAACGCGTCTCAAAGCCTATTCACAAGCGAATAAAGTGTAAAATAGATTCTAGCAAGAAATATTTTCTAGAACGATAGTTTGAGACAATTTTCGTAGCAGTAGACCAAGTATTTGATTCAATATTATCTTTTTTACTTACGTCAATTAAAAATGTGAACACAAGAAATAGTATTCCCTTGGACATATTGGTCAGCTGGTCAGATGGAATACAAAAATGTTTTGTGGAAGACGATGAAAAGAAAGCCGTTTACAATTAATTTTATCAGTTATATGTAAATTGATTTTAATAACAACTTATAAACGATTTTTAATGGATATTGTTTAAATTTTGTGTTAGTGTAGAAAATCACTTTCTCCAAATTTCCAAAAATTTCTTAAAAACGCATCTCAAGCTTATTCACAAGCGAAATTAACATGAGCTATTAATTTTGAGAATGATTCCTGCAAGTTGTTTCATTGATGTTTAGGCATACTATATTTTCTAATTTATTTATAAAACGTAACATTAATGCGAACTTAACATTGTTAAGGAAGATGATGCAAATATGGAGAAGAGTTCCTATTCTTAACGATCACTATGCATTGTTCATTTTTACATTTTTGTTATTTCTAATTATTTTTCCATTAATCAATATTTGCGCTGTTTGTAACAACATTAACGTTGAGCCTATATAATAATTGTATAATTCATATTCTCTCTTTTATTGCTTACTTCATATTATTTATTCCTTGATAGATATCGAATTAAAGAAATTACATAAATGCAACTAATTATGAAAAAATACCTTTAAGTTATAAACTATTTCTACATTGTAGAAAATGGTTAAATTAGTAGCGTTCCAAATTGTTCTGACTTTTAGTAAATCAATCGTTACAGACATGATACTCGGATACTATTCTCTCTATCAAAATTTAGTCAGGGAAGTGAATTATTCATAATATAAGAAGATAATATAAGTAAATGATTCTGAAAGCTGTATTAGATTCGGTTGTCCCAAAAGTTCGTAAACATTTGCAAAATCTTGAAATTTTACTCGCTAAAACAACAAAACATATTGCTCAAAATAAAGACCATCATTTTGCAAGACTTTCTGCATCGATATGCAAGCTTTCAGATCTGGTCAAAGTCCCATTCAGCCGGCTTCGAATCAAAGAATGCATGACAGGCTTCTTCGACTTCATCAAACGAGTCGAATAGACGGCCCTTCAGAAAGTCTTGCATTGAGTGGAAAAGGGTGTAATCTGATAGAGCACAGTCAGGACTGTAGGCTGGATGTGACAAAACCTCAACGCCGTCCAGCTCTTCAAACTTGTCTTTGGTTTTCCTGGCGGTGTGTGGTTTGGCATTGTCCTGCTTCATCAAAGCGCGCTTTCGGTTGATCAGCCGGGTACTTTTACTTCAACTTTTCGTAGACACACTCAAGTTGCTGACAGTAAAGTTCGGCGCTGATGACACGACCATTCGAAACCAAATCAAAATGCACGATTCATTCAAAATTCCACAAAACGCACAATATGACTTTCTTGCCGAATCGATCTTGTTTTGGAACCGACAGTGTCTCTTGCCCTTTCTGAACCCATGACTTGTCTCGATTGTGCTGGACCAGCTAGATACATTTCTCACTGGATGTCACAATGCGCTTCCAAAAACGCTCGTCTAATGGATTGCTGAGTAATTGACGGCAAATTTCAACTCGTCTGTTGACTTGTGCTTCGGTGACATCGTGCGGATCTTGGCGCGTCTTTTTGTGAACAAAATCAAGTTGCTTCAAATGTCGGTGAATTTTCGATTTGCCAACTCCAAACTCATCAGCCAATTCTCGAGTGCTCGATGAAGGCGCTATGTCCAACCTGCTTTGCAAGTCTCCATCATCCAACTTTAACGGCCGTCCCGAACGAGACTTATCTTCAAGACTCATGTCGCCAGAATCGAAACGCTTGTACCAATTTGAGATCGCCGCATATGCAATTGTTCCTTCACCTTCGGCAGCACAAATATCTTCTGCAGCTTTTCTGGTTGAAAGACCTCGCTTCCGGCAGTAACGAATCAAAACTTGCAGCTCAATTTTATCAATTGCCATCTTGAATGCAAAGATGAAGATCACTATAACAATATAAAAGCAATATTGCATAAAACTTCAATTTTTCACAACTGTTTACGAACTTTTGGGATTACCTAATATTTTGGCCCAAGCATTGTGAGTCCAATTCAGAAAACGGAACCGTTACGAAAACTTCGATGGTTGTGCGAGTACGAAATAACAAAACATCAGAAGCTACTGAATTTTTTCAAAACTGTTTCAGTTAAGTGTCATATGTGATACACGTTTGGGTGATCATGTCTCGAAAGAAACATCACTGACTGGGTAGAAGATTATCCCTTAGTAAGTTGCCATTCCTTCCTGCGGTATAATGATTATCGGCCAATGGGAGAGAACCCAAACTGTCCTGTTATTTAACCCATAACTAGAGGGAAGAGACGGATTGATACCTTTCCCAAGGCTATTTGTTCGTAAATGAATGCAAAGAATTCAACTGGAATTCGAACTCGGCAACCCGATTTGTCGTTTCGAGTCGACATCCACTACACCACAACGCACATCCAAAAATGTTTATCACGTCATAATATAATCCTTCTTCATACTAACTGTTTTATAAGTTACAGTTTGGTTCTAAGTATCCTTCACGAAAATAATTTATGTAAGAGAAATGCACATCTAAATATTGAGACTCAGAATGTCAAGGACAGAATATGTAAGTAACATTCAGTCTATGATGTATCTCAAGTTAAATCAAAATAAAAATTTCGATTATGATTAAATTCATGCTTTATTTCAGTTGATGATAACTATGACTGCAGATATACTTTGGGTTACACCGTTTCAAATTAAGTCTTTTTGATTATACATCGTTTGTGCAAAAAAATATATGGTAAAACAAGAATCAAGTTAAAGTCATTTTATCCGATACATCCAACAAATATTGAAATCGTAGTATCACTAAAAAATATTAAAAGCTCATAAAAGCATGTTACTATACAATAAATGAGGATAAATATATATAAAATGTTGACAATCCACACCCATCCACGTACGCGATATAAATAAATTTAATGTAAATGTTGATAAATTTAACATAAATTAATTTAATTTCTACTGCCGCAAAATAATTTGAATAGCTTCGTTTGTTAATTAATCTTAAGAAATCATTTTATTTTATGTCTTCCACTCACAAAAAAGAGTCCATGATATACTGTAGATATCATCAACTTTAAACATTTACATTTGCAAGTATGTACGCACATATCTTTGTAAGTCTAGGTTATCTTTTCATTATTATATTAAATATTAAATTTATTTGTATATTATTAAAATGAATTTACAGGTAAAACAAAAAGACTGGGAATGGTTATTTTTAGTTTAGTCAATGACAAGTAAATTCGAGTTAAGTTGCGTCTCCTGGAACAAATCATCGACATAAGGTGAAGTATACCTTTAATTCAGAAAGCATGTTAGGCAAGGCGAGTGAAACATAGTCTTTAGGCATTTAATTCTTCAAAATGAGTGCACCTGATATCATTCCCTATTCACCTTCTACACACTGATGAATATTTACACGACTATATATATGATAAAACACTAAAAGAGAATATTTATAAATCTAACATATTTCATTTTTTAAGCCTATATCAGTCATATTATTCTCCAATGAAGCGCAACCTATATATATATATATATATATATAATAAAGGAAGAGGGTAGGTTGAGGGAGGAACAAAAAAAAAGAAAAGAAAAAAAGAGAAAACGTTGGTTAGTATGTATTCTTTGGGACCAAATACCAAAATGAATCTCCACTCTGATTAGCCAAAGGAAACACACATGTAAATTTTATATCTTTCCACATGCATACACAGAAAACTAAAAGTTTTTTGTCATTTAAAAGTAAATCATCTGCACAACCAACAGCGACATTACCTGATGATGAGAATCTATCTCGAAACATAGAAATTTCTGTGTCGCAATGTACAATTAATTTATAACGATATAATTATTGTAGGCTCTAAAATACTCATTATATTGAGCACTGTTCATCATAAAGTAAATGCCAGAGCATTCAAAATAAAAAAAAAATTAAGCCCTCTTCATCAGGAAATATACATATATATATATATATATATATATATATATATATATATATATATATATATATATCAGATAATATTTAGTGTGGTCGAGGTATGAGCTACTACGAGAACATAATAGAGATCTACTGGACGACGAATGATTTGGAATCCTACATACACGAACGTCTCTAATATAAAGGAAAACTATTTTCTGATATGATGCCGTGATTTAATTGTGTTTCTTTTATCCTTAAAATCTGACCGCATTTTCTTGACACACAGTTTTGTTTCTTTATGCCAACCCGATAAAGTCGAACCTGACACAAGCCAGTAAAACGCGTCACACGTGTAATTGAATATTACAGAGAAGGTAAATTTTTTTTTTAATTCGCGCGTCTTAGAATAAACCTTACAACAATACAGGCATTACAAAACAATATATTAGGCAAACAGTCATGAAAAGAATTTATCAAAATTAAACAATGAAAATTGCTAAAGAAGTAACTGAAATGAATTGGGAAAGTAAACTCAATGGACAATTTTTACACACTATTACCATCCAAGGATGATCTGCAATGTAATTGATCCCGACTTGAGAGTGACCAGTATCATTCTCTCCGACGGGATATGATTTCGCTCTCTTTTTTCTATAATTATTTTCACGGCTTCTGCAATGAAAATCTTATCTCCCTGGTGCTCTCTCTCTACAGGAATTTACTTGAGATATTGGATTAGCAACTAGGTCTCACCATTTTACAGTCATTTCTATTTAATCAGTTTCTTCTCTGTCCCTTCCCGCCTGTGGAACTCACTTCCGTATAATTGCTTCTTTGATGGTTACAATCGTCAAGATTTAAAGTGCAACGTTAACTGCCATCTTTTATCTCCCTGATTCCCATCTTTATCCTTTCATCGCCACCCTCTCTATCTTGTTCTTTTTCTTTACGTAACGCCTTTCACACAGTATTATCATTTTTCTTTTATCCTTTCTCCGACACCGATATCTTTTTCCTGTTTTTCGTCGCGCCCTATCATGAAATTTGTTAAGCACCATCCCTGCTTGAGGGAAACGATTATAAAAAAAATAAAAAATAAATAAATAAATTAAAAGATTATTGCGTTTCGTCTACTGGAACGTCATCGGATTAAAATGTGATTTTTTTATTTTAATTTAATTTATTTTTATTTTAATTTCATAGTTGTGTCCCTTGTCGTGTCTGGATCTCTACGTTACTATATAAAACGACATCATTTTTTAATTCATTTTTTTAAGTGTAGCTAAGTGAATTTTGGATTCTAAAAGCCACAAGGAGGACTGACGTCACAAGAACAATTGTCACTCTTTCAGTAAGCGTCCCTCCACAGGTGGGCTTAGCAAACACGTATATAGGAGGTATGTCGACGCTTTAGAATTCGCGACGTTCTGGACATATAAAAAACCCAGACAATGGCAATATATTAGTGTTAAAATGACCTGCCAACGATACTAAGCACACAGGCAAATCAGCTTCTATTCTCGAACAGTCTCCCACGAATATGTTTTACAGATTTTAACGTGTTGTGTCTACAGTTAACGTATATATTCCCCTCAATCTATATAAAATACAACTTAAATTAACCCTTTTACTATGAATGGCTTCTGCAATATTGCTCAGGTAGAAACTTACTATAAAAAATTAAATAAATTTGTGTGTGTGTGTGTGTGTGTGTGTGTGTGTGTGTGTGTGTGTGTGTGTGTGTGCCAATATGCACGACTGGCCGAATGATTTCCAGGCAATCACGTTAAACACACTGTCATACCCACCAAAAAAAGAAAACGCAATATGTTCCCCGAGATCTTTAAAAGGTAATACTAAGACGAACAGTCCAATATATTTGCCTCTTTCATTCAGACAAATGTCGGAAAAATATATGCCCGAATTAAAGTGTGTGATGCATAGGAAGTGATGATGAAATGTTCCCCGTACATTCAAACCATCCTTAACAAAAGGAGACGATGCTTGGTAAAAAGAATCAAATCTCGAGAAAGGGAATTAGACAAATATACTTTAACCACCAAGAATGTTATAGGCAATACCCTTTTCATAATATGATTTTATAAAATCGGTTATTGAGCTTCTTACAACGTTTGAACAGCACTATGGCATAAGAAAACTTTTATTACAACTAATTTGATAGACGTCTCACAAGATTCCCGGCCATTCTTTTCAAGCCGAAAGGTTTATACAATGAAGTCGATGAAGCAGAGCAAAAACCTAACAGTGCTTCTCTCGATAAATTCTGATGCCGTTGTTCACAATGCATCGTTTGTAAGTCCTTAGGGTGAGTGTTGGTATGTTTGACGATCGAATATATATTCTGTAAAGATCAATATCAAGCGGATAGTTACTTCCGTGTAAACTGTATTCTTGGACTTGATCGATTAAGTCCATGCTTTCCTAGAAAACAATCAGGGGTTGATAGAAAGAAATGTGAACGAGTGAAACGAGCGAAAGAGAGATTAAGCTTTTCTGGGAGTGTTTAGTTTTAGTTACTTAGATGAGGCACAAGGTCAAAAGGGTACCCAGTGAGGATGAGACATGATTGCTGACCATTTCACCACGTCGAGGTGACCCAAATATTGAGTTAGTATTCTAAGCGACGCTTAGATGTGGCACAAGAACGAAAGTATGGAGCACCCAGTGAGGATCAAACGCATTACTTACTTGTAACAGGAACTAACAAGACCAATTTTCTAACCATTACACCACGTCATGTTGCTTAATTTTTTCTTAAGAAGAGTCTGATATAAGCTTATGTCTCTTTCGTGATGGAAATTAACTCATAATGAATGTCATCCTTAACCTGAAATCACCTTTATTTCGCTTCTTTTTTAATGAAGAACTCCATTTCTTCCTTTCAGTACTAATAGATATGTTGACCGGTAATATAGTAACCTCGTAGCTTGCCTAGAAGGCCAGAGTGCCAAACCCTCTCAAAAGCCTTGGAGATGTCCAGAGCAACCGCGCGAGCCTCGTCAGACTCATCGAGGGCCTGGAGCATGTACTCCGTTACAGTTGTTAGCAAGTCGGCCGTGGACCTGGAAAAGCGGAAGCCATATTGCCTGTCGGAGAAGAGTTTGTGGGCAGTGAGATGTTGAACTATTTCGGCATTGATTATGGCCTGGAACACTTTCCCGAATATCGGTAGAAGACTGATAGAGCGATAGTTGGATAAGTTCGAGGGTTCACCACAATTCTTAAATACATGAACGACTGAGGAGAATTTCCAGCATGCAGGAAAGGAGGAAGCAGAAAGGCAGTAGTTAAACAGCTTAGAGAGGACAGGGGAAAGTTCAGGAGCACACCTCTTAAGGACTATCACCGGGATTCCATCGTCACCACTCGCCTTATGTGTTCAAGTTTTAAAAGTATTCGGGATACTACTGTCGGGGTAATATATACGTCTTACAGTTTGGCCTTAGTTCTAATAGGGAAGCTGGGTGGGTATACTCCAGTCGAGTCAAATGTGGAGCTGGATGAGAATCTGCGGGCAAAGCACGTGAGAACCTCAAATTCATGGTTTAAAGGAGTTATTGAGGATTTGCTATAGTTCAGCACTCGTTTGCAAATCCTCCAATAGTCCTTGGATCCGAACTTGCGGTCAGCTATGCGCTGTTGCATTCTTTCAGCAAACAACCGTTTGGCGTCATTTAGGGTTTTCTTGCACACGTTGCGAGCATGCGTGAATAGGCGCCTTTTGATCAGGTGACTGTGGGCAATGGCGACCGAGCAGGCAGGGGAGTACCACAGAGAGGAATGAGGTTTTAGGCAATACTTCCTCGTGGGTATGAAGGCATCAATGCCAGATTTCACCCATGACGAAACCTCAGAGACACAGTCATCAACTGGTAGATCAAACACTTTTCCCCAATGGACGTCGCAGAGGAAATCGCGAAAGGCATCCCAGTCAGCTTTTTGGTAGAATTAGGAGGTCCTATAGGTAGTGGGGGAGTGAGAGTGAAAAGATATATTGAGAGAGACAACAGCATGGTCGGTGTTGCCGAGAGGGCAAAGCTGCGAGACTCGATAGGCGTCAGGCGCAGAGGTAAAACATATATCTAGTAGTGAGGAATGACCCGAGGGAGTGCATGGGAAACGAGTGGCGAAGTCCACCACTTGCGTAAGGGATTGGGAAATAGCGAAGTTCATGGCGTGAGTGCCCGCTGGATCAGTAACAGCGTTTTCAAGCCACTCAGAGTGATGGGCGTTGAGGTCACCAAATACAAATATGTGGGCGAATGGATGGTGGGAAATAGCCTTATCTATATCGTCAGCAATGCTATCTAGTAGGGAGCAGTCAGGCGAGGAGGAAGAACGGTAAAGAAAGAATAGGTAACTGACCGAACTGAGGAGAGACAGACGGAGATATACGTATTGGTGGTCAGTAGATTCGAGTGAAGTCACCCTAGCTATGGGGTGGTGTTCGCTGACGTAGACACCAAGCCCATGCATGTGGACAGTGGAATCCTTCCTTAAGAGGGGAAGATAACCAGGGATGGAGAGGTCAGAGGAGGGAATAGCTGAGTTGAGGTTAGTTTCGCAGAGTGCAAGGATGTCCGGGGACTTTTCATGCAGGAACGCTTCTACACTAGGAAAGTTAGAACGGAGGCTCCGGATATTAGTGAAAGAAAGGTTAATGGGTTTAGGTGATTTGATTTTAGCTCGTTTAGGGTTTTTGTGATTTGTTTCATCATATATTTTTGTTTATAGAAAGGGACCTAGAGTAGAGGATACAGGCGGTCATTATCCACGATATGTGCTGGGAAGGAAACTGGCTGGGGCTGCAACAAGGTGTGGCCTCAGGGTTGCCCACCGAAAGCGCTTGCAAGGACACCTATCCATGCGCGACATGACACTACAAGAACCCCGATATTATACAACTGTTGATCAGCGCAGCCGCAGTTAACGCTATGCAAAAGTATAGATCCTAACTACCAGTCGGAAGCAGCAACCAGGAAACTGCCAACCCGGTACCCTCACAATGATGAGCCGTTGCCACCAACAAGACAGATCGCAGGAAAATCACGTAAGCACCAATACTAAGGTCAGAAGTGAGAGAACGGAAAGCCGGAGACCACATCCTAAACAGGGAACAAGGGGCAAGCCTCTGCACATGTTCAATAGACGTGGGAGGAGTGTGAACCGGGCGATAGATTGGTCTATCTACTCGAATTAAAAAATAAAAAATAAAAATAAAAACATTTAGGGGTGGCGAGTTAACTAAGTTTTAACTTAGTTAAAGTCCAAACGGAGCATAACGTCCAACAAGTAAGAAAGAAAAACAAAACAAATAAATAAAAAAACCAAACAAACACAGGACACAGGGGGGAGAGGCAAGGAAAGCAAAAAAAAAAAAAAAAAAAAAACTTTTCTCATACACTTACCTCGCAGTAAACTCTGGAAATTTGATTAAAAATAACATAAAAAAAATAAATAAAAATATAAGCAACAATGTATTCCCTCTCGATTTTCACAGAAAAATAACGCTCTATTTAAAAGCAGTGTGTACAGAGAAATTATGGTCAAGCAAGAGTTCAGTACAAGGGTAGGCCATGTACGAAAAGATTTAGTGGCGTGGGGTGGGCTTAGCTACCCCTGATTTAGGAATGGTCGTATCGCTGCGGAAATGGATACAAAAATCTCACTGCAATGGAACAATTTTTAACCAAACGGAGCATAACGTCCAACAAGTAAGAAAGAAAAATAAATAAATAAAAAAACAAAAACAAACAAACACAGGACAGAGGGGGAAGAGGGAAGGAAAGCAAACAAAGAAAAGAGTAGTGAGTTTTTACGTGATACCTGTTCTCCAATATGACAGTGAATGCTAGACAATATCATCGAAGACGAAAAATCAGTCAGTCAATTAAGTGTCATACGTGATACACGCTTGGGCGATCATGTCTCGAAAGAGACATGGCTGACTGGGCAGAAGATTATCCCGCAGTAGTTTGCCATTGCTTTCTGCGTTAGACTGGTTGCAGACCAAGGCTATTGAATCCAATTTATCTTGTTATTTAACCCATAAGTGGAAGGAATAGACGGATTAATACCTTTCCCAACCGTATTTGCGCGTAAGTGAATGCAATGAATTCGGTTGGAATTCGAACTCGGCTCGGCTATTTCTCGTTCCGAGCCGATATCCAATGCACCAGAAGGCACATCCGCGCACCACAATGCACAGACGAAAAAACTTGACTCAAATAGAAATGTAGTTCTGCAGAAGGATACTGAGGATTCCAGAAGTCGAACATATGGGCAACAAGGTTTTAGAGAAAATGAAAACAAAATAGAAACTCATTTTTAAATTCCAGAGAAAGCATTTGAGGTGTCTAAGCCACGTAACCAGAAAAATGGCTTGGAATATCTGATACTCACAGAGTAAACAGGGGGAAAGATGAAAAAACTACGCAGCATAACTGACGAGATGGTCCAAATGGATATTAGAAGAGATCTTTAGATAACTAGAAAAAAGACAAACTTATTAAGAACTACAAGGAATAGGAAGATGTGCCCGGCCATAATCGCCTACGTTCCGAATAGTGAAGATACATAAAAAAGTTGGTATAAATATTAAAATGTCCGCTTGAAGAAAACGGGCGAGGTATGTAAATCATTACGGATTAAGAAAGACAAAAGTTATTAAGAACTACAAGTAATAGGAAGATGTGCCCGGCCATAATCGCCTACGTTTTGAATAGTGACGATACATAAAAAAGTTGGTATAAATATTAAAATGTCCGCTTGAAGAAATCGGGCGAGGTAAGTAAATCATTAGGGATTAAGAAATTACTATATATAACGACCTGGGAATTATATAAATGGTCATTTGAAAATGATGGATCTGCATCGCTGCTTCTTTTAGACAGTTGAACTCCTCCGTATCAGCAAAAATACAAAAAGAGAGCGCTTAAAATATTACCTTACGTATTACATCTTCATTTCGGTTAATAGACATTGTGATGTTTTCAACGATTCAGCGATGCGACTGAATTTACGAGGTTTCGATTAATTTGGATTCTCTATGTGTGTTTAATTTCCCTGCGGGGTACCCCGATTAATATATTTCATCTTCATTATTCAAATGACCACGGATAGTGACATTTTTTGGTAAACTATTGTGCTACGGCCAATCTGTGAAAAATGTGAATACTTTTGAAACGCTTGTGAATGGGCCGTCAAATAATTTTAGAATGTTTTTGTTAACACTATGTTCACTTAGAAATACTGGTCATAGAAAAATGTCTCGTCCTCTGTTCCAACTCCAGTCAGTTTGACAAGCATTAATAATTTTTTGTATACTTATATGGTTTGACAGAACGATAGGACATGTGTAGGAATTCTTACAAATCCAATATCTAGAAAAGTATACTTGTCAAGAAATTCTATGACAGTCCATGCCTCGGGAAGAATGACATCAACCACACACAACGACACAAACAACCGTACACACACACACATATCTTCATACACTCTCACACACACTCACGTGCACACACACAGGTGCTCACCCACACATACAAGATTGCTGTTCTTTTCACTAGTTTACTGGTGGAAAGTTATTTTAAGCAAGCAGATTTTTTGCCATAAAATATTTAATATCAAGATATGGATAGTGCGTTAATAGAATTAATGATAAAAGGCTTACCACTTGCTGAGCACTGTTATTTTTTATGTATAACCGTTTCATCCCAAGCTAGGTAATAATGCCACTAGTGTTCAAGAAATTTCAATGAGAGGAAAGTGAAGGCAGTGAAGAAAACTGTACAGGTGATTTTGTAGAAAGAGTAAGAGAGAGGAGGGTTTCACTGAGATAGAAAATGGAAATTAGCGTTATATTTAAACATTTGAAGATTGTAGCTGTTACGGTCGCTACATGGGGGAATAGAATCCCACATGCGGGAAGTGCGTGGAAAGAAACTGGTGGAGTAGAATTGGTAGTTTTATTTACCTATTTTAAAAGTGAAATGGTGTGACCTAATTGCCAATCTAGTTGCATGGATAAACTGATGAGAGCAGGGCACAATGATAAAAATCTCGTAAGAGCAGAAACCGGGAAAATAGTAACAGAAAAGACACAGGGAAGCCACATTCTGTCTGTGAAAATGAGGCTAAAGATGAGCTGTCAAATCGGGACCACCTACATCCTCATCCGACTTTTGTCAAAAACCCTAAAATGAACAGCAGGAAGCGCCTGGCCAGATTAGACAACAGTAATCGATGCACATACAAATGGTAGATTTAACGTGTGCAATTTGGTTTCTGGGGAAAAAAAACAAAAACTTTCTGGTTTATCTCAGCGACCCAACATTTTTAGCAATGGATACGGCTATCGATTCAGTGTATTTATTCTACTTGAGATCGCCTGAGATAGTGAAGCCGAGGAGGTGCACTGTATTGCTTTTGGAGAGCCTCCTATAAACCATATTAATAGAAGGCAGGAGAGGTTCTCAATAATCGATAAATATTGCAAATGCATTTTGGAATCATTAACATTTACAAGTCATTTCTTAAGCCATTCCATCACAGATTGGAGGCTTTTTGAAGAGCAGAAGCAAGAACTACATTGTCAGCCCTGGTAGATTTCATATATGCAAACTTGGGAACTGATCAGAAGAATAAGGTCATTGATAAATATCTGGAAGAGCGTAGGGGCCAAAATATAATCTTTAGGGACATCCGTTTGCACATAAATTGATTTAGAGGCATGACTATTTACATATATATTATTTATGTAACAACAATCATTTTACTATTTGAGGAGAGCGATCGGATTAAATCGAACACTCGGGCTGTTATGCCGTAACCCTGAAAAGGCCAGCATGCCATAACCCTTTCAAATGCTTTCGAGATCTTCATGACAATAGCCGGGGGTTCGCCGTTCATATCAAGGGCCTGATATATGTATTCCGTGATGGCCGTTAGCACATAAGCAGTAGACCTTACAAAGCGGGAGCTATACTGCTTATAATAAAATAATAAGATGTGAGTTGCTTAAATATTTCAGCGTTGGTAAGAGCCTTGAACGCTTTGCCAACAAGCGGTAAAAGGCTGATAGGACGAAAATTAGAAGGGTTGAATTATTCTCCATAGTTTTTGCAAAACTGGAACGATAAAGTAGGACTTCCAGCAAGCAAGGAAGAAAGAAGCAGCAAGTCAATATTTATAGAGTTTGGAGAGGACAGGAGAGAATTCAGGAGTACATTACTTAAGGACGATGACTGGAACATCGTCAAATCCACTTGCATTATGGAAGTCAATCTTAGAAATATTGTTAGAGACCAGAGAGGGAATTACGTATCTATCATTCAATTGGGCCTCAGTTCTAGGAGTGAAGCCGGATGTGGATACTTCAGATGAGTCTTGTATGTAGCTGTAAGAGTATTTGTGATAAAAGCACTCAGCCTAGTTCGTTATATGTGTGAGAACTGGACAATTTTCAACTACTGGATGGATCGATGGTTTACTGTTGTTCAGCACACATTTGCAAAGCCGCCAGAAGTTATCATACCTAATCTTGAAGGATGCTAGACGCTGCTTCATTCATTTAACAAACAGTAGCTTAGCTTCTTTAGGACTCGCTTGCATTCATTGCGAACAAAGACAAAAAGTTGCCGTTTATGGTCAAACGTATCACTCCAATAAATCCGGAAAATAATATTCCTTTGGGAAATGGCGGCCGAGCAAATAAGAGAGTATCAAGGGAAAGGATGAGAATGTACAAGGCACCCGTGGAAAAGATAAAAGAATCGATACCAGCTTTTACACAGAAATACAGATCTTTACGTTTTGTGAAGACATTACAATAATGTCTTCACAAAACTTCATGGTTATTTGGTGTTACCTTATGTATATTTTTTCGAAGATCCCATAAAATAATGGAATTTTAAGTTTTAATGAAACAACCTAAATATTATTTAAAGGTAAGATAATAATTTAACAGAACTTGCAAATATTATTAATGTTGTTCCATTTATTATTAAACTAGCAGTATAGCCCGGCGTTGCTCGGGTGTAATGAAAGCTTTAAAACTAATCCATGGTCCTGGAGCTCCGATTCTTTGTTGGCACGAAAGACTAAAAGGTTTCCAGTTAAAGCGAAACCGTAGACTGAATGAAAAATAAATGGATGTAAGTCAAATTTTTATTTCCTGGTATCGATTATATATATATATATATATATATATATATATATATATATATATATATATATATAATCGATTTTCTGCACTTTTATAAGATCTGCAACCTTGAAACTTCTGAATAACGTTTCTTATGTCTATGAGAGTATCAAATTTGATTAAAATCGGACCATGCCTTCTATAATACGATTTTTTCGATTATCGATATTTATCGGGGGTACCTCAACACAAAACCTAGCTAAGAACACTCGCAGACGCTTATAGTACAACTGTGTAAATTTTTATAAAAATCGGTTCAGCCGTTTCGGAGTCTATAGATAACGTATACATACACACACAGACAAAGTTCCATTTATAAATAAATTTAGATATAATGTATTTTCAAACTCACATAATCATCAATTTTAATCAGTTTCTCCGATAATTATGGATTATTAAGTTATATATATCTCTCTATATATATCTTTATATCTATCTATCTATATATATATATTAATAATTATAATATATATATAATACTTTAGATTAATGTATGCTATCAAGGATAGAACGTCTGTATTTTTAAAAGTGGACTTTGAGGTCAACACCCAGCGGCGTTCGAGAGTCTCTTTATGCTTAAACTTAAACGTCAGTCATTGCGATTTCGTTTCAGAACAAAACGGATTGTCAGGGCTTGGTTTGACATCAATTCTCTCTCTCTCTCTCTCTCTCTCTCTCTCTCTCTCTCTCTCTCTCTCGCTCTCCCTCTCTCTCTCTCTCACACACACACACATACTTATATATATATATGTGTGTGTGTGTGTGTGTGTGCGTGTGTGCGTGTGCGTGTGTGTATGTATGTGTGTGTGTATTTAGGCAGCAAATTTTCTTTTAAACATGTCAGAAAAAATAAATTGCAACCAATGTTTGTTTATTTTTATAAAATCCGTGGTTACACACGAATAATCTTTCGCGTATTGCAATCAAAAGATGTCAGAAATGAGCTATAACGTGGAGATATGTTATTTACATTCATTTCTTAAGGTACCCAAGTACTTTCAACCTCATTCCGAGGTCATCTTCAGGGGTTTGAGTTATGGTAACAAATGTAACGGGAAAACTGTATAGTTAAAAATTACTGTACAATTTATTTAATGTGACATATATATATATATATATATATATATATATATATATATATATATATATATATATATATATACATATTCCATTTGTAAGCGAGTTATTATTCGACCTAGGTTTCTACAATGAGTGGTGCAGACACCATTCATGATAGAAACCTATTAGAAATGGAAAATATTCAAAATCTCTACAATATAATGCTATTGAACACATTTTTAAATAAATGGGCAATAGCTTAATTTTATAATGACATTAAGCAATCAATATATATATATATAGAGAGAGAGATAGAGTGAGAGAGAGGGGGAGAGAGAGAAGTAGATAGATTGTGTTTACTTTATGGAGGGACCTATATAAACATTTAGTGGCTATCAAATTGTCACGGCTGCGGTCCGCCATAATCATCCATGACCGGGTGTAGTCGTAACGTATCTGTGCTTCAGATAGAGATTTATTTATGCGGAGCGTGTATAGGAAAATAAACCTGTTAGAGTCTATAGTTATCCTTATCAAGAATTCTACGCCAGGATATGCTACGTTATATGATAACACTTAGCAGCAGTGTAAAATTATGGAAAAAATACTGATTTAGCACGAAGGTACATCGTGAAGCTACACCGATTTGATTAATAGTCGGAAATAAGTGTGGATATAGTTGGCTCTATACCGTCCAACAGTTAATGTTCCAGGACCGTGCGACAAATAGACGGGACGCAGATGAGTTAAAGCAACAAGCCAGAAAAGAATTCAGTGTCAATAATCTCCATAATGCTGGCGGGCATTCCACCACATCTCAACCATATTAGTCATCTTTGCACGTAGGAAAAGATCAAACTCTTAGATAACTCGGATATCGAGAGTGGTTCTCTGTGTGTCGAAGGATGAATAAGATGCGCTTTGCGAAAGATCTTGTCCGCATTAAATCATTCTCTCTTTCTATTCTGCACTGATTCTTCTCGAAGAATAAATTATCGAGGATTATTTTTTCCTTTATTCTTTAATGGAAAAAGACAAATATTTTCATTTTCTATAGGATTTTGAGGCAAACAAAACTATTAAATATGTCATGGTCAAATAAGGGAGAGTAAACAAAAGTTTTGTTTTTTCTTGTACAGCAAATGGAAACATACTTATACACAATAGTAATTATACAACGTCAGTTATGAAAACACACACACACACACACACGCACACACACGCGCGCACGCACGCACGCACACACACACACACACACACACACACACACACACACACACATATATATATATATATATATATATATATAAACAAATAAATTAGAACGAAAAATTAATGCCAACGTTCAAAGCATTAATTTAAAAAACAGTGCTGAATATAAAAAATATCTACTTCAGAATATATGCAAATGTTCGCACATGTTTAAAATTAATAATTTCTTGGTATGACGGTAAACTATATGCGATAGCAAGGCCTCTGATTTGGAGGTTGTGAAACGCATGGAACCACCTCTTATTTTCCGATGTTCCCAGGTTCACCTTGACCCGAAGTGATAGCACCTGTTAGGATCCCAGCTATTGGTAAACAGTTAAGCCCCCAAACTGAGGTCCAAAAACTATGAAAATATAAAAATACTCTTTTTAGAAATATATATATATATATAAAATAATAATTTATAGAGAAATATACATTTTTACCATAACACATTTTGAAGGAAAAATAAATATTATCAGGAAAACATTTTTGAATACAAAACTAGAAGACATATTTAGTTTTCTAAAATAATAAAGAATGAAAGCAAAAAACAAAAAAAAATTCATTAAAATCTGACTAAATCAACCATCTGACCATATACGAGCATTAAAAAATATCTTAACACCTTATCTCTTTGGCATTAAACAACCCACAGAGATTGATATGGCGTTAAACAAAACACAAACTCTAAATAACATATATATATATATATATATATATATATATATATATATATATATATATAAAGGATTCTCCCGTCGCTTTCGACGTATCAGATCAAGCAGCTCAGTTCGACCAGCCAGATTGCCCTATCTTATCATGTGATTATAGTGTTGAGAAATATCTCTGCAAAAAAAAGAACTCACTCTTTTGCGGGCAATAGCTGAATATAGAAAACTGCTTGACAGTATTCCACATAACCCCAAAACGACCCTTCATACATTTTGAATTCGAAATTGTCTTTCTCCTAGACCGGTTTACACCTAAGAATGTACCTATTTATTAATGGAGACGAGATGGATTCATATCTTTCCTGCGAGTATTAGCAGAGAAATAACTGAAATTCGAACTCAGCTCTCCATTTCCTCAATCTGAGGTGCAACATATTTCCCCAACGTGACTCCTCATAAGGGCATATGTTCATATATATTAGGTGGGCCGTTTATACTTTTGCTCATAATTATATACCAGAGAGCAATGTATGTATGCACAACAGTAATTACACAATATTAATCTACGAAACACACACACATGCACAGACATTATATATATATATATATATATATATATATATATATATATATATATGTGTGTGTGTGTGTGTGTGTGTGTGTGTGCACATGCGTGCGTGCGATAAATAAATTTTAAATTCTTTCATTTCATGCATGCGTTTTGTTTTTGATTTTGCCAAATAGTTATTCAGTCAGTTATGTGCCATACGTGATCCACGCTATGGGCGATCATGTCTCGAAAGAGATATGACTGACTGGGCAGAAGATTATCCATCAGTAGTTTGTCATTACTTTCTGGGGTAGACTAGTTGCAAGCCAAGGCTATAGAACCCAGTATGTCCTATTATTTAACCAATAACTGTATGGAAGAGACGGATTAATACATTTCCCATTAGTATTTGTGCGTAAAGGAAATCAACGAATTCAACTGTAATATCGATATCTGCTGCACCACAGTAAGTTGATCGTAAACTGTCGCCGCTGGGTTTAATAAAATCGTGAAACTTGTTTGCTGTATAGTCTCTTTTCTTCTTCATCTTATCATCTTACTGTATTTCAGTGCAAACTATAGTAGGGTCAGCTGGGTACTGTTTGTGAGACAAAGAGCACCAGGAGGGAATTCACTCCGTCAGATAATTGGAAACGGCATGGTGTTCTGTTTGAAATTCGCACCGGAAGACTCAATAGGAACATGTTTCAGTGAATCTGATGACATTGTAAAGGATACGGAAAGAGTTAGATAAAGAGTTTGATAAATCCAATCAGTATCATTGTGTTTGGAGTCATCACTGCTAGAGATGGTATCTTTATGCCTCCATTCATTTTTTCACAAACGTTCCCTAGATTCAGCACGCAAGCCAACATCAAATGTCTTTTAAAAGTACTACTGCCAATATTTAAAAGAGAGGAACTGAAGGATGATCCTATATGTGGCAACAGAACTCTGCACCTTGTCACACAAGCAAGATAGTCATGGGTGCCAGAGAATTTCTCTGACTATGTTACCCTTTATATAACATCCCAGATAGCACACCTGGATTATTATACGTTGAGTGCAGTTGAGCGAGTGACCAACAAAACTCATAGTAACACCAAAGATGAACTGACTATTTGTATTTTGATTGGTCACCACAGATTATGTAATACTGACCCTCTGACTGAAAAGGTTTTGGTTAGTTTTGAACCTTTTAAAACTCTTCAACTTGAAATCAGCACCATCACTTGATAAGTCACGAGTAATGTCGAAAAAAGTTGCTAAATTGTAGAGATATTAGAACATATTTGTGTTGTAAATTCTAAATAAATAGTCGTTCTGTTTTGCATTGAGTACTTTTTTAAAGATTAGTGTTTTTTGGATAAGGAATTTTATTCCATTCCTACCTACCCTGTACTTGGATATTATTGTAAATAGATGGAAATATTCAAAATTCCCGTTAGTTACTGTAATTCATAAACTTTTTAAATTTTAAACTAAAATTGTTCTTTTGTTACCGAAGAGAAATTTTCAAGAGATAAACGGGGTGAAAAGAATGCAACATGCACTTTCTAATAGCATTTGTTTAGAATTGAATGAAACCAAGGAAAATTCAATCTCGGCCATCCAATTTTTTAACTCGGATGGTTATAAGTTACACCTGCTACACATCTACTTTTTCACAATCTTCAAGGAAAATGCGATCAAAAATGCAGGGGTGGTTTGTAATAAAATCATGCTGTCATCTGACAAAGGCCCGAAAGAAGCACTCGTATCGTTACAATTGTAGTTACTGTATGTCACACACTACACAGAAAGGTTAGAAATTGGTAAACATTTCTTTGTGGAAAGACTATCCAAACACCGCCTTCTAGGTTAGGACCGTTCTTGATCCAGCTCCGCGGATCAATATTGATTGTCAAGAACGTCAAACAAAATACACAGAAAACAAAAGCCAATGTCGACCATTTTCTTTTGGTTCGTTTCAATAACGCTATTGACTGATCGGTCCGGCTTATGTTTTTTCAAAGAATCCGCCACAGCTGCTGTTAGAGCAGCTACAATCATAGTTCCTGACGTTGGAAAAGCGATGGGATGAGTCTTAAAAAAACGTGTTTTTTTATTGTATTGTTTGCTACATCGTTATTGGGGATCTTTCTTATCTTCATACTGCTTTGTGTTTCTGACATTTTCGGTGTCTATCCTATCAATATATATATATATATATGTGTGTGTATGTGTGTGTGTGTGTGTTTCAGTCCTGGGGTTGTTTTATGTAAAGCAGCTGTTTGCTTGTCTAGGAAATCCGTGCATTGTATGGCACACAACAGCAACGAAAGAAGTGAAAGCATTCCTCGTTTACCTCGTTGTATTTTTTGTCGAACTTTCGAGAGGTAATAACAGATTCTAAGGAGACAAGCCGTCTAGAATCGACTTATCTCGGTCATACTGCCATATCTACATTTCTAATGATAGACATTCTTACGACAAAAGCGAATAAAGAAACAATCTGCACAAAGCTAACTACAAATATATATTAGCTTAAAATTTACAAACGCACACAGACACACATATATACACACACAGACACAGACACACACATACACAGACACACATATATACACACACAGACACAGACACACACATACACACACACACATATACATATTGTAATTTTGTAATTACAATGGTTTATAAAAGCATAATATCTCTAAACAAATCTTATCATGTTTCAGAACAATACTGTTCTTCTTCAGGGGATATGTTAAAATAAATAGTGAAATAAATGTTTTTTTCACCATTTATTTTATCGAGCACTGTATCGTGTACTCTTTATTAAAGTAAATGCTTTTACAGTGAGTTTTAATTTTCATGTTCTTCCAGTTACTTGTAATATATATATATATATATATATATATATATATATATATATATATATATATATATATATATTTCTTTTGACCAAACGCAAGGCAGGACCAGCACTGATGCAGAGGAGTTACAGTGAGAGAAAAACAAGGTACAGAAGTTGTTGGAGAAAGGATAAGATATATGTTGGATTCAAGGAGATAGAAGATGGCAGATAACACACACACATATATATATATATATATATATATATATATATATATATATATATATATATATAGTCATGGATTAATTGTACATTGCGACACGGAATTTTCTACGTTTCGAGAGAAATTTTCTTCACCAGACAGTGTTTGATGTTGGTTGTTCAGATGATTTAAATTTTAAAAAATTTAAAATTTTAAAAAGTTTTAACCTTTTTAATTTTTTTAATGTAAATCATCTGTAGAACCAAAGTCAAACAGTGCTTGATGAAGAGAATCTATCTCGAAACATAGAAATTTCCGTGTCGCAATGTACAATTAATTCATGGTTATATAATTATATTAAGCTTTATAATATTTGTTATATTGAGCACTGTTCATGATAAAATAAATATTAAAACAGTGATTCCTGTTCATCTGGGTTTTTTTTCTGTCGTATGCGTGTATGTGTTTATTTTGAAATAGTGCGGGGGGCTACATAACTAAAAGAAAAGTAATTAGAGGAGGGAGAAGAGGATTACAAACCAATTAGGAAGAAGCAATAGAAAGACGAAAATGCAGGTGTGATGACAGTTACAAGGGAGGAGAGAAAGAGAAAGATAGACTGGGTGGGGGAAGGGCTAGAGTCAAGTGGTTATTAGATGAGTATTGACATTGCATTTAAATTTCTGGAGGTTGTAGCTGTCAGGAAAGCAAGAATACGGGAGCGAGTTCCACAGGCGAGAAGTGCGAGAGAAGAAGCTGCAGGAATTTTCGTCTGCATTTGGCTAACCTAACTGTGAATGGGTGTGACCCAGTTGCGATTCTGGTTGCACGAATAAACACCTGTTGAGGAGGCACCAGTGACTTAAGTTCATCTGAGCATAAGCCATGAAAGTACTTATAGAACAGACAACGGGAGGCCACATCTCGTCGGTGGGGAAGTGTCTGTAGTCGACCGCCAGGTCAGCACCTATCACGTTACTAACTCTCCTTTGGAGCCTGTCGAGAACACTGATGTGAGCGGCAGACAAGTTTCATTGAATAATATACACAAGTTCTGTCTATTTATTTTGTGTAAGATCCTTTCGTATGATCTGATTAGCTTGATAGTGTTGTCATGGAAAGACGACAAGAAATCGTAATAATTGTTGATTTTTTTTATCAGGTCGGAGCTTTCGGCTTACATAAGCCATTATCAAAGGATGAACATTTAATATTCAGTGAACATAGAACATTTAAATTATTAACAGAGTGGAATTATACAGAGAAATTTAAATAGATCCATTTTTGTGTCGCACGTGGCTGCAGGCCGAGAAGGAATGGTGGCAGTGGGGTTTTTGTCAATTGAGAGTATAGGGGATTGGTCTGGGAACTGCTACTACTATCGTATAGGGGGTAAGTGTAATAACTATAACCTCTCCCGTCGATTATGGGCATTGAAGTATATTAGTGGAGGTGTTTTCTCTGGATAATAAGTATATATGCCAGTATATGTGTATAACTAATTTGTATTATGTATAGAATTGAAATTATTTTTCTTTGTTGATTTGTATACTCATGAATATATAGGTTGCTACTCAAGATTGTATAATCCTACTAGATCACACCTGTGGCTTTAATTTCCTGTTTGTTTAAATTATTCTTTATTAATCATTTTACATTGAAGAAATTTTGTTTAATGTCCGCCATGTATTTGATATATATGTCTGTATATGTGTATAACTAGTTTGTATTATGTATGTATTTTAATATAAAACGCTGTTGTTACGCGTATAATGACACTATTATGTATATGCATGTTAGCATTAATTTTGTTATATGAATGTAATTGAATGTATCCTTCTTTATTGATAAGTATACTCATGTATGTGTGTAGTTATATTGGAAACCAAATGATCCTACTATATCACACTGGTGGATTCACTTCCCTTCTATGTAAATAATCTTTTGATCATCCTTACGTACTGAAGAAATTGTGGTTAAGGTCACCTATGTATATGATATATATTCCTGTCTACGTGTATAACGTTTAATGATTCACTTCCCTTTTTGTGTAAATTGTTCTTTGACAATTTTTGCATCTTGAAAAAATTGTGATTATGGTCGCATATGCATTTAATATATATGTCAGTATAGGTGTCTAACAATATTACATTACGCATGTAATTTAATATAACCCCCCTCTTTGTGTGTGTATAGGAGAACATATAGGTATATGTATGTTGGTATTATTCTTGTAAATATACTTATAAATCTGGTCTTCATATGTGGGTACACGGAAGTGGAAAAAAGAGAGTTTGTATGCATAAGAAATTATACAAGATATACAAGATGTTTTGTATACATATACATATATGTATATACATGCATGCATGTCTATATATATATGTTTGTGTGTGTGTGTCTAAGTTTGTATGCGTGTCTAAGTATGTATACATGTGCGTATATGTGAAGTTTTTATGTATACTTTCGTAACTATGTGATATTAAATATAGTCTGAACTCTTTTGTTGTGTATGTGACTGTGAACACAATATTTATATTTGTATATAGATGGATGAGTGCGTATGTGAGTATAGGTATGTGTATTCATTAGGATATTTGTATATACATGTGTAATATCTACATGTCGATACATGTATATGTATGTATGTGTATGCGTAGGGATGTTTATATGTAGTGAAATATGTGTATAAATATTCGAGTGTATGTGAGGTGGGTGTACTTGATTTATGGTCACTCAATCTGCCAAATTAACTTTTTTGTCCCTTAGCCTTGGTAACACTCACGGGATAATGTTTAATAAGATTTCAATTCTGTGTCATGTTACTGAATTTCCATTTCGTTTAAAAAAGATTTGGGATGTTCTGGGACAAAATTTATACGGAATAAAACGTGATCAGATAAAATGAACTAATTCGTTCATTGAAATTAATTATAATTTATAGCCACTTCGGATGGTGTGCTGAGTTTTCCTTTATAGATATCATATTGCTCGGGATAACATTCATTTAGCGCTCTATACTGATCTATTGCTTAATAATTTATAGTATATAGATTTTTTGCATTATCCTTGTTTTGAAGGAGCTGGTATCACTGCTCTCTCTCTCTCTCTCTCTCTACATATATATATATATATATATATATATATATATATATATATACATATATATATATATATATTGTATTTCTTTAAAATGATTTTTAATGGATACTCATATTTGAGTACATGATCTACTTTTATTGTGTACAGTATATTTATATCTACTGGCTTGAATATTCGACAAAATAATTTTTGATAAATATGTTTTCACTGGAAGGATTAGAAACTGTATATCTTAGAGAAAACCATCATTAGATCTGATGTGCCTTAGTCTATTCGGCCAGGGATGCCCGCTTGATCAAGCAAGTACCGAATAGTATTTGCGAAAAAAAATTTCTCACAGTTCCCGAAATGTAAATATCCACTATGTTTCCTAGCCGAACGTAAAGAAAGACGTCTTTTAAAGAAATGAATTAAATCCGGCATATTTTTAATTTATTTCTTTAAACGTTTCTTTTTCAAATATATACCCATATTTGAGTAGCTGCCCTGTATTTATTATTAAACAGTATATTTATATAATTGCATCTACCGCCTTTGATATTCAAGAACGCGTGTCTTCTAACAAAATTTCTCGAATTTTCAGGCCAGTATACATAAATATATAAAAATACTTTTAATAATAAAAACAGAGCATCTACTTCGTTTGGCACGTTTCTTACTTTTAGGACTTCACATGCGCACCAACCATTGTATTTCGGAATTTTACATAATAAATTTATATATTTCATTAATCTAGCCAATTAATTTCTATTCATTTAATTTTTCTTCTTGTTTGCATCACTTTTTTATTAGATATTCCACACTGTGAAAATTTAAGTTCTGCTAGGAATGATGAAATCTATTGGCCAGGGAGAAACCAGTCTCATTACGGTGGGCCACAAACGCATTTGAAGTTTAGTTTTTTTTTTATATCTCTTGTGTTCATATCAGTTTTTATTTTAATCCCTTGACGTTTCTCCTATGTATTTTTATGACAATTTTTACGGGTGAACGAGTAAATTTTCCTTCAAGTTTAAGCTTATTGTTTTATTAATTATTTTACTGTTTAGAATTTTTTTTGTTTTAGATGTAGTAAAAAAATGTGTTGAGTTTTTATAGATTCGTTTAACTTGTGGATGTGACAGACTCAGTCAGTAGGACAATATACTTTTTTATTCATTTTTTGTCAGGAAAACACGTTCTTGTTTTTGCATTCGTTTATAAGCTTTTATTTGTCATTGATTAAAAAATAATCATGATACTGCAGAAACATGAAAACTTTTTCAATGTTTTTTACCCACTCATGTAAATATTAATAGCAGCAACATCTGAGTACTGTTACGTAGAATCTAGTAATTATAATATGTTTTATTTTGTTTTCTGATGAAAGCAAAAATTCACTTCATGGTAATTGTTGGATGATTTCCGGGTTTAGTGTGTTGTTAACGCGATCTATCTATCTATCTATATATCTATCTATCTATCTATCTATCTATCTATCTATCTATCTATATTTATAAATTTTACTTTACAAAATGTACAAACTACAATCTACTACAAAACTACATTTTGTTTGGGCATTGAAAGAATAATTTATCATCAGGTAGTTAATAATGATGGTAAAAAACTTTATTTAAAAAAAAGTTAAAATAATTTTGAAAAGAACGTTGCAAATATTTTCTTCGTTCTTTATCCAATTCTCTCTCTCTCTCTCTCTCTCTCTCTCTATATATATATATATATATATATAAGCGGTTGTTTAATTACTTAGTTTTTTGTCATAATAAAATTAGACATTTATATTAAAAGTGTTCAATACAATTATGTTGTAGAACTTTTGAATATTCATTAATTGTATATTAATATATATATATATATGTATATATGTATATATATATATATGGATGCAGCAAATAATTTTCTTAACATATACTGTTAATTGTAAGCGACAATGAATGTCTATTATGTTTAGTCATGAGCCGTTCTAAACGTCGTATTTTGGCTTTAATTTCAGTTGAAAATAAAGACAAAAATGCTCCAACATTTGGATAATTTTTTATTCACTTGGTTCTAAGCTCTTTCGTCTCACATGAGTCATTTTTAGACAGGTTATTAAAACGGTATCACAATAACATGCACCATCACCGACGATTTTATTTTGTGTATGCAACGACAATAGTTACCAAAAATAACAAACGCAGTTCGCAAATTTGCAATGCGGTTCTATTAGGTCACACCGCGTGATAGCGCAAAATGACAACAGAACCATCTATTCAAATGCGATGTAATGTGTTATGACCGGATTTAGACGTGATTTTATTAAGTGTGGGTTGTTTGGATTCAATGTACATGGCCTCCAATATCTGAATGTTCTTTTTACTGTGTTTTTCTTTTTTACACACATATTAAGAGCTAAAATACGACGATTAGAACGGCTGATGATTAAATATCATAGACATTCAGTGTCTCTTATATTTAACAGTATATGTTTAGAAAAAATATATATATATATTAATGTATGTTTTATATATATATATATATATATATATATATATATATATATATATATATCGAAGTGAACATGGAACAATTTGAAGACAATTTTAAAACCTTTCAAAGCATTACATTAAAACATTGCTGAATATAAAAATAGAGCTATGAATATTTATTTTAAATTATAGTTTAAAACATGTACAAATTATCATCTACTACAAAGTGAACATTTTGTTTTGACATTGAAAATAACAATGTTTCATCAGGTATACACACTACCTGATGTGACATTGACCTTCGAATGTCGAAACAAAATGTACACTTTGTAGTAGATGATGATTTGTAGATGTTCTAAACTATAATTTTCATTATATATATATATATATATATATATACATGCGTGTGTTTTCAATATCTTAAAATCTTGACACAAACGCTCATAGTATTTGACAAAATCATATCAATTGTTCGCTCATTATAGAGTTTAAAAATAATTTTCCTGGTATCCTTTGACCATGCGTCAAAGTTCATGTATATTTTATATTTAATGACAAAAGTACTCTTTCGTTATTGAATGCTTTAGTAATATCCACGGGAATCTATTTTAACGCTAACCGCTGCTTTTGAATATGTGATCATCTTCCAATGTATACGCATACACAGACTCAGGTAAAAGGCGCACACCATAGGTATATTTTATTAATTACTTATGAAGACTTTATTTACTAGCCATTTAATTCTTAAATACGTTGTTCAAAATGGTCCCCTTTTTTAAAACAAATTTTAATTCTGCACATATACTGATCTTAAATTCGTCGAATAGGTTCCTCTGTCATTTTACTGCATTCATACTTAAAGTTCCCAGTATTTTCAAGGTTCTTCGGATAAACAACTGATTTCGAATGGCCACAGAGATAAAAAAAAACAGTGTGAGAGGTCTCAGTGACCACTGATCAAGACCTCTTCAATCTTGATATTCTGGGATCGCACTTGTTTAGGAGGAATAGCCACATCTCCAGGATTATCAGCAATCTTTGCACAAAATTAGTAATTATTTTTCAGCGAAATCTTCACGGGAAATATTGTAAATGATATCGAACTCATATTTTAAATCATCCCTTTATGATTCCATAGTTACTGCCTCTTATCTGGCCTCAACAATTTGTCATAAACTATCGCTGCTTTGTTTATTTTTTGGCGCACGCTACTTTCTATTTTTTACCTACTTTTGTCAAGGGTCAATCGTTACCTATACTCCATATACTGAAAAGCTTCAATTCCTACTTATCTATGTGTCATGGCGGCATCACCCACAACAGAATGAACTCTTCCAACCCTTACATATATCTTTCCTAACAAGAGGTGAGAGTAGATAGCCTGGGAGTCGCTAGTAGATAGGGTAGGTAGCCTGAACATTAGACGAGATTCGTCTGCGAACATTGATACCGTAACGACCATTAGGTGTCCAATTTCGAGGGTCGAATTATAGTATTACTCACTAACCTTATTATCGTTGTACTATCAAAGTCCCAAGTGTTGTATTTTGCCGTGTTTAATATATATTTGTTATTTTCTATTTTGGTTGTTCTGTTATTCTTGCTGGACCTTTTACCGTGTCCACGACACTATGCTTATATTTAAATCACAAAACTCATTCAGTAAGCCCTTTACTTGTGAGACTGTTGGGCATTTTATTACATGACAATAAAAACATTCATGTTTACTGACCGTAGTACTTGCTAGAGCTGATAATTTATGTTTATGTGTTATTGTAACTCTTCTTCGTTAACCAACTCTCCAAAGAAAAGTCTATCGGAAACAATTTCATCATATGGATTCCTTATGACTGAGATTCTTATTTTTTATCGTAACTTCTAAATGTTCTGTATTTGGACACCTCATTGTAAACATGTCCATTGTTAACTTAGAGATTAGTTTGTTAGCGATGATGTAACTAGACATTTTAAGCTTATCAAGTAAAACATGGGTTGTAATACGTTTTTGTTATTGCATCAAATTTTTATTAATCGATTAGCCACTGCTCTGTCTAAATTTGACCAATGCCATTTTCAGTCAGAGAATTAATCAGTCGTATATATTTTTTTACTGCCAAAAGCCATTTTGTACATTAGTAAGTAAGTCATGTGTGTAAGAAACTCGTCTGAAGAATTTTTTAACAATAACCTTAAATCTTTGTCCTCTCTGAATCCTGTATCTTCGTATCTAGATAAATTATGCATAATAAAAAATTAAATCGCTGCCCTGTGGCCCTGTATTAGGCACAGTAGTATTTACACAATTCACGAAATTCATATAAACTTTTACACAATGATCGCTACATTGACACACACACACACACACACACACTCTCTCTCTCTCTCTCTCTCTCTCTCTCTCTCTCTCACACACACACACACACACACACACACATACACTCACACACACTCACAGAAAAACTACTAGGTTGCAGGATGATCACCGCCAACACAGCACTGGAGACTCAACACATTGACTCAACACCACCGACTCATGCTCATGATAACACAACATCAGGTCAACTCACCACGAGCCTACACAGCGCGAGGAAAACTAAATGAGATGCATGTTATGAAGTTTTTTCGTAGGCTTTTTAAAAACAAATAAAAATAAATGTAAGAATCATTTTAACAAACATAACATTTGCAAACAGAATGAATATTCTTTTTTGTGAATCATTTTTAAAACAAAACTCATAAACGATCGGTTTTTAAATACATGCTTGATATACATTCATAAATTTAGCGAAATTTGTTGTAGTTCCACTAAAATATTCAATCGGAGATCGTTGTGAAAAAGAGGTTCCAATCTCCAAAATCTTTCCAACTGCCTTCTGATATATCCTCAGTTTAGGAAGTGTTGGATGATCTCTAGTTAATTTCTTGACAAATTTCTCTCGGTTGTTTCTGTTTTTTTTATTTTTCTCACTTAGTCAAATAGCCAAACATTTACAATATCTACGATTCAACGGCTATCAAAGAGACATGAACACTATCACAACCAACACTAGCGTGAATTTATGCCAGCGTTAAAGTGCTCTCACGCTGAGTAGGGTTGTGTGAGTTGTCGCGGAGATTACTTAGCCGGTGTTGAGGAGGTGGTTGTGAGTCGGTGGTGATGGAATATGCCCATACTCTGAACCAAGATGGAATATGTTTTTCTTACCTTCTCTCGGGGATATTAAAAACAAGTGAAATATGTAACAACCATCGTTTTTTATCAAATAAATTTAATTAAATGATATAATCAATATGATAATGAAACAGGTACATCTTTAAAAGTAAGATGCAACAGCGTGACAAAAGCAGTTTGATATTAGAAATATCAGGTTGCAAATTGAGTTCATGTACCTACAGTAAGAGTAGCGAAAAGTTAATCATTGGGTCTATTGAACGACTATATATATATATATATATATATATATATATATATATATATATATATATATATATATATATATATAAGACACAAATATGCATGCTTACACTACCTATTATTACAGTTGTAATGCTATTTGACGTCCTTTGGCTATAGTGTTTCCATTATTTCTTGAGTTATTTTACCGAAACTGACAAATACACCCTGACAACCCAAAAGTTTAAAGTTTACAATCTATCAAGCTGCCACACATTTTTCTTTATTCTACATAAAATCTACTTGACGCTATAAAAGAAACAGTTTAAAGGGAGGAAAACTGCTGCCCTGTGTCTTAAATATGATTACGAGGCCTTGTAAAAGCAGAAAAGGTATTAACATATTTATTCACGACGCGTTTGGAACACTTCGTTATGGGAGAAAAATATTATAGTCACATATACTAGGCTTGAAGCCCGGACCATGCCTAACTACGTGAGATTCATGCATAAATAATTAAATTTGATTTTTAATTAGATTTCAAGTGTGATTATTCTTTTTTTACCTTCATGGAGATAAAGAGATAGTATATAAATCTACACATGGGCAGAAGAATAGAGACATAGCAACATGTATAAAATGTGTCACAACGCACACATCTACACACACATCTATCTATCAATATATATATATATATATATATATATATATATATATATATATATATATATATATATATGTATTATATTTTATGTGTTTACTCGGTAATTACAGCGGAGATTTTGTGTTTAATGAATTTTCGTATAGTGAATTCGTTGTTTATCAAAGATGTCATTGGGAAAATTAAATTTAAGTGAAACTAATAAAATTATTCTCGCAGAAAAATACACAGCACAGATAATCAGAATACTACATAACAAAATATCCTCACATACAACAATAAACAATAATTATAAGCAGGATGGATTTCCTATAAATAATCATTACTTAAAGTGTATAGTGTAGAATGTTTGTCATAATTAACGCAATATTAGGACAAGTAGGTATTTTGTCGAAAAGAGCTTGATATCCAGATAGAGATTTAATAGGATTAATGCGGAAAAGTTTGTCATTTACCTGAGCAGAGTTATGCAGACTTTGAAGTTTCGGGAAGGCACTAATGGGATGTTAATACTGCTCAGGACTTTTTTTTCTGAGGAGTTGAGAACATCTTTATCTATTTTTTGAGGTGTGAGGACATATATATATATATATATAGAGAGAGAGAGAGAGAGCCGACTCAATACACAAATATATATATATATATATATATATTATATATATATAGATAGATAGATAGATAGATAGATAGATAGATAGATAGATAGATAGATAGATGTAGAATATATAATGGAAAATCTAGAGATTTGTGGCTGTTAATACGCTATGCATTTTATATATGTTGAACAAGAGTTTAATTACAATAATATATCATAAACATCAAAGATGAATAATTGTTTCTGCCTTCGTTTATAGGTGGGCTAGTAATTTCTGCAAAATCTTAATCCTGCAGACGTGTTAATAGCTACAGTCGCAAAGACACACACACACACACACACACACACACACACACACACACACACACACACAGAGACGCACACACACACATAAGAAAATATGTACAAATATAATATTTATCATGATTATAAAGAAATAATTTTTATTGTAATTGAAAAGACAAACAATATTATGTCACTAAGAACAGAAAAAGTTGTTAAAGGTTATTATTTCATAAACTACAATATATATATATATATATATATATATATATATATATATATGTGTGTGTGTGTGTGTGTGTGCTTGTGTGTGTGTGTTTGTGTGTGTATGTGTGTCTGTACAACCGTGTTTGAGTTGAACTCGATAATATATATATGTGTGTGTGTGTGTGTGTGTGTGTGTGTGTGTGTGTGTGCGTGCCTTTAGGCAAGCGTAATATGCATTTCTGATTAGTTAATTCCTGTTGTTGTTGTTGTTGTTATTATTATTATTATTATTATTTTCTTCAATGCGAATTTTGTTTTTGGACATAATGAATTTACAAATATCTAGTTTTGCTTCAAAGCGATTTCGCTTTAACTGTTCGCTATTTTCAAAGATGGTGTGTAAGTCCTGCTTTAGACAGTTTAAAAGTTTCCTAAAATGGATAAATACTTATTTCCCAAATATGGCAATAAACTTTCAAAAACAAAATTGTCTGTCTTGTTTACCGGAAGACACATGCAGGAGGGATTCCTACCCCTATACACAACTATACGTATGCATTTCTCTCACTCTCTCTCTCTCCCTATATATATATATATAGAGAGAGAGAGAGAGTGAGAGAGAGAGAGAGAAATACATACGTATAGATAGATAGATAGATAGATAGATAGATAGATAGAGAGTGAAATAGAGGCATCACAAGTTATTACTAGACAAATATATAGAGAGAGTGAGTAAAAGTGGTTGGCGCAGATAGACGGATAGATTGTCAAGTATACTAAAGTAATTTTCTTATACACATACGTTCACGTCCCGCTCTCGTTTAGTCAACCTATTCCGTTTGTATTGATCCGTCCGCAAGAGACTGAGCCACGCATGCGCGGTAGAAACCGAAGCAATCGGCTTTGATTCCACTTGACTGAAAAATTCAATATCAATCATCTGGAAAGCGCGGTGTACGTCGGGAAGGAAGAAAAAACTTGAGCAAGCAGACACAGCTTGGTCGCTTCTGCACCTGCGCACAATCACGAGTGCTGCTGCTACGGAGAGAAAATAAGTATTGGGAAAGTCGTTCGATTTTGCTTTTGTAAAAGATGCACAGAGCTGTGTGTTTTTCGGAGAGGGAATGGATGTTGGCCTGTAGACGCAAAGAGCTTTTAGAAGAAGTTTGAGAAGAGATGCAGAATAGAGTTTGAAAGAAAAGATAAAAAAAGCAGACGACACAGGAAAGGGTGAAGGTGAAATATAAATATATGCATAAAGAATAAAGGACAGGGAGAAGTTAGAGTAAAATTAAAAGACAACAGAAAGAACTTAGAAGACGTGCAGAGGAAATTAAATAGGAAGAAAGAAGAGATAACCTAAGAGAAAGCAATGACGAAGGTATATAAGAGGACAAAAATATGCTGTAAAAATGAAAGAGAAAAAGATGGACAACACTTGAAAAACACCAGATGGCAAAGAATTTTAAAGTGAAAAATGTGACAATTGAAAAAGAAAATTTGGAGGGATTGAAGGCGGATAGAAAAATTTAGAGGGATAAGAAGATGAAGAAGAGCACAGGTAGAAAGAAACCAGCGGCAAACGGAGAATAAAAACATCTAAATTAATAAGAAATGAGTTAGGAGAACTGAGAAAAGTAATGACTGTAAAAGAAGAACAAGAAAAATGGAGAAGTAACGAATGAAAACAATGACGAGGCAAGAGTCTCCAGAAGAAGGTAATAAGGAATCAGTCAAAAAGGAAATGGATGATTGCAAGATGTTGATAAATATTATAAAAAAAATAAGTATATAAATAATAAGAAAAAGGTAAAAAAACATAAGGGGTGTTTGAATTATTAATTAAAAAAAGATGGAAAAGTGACAGATAGAGTAAAAGAAAGAATATAGTAAATGGTTATAATGATATACCACAACTACTACTAGTACTACTGTTACTACTAACAAAAATAATAATACCATAGTCGTTTGAAATGTTCATTCCTGACCATGATATAAATCTATACTACCAGCCATAATTATTAGGTCACCCCAGTGTATTTAAAAAATGATATAACTCACACTATCTTTTAGTATTTATTTTAAAGTGAATAATTGTAAGTGAAAATAGAATGGTTATTTTGTTAATACTTCACAATAACATGTGCATCAAATGAACTTATAAGTATTTAATAATTACCTATCTTGCAGTTCCATCAATGAAAGAACGAAAAAAATGTATGGTGATACGGACGAGTTCATCTTTGCTTCCTTGCCTTGTAAATCTTTGTAAAATAATAATAACAAAAGAACCATTCTATTTTTACTTGGCAATAAATACTAAAAATATTATGAAATACATCATTTCTTTTAAAAAGATCTGGGGTAGTGTAATAATTATGGCCGTTAGTGTAAGCAGATACAACAGTTGGAACATGTGCATGTCTTTTAGTATGCGAACTGGTTTGTCTGCTTGCATTTATATCTTGCTCAGTCAATTCTCGGAAGAAGAAGAAGAAGAAGAAGAAGGAGAAGAAGAAGAAGAAGAAGAAGAAGAAGGAGGAGGAGGAGGAAAATTGAATTTGAAGAACGTAGTCAGCAAAGGAAATAAAGAAGCAAAACTAAGATTAAATAAGTAAAAAGATAAGGAGGAGGGTAATAAGAATGAGAAAGGGGAGGAGTAAAAGAAAGAAGAGAAACACGAGGATTGAAACCTCAGAAGCGAATCAGCAAAAGAGATAAAGAAAAATAAGATGAAATAAGATAGCTGAGGAGGGTCGAATAAGCAAAATAAATTAAGAAACAAAAGGTGAAATAAAAAGATAGAAAAAAAGAGTACGATAAAGAAGAAGTCTAAAACTGGAAAGATAGAAGATGAATTGAAAATGAACGTAAAAAAAAGCTAAAACAAAATAAGGAGAAAGGCAAAAGAAACAAGAAGGCAAATTAAAAAAAAAGAAAGAAAAACGGAAAGCTGTTTGTAGGAAGAACAGACTAAATAACTGATGGATACTTGGAATGTACACTATCGGCCATAATTATTAAGCAACCCCAGTATTTTTAAAGAAATGATCTATTTTAAACTATTTTTAGATTTTATTGTCGAATAAAAATAGAATGGTTCTTTTGTTATTATTTTTTTGCAAGGCAAGGAAGCAAAGATAAACTGATCCAAATTACCCTAAATTTTCTTCATTATTTCATTGATGAAACTGAAATATAGGTAATTATTAAATATTTATAAATTCATTTGATACACATGTTATTGTGCAAAATTAATAAAAGAATCATTCTATTTTCATTTACAGTTATTCACTTGGCAATAAATACTAAAAATAGTATGAAATTCATTATTTTTCAAAATACTGAGTGGTAGCTAATAATTATGGCCGGTAGTGTAGAAATATTTTGAAAACTAATGACCCTCAATATACATCATCATACGTCGATTCAAAAATAATGATAAATGTGAAAATATTTTTTAATCATTTCAGCCCAAGCAAGACGACTAAATCACGAAGGCGCAATGGAATATTGTGCCTGAAAAAATCTGATGTGAACCTATCATTAAGGAGAGATGACAATAAAAAAATGTAGAATTGAGAAGACTGAAGATAAGTGATTATATTGCATTTAAAATTTGGAAAATCAAAGAATACTGGCAAGCAGGAAGCCAGAGGAGAGATCCACATGCAAGAGCTGCAGGGGAAGGAACTTTCAACAGAGAAACTATTGTTACGCTTAACAAAATTAACTGGAAAATGAGGAGACCTAGCAACCCATTTATTAATCCGCTTGAATTCGTAATGTCATGTAACCAAAAACGAAAGCTGATCCGAACATGTACAATAACAAAAATATTTATACAAAGGCCACCGAAAAGCTATGTACGGCGGTGGTAAAGTGAGTGAAGCCGAGCTGCCAAAACAGGAGCGTAAAAATTACAGATTCTTCCTTGAAATTAGTCAAGATTATGTAAATATATATAAGAGATAAATAGATTTGAGTGATAAGAGAGACTATAGAGAGATTAAGAGGGATGATAAAACTATCGAAGAAACATTGGAAAAAATTCAGAAAATACAGGGTGACCCAAAAATGGAAACATTTAAACAATCCAATAGAACCAAGATTGATGGAAGAAAGATATTTTATTCAAAGTAAATGAAACCTTAAAGCATACCATTCAAGAAACTATGATGGAATTTTCATTTTTTAAATTTACGTCCTGTAGATGACGTCCTTCTTTACGAATGCATTCTTGAAATCTTCTGTTGAGACAATGATAGTGACAGAGAGCTCCTGTTCATTTAAAAAAACAATGTCATATGATCTCTTATAATGAAACAGCAAACAATTACTGTCACCTTAGTAGCGTGTAAAGGGCGCTCATGAATTTTATTAAGATTTGTGTCTGCCAAGTTACGGTAGTTCTGCTTATTCAAGTAACCTGGGAGATGAAAATGATCCTCATCTGACATCCATGACTTGCTTAGAAATTAATCTTGATCCATACTAAAAAATGGTAAAGTGTTTACTTTGTTTCGCAGTTCTGCCACTTTCTCATGTCGGCCAATACACACTTTCAAAATTCCCGAATTTTGGGGTATTTTATTCTTACTCAATATGAAATACCAAATAGAAATTCTGGTAGATTTCATCACGTGCTTAGAAGAAATTGGAAAAAATAAACAAGAAAAAACACGTGTCAAAATGAAAACTAAGTGCTCACGTCAGCCTAATTTTGATAAACATAGAACGACGTGGTAGGTATACAACACAAATTTAAAAATCTGTCCTCATATCTTGTGTTTTTATTAAACATCTAAAATAAGGTTTTAAAATATGAAAAGATTCCGAAAGGGTCTACAGTAAAAGCGGTCTCAAGAAAACAAGTATTCTTTTTATTCAATGTCTTTTTTTTCTTTTTTGATGATTTATTAATCTTTGCAGGATTTCTTCCTTTTCCGTAAAATGAGAAAAAATTCATATAAAATTAGTAGAAATGAACAAACAAAAGCGAATTTTAAAAGAAATAGAAGGAAAATCTGAAAGCATGAGAAAAAATGTTTCAAAGAGGGAGAGAAACAGGAAAAAACAAACATTCGCTTCCGGTTTCAGAACTGATAAGCGGTTACTAATATTCAGGAGCCGTATTTTGTTTCACCAACATTTCAGCCAAAGCTAGGACTTACTAGATGTGAAAAAATATATGAAAAAAGTAAAATACTATTAAAAAGAGAGGACAACAAATGAATAAGAATTAAGGAAATAAAAGAACACAATTACTATTGCAGTAATATTTTTTCAAGATCCAAGTTCTTTACGAGAACGAAAACCCCGGAATAAATTTCCACAAACGATAAGTGCTATAAAAGAAACTGTTAGCATAGAACTTACGGTTACATTTAGCCATTTCAAATAATAAATGATGAGACCTTGCCATCCATCTAGTCAGTCAGTCAAGTGCTATACGTGATATACGTTGTGGTGATCATGTCTCTGATTGGGCAGAAGATTGCCCCACAGTAGGTTGCCATTAATTTCTGCGATTGACTGGTTGCCAGCCGAGGCTATAGAACCGAATCCATCCTGTTATTTAACCCATAAATGGGAAATTGCTTTAAGTTTCAGTCAGTAAAGTGCTACATGTGATATACGGTGACTGGACAGAAGATTATTCTGCATTTGTTTGCCATTAATTTTTGCGGTAGACTGGTTGCCGACTCTTCCCTCCATAACCGGAGGGAAGAGACGGATTAATACCTTTCCCAAGGGTAGTTGCGGGTAAGTGAATGCAAGGAATTCAACTGGAATTCGAACTCGGCTCTCTGATTTCTCGTTCCAAGCCGATATCCAGTGGACCACAACGCACACCCTCATCAAACTAGTACTGCGCTTAAATTCATAAAGTAAAATAGAGGAATATAATTTTTATTGTTAAAAAAGCAAATGTGTAGCACAAAGCCAAAAGACGGAGAGGAGTAGGTAGGTTTTTAATCTGTTTTATCTTTAATTCAGCTAGCCACGATCACTGACCCAAACGTATTCTAGCAATCTTTACAGCAAAGTAACAGATTCTTACGTAACATAGCATAAAGTTCATGAAAACAATTACCGTTAAAGTTTTTTTTTTATAGAAATAGCACATGGGAAATAGTTTACGGTGAGGGAAAAATCACTGAAGCCGAGATGTCATGCCATGACAAAAAATATTGCAGATTTTTAAAAAAGATTTATCAAGAATCTCTAAATATATATCAAGAGCACTAAACAGGTAGTTGCAACGTTATTAACATCAAGGATGAAGAGGAGACTCATAAATATATAAGATAAATTATGGCAAGAAAAACTGTCAAGCACGACACAGTGAAACGACTTTCATACCTCCATATTTAGCACCTAATTAAACATATTTTTTGCCTTCATTTGAGCTGTAATTGTTAGTCCGAGAATGTGTAATGAGTCACTCTAGTAGAGGTTAGCATCAGCCATGCTGATGAAAGTTAAAAACGGTTTTTTCAGACAATTAAATAATTATAATATTATCAAATACTTTTCCTTTCCATTTTCTATACTTCTGAGATAAACTAGTATTTACATTATTTACAATGTTCTGACTGTTGTCTTAATCTTTATTGCCATGTTTAAGACGTCCTCAAAGACACGTGCTTCAGTGGATATAGGCGTTGGCTAGTTCTAGTGATTTGACACAAAGAGGCTACAGCAGTGGTTAAAACAATTGAAAGTGTTATGTTAACGAAATATATCTACATGGCTACTTGAAGTGGCATCACACATGGAATGAGAATAATATCCCCTAGTGATAGAAATAAAAAGCTTGGGACAAAATTCCTGAAGAGGGCTGGAGCGGACAATGTCCGAAACGTCGTTGACATGGCTATAAAGCTGAGGACAACAGTCCGAACAATAGGAATACTTTCATTTCTCTCTGTTTTTGTGTTTCTTTGAAAATTACGTTAGGTTCAGCGAAAAGGAGAAATTTAAAATAAAAGTAGATACAGGAATTTGGTAATGATATAATGGAACGAAGACTGATATTTAAAGAAAATAATATTATGAAGAAATAAAATGGATTGAATAAAAGTGTACTTAGGATATAAATTAGAAATAGCCCTTGCCAAAAATAACTGAAGACATAAAATGATTCTCATAGTATACACAAGGATAATCATATATTTACACTTTTTGCATGGTTCCAATTGTTGACCTGACCTTCATTATCATATTCAGAAAATTTTGGCCGTTGTAAACTCCGGTCTTCTTCCAGTGATATACGTTCAAATTTCGAACCGAACCATATATTTCGTCCACCGAGATAGATCCTTTTAGTTCCACGTGCCATGTCTTTTCTGGACGTCTTGGTTTTAGTTATTTCCTTTGTGCAACTCAACTCTTCAAGTTTTTTCGAAGTTCCAAGGTATATCCCCTGAAAAATGCCTCAACGTGCAAAGGCTGAAACACCGTGAATATGACAATAAAAATAGTGAGAACAATGTGACCTTTATAAATATTGTAAATAGTTATAAAAACTCGTTTCAAAAATATAGACAGACGTTAATATATAGATATAGTGCATTTCTGATTATATATGCATCTTAATCGGCACTTTGACGTGATGAAATGGTTAGCAAGCTTACCTTGCTAGATCAGTTACGGTTCATCAGACAGTTCGATCCACACTATGTGCTCTATATTCTAAGACTTGTGACACATGCAAGCTATGTTTATTAAATCTCTTCAAGCTCGTTTTCAATAGGAACATTCTGTTTTCTTACAAGCTATAAACATTTGATGTGACCACCTCAATGAATGAATCAGCAAGCTTTTCTCACGAGATAAATTATTACTGAGTATTCCGTTCGATCCTCACTAGGTTCTCATTTTTTCAAACTTGTGCCACGTCTAGACTTTGTTTAGAAAATTACGGAACTTCGACGTGGTGTTAAGTTTAGCAAGCTTTTCTTAGTAGACAATTAACGACAAAGTATTGGGCTTAATTATCGCTGGGTGCTCCATAATTTTGGCTTTTGTGCTTCTTTCAGACTGCAGTTACTAAATCACATCAAGCACTTCAACAATAAAAAAATCTTTTGCTCGAACCAGAAGGGAAAATTTAAACGAAAATAAAAAAAACATTGAGACATCAAAGTGCTCATCCAATAATGGAACACAGCCGACTTTTAAAAGAAAGAATGAAAAGAAAGAAAGAAAAGGAAGAATAGAAAGAAAAAATAAATAACAACCTACCTACTACAGAGAGATTAGAAATGACCTTCGCCAAAAATAACAGGGCCCAGAAAATGATTCTCAGATACATATGTTTAACGATAGATATATTTAACATTTATATCTGCATATGGATGAAAATTGTTGAGAATTTTGACGTGGTGTAATATGTAGTAAGTTTGTTCGGGTTGATCAATTCGGACTCAATACATTTGACGTTGTGCCGCAAATCACTGTATATATATATATATATATATATATATATATATATATATATATGTTTATATGAATGAGAAAAAAAACTATATATATATATATATATATATATATATATATATATGTGTGTGTGTGTGTGTGTGTGTGTGTACAAGTGTCAAGCTTAACATTACTAGACATTCTAAAAACGAAGCTACTAGTTACTTCGCTTTTAGAATGCCCAGTAATATTAAAATACACATCTTTTTTTCGATAATTAAATTTTTTTACCTGTAAAATATCTTTATATATATATATATATATATATATATATATATATATATATATAAGCACCTAATTATGAACTAAAAGTACATTGCGATACGGAAATTTTTATGTTTCGAGATAGAAGCTCGTCATCAGGCAATGTTGGACGTTGGTTGTGAAAATGATTTCCATTTAAATACAAAAACATCGGTTTACTATTTCAGCTTTCTTCCGATCATTGGAAAAGTGTTCGAAGCCATTATCAACGCCGAGGTAGTTCAGAATCTCACAGCACACAGGCTCCTCTCGGACAAGCAGTATGGTTTCCGCTTCACCAGGTCTACTGCTGATATGCTAACGAGCATCACCGAGTATGTATACCAGGCTCTCGACAAGAATGGCGAAGCTCGAACCGTGGACTTGGATGTCTCTAAAGCGTTCGACAGAGTTTAGCATGCTGGCCTTCTATGCAAACTGCGGAGCTATGATATAACTGGACATTTGTTTGACATAATCCAGTCTTTCCTCTCCTACCAGACATTGAAGTTGGTATTAAACGGACATGCCTCCCAGAACTGCCATACGAACGCGGGTGTCCCTCAAAGCTCTATCCTATGTCCTATGCTCTATCTGATCTACATTAATGATCACTCTGATACCATAAGATGTCAAGTAAGTATGTACGCCGATGACACCACAGTTTACTCTCGCCTTGATAAAAAATCTGGTGTGAGCGACAAAGCTAACTTTGCAGCCGAGCTTGAAAAAGACCTTCAATCCGTAGTGGACTGGGGTAAGAAATGGCTCGTAAATTTTAATGCCCCTAAAACGAATCTGCTATCAATTAACCATCATAGACAATCGCACCTACCTCTCATTAGCATGGTCAGGATTGCCTCCCAGAGAGTAAAGCACTACGCCTTCTTGGTCTCACACTTTCAGCGGACCTAAAGTGGAATGACTATATCGAATCCATTGCTAAATCCGCTGCTATGAAAGTTGGTTCTCTGTGCACGGCCCGGAAGTTTTTTCCGCCTAAATCTATCCTGCACATATATAAATCTACCATCCGCCCGTGCATTGAATACTGCTGCCACATCTGGTCGGGTACCCCTGCTATTCTCTTCGGCGTTCTTGACAAAATACGACGGAGAGTTTGTAATGTGATCGATACCAACTTGGCAGACCGGCTGCAGTCTCTCTCTCTCACTAACGCGACGTGGCTTCTCTGTATCTCTTCTATAAATACTTTCACACCTTCTGCTCCGATGAATTTAGATCACTGGTGCCACCTATTTACGAATTTGCACGAGCTACTAGATTAGCAACTAGATCCCACCCTTTTGCAGTGAAACCGATAAAATATAACACCAATTTCTACTCCCACACTTTCTTTTCTCGCACTTCCCGACTGTGGAATTCCCTTCCATATGATTGATTCCCCGACGGCTACAAACTCCAGGAGTTTAAATGTATGCTCAATAGACACCTCCTAACACACTAACTGGCATCCATTCTTTCAAAAACTCTTCCCATCTACCCAAACCTCGGCCTCGGTATCCTTACCCATTTATCAACCTCCTTTTGACATTTCTTATAGCTAACCACTCTTTCTCTTTACCTTCCCCTATATAAACCCCTGCGCAATAGTGGCAGTGGAATGCCTTGCTTTGGGTGAAATGATTAAAAAAATTTATGTGGAGAGATATAAACTTTATGTGTGTGTGCGTTCTTTTCAACAAACCAGAATAAAGATTCATTTGGAATTTGGCCTGTAGTGTCTATTTTAGGGAATACATACTTTCTTTCTTTCTATTTTTTTATTCATCTCTAACTGTCAAAGTGTCAACCTACTTTTAACCAAATTTCATTATTATTTTTTATTTTTATTTATTTTTATTGCTTCTGACTATATCGTATTACCTTTGATGTATCCATTCTTGTACCCAAAATGTGCTTTCTACTTCCTCTATATCTTAACTTCTTCTCTTAGAAAACAGGAAAGAGATGAAGAAAGAAAGAAAACTTTTTTATATTTTTCATCAAACTTGGAAGGGGTTTTGAGTAAATTTACTCTTTTTATCCGTACGCATTTAATTCTATTTTTTTCAAATTTTTTAATTTGTGAATAACATTTTTATTTTTTATTCTAATTTACTTCTTATTATCAGTATAGCATCTTTCTAATATCTATTCATTTATTATAAAAAGTTATTTGCGAATTACTTATTTTATTTTAATATTTTGCCAATTAATATTTTTTTTAATTATATGCATGTCAATTGATATAATTTTTTATTCATACTTTAAATGAACATTTTGCAATGTCTACATAAGACATTTCGTTTATTACGTTTATTAAATAGATTTTATTCTTAAGTGATTTGATAATGGGTAATTTTTCTATAGGCACAACCAGCATGGGTCGTTTAAAGACTTACATGTTTTAGCTTCTCTTAGAATTGTCCACTTTAATGTGGGTATTTTTTGTGTGTGTTTCTATTATATACCAATGATATTTCGATATGGATTTTCTATTTCGCACATATTATTATTAAATGAAAACGTGTATTGATAAATCCGTTTTTAGAGAGTTCTTTGTATAACCTAAATAAATCTGAAGATATTTCACATTGATAGACGATTGTTTCCGTAAGGCACCTGTTATCTAACAGGCAATCTCTAGGTTTTCTAAAATTAACGTTTTCTGGTATAAATTTTTAAGAATATTATTATTGTAAATTTTATGATTTTTACCAGATTGTTCATACAGCTGTAACTTAATTTCATAGTATTTTTATTGAAAATCTTACTGAAAGGATTCTTTTCCGGTAAGTGTTTCTTAATTAACGCGAGGAATTTCATCCACAATTTACTACTAATCATTCGGTTGAAAGGGAGTGTGTATCAATTAATATTTCTATTCCTTTGTTTTTTCGGGGTTTGCTTTTCCCTTTTACGTATTTAATATTTTGCTTTTTATATCCACTATCTTTTAAGGTAGTGTTATGAAAAATTCTATGCTTATTAAATACTTTTTCGTTTGCTGAATTTCTATTAATTCTGTAATTTATTGATGAGGGTACATGTTTAATAGCAGATGGAGTGTGGTTAGATTTTGGGTGGATAAATAAAGGATTGGTATTTATTTTTTATATGGTTAGTAAAGGAAACTATAAGACCTCCTACAGAAGGTAGCTGAAGAGAGTGACAAGAAAGGACGACAAATAAACTGCAAGAAAACCGAATGCATGTTCATCAGCAAATTGGACAGCCAAAAATGCCAATTACAGGTGAGGGATTGTAAAGCAAGCAGGTACAGAAATTTAAATACCTAGGAGGTGTTCTAACAGAAGAGGGAAAGTGCAACATGCAATGGGGAAGGAGGGCTTGAAGAACCGGTTACTAACAGGCCAGATAGAGGGAATGAGATTTAGAGGAAAGCAACGGATAACAGAGTTGAAGGACCTGATCATATAGATGACGGAACGAGGGTAGCATGGTGCAACAGGTGAAAGCGTGCTAAGAGTCACCTGGAGCAGGGAGATGTGAAAAGCCATGATAGTCATGATATGAAACATAACAGAAGAAGAAAGAAGTATATCCTTCTCCAGATGTAAGGTTACATCGAGGAAATCTACATTTTTATATTTGAATAGTTATTTTTAAATTAAGGATTTTAAATTCTTTATGTATTACCTTTCTAATTTTATCTATTTTAACATTTGTGGCCTTTCGTAGTATCATAATCTCATCGACAGTTTGAACACGGTCGGTACACTCGGAATATATGATTTCATGATAAAACAACCCCTAAAAATATCGATGTACCTAATTTCAGGCAAAACACATGGGGCAGTCTTTTTTCAAGCATCGAAACACGATGGAATAGTTTCCCCAGTCGATATAAAGAAAAATATTGTCTTAATAACCATGTTAATATTAGAAACAAAGGTCTTCTCCTTGGAGCGCTAGTATTCTAATCACGGCGCCACATAGATAGATAGATAGATAGATAGATAGATAGATAGATAGATAGATAGATAGATAGATATGAAAAGACAAACATGCACAGATTTTAACAATTGGCACGCACAATCAATATATATATATATATATATATATATATATATATATTGTTTATATATATATATATTGTTTGTGCGTGCCTATTTTTAATATTTGTGTGTGTTTGTCGTTTCATATCTCTCTATCTCTTTATCTATCTATCTATGTGGGGACGTGATTAGAATGCTATATATCGACTGTTGATTAGTTGTCTTTTGACCATTTTATGCGATGGACTTAATGCCAAAACCACGAAAACTCTAATGCTGAATGCTGCACAAACACACTGGCATGCCTGACAGAGACTTTTAGGATATTATAACTGTCAGCATTTCAACGATCAGCCGTGTCATCAAGCTGACAAAACATGGATTTGGATCCATTAGTCTAAAACGTAAAGAAAAAGCTGTCGTGAAAAGAAAACAGCACCAAGCGACGACGTGTGAAAGATCATTGGAACACATTATTCATTTTGTTTCAATTAATTTGCAATATACACATATATAAAGCTAATAAAAGTTTGAAATATACCAACTGTCTTCCATTCGATCTGTAGACTGAACTTCTTTATCCCTTAAATCTCATAAATATTTTGATAGAGGTGTCTGATTTAATGCGAGGCCTACAGAGGATTATTTTTTATTACAAAATATGTGTTTCCGAGGTTCGGCAGAAATTCCAAAATATATTTTTCTTTCTTTATCGTATTCATTTGTGAAAATAGCCGCTTGTTATAAAACCTTTTCAGTCATGCATATAATTTTAACGAGAGAGTTATCTTTGTTAGTACAATTACAGAGTGGATTTATATTTATTTTGTGATTACTTTAAAAATTAGCAAATATTTTATTTATATGAGAATTTAAGATGTTGTTGATATTGCTAGTACGGAATAAATAATTTATAATGTGTTACTATTAAGTATCTTACATAATGAGTTGTTAATATTCAAGTGTTTATCGATCAATTTCAGAAATTATTGACCGATATTAACGTTAGATAATTGACAAAAAGTTGGGTTGAAACATAAAACTTCTCTTGCTTTTAGACTTATTAATGTCAGTTCCATTAGTGGGATTATACAAAAAAAAATGATGTTTAACCCCACTATATGAGTGCATTAAATTACAGGATTTTATAATCATTAAATATTTTGCTACTGGAGGATAATTTATTTATGCTGGTGTTAACTGTTATGAGAATTTGTTCAATCACGTGGTGGGGATTGTTAGAGCTAACATGAATACATATAGTCAATCAGTTAAGTGCCATACGTGATACACGCTTGGGCGATCATGTCTCGAAAGAAACATGACTGACTGGGCAGAAGGTTATCCCGCAGTAGGTTGCCATTGTTTTCTGCGGTAGACTGGTTGCCGACCAAGGCTATAGAACTCAATCTGTCTTGTTATTTAACCCATAACTGGAAGGAATAGACGGATTAATACCTTTCCCAAGGGTATTTGTGCGTAAGTGAATACAATGGATTCGGCTGAAATTCGAACTCGGCTCCCCGATTTCTAGTTCCGAGCCGATATTCAATGAACCACAACGCACATCCATGGCTTAAGTATTTTAAGCTATATAGAAATATCTATTTTAAAACCAAGTAATTTAAAAGCCTTTCTAACTTCCTTTTGTATTTTACAGGATTATGTGTTATTATTATTAAGTATGACAATGAGCCAATCATCCCTATACAATCAAATTGTTCTAATTCAAATATTCTACTAAGATTGTACAAAATATACATGCCAAATAAATCCCAATTAGAAATAGAATGGAACATACCATTACCATCATCCAATTGTCGTAGTTATTATTTTATCGAAGTAGAGTTATTATTGGATAATACCAATATTCTAGATGCTAAGATAATTCTATTCAGTAATTATTACATATTGTTTAGCGAACTCCAGGCTATTAAACAATGTTTACTTAGAAATAGAGTGGTAGAAATCTATAATGTCGAATTAAATGAAGGTAGCCTTATCTTCATTTAAAATGTTATTAAACCATTTAATAGTATCAGATGAATCTATCCGAAGTTTATTAACGGAATATCTTTGGATGGTGTTAATTATATTTTCAATAATATTTTTCGAAATAATCCTTAATACAGTTTTTTCAGGTATTAATTATTCTAGTTTGAAGAAAATGAAATCTAGGGACTTTTAAGAATATTTAGGTATTTTTAAGCTGCATTGTGCCCACTCTATTAATAACGTTAAATTTACTAGCAAAATCAGCTGTATCTAGGTTAATTTTCGACACAGTTTCTTGATCTTTTCTGATGTTATGATTACTAGTAAAATGTTTAATAATGAGTTTCTGATAACAGGATCGATCAAGTTTATATATAACTTCAGATTTATCAGCCTTACCCTATAATTCATGTAATGTTTAAAAATTTTATTCATAGCACAATTCACCTCAAGTAAGAATTTACCGAAGAGTCTTTCAAAACCTTTTCTTTTTTAATTAACTTCAACAAATCTGCTACTTAATAATCTAATAGTATGTACCTTGGAAGTGTCATTTAAGATTAAATTTATTAGGATTGCAAGGAATACAGGAAGGACTCAGATGGAAATTGGCTTGCTAGTATAGCCGTACTAAAAATGGATAATTTTAATCATGAGTGTTCTGGTAAAAGAGTTCAATGCCGGATATGGAATGTTCTTAAGAGAATATTTCGGTGAACATTTTTCTATTGTTATAATTTCGTTAGTGTCCAGCAAAGAGTAATCAGAAGAAAACTCAACTTAAGTAATAAGAAGCAATGTAGGAGAGAATGGCAAGCCGTGAAGACGGAGAGGATAATCCAAAAGATTTTATCAAATTAATGTAAATTAACAATTAGATAAAAATAGAGAGCCCAACAGACATTATCCAGAGCACACACACACATACACACGCACATATATATATATATATATATATATATATATATATATGTGTGTGTGTGTGTGTGTGTGTGTTGTGTGCGTGTGTGTTTGTGTTTGTGTGTGTGTGAGAGTGTGCATATGTGAACATGTTATATATATATATATATATATATATATATATATATATGTGTGTGTGTGTGTGTGTGTGTGTGTGTGTGTAAATAACACTCTCAACTATTGGAAGTTTATAATGAAGATATACACGCTAAAAGTCTGCCTTCTTCTATCGAGCGCCCGTAGCTCAGAGGTAGAATCGATAGAAAAAGTGAGAGATAGGACAGAGAAACAGAGAGATAGAATGAGGTGAGTATAAATGGATAATCAAATAGTATATGCGGTCTTTAAAATGAGTCTAAAAAGGTGAGAGATTTCAATGAATCTTCGAAATGGGGGTAGACCAAAATATAACCAAATTTTTTTTCTAAATTGCGTAGCAACTGACAAAATATAGAAAAAGTCATCTTATATAATCACGATAATTACGTGCTTAAAAACGGATCATCGTTACAACAACAAACGATCATTTAAGAAATTTGGAAGAAACGAGATTAGTCCTCAGTTATAAGAAATCGTTAACAAAAAGAGAAATAATTGGAGAAAGAATCAGTTACATCCCGCCAATTTATAACCCCTGCTTATTCTGGTAATCATTTTATCCTCACAAGTGAGCGAACATGTGGCGAATCAGCAGGTGTTATCGGTTTACGAGGGACGAGGAAGAAAATTAACATAAACAGGGTGCTATTTGATTTGTTCTGAGAATTAAATGTCCAGTGACTTAAGCAATTCTCTGTGTAAAGTGGTGGATTTTAGGTGTTCGTACAAACCAGAGAATTAACAAACCACATCAATCCTATCTACGCATTACGTGTACAATTAGTACGTGATTGCATTAGAGCAATAGCAAGAAAGAAGTACTCAGCTCTTAATAAATACTTATATTTGAGAGAAAATAATTCTTTCTATTATAATAAAGACGTTTGTGTATTTCTTTGTATAAAATTTTACCTCTGTTTAAAAAATAACGGCAAAATATTTGTGAACATTATTAGCTACTTTTTCACAAGTCATCACATCTGACCATGAAATAAATAATATATAATTAAATATTATAAATAGTAATAAATATAATACTGAGTTTATATATATATATATATATATATATATATATATATATATATCAGAAATTATAACATGAATAAATTATAATATCACTACAAATGTAGCTAATTTGTTTCGACACTACTTGTGTCTTATCAAGTGATAAGGTTTATTTAAAGTTAAAGGGATTTAAAAGGTTAAAGACAATACAAACCCCCATAATCAGGGAAAAATTATTGCATAGACAGTGTGAATCAATAAAAAAAAAAATTTTTTTCTGAATTTTAAAATGTAAGTTTAACAAATTTCAAAATCTTGTTTTTATCGACGTGTGACTTCGTCTGTTAAATTTTAAAGCTATGTTTGGAAAAAGACTGTAATGGCAACAATGTTGGATACATGTAAGAGTCATTTCATCAGATGACAAGAGCCTTGAATGAATAAGGTCAGGGCAGACACAATCATATTTCAGTGCATGTACACATGAACATAATTAGATATATACTAACGCAAATGCCCAAGCTAAGACAAAAGCTTACACGACTAAAACTCCACAGATCATCATATACAAGATAAAAAATATAACCACATTCATGAAAATACTTATACAGTGTTTCTAGCATAAACATACGCAAATAAGAGCGAGAATATTCACACAGAATCATACGCGCATATATAAACGTGTATAGACAAGAATATATATATATATATATATAGAGACACGCATACAGAGACATCTGAATATATGTACATACAAATATGAATATACACACACACACACATATATATATATACTTATATATATAAACATACATACATATATATAAGATATACACACACATAGAAATAAACGAATACTTGCACATAAATATCACTAAGTAAAACAAAATACAAATATGCCTGCTAGTACAAAAAAAAAAGCAAAAAACAAACAGATGTACACCTATAAACATACATACACTAATATGTAGACATTTATTTACCTTTATTCGATGGGTACCTTCATCAAAACCGGACGCTAGACCGAATTCCCCCGAGGTATTCAATTCGCCACATATCATTACTCTAACTCCCAGCAAGTAGCCAACCCTACAACGATCGTCTACATATACAACTATGAGGCACACAGTCTGATACCAATTACAGCGCCAATACTCGACAGACCCCAGTCCAGCACATACAATCCGGCCAATACCCAACAGGCTTCCCTATAGCACCGGCCGTCAAACCAACATGATTCTCAAGGCCCAAATCCCACACTGTTTATATATATATTCTTTTCCTGTATTACTTGAGGGATGTGAAGAAACTGCTAATAATCCTCTCAAATATTATGCCGCCATATTTCGCGCCACGGGTAGACTAGTTATGAATAAAGAGATAAGAACGAATAACAGCTAAAATAGAATAGTCTGCTTCTTTCTTGCTGCGCCTAATATTTTCCAAATGTTATCGATAATAACGCTCAGAAAATTCCTGATTTTACCTGTTTGTTTCTTTTTTGTTGTTTTTAATGTTTTATTATTTACCAATTTGTACCTATATTGTCATCCATTCCCACAAATACGTTATAAAGATTTCGCAACAACTAAAGAATCAGAACTTCCAAAAACCTTTTTAAAATCCCAAAGAACTGGAATTGAAACTATCTCGGATTAACTCCAATTCTGTAGTATATTGTAGTATGGAAACTTGTTACGAGTGAAAAAAAACTCAAAGATCTTTTAAAATTTGCGCAAAAAGAGGGTCCTCTTGGCGCCAAACATAAACTCTATCTCTTTCTCTGTTGGACTTTGGATGGTATAGACGTGCCAAACTTTTCGGGAAGGAATTTCCCCAACGTGAGGTCGTTGAAACCAAAAATAAAATCAGTGTCTAAACTGTCCCTCTGGTGTCTCTGTATCTTTCCTTTTATCTTTGCCTATTTATTTCAGCGCCGAAACCTATTCAACAGGTTCAACCCAGCAGTAATAGCCATAAAACCCCATATATTTCCGTGACCGAGAGATTAAGACGAGTTAAATATAATGACGGTTGTTCAAAGGAGATACGTGTTTGAATCCTACAGAAAGACTGGAAGATGTAAATGAATATATGTGCTCTTTATTAAATATAACAAAAACAAAGTATCTACACTAATATGGCTGTACATGAAAAATAACGTTCAATCAATAACTGAAATGTCGTATCATTAAAACAAAATCCATTCATACATATGTAGAGGGCTTCATCAAAAATGTGTGATCGCATCTGACACAAGGAATCTGTCCTCTAAATTATTTCAGACACCTCCACAATATCTATATTAATATGATTAGACATATTAAAGACACAAGAAAATAAATAACAACACCAATGTAACCAAAATAGATATGTATTAACAAATATAAAATCTTTTGCTGGAAAATCTTTCAAATTACTGTGCAAAGTGGGAGAAAGAGTTTTCTCCCATTGACTGCAATGTTGTGAGAAAATCAATTGTTCATTGAAAATTTTTGGAAATAAGTTGATCGAAATAAATTTTGTTCAAGACGAAAGAATTATTAACACAACGTTCTTGAGATTGTTGTTTGAAAGTGTTGAGTGTTATTATGTTTAGATCAGCATTACTTAAACGGGGTGCTTAGCATATAGTCTAAAGTTTATACAGTTGAATATTCATGCCTGTGTGTGCGTTTGGTGTTGTAAGACTTCGATTCCGCTGGCGTGGATTCCAGAAGGAACTAAAATCTTACTGAAGAGCTATAGAAAATGTTTTTATTTATAGGAGTTAGATAGGCTTCAGAAACTTCGAGGGAATCTCGACTATTACAAAAATACTTGATTGGTTAAAAGTTAACCAAATAGAAAACGTGTACTGTACAAAATCGGAAAGGATTTGGCAATTAATCTTTTACTCAAAGTTTTACAGAAATTACTGCAATTTCTAAATCGTCTCGTAATTGTTTGTATAAGCGATATTTTAAACAATCACTATTAAATAAAATGACATGTTATATTAATACATGTACGTGTGTGAGTGTGAACATAATGACGTTTTACACAAGCACACTCACATACACACACACAAACACACACACGCTCTATATATCAGAGCGTTATTGGTTATTTGGTTTGTGATTATCAATGATGTTATTTTTTAAATATGAAGCCTCTTATATTCATTTTTTATATATTTATATCTGTAGCTATGGAATGATTTTCCTGTTTACTTTCGAAACTTGTTCAGCATGTTGCAGCTGTAGTTTTACGAAAAATATCAATTGCTAAAAATGAATTCACTCCCATGTAAAAAAAAAACAAGTTTTTTTCCAAAAAACTACTTATCCGAAAATATATGTCCGCTATATAGGCTAAAAGTATAGCAAACTACGCTAGAGAAAATAAAACATTCGGACAATTTTTATATAATTTATGTTCTGAAAGAAATAGTCATGAGATCATATGGAAAATTATATATAAAACTTAATCATAACATCTTTTCTGACTTTTTAAACGAAACATGCATAAAACTGGATTTCTGCCATAATACACAATATATATATATATATATATATATATATATATATATATATATATGTGTGTGTGTGTGTGTGTGTGTATATATATATATATATGTATGTATAAAGAACAATTAGGAAGTGCTTTTAATCTAAAATGTTTCTTTTTAACAAACCCCTTCAGAGATTATTTAAAGAAGAATTATTTTAATTTTTTTCAATTAAATAAAAATCTCAGTATGTTGATTGAGGTATAATCTCATTCGTCAAATAGTTGTCACGTGCATGAATATTTTCAATGTAGAGGAATAACTTATGTCTGTTTAAATGTGTGTGTGCAACGTGTAAAAAAACACGCGAAGGTGATTATATAAGTAAGTCTATATAAACGAAAATATTGCGTGTCAATCGTGTTTAAACTATAGACGAAATAAGTGTGTATATGTCGGAAACGTTATTATGTGTGTGAATGAAAACAGCGAAATACATTTCCGCCCGATATTGTAGCGAAAATAATGTATACGCGTGTCAGGCGATGAAACGAATTTCTTTTATTTTTTTTTTAAATAAAATGTGAGAATCATGTATAAATGGATATGAACGAGAGAAATCATGTATGAATGTGCGCGTTTATGAGTCTGGGTCATAAAACGAAATATATTTCCGTGTAAAATTCTTGGAAAATATTGTATGCAAGTATTAAGCAAAAATTTTTATTATTTTTATGACACGTAACACACATAATTAGATATAATATTTTCTGTACATTTTAAATATTCATCCAATGTTTTGTTACACGTGACACATAAATGACCAATGAAATCATACCACAACAAACGTACTGTCTCTGTGGATTTTTAGAAAAAAAATTAAAAAACATTATATGTCTTTCTTTAAAATTATGAATCTTTAAAAATCTCTGAAGAAGCTTGTTAAAGTGAAACATGTCAGATTAATTTTTTTTTCTACATGCTTTTCACTTATTCTATTCATCTTCTCGGATTCCGATCCATATGTTCAATATATATACGACAATCATTCAATAAATAAGGTAAATATTTAGGTATAAGGGTTCCTAATACAGATAGAAGCTTACTTCTTTTTAATTGTTTTCCTTTTCTTCTTTTTCAAAGGGATTGAAGATTTTTTTGCAGATTGAAAAAACTTAGAGAGATTAACAAAGATGGCCGATCAAGAAGCATACTCCAGGATTGAACAGAGGGCAATTATCAAGTTTTTGTTTGTTTGGTGCAAATAAGTTGAAATTCCTAAGAGAATGTCAACGGTGCATGGTGCCACGTGTTTCATTTAAGAAAATGTCTACAAAGGGGCTAAATTATTTAAGGAAAGACGGAGCCGTGTTGAGGATGACGACAGGTCTGGTTGGCTTATAGAATTGAAGTCTTTTGAGGTGATCGAATCAGTCAATGACCTCATTCAGTCTGACAGAAGGGGAACAGTGGATGGCATTACAAGGACTTTGGGCCTGTCCATTCGGACAGCACAAAAATTTTCCATGATGACCTTGCATACTCGAAGGACAGCTGCCGGTGGGTGCCAAAGATGCTTACTGCAGAGCACAAACGGTGCAGACTTTCAACGACCTAAGCGGGGAACTGCTCCCTCATCCCCATTATAGCCCAGATCTTGCCTCTTCACACTTTTACCTGTTTTGTCTCTTGGAAGCGTTCACGAGAGGCACGAAGGTTGAAAGTAACGATGAAGTCAAAAGTTTTGTGAGCGATTGGCTGAGACATCAGTCTAAAGGGTTTTACGCTGAGGGAATATGAAAGCTTGAGCATAAATGGGGTAATGTGTGTGACACTGCTGGGAAACAATGTTGAAAAATAAAAAAAATAAGCTTCTATCTGTATTATAAGTCCTTATAGCAAAAAATACACCTTACTTATTGAATGACCCTCATAGATAGATAGATAAATAAATAAATAAATAAATACATATGTATGTATGTATAGATAGATAGATAGATAGATAGATAGATAGATAGATAGATAGATAGACATCTCAGATACTGATGTGGATCCTTCAGACAAGTAGTACTTTTTATCTAAGAAACCAAGATTAAATAAAAAGAACATGAAAATTGTATTATGTTAGCAAAATAAATATGAACAACATGACACAGTTACTAAAAATATCATCCTATTCAGTGATGAAACCGAAGATGGAACTGCATTCTAACAAGTGAGAAATTCTTAGAAGGCTGACATGAAAGCGAATAAAACACGTTACAGATGTATGAGTATGATGCTTTAAGGATTCATAAAATTCACGCAACTGTTAAGATTGAACACCTATATAAAGCTGCTGAAGAATAATTTGTAAACGGGTGATGGCAATAATACTCCCATTTCTCTCTGCTTCTTTTCTCTTCATTATTCCTTATGGCTATTATATCCTTTCAGCACTATTAACATATTATTTAGGATGTGCGTTGTGGTGCAGTGGATATCGACAGGAACGCCAAATTGGTTTGCCAAGTTCGAATTCCAGTTGAATTCCTTTCATTCTCTTACGCAAAAATACCCTTGGGAAAGGTATTAATCTGTCTCTTTCCTCACGTTAACGGTTAAATAACAGGGCAGATTGGGTTCTATAGCCTTGGCTGGCAGCCAGTCAACCGCAGCAAGCAATAGCAAACTACTATATTCTGCCTAGTCAGTTATGTCTCCTCGAGACGCGGTTGCCCAAACCACTTAAATGACTGACAATTTTTTTCCCAAAAACATTCAACGGGCTTTTTCTTATTGAAATTGTAAATTTCCTAATAGTTTTTATTTTTTTTCTCTAAAGGCTCCCTTGTTATTTTCATTATGTGTCTATAATGTTTGCAGCATTCGTTGGAACAACCATAACTATGTTGATTCAAGTTCCTTTTCATCTCTGAAAAAACGTCCGGGATTCTGAACAGACAGGAAGAGAAGGATAAAATTAATCAGAGAGATAGGGAGAAAAAGAAAGAGAAAGAAAGAAAAAGAAACTCACGGAGAGAATAACGTAAATAAAGAGATAAATATTGATACAATCACTATGTGTGCTGAAGAAAAATATTTCATATATATATAGTCATCCGTAGACATATCTGTTTTGCTGTATCACAGCTCATCAGTACGGTTAAACAGCCGATTGCCTTTTACCCAGGATTGAAACCCGACTGAATTGGCGTCAGTCGGCGATTCTATCTCTGAGTGCTCGGTACATCAGCTAAAAGTGCGCAAAGCCGTGAACGTTTTGTTTTAATGTGTAGATTTATTAAAGTTATTATTAATATTACTTGCTTTTTGTATGATATACTAAGTGTTTATTATGGTAACTGTGTCGCTAGACTTGTTTCTAGTCTAAAGTTTACTCTCTGCAGGCGAATAAAATTGTGACTTTACATATCGAGATCTAACTGATTTCCCAAAACTTTATTTTGAAAGCACTAATTGAACAGGTGAAGAGGCCCATCACTTGTTTCCTTTTTAGGATGCTGTTTCCGGCTTTCTCTTTTCCAATCTTTTCACTCATTTTTTTTTTATCAATTGGAGTAGATAGACTAAACTATCGCCCGGTTCACACTCCACCCACGACTATTGAACAGGTGAAGAGGCTCATTTCTTGTTTCCTGTTTAAGATGTGGTTTCTGGCTTTCTCTGTTCCAATCCTTTCATTCTTTTCTTTATTTTTTTCAATTGGAGTAGATAGACTAAACTATCGCCCGGTTCACACTCCACCCACGTCTATTGAACAGGTGAAGAGGCTCATCCCTTGGTTCCTGTTTAGGATGCGGTTTCCGGCTTTCTCTTTTCCAATCTTTTCACTCTTTTCTTTTCTTTATTTTTTTCAATTGGAGTAGATAGACTAAACTATCGCCCGGTTCATACTCCACCCACTTCTGATGAACAGGTGAAGAGGCTCATCTCTTGTTTCCTGTTTAGGATGCGGTTTCAATGCGTCTAAGACCAAGCTGTTGTCTGTCAACCATCAAAGGCAAGCTATCCTGCCTCCCATAAGCATGGATCAAGCGATTCTCCCTGAGAGCAACACACTACGCCTCCTCGGCCTTACCCTCCTCAGACCTCAAATGGAACCACTATATTGATTCCATAGCTAAATCTGCTGCTAAGAAGGTTGGGTCACTATGCCGATCCAGGTATTTTTTTTCTGCTTGAATTCATCCTGCATATATACAAGTAATCCATCCGTCCGTGCATGGAGTACTGCTGCCATTTATGGTCAGGCGCTCCTGCCGTTCTCCTCAGTGTTCTCGACAGGCTCCAAAGGAGAGTCTCTAATGTGATAGATACTGATCTGGCGGCTCGTTTGCAGACCATTTCCCCACCGTCGAAATGTGGGCTCCCTTTGTCTGTTCTATAAACATTTTCATGGCTTCTGCTCGGACGAACTTAAGTCACTGGTTGCCTCCTCAACAGGTGTTTACTCGTGCAACCAGACTGACAACTGGGTCCCACCCATTCATTGTCAGGTTAGCCAAATTCAGACGACAATTCTACTCCTGCAGCTTCTTCTCTCGCACTTCCCGCCTGTGGAACTCGCTCCCATATTCTTGCTTTCCTGACGGCTACAACCTCCAGAAAGATTTAAATGCAATATCAATAATCTATTAACCACTGGACTCTAGCTCTCTCCCCACCTCTGTATATCCTTCCCTTTCTCTCCACCTATGTATCTGTCATCGCACCTGCATTCTCAGCTTTCTATTGCTCCTTTCTAACTAGTTTGTACTCCTCACTCTTTTTTAATTAATCTTTTTACAGTTATGTAGCTCCCCGCTCATCAGTGGCATTTCTGCCTTGCTCGGGGTGAAATGATTAAAAAAAAAAGAACTGTGTCAGATAAGAGAAACCACATCAATTGAGGATGTTCAACTGTAGCAAAAAAAAAAAAAGGATAGCAAATGTAACTCGTACCAAAAATAAAATGGTCATCAAATGAGCGTTAGATAATTACATCATGAGGATGCTGAGTTAACTCACAACAAATGAAATGGAAATAATCATCAGTATGGAAAAGAGATATAATTTTAAATGATATTGAGAAACGTGTTTCCAGCGAACATATTTTCAATTCAGGGTTTTATGAATTTTTATAGGAAGCTTTTATAAATTTGATCTGAAAACAGCTATGTCTGTTCAGTTAATGAATGTCAGATGTGTACGAATAGTAAAACTGCAAATAATACAATTAGAAAAAAGGCATCATTATTTACCATCAAAACGATACAGATGAATGTTCTAGGGAAAGTAATGAGAGGAAATAGGACATTGAAAATTTGGTACTTTCATGACAGATTAAAGGCAAGAGAGCCAGAAGGAAAGTGGGTATAACATCCCTCGAACGACTGACTAAATAGGATAACAGAGAATGGTTTTGGATATAACAAAAACACAAACTTTATTAAGAGTTATAATGGACAAAAAATGTGGAGAGCATCGGTCACCTACGTCTTAAAGGGACACGCCAAATAGAAATACTCAAAATATACACTGAAACAAAGATTTAGAGAAAATGAGAAAAAGAAACACCAATATGTAACATAAGGAAGAAAAAGTTGAGAAGTATAGGTAACGGGATGAGAAAGTAAAGTTTGGAATATTTGTGGTAGACTGGTCGCCAGCCAAGGCTATAGAACCTTATCTGTCCTGTTTTTTAAACGATAACTGAAGGAAAGAGACGGATTAAGACCATTGCTAATGGTATTTACGCGTAAGTGAATGCAAGGAATTCAACTAGATTTCGAACTAGGCTTCCCGAGAAAATGAAATTAAAGATAGAATAACAACAGTAATAGAGAACAGAATTCCAAGATAAGAGAAAGTGTTATGGAGGTAAAGAACGAAGATAAAGCGTAGTAAAGTTGAATAAATTCAGCTAAGCAGCCAAGGAAATAAACTAAAAGATCTCCCACATAAAAAAAAACGAAGAAAGAGAAAAGACAGGACTAAACAGAAAATACAAGAAAGATTAAGAATACACTAACAGTGAATAGATTAAGAATACAATAATAGTGAATACCGTAGTTAGTGCAGTAATTCGTACAACACAATTTGCGATTCTTGGTCCTTTGAGGTGATGTCTCGCATAGTCAATGGAAGAGTCTTTTTGAACAATTTAGTGCATTGAGAATGGTTTTCTTTTTCATATATAGCACTTTATAATCCAATATATTTATTACCTCAAGCGTTGCTTTTGGTGGATAAACGGGCAGTTTATTTCGAGATTGAAGGCAAAAGATACAAAGAAAACAGCGAATAACATGCCTAGATTGGTTGAGTAAATAGGTGGCATCGTTTTTGAGATAAAAAAAAGACAAACTTCATTAAGAGCCACAAAAGACAGGAGATTGTGGAGAGCTATTATCATTTACATATTGAAGGAATACAATAAATATAAGAAGTTCTAATCGTCACAACCGAAACACTGAAAGAAAGTTTTAGAGAAAATAGGAGTAAAAGAACCTCCATATTTAACATCAGTATAAGAATCGTGAAAATTCTAATCCAAGTGATGAGGAAATAGTGCTTAGAAACGATAATAATCACATGACAGATTGAAGGCAAGAGAAACAATGATAAGCATAACTAAAGCGCTTTAGTAAATAAAGAGCAGAGTATCGTTTTGGAGGCAAAAGCAGACTTTATTAAGAGCTACAAAGGACAGGAACTTGTAAAGGCTTCGATCACCTACGTTCGGAAGGTATACCCCACCAAAAAAAAAAAAATGTGCTAGCCGTCACAAAAAATGCTGAAACAAAAATTTAGAGGAAATAATTAAAAAAGAACACCAACATTTAACATTAAAAAAAGACAGTTGACAATTCTAGAACAAGTGATGTGGAAATATGCCTAAGAATATTTGATACATTTATGGCAGTTTGAAGGCACAAGACACAAATGAAACGACCTATGAGCCTTTTACTAAATAAATGGTGGAGCATGGTTTTGGAGACATACTTTATTAAGAACTAAAAAAGAATAGGAAGTTGTGGAGGGCTTATGTTCACGTTTGTTTTAAAATACTATGGCCCATAAAAGAAGTTATACTTATCATATCAATAGAAATACTGCCTTTCTAAACATAACTAATGCGATATTATTACATAAATATTTTTTATCGTATAAAATAATACACACTATACTAAACGAAGAAGAGCGTCAAAAATATTGAGTGCAATATCATATGCTTGTACGAAGCTCTGCTCATAGTTCACACGTTATTTGTACTGACAGTAAGAGTATCCGCACAAGCAAAGAAACCTTTAGAAAAAAATACAGTCACTGAAAATATAAAGAATGTATGAAAATATCGAGCCGTTGTCCAAAAATCAAAGATATAAAGGAAGAAGAAAGGAAAAACGCGACAAAAAATAGCGGAAACGGAAATCAAACGTTCTAATGCTAAAAGCAAAAGATCAACTTTCTCTGTCATTCTAAATTCCCGCCCAAAATTGAAAATGGTTTTACCTGGAGTCAAGCGGAAAAATACCTGAACAAACAACATTAAATCAAAAATTTCTTCAAAATTACTGTCAAGTTTACTAAGAACACACTTAGGAAACTCGAAATACACGTTTCATATAAAGTATGCCTCGTGATACAATCAAATTAGCATTATATATTGTGGTATTGTGGATAACGGCTTGGAATGAGAAAACTAAAGGCCGAGTTCAAATTCCAAGTAGGATTCGTTGCATTCACGTACGCGCAATTAATATTGGGGAAAAATATATCTACTTCTATTCTCCCTTTGCCTATGGGTTAAATTGCAGGAGGACAGATTGAGTTTGGCAATAAGTAAATCGCAGAAAGTAATATCAAACTAATGCCCTTCGATTGATGATCGCCCAAGCGCGTATCACGTATGGGACTTAACTGAATATTTAGGTTAACGGATGTGCACACACACACACACACACACACACACACACACACACACACACACATATATATATATATATATATATATATATATATATATATATATCATTGCATAAACACACACACACACACATATATATATATATAACCCCTGACGAGTGGACAGTGTAATTTTCAGAAGTTCCGTCAACGAAACTTTAATGAGGGGATGCTGAAGAACATCAATTAGCTAATTGACAAAACTTTACTTGTATTAATTATATATATATACGTTCACCATAATATATGGTATATAAAAGCTTTTAGTGACGTGTGTGTTTAGCACGTTATGTATAAAACATAATATTTACGTCTTATGTGTTGTTTAAATGACTGCATATTCTCTAAAGAGCAAAAATACGTTAACCTGGATTTAGTTAAAGTTTTCGGGAAATTGGAGCGTTGAATATTAACTGTTTGGAATATTAATTTTTATGTTTGGTATTTATCATGTCACCGCAAACAAGGCAATAAATACACTAGTACGCACGCGGTACTGATTGTTGGAGAAAATAAGAAAAACTTATTATTAAAGAGAGCGGATTGTAAAAGCATAAGACTTAAGCAAACAGAAGATAACTATTAATATTACATTTACAGATTTAGATTAGGAAACAAAAAAATGTTATACGATCAAAAAGTGCGATACAATAAACTGTTTTCATAGAATCTACGGTTAGCTCTAGCCATTTCAGTTGTAAAATCTTTTACCTTGCCGTCAATGGTATATTTCACCTAAATTTAGAAATTTTATGTACAATAGTGAAAAGTTCATCACAACAATTACCAAGAATGATAGATCACTGGGAAGCTACGTTACGGCAGTGAGAAAAGGACTGAAACCGAGATGCCAAGTCAGGATAAGTAATATTGCAGATTCTTCTTTGAATTTTATCAAAGGTCTTCAAATATAGAACGAGCATCATATCTGATGCGGTAACAATATTTTTTGCAAGGTGGAGTGGTAAACTTAATAACATGTAAGATAGATTCTGTCGTGAAAAATCATTCAGCTTGACATAGAGACAAACATTCTCATTTGTGAACTTACCACTTGATTCAATATACTATTTCCTCTTCATCCAAGTGGTAAACTTTAGCCCGAAAAGAGGCAATGGGTCGCATGTGAGTGTGTGTGTCTGTTTGCTTGTGTGTGAGAGAGAAAGTGTTTGTGTGAGATAAATATATATTTTGTGTGCGTGAGAGAGAGAGAGCGAGAGATTTTAATGAGTGTGTGTGTGCGCGTGTGTTTGAGAGCGAGAGTTTGTGTGTGTGATAGAGTCTGTGTATGAACGTGTTTAGGTGTGTAAGAGAATGAAAAAGAGTTAGTATTAAAAAAATAAAAAAATCAAATATGGATCGTAATATAGTGGGAAGATAATATTTGTGTGTTTGTGAGAGTTTGTGTGCGTGTGTGTGTAAGGAAGAAATATTTTTTGTGTGGAAGTGAGAGCGAGTTTGTATGGGCGTGCATGTGTGTGTATGAGAGGGAGTTTGCTTTTGGGATACAGAGAGAGTTTGTTTGTGCAAGTGTTTGTGTGCGAGAAAGACAGTCTTTGTATGAAAGGAATTGCGTTTTTTTTTGTTTTTTTTTTGTGTGTGTGTGTGTGTGTGTGTGTGTGTGTGTGTGTGTGTGTGTGTGTGTGTGTGATATAACGGCTGAAGAGGAGAAATCGAAAAAAGAATCCCGTTCGAAGCACAGCCGAATACATTGAATTCACTTACGCGCAAATACCCATGAAAAATATATGAGCCCACGTTTCCCCCTATGTATTAAAAAGTAGGACATACTGAAACCTTCTGCTAACTAGTCTAGGAGAATGAATAAATGATATCGAAAATACAGTAGCAATATCCAGTATGCTGAGAGATGTGGCACTAACAAGGACAAGAAATTGTGGAGAGCCATGTTCACCCACGTTCATAAGCGATACATCATATGGAATAAGTGACATTTGATTGTTTCTGCCATGGCGTACAAATAAGTCACTATTTTCAGTGTATTCAATAACGTAAACATAATTATCTGATACATTATTTTCTTTTTAAATTTCTTTGTATTTTCTCGTTCCAATCAATGTGAACGTTTCTCTGTTATGTTTTCCATACTCATGAAATGAAGGAAAGAAAACTGTTGAAAAAATAACAAAAACATATGGAACCCATGGAATGAAAGTTAACTAATGCAAAAAAAAACAGAACTAAAAGAAAGAAAGAAAGAAAGACAGAAAGAAAGAAAGAAAGAAAGACAGAAAGAAAGAAAGAAAACGAAAATTAATGCAGAAGAAAAAAATGGAAGCAGTGGAAAGAAAGCAAGTTAACTAATAAAAAGAAAGAAAATAATTAATGAAAACAAAGGAAAGCATCTAAAAAAAAAGTAAGAGAATTAATCTAATGAAATAAATGGAATTAGTTCAAAGAAAGAAGAGAACTAAAAAAAGAAAGAAAAATAGCAAATGGAAAGAAAGAAGAGGACTAATGAAATGAAAGACAGAGAAATAAGGAAAAGAAAAGAGGGAAATTAATGAAAGGAAAAAGGATCTAACGAAAAAAGGAAGAGAAACTATGAAAACAAACGAAAGAGAACTAATGGAAAGAAAGAGACTTGATGACATGAGAGGAATAGAACTAATAAAAAGAAAGAAACGGAACGAATGAAAAAGAAAGAAAGAACTGTAAAAAGAATAAAATTGTATATATAACGTCTATCTGACATTTATGAACTCTTGAAAAATAGAATGAATATTTATATTTATTACGTCATTATTTTTCGCAGCGTTTTATTCATTTATTATTGTATTTTACACAAGCAAAATATTTTATGACTCTCTTCTCTTTAAAAGCGCTTTCTTTCAACTGATTTCCTTCTTTTATTTTATTTTTACTTTTCTTTCTTCATGGTTTCCTTCCTTCTCTTTTTCGTTCGTGTTTACTGAATTACTCAAGAACTTCATATTACCTTCCTTTTCTTTCACAGTTCTTTCTTTTATCTTTCAGTCATTCTTTCTTTTTACATTAATTTTTTCTTCTGCAGATATTTCACAAATTCTTTCACAAATTTTTACTGTATTTTTCGCAACTACTTTAAATATGAATTAGGCTTTCTTTCATTATTTTTCGTTTATTCTGTCTTCTTATCTTTTCTTCTGTATTTTTCGTTTATTCTTTCTTTTTTGTTTATTATTTCTTTCATAAATTTTTCGTTATCAGCTTTTTCCCAAGTTATTTATTGTATTTCTCGAATACCTTTATAGGAAATTGCGTTTCTTTCTTTATTTCAATTATTCGCTCAATCAGTCACTCTCTCTTTCATTTCTTTGTACATTTCAACAAATTTCCATCTGTTGCGATCAAATTGCTGAATCTTAAAATTTATAAAGAAAAGTGAAAGAATACAATGTTTAGCTAGTTGCCAAAAGTTATGGTCAAGTTTTTCCACTTAGTGGAAATCTATTTTACAGGGACATATACACGGATAAAAAAATAACCAACAGAATTGAACAAAAGCACTGGTATTAAAATTTAACAAGATTAAATAGAGAGCAAAAATAATACACGGAAACATGTCTGCTGGGAACGGTTTGCGCGATGTATGCTGTATGAAAACAGAAAGAATCAGTCAACTTTGATCCGTTGTCTGAAAGCACAAATATACTCATTTTTCCTTTTTCTTTTTATCTATCTCTCTCTCATTTATAACTTACTTTTTCCCCTTCTTTTTCTTTAGTTTAATTCATTATATACTTTGATTTAATTTGTCATTACTTCCAAGCTTTGTTTTCTCATAAAGTTGCCATCTTCTGTTGCCAAATAATATATATTTTCCTCTTAGAAGTTTTCAGTAGCGAAAAAGTTATATTTCTGTTGTTAGAATTAAACACTGAGTTGGCTGAAAAATTACACATGCCTTTATATTCATTGAGTAGCACAAATGGTGCTTCCGGTTGCTTTTTAGTTTGTGTATATTTAGCTAATCGAATAAATGTTTATATAGAGTATGGGATTAATGTGAATGAGCCTGAAGAAAATATTCGACTTTTACCTTTTGCTACCTCAAAATTGCCTGATGACATGAAAATATAGCATTCTTTACTCGAGGTCTGTAATTCAAATTAGCTCTTAATATGAGTGCAGAGCCCCAATTCTCTCTCTTTGTTAAGCAATCTACCAATTTGACGATAGCATGATAATATCTTCTCTTGAGATCCGCAGTCCAACAGAGTAAACCTAATTCTCGCGCGACATTCTTCGTATTGATTCATGTTACTCCACTGGCGTGCTATTTTCATACATCAGCTGTTACTGTTTCCGTGGGTCATTATTTATAGATGTATTACCTTTAAATGGCGGATGTGCGTTGTGGTACAGTGGATATCGGCTCGGAACGAGAAAACGGGGAGCAGAGTTCAAATTCCAGCTGAATCTGTTGTAATCACTTACGCGCAAATACCCTTGGGAAAGGTATTTATCAGTCTCTTCCTTCCAGTTATGGGTTAAATAGCAGGACAGATTGGGTTCTATAGCCTTGGTCGGCAACCAGTCTACTGCAGAAAGCAAATGGCAACCTACTGCGGGATAATCTTCTGCTCAGTCAGTCATGTCTCTTTCGAGATATGATCACCCAAGCGTGTATCACGTATGACACTCAACTGACTGACTGATCTTAAATGGTTCTGTAAATTTACAGGGACAGAGAAAGAGAGAAAGAGAGAGAGAGAGAGAGTGAGGGAGAGAGATAACGTAACATGTATTTTGCAACTACTTTAAATATGATATAGGCATTTTCTACTCATTTTTTCTTTCTTTCAATCATTCTTTCTTTCTTTCTTTCTGTCATTCATTCATTCATTCATTCTTTCTTTTAAACATGAAATATGCCTTACTGCAATCCTTTTCTTTCTTTTTTCTTTCTTTCATTCATTCATTTGTTCCTATATTTTCTTTTCCAGATTTTTCAAAGCATTACTGTGATTCGCAAAGGATTTAAATATGAAATACTGCTTTCTCTCTTTCTTTCTTTCTTTTTTCTTTCTTTACTTTTTATTAATATTTATTTAAAGTATCTGATCCTTAAATATACTTAATTTATTTAACACTTCTTTCTATATTTCTCTCTTTCACAAATTTAACATATCGTTTTGTTCATATACCTACATTCCCCTGAACTCTGCAACAGCAAATAGTCTCTCTTCTTAAAAACTAACTTGCAAAATCATCTTCCTACCCGTTTTGTTAAGCAAATCGAAGGAACATGAATTAAACATGACCCTCGATTCCCGTTACCCATTGATCTTCTACCAGTCGTATTCATTCAACTGTTCGTTGTTTCCCGCTGATTTGAAGTAGTCTGCAGTTAAAGCAACAAAAAGGAACATTCATCCTTCCACCATCTCTAATTCATCTTATATTGTCAAACTGGAAATTTGTTAGTCAACGGAACGACCCCGTATCACGAGTCTTTATCAAGTCAGATCTTAACACTGTAACCATGTCTACCTCCTTATTATTTCGATTGAATTATTATCGTGAGTTGTTTCTTAACGCGCTCAGTGACATCCCACATGACGCCATTGTTGAGGTCTGCGATCACTTAAATAATTGTACGCCTCGGAAGTAATTTCCATGCCACGTTTATAGAGTTGATACCGATGAAGAATAATGCATCTATGCATTGTAGATTGGCCTGGCGTGTGTGAACGAATTCGAGGTTAATATATTCGTTTAAATTGTCCTCGACGAGACTGCATGATAAATAACAAGTCTCAATATACTCAGTAAATATGAGGAAATAAACGTATCATTATTACTATTATATAATTGTTGTAGAAAAGGACTCAACGTATTTCTTGTCTTTCCTACTTCTATGAAAATTGACTGCTCTTGCTTATAAATAGGCAAGTAGATACATGAAAGTAAGAGCAGTCCATTTTTATTTAGTAATAAAAAGCATTAAATACGACTGTCCTTGTATACAAGAATAATGCAAACATTCTTTGTTTTCAAATCAATCCAGTGAATATTAGATAAAATAAGTTATTATTTTCTTTTTATGATTTTAACTTTTTCGTCCAAAATTTTGAGATGGTGACGTATTATTACTTATTTACAATTGCTCCAGTGACACCATCTATGACGTTGCTGTAACAACTTTTCGGTTGTTCTGTCCACTGACTTTCCTAAGTTGTATATACAGTATATTTAGAGAGTAAATTTCTTCAAGCCCTGTTTCTTCATTATGTGTCGTAGAAATGAAAGCTTTCTCTCATTTTAAGTATTTCATTGTGGACTCTACTGATTATAAGACTGGATTTAATTATGTATTCTGTTGTTGCTATGCTTATCGCTTTTCTCTTTACATTCAACATTTTACCAATTTTTTTATTCTTTCTCCCTACTGGAATTCTTTTTAATTCTTCATATATCATTCTTCTTCTCCGTTTTTCTTAAACTTATCTCTCCGTTTCATTATCTTTGGGTTATATTTTTCTTTCTGGCGATTAGAATTGTCACTTCTGTTCTTCATCATACCCACCTCATTCGCCTTATTCATCTTTCTCCTTAATTTTATTTATCTATGTCTTCTCTTTCTTCTTCTTCATCTTCGACTTCTCTTCCTTCTTATTAATGTCCGACTTGATTTTCGACGTTGTCTTCGTTTGCTGTTAACTTATCTTTCAGTTTCTTTATCTTTTTCATTTCTCTTCCTTTATTTCTTTTTCTTTCCTTCTTTCTTTTTTCTTTCTTTCTTTGTCTTCTTCGTTAACTTCTTTTTCTTCTTCTTCTTCTTCTTCTTCTTCTTCTTCTTCTTCTTCTTCTTCTTCTTATTATTATTATTATTATTATTATTATTATTATTAATCCTTCTTTGATTGTCAGCGCATACTCATTTCCTTCCAGGTCCCAGCCAAAGATCTTAGGTCATAAATGGCATCATGGCATTTAACAATGAACATATTTTTTAACAGAAAAATCTCTAAAGACATAAGATCATACATATTTTAAATAGATAAATCTTTTCATGATGTACGAGCTGGAGTTGTGAGTACAATTTTTCTTTTGTATTTTTTAAGGTTTCAGCTATGAGTGATCTCATCAATGAGTCTATCGGAACCTTTTCCAATAAAAAGTAGACCCCCAAAGACAACAGGAGTTTTTGATGTCTTCACGTGACACATTTTTGAAATTTCGATGCCAAGGTCGTTGTACTTTGATAGTTTTTTGAAGATCTTGAAAATGCATTACAATCTGCAGGGACAGCATAAGAAAGCATATACTGTTTTGGCTATTTTCTGACCGTGATGTTTAGGCGATTAGCTTTGATTGTCTTTGTGTTTTGTAAAGTCACATAAAATTGCGCTATCTGTAACGGGGTCAGGGTTGTGTTCATACCAATTTCTAGAACCTTCCTTTCGCTTTATTATTATTAAACATGGGTCATCATAGCTCTCCATAATTTATTTCCGTTTGTAACTCTTAGTAAATTTTGTCTTTCCGAATCTTTGTTCTGACAACCTTACAACACAAGTAATCTAGGTAACGTATACACTGCTTTCCCCTGTCCCTCTTGCCTAGTTCATTTTTGTTTGGGAATAGCATAATATCTAATTTTCTTCCCGGTACAGTCTACATATTTTTCCCACCGTTTTAAGGCTTTGCTTCTTTCACTATATTTCACCATTCTTGTCGAGAGCCTGGGTCCTTTCCCTATTTTGATTTCAGTTTATACCCGTAACTCGCCAATTTTGTACATTTTTTTACGTTTTCTATTTTGAATGTACACCTAGTCTTAACAATGTCTTTGGCTGATCCCAAATATATTTTATTTTAGCCAAGTTAAATAAATATATATATATATATATATATATATATGGATATTGCTGCTGATATGCTGACGACCATCACCGAGTACCAGGCCATCGACAACTGAACTTTTGTTGGACCTAATCTAGTCATTCCTCTCTAACCGAACATTGAAGGTATTATTAAATGGATATGCCTCCCAGAACTACCCTACAAACGCGGCTGTCACTCAAGGCTCTATCCTAGGTTCTACGCTCTTTCTGATCTACATCAATGATCTCCCCGATGCCATAACATCCCAAGTAGGCATGTACGCCGATGACACCACAGTTTAATCTCGTCTCGATCAAAAATCTGGTGTGGGTGACAAGGCGAACCTCGCTGCCGAGCTTGAAAAGGACCTCCAATCCGTGGTGGATTGGGGTAAGAAATGGCTCATAAATTTCAATTCTTCCAAAACAAAGCTGCTATCATTTAAGCACCATAGGCAACCTCACCTACCTCCCATTAGAATGGAACAGACCTGCCTCCCAGAGAGTAAAATACTACGCCTGCTTGGCCTGACACTCTCAACGGACCTCAAGTGGAATGACTACGTCGAATCCATTGCTAAATCCGCTGCTATGAAAGTCAGCTTTCTGTGCAGGGCCCAGAAGTTCTTTCCGTCTGAATCTATCCTGCATATATATAATTCTACCATCCGCCCGTGTATTGAATACTGCTGTCACATCTGGTTGGGTACCCATGCTATTCTCCTCGGCATGACAAAATACAACGGAGAATCTGTAATCGATACCGACCTGGCTGACCGCCTGCAGCCACTCTCTCACCGGCGTGACGTGGCTTCCCTGTGCATCTTCTATAAATACTTTCACAGCTTCTGCTCCGATGAGCTTAGATCACTGGTGCCCCCTAATTACGAATTTGCACGAGATACTAGATTAGCAAATAGGTCCCACCCTTTTACAGTGAAACCGATGAAATATAACCGCAATTTCTACTCCAACAGCTTCTTTTCTCGCATTTCCTGCCTGTGGAATTCCCTTCCGCATACTTGCTTCCCCGATGGCTACAACCTCCAGGAGTTTAAATGTAAGGCCAATAGACACCTCCGGACACACTACGTCGCACCCATTCTCTCAAACAGTTTTCCTATCTACCTCCTTACTCGTCTATCACTCTTTTTTAACATTTCCTATACCCAATCGCGCTATGTAACCCCCTGCGCTATAGTGGCAGTGGAATGCCTTGCTTTGGGTGTAATGATTAATATATATATATATATATATATATATATATATATATATATATATATATATTCAGTTGCGCCCATAATATAAGGAACAGAAACAGCAAAGACATAAATATGTGTATTACTTAAAAAGTAATGTATGTTTAGTCATGAAATTTTTGCCGAATAACAGTTAGGGTTTAATGCATAAATATTATACAAAGTTACAAAAATTTACATCATAGTATGTTTTTAAATAAAAATTAAATGGAACAAAGGATATCAGCTACTTTACAAAAGTTACTTTGTACAAAATTCCACTGCCTTGAAAGAAGGACAAACCGTCGTTTACAAAATAGGGAATCACCGAATTAGTCTTAAAAGTAATACATAATTACAGCAAAAAACTAGATGCAATGGAAGTCAACACTGTCAGCGTGTGTTTGACACTTCTTATTTAGCCATGAACACAACATACTTGGACCCAAACTACTTGATTTTCAAAGAGTTTAATCTTACGCTCAATCACGACTTTATTAACATCTATAGAATATCTATTGCCACAAAAAATTATGATGAATGTTCTCTAATTCTTCTTCAAGTGTACAAGGGCAAAACTCATCAACGCATTAGAAAGGACTTTATTATTGACACGATTATATTAATCTTAATTGACACAAGCAATCGTACAAAACTTAGTTGGTTTTGTTGTAATCAAGAAGTCCTATATCTGAAAGACAAATTCAAAATTGCTTAATCTTCGTAAATGACTAAATTTCTAAAAGAAAGCTCATTTTACTCTCCTACAATAAACAAATAATTTTATGTTCATATGTATTGTGTATTTTAGTAGGTGTGTGGGAATGAACAGGACTCTCGAAAGAAAAAAATACCTCTAACGCCACAAGCCAGGTAAAAAGGATAATGATTTCTCTGTTCAGAGAATAATTCTCAAAAGCCCAGGTGGTGTTTCTTGTTCTAAATAATGAAGGTCTTTATCTCAGAAAAAATTCTATTAAGGTAAGCCAGAATTGTATAGAAAAATTGATGATATTTTTCTCAGGAAACATGTTTTCTATCTAGGCGAGATGCCTGTTATGTTTCAAAAAGACGAAGGAATATGTCCATCTGAACGAATAAAATAATTTGAAACATAAAAATTAAAAATATATTTGCTTCATGTGAATATTGTTCGAAAATTTCTACAATGTTCTGCAAATGCTAACAATGCTACAAATATTTGAGAATTGACACAGCTTTCAACGAAAAGTTCAAAAGTTATATGTGGAAGTAGTGTTTAATATGAATCAAATCAATAACATCGCTTTATTTATCGATAGAACAGCTTTTTGTTATAAGAAGGCAAACTAGGATACCTTTTGCTTCTATATGACGGAATATACTCTCTCAATCTTCTTCAAACCAAACATTCAGCATCCAAATCTGCTGCACTAATCTCTGGCTGGTTCCTACCTGGGATGGAGTCGTTTATATTCACAAAAAATTCAACTAACCCAAAAAGTCAGCATTGATTTACTCATGAATACAGTGCAACCATAACTCACCGTAAAATCTGCTTCAAAATCTAACGCAAGGAACATTGTAGTCTGGCTCTCTCTTTCAGAACCACTCGCAATCATTGCAAAAAAGTTCTGGAAAGCACAAAGCGCTGCTACACACAAGCTGTCAAGGCCAAGGTTGAAAAGAAAAAAATGAATCTCGCGAATTCTAATCAAATTGTGCAAAGAGGTAAAGCAGCTGTGCCTACTTTTCTAAATGGCTCCAAGGCCATATCACCTTCACCTGGATTACTGTCTCAAACCAACATTAGATGACAAAAGTCATCCACTCCGCAAATGCTCACGTCTTACTGAGAACAATCTCAGTAATATACTCATTTCAATAAAAAAACATGTCCTAGATTTATAAAAAAGCCTCGAACCGCACCCCGTAAAAAATCACTAGCACAGATGATATTCCTTAGGAATATCAATACAGTATTATCTCTGATTCTAGCGAAGTTATTTAACCGATTCTGAAGGAAACACATTCCAAAGCATGTCTGATTTTCAAGAAGGCTGGAGACCAACGCACCCTCTCCCAATACAGACCAATTAGTCACCTCAGTATCATCAAGATAGTCGTCGAACATCTGGATAGAAATAACCACTTGTCCGACGAGTAGTATTGGTCTCGATCAGGTCCACACAGTGCTTACGTTCTAACTACCATTACGCACAGAATTAGTGAGGTCCTTGACTACATAATTATTTCTCGGATCATAGCATTATATATCAAGAAAGACTTTGAGAGCGTCTGGCACAAAGATTTGCTACACAAGCTCTCCATCGATGCAATCACTGTAAGGTCTCTATTATAACATCCTTCACAAAAGTTAGATGCCAGAGAGTAGTTATTAACAGTCAATCCCCCGAGTCCCTAGCACTCAAAGAAGGCGTCAGCCAGGGATCACTCAGTCTAACCGTCTTTCTGATGTACGTAAATGACCTACCTAAGATTATACTCCGATTATTTCCAAATTCAATGCCAATAATATGACGATATACACTTGAAGCTCCAATAGTCTTGGCAATCAGAAATTATCAGCTGACCTCTCTCCTGTTTTCACACTAACATTCTAGTGGGGAAAAACTGGTTAGTTTCTTTCAATGCTGTGAAAGCATGAACTACTACCAGCTACGATGAACGGATGTCTCCTTGTGGGGGACAGGTGCCTAAAGAGATTACTTCGCCTCAGCCACACATCCAGCCTCGCGTGGAATTTCTATATACGATCCATCGCTAACGATACAGGTAAAATGATCAGCTCTCTATACCGCTCTAGTAAGTACCTGACATCATTATGGTATTTTCTATAATCATAAAAGCTCTACCTGGCTTAAAATTGAGTACTACTACCGTATTTAGAAAAGAGCTACACGTATCTCAATTCTCAGTATTGACAGAGTTCATGAGCGTCTCTGACTCCTTGTTGGATAAGCCTTACTTCCCATACATCAACTTTTCTCTCTAACAGGCGAAATGTATCGAGTCTCTTACTGTTCTGTCACTTCTACATTGGAAAGCACTCGGACGAACTAAATCTCTTAGTTCTACTAGGTCTTAAGTTCATTAGGACCCGCGATGGCACTTAAATATTAGCAAATCACAAACACTACAGCAAGAAGTTCCATTCAAACAGATTGTTCACGTAAACTGCTTCCCAATGGAACAGATATTCAAGATGATAATTCCCCGACCACTACAATCATGAGCATTCTCCGCCTATCCATATAAACTACATCGACGTAACTCTCTATCACGTGTGTCCCAGATCCTTGTACAAGGTGAACGCTACTGAAAAAATAATGTCGGAAAAATTCGAAAGGCGAGATTGTGATTCTTCAATAAAAAATATGCTTAGATTTTTATTCTAACAGATTAGCGTGCATTCGTATATATATATATATATATATATATAAGAATCATTAAGGCGGACACTTATGATGAATTTGAAGTGTGGGTATATTTCAGGAGAACCATCATCAGCTTCCGTCTTTATTGTACAAAAGATTTATTTTAAATTTTTCGTGTAAAATCTTTTTTACAACAAATACGGAAGCTGAAGATGGTTTGCCTGAAATAGACCATACGTCCGATTACCATGAAATAACGTGTCTGCCTTAATTGTTCTTATATTTGCTCTATATCTATTTATATACATATATATGTAGAGCTTTATTAGAGAGTTATCCTACCACTGTATGTTCAGGATACTCTTTTGAATTCTTCTATATGCTGATATATATATATATATATATATATGTGTGTGTGTGTGTGTGTGTGTGTGTGTGTGTGTGTGTGTGTGTGTGTGTGTGTGTGTTAAATATAACAGACAATGGATATCTATTATGTTAAATAATGAGCTGTTCTGAACATCGTATTTTGGATTTAATTTCAGATGAAAACATTTGAATATTTTTTTATTATGTTGTCTGGAAGCTCTCAATTCAAATGAGAACCAGCATAATAAATAAATATCCAAATATTGGACAATTTTTGTCTTTATTTTCATCTGAAATTAAAGCCAAAATACGATGTGTAGAACGGCTCGTTATTAAACATAATAGACATTCATTGAATGT
>JBBBDQ010000428.1:10817500-10837500 GCA_037127315.1 Ascarosepion bandense | reverse complement strand
AAACAACCCACTGAAATATTGATATGACCTGAAGCTAACGAATCAAGTTAAATCTTATTTTAATTATGACTGTTCGCTTAATTTTTATTAAAAGAGTCTTTGTTGTTCATGTATTGTCTCCGTAATATTTTAGGAAGAATTCTCAAAAATTGCACCACAGTCGCTCCGAGGGTCTTCTTCATTGGCAGGAAAGTTGCCAGACACTCACGACTACACAGAAGATTAGATATGACATAGCAAGATTACCTGACTATAAATGGTAACAGTAGTTAATGCAAGCACCAATGGTAGAATAATAAATGTGCCAAATATATTCTGACGAGAAAACATACTGGCTCGACACAATGACCCAACTTTCTTAGCAGTACATGCAGCTATAGATTCCATGTAGTTATTCCTTTGGAAGTCGATTGAGAGGGTGAGGCCAAGGATGTGCCGTGCGTTGCTCTCTAGAAGAATAGCCTTATCTCTTCTGATAATAGGTAAGAACATTATTCTATGGTGATTAAAAGAGAGCGGCTAGGAGCTTCCTAAATCGTTCAATCAAAGATTGGGTGATATTTTGGTGTCAGGATTACTTTATCAGTCATAGACGATTTCATATTGAGAGGGTGTAAATAGTGATGTCATTTGCATAAATGCCTACTTATGAACTGATCACATCAGGAAGATCATTGATGAAGATCAGAAACAGCGTAGAACATTGAGGGAAGCCCGCGTACGTATGAAGTAAGTATCGGGAAGCTTGCAAATTAAAAGCAACCTTCATTTTACTATTTGGTAGTAAAAATTAGATTAAATGAAACAATCATCCAGAAATACCGGAAATATTGAGCTTGTACTGGTCAGCATGTTAAACCCAGTCAAATGCTTTCGGGATATTAAGAGGAAATTTGTTTTCATCTTTTGCTGAAGTGCATATATTCCGTTTCAGTTACGCAAGAAATATAAGATATCAAAACATTACCAAAAATTAAGTTATGTGATTAAAAGCAAAATAATCTCATAAATTTGATCTTTAAAATTTTGGATTTTAATCAAATATTTTATCATTTTTTAAAAAATAAAATGGTTTCCTTTTAATCGAGTGGCCCGTGTTAATGGCCAAGGACAGAAATATCTACGGTCTGAAATCTTTCAACATGTTGAGATTTCAAGAGAGATAATTCGCAACTTTATTTTGAGATCTCTCTCAGGTGTGACTGTTCTGATAAGAGGAAGTTCTCCAGCTTAAAAAAATCAATAAGCTTTCCATTTGCCTTTATTACTTTCATTTGTTATGGAGACATCTGGTCGTTCCCATGCTGAGAGAACAATGCTTTAGTCTGGACAGTGTCAAAGTGTAACATATTGAAGGTGTGTAGAGAAGGAGACAAAGACGAACTACCGACAGAAAATGTTGAGAAGGCACGCATGTTCGAGATAAAATATGAAAAAGAAAAAAATGTTTCAGAGAATCGTGACGACCGTTTACATTCAACGAAAACATGAATTCGAATGAAAAACGAGTTTTGTAAATCTTATTAGAAACGAAACCACTCGGCAGGACATCACACTTGCTAAATAAATAAAATTTCAATGGTTTTGACGTATAGTTTTACACAATGAAAACCGAAATTCGAATCATAAACTGGTTTTGTATATTATATGATAACGAGACCTCTTTCTTTAGTATATTTAATTTCTCAAGAAAAGTAGTTTCAAAGATATTACTGGATGAAGTATCGCTAATAAAACAAGAACTGGTTTTGTACATTGTAAGATATAGAGGCTGCTCTAGCCAGTATATCAAATTTGTCAAGAAAATAATTATCAGAGCTATTGTTTGAAGTTTTATCTCCATGAAAACAGGAATTAAACTCTAAGAACTGGTTTTGCACATATCATATGATATTGAGGCTTCTGTCGCCAATATATATAAGTTTGTAAAGAAAAATAAGTTTCCAAGGTATTGTTGGACGTTTTATCTTCACGAAAACAAGTATTAGAATAACGAAAGTAGTTTTGTACATCATATGAGATACAAAGTCTTCTCGGAAATACTTTAAGTTTGGTTACTAAATAATATTATTAGTCCCTGTCGGTGCAGTGTAGACTACACCTACGGCATCCCATGAAGATCAGAAAGAACTCTCCCAATTTAAAACCAGTATTTACTTATCACCGACTGCTCTCACGCTGTAAAGGATTTCAATCTCTAATTGGAAATGTTAATTTTCCTTAAAATTCGGAACGTCACGCACAAATGTTTACGGACTCAAATCTTAGTTTTATGTATATACTTATTTGCAAACAAATTCAAAGTGTATGCTTTTGAAATAAAAAAAACAATAGTCCTCAAATTTCAAAAGAAGATACTCCCAGACATCAATTGAAACTCATACCTACGAGCTATTGTTAAGGATGTTAGGAAAAATTGCCGGTATATTTTACCGCTCAAGTAAGTAACTATTATCTGCTGCGATACTTTCTCTTTACAAATGCCAAACCAGACAATCGCAGTTTATCTGAGTAGTTTATCTGCTTAGATATCGTTGAAAAAAAACCATGCAGCCAGGTAAGAGCTTGCAAAGTGGGAAATATTTCATTAGCCGATTAATTATTTCATACCTTACAATCCTTTTCCCACAGACAAAAATTTAAAAGCCTCTTGCCGAACTGTTCTTATTCTCATGACAAGTTCTTTGACGACCTATATTTCTTTGTCCCAACAGCGCTAATATTTACGACCGAGATCCGTTGTGCCACATATAGAAGGATGAACTATCATTATTCCTTTCGTATTTAAGAAATAAAAATAACATGGGTAGCTTCTTTCCAAGAAACGTACAGCAGTGTGTTTTTGAGCTCACTATAAATAAAATCTACAACGTCGACAATATCCCGGAAGATAGAAGCAGATCGATTTTCATAGCACTGCCAAAGAAGCCAGGTGCAAAGAAATGCAACCTCCATCGAATAATCAGCTTAATGAGTTACGTAAATCTCACAATCCAAATTCTGATGAATAGAGGGCGCAGCAGAATCACACCAGATATAGAACAAGAACAGTGCGGTTTTGTCAAGAACACTTAAACAAGGAGAGCGATATTTATTCTTAGAATGTTGTCAGAAAGGGTGATACATATGTAGAATGACGTGCACTTGTATTTCATATATTACGCAAATGCATTCGAAACAGTGCGCTACAAAGACGTAATGGAGACGCTCGGCAAACGTGATATATTCAAGAAAGACATAAGAATAATCAAGATACTCTATTGGAACAAACTGCCTGCATACGGACAGGAAAGGAGTTCAGCAGATATGCAAGGATACAAAAGTGTGTAAGACAAGAATGTTATTCACACCGGATCTTTTCAGCCTATAAAGCGAGGCAATTTTGTGAATGCTACAAGTCCTACCATTAATCGTCATTAGTGGCCTCAATCTGAACAATATAAGATACGCAGATGATACATTGCTGATAGTAGAGACGCAAAGTAATCTACAAGATCTTTTACAGAATGTGGTTACAGAAAATGGAAGGAAATAGGTACATATAAACCTTAAGAAAATTGAATGAATGGTAAGCAGAAAGAGAATAGCTCAAAATACTAAATCCGAGTAGGAGAGACTGAAATCAAGCAAGCATATAAATTTAAATAGCTATAAATTTCTAACAGTGGATGGAAAATGCGACACTAAGACCGTAAGGAGTATTTGTATGGCCAAGGATGTATTCCAGAAGCTAAATAAGGTACTGAGAGACAAGAAGATTTCGCTGGAAACATAGAACAGAATACGAGACTGTTATATGATATCTGTCATACAATATAGCAGGAATGATGGACAATCCCGTCGAAGAATGGGCAAAAGACTTGAAGCAACCGAAATGTGCTCTATAGAAGAATGCTGAGGATACCACCGACAGAATATGTGACCAACGACGAGATTCTAGATAGGATAGACACGAAAAGAAAACTGGTACTTAACATCAGGAAAAAGAGCTGAATTTCCTGGAAAATGTAGAGAAAAATATGAGCTTGGAGAATCTGTTGCTTACTTAATTGAAGGAAATAGAGACAAGGGAATGCAACGCGTAAGAGATTTGGTGAACATGAACAAATGGATAGCGGAGCAGAGTTTAAGTGGTATAATAGGAGAATGGGTGTTAAGAGCTACAAAGGATAGGGAGAGTGGAAGGCCATGATCGCATACGTCTGAAGAAAATCTGCGCATAGAAATAAATACAATATTAATATTCTCAAGTGTAGTTGCAAACAATATCTTTCCCACATAATGTAATGAACTATATATCTTGCCGTTTCGATAGCATTTATTAAACAATATTTGAATCTAACACCTTGAGAATTAATTGAGACATGTATTGGATGAACGTTGCTCTGCAGTGAACATCGGCTCAGAATGCGAAATAGGAGAGCCACAATTTAATTCCAGAGGAAATTGGTTGCGTTCATATATAGCGTGAATACCCTTGGGACAGTTATGATCTCTCCGTCTATGGGCTAAATCTCAGGACAGGTTGCATTTTAAAACCTTGGTTGGAAAGCAGTCTACCGCAGAAAGTAACGGTAAACTACTGCCTGGACACATTCTGACCAGTCAGTCATTTCTCTTTCGAGACATGATCGCCTAAAATGTATCACTTAATTGACTGAAAGAAACTTTACTAAGGTCCACCGAAAAACATTAAATATATATAAGAATAAATATGATCCACCGATATTTACTTCTACTATTTGCCGTGTTCCTTCTAAACCTAGCCGATCATGGTCCTCTTCCTCTCCTACCCCTTATAACATTTAACACATTTTTTTATTGGTATTTCGACTATCCACTTGCTCACGCCCAGCAAATATATAATTTGATTTCCACTGAATCTCTTTCCCTCTATTCGTCTTGTGATTATCATATTCTCCAAGCCCTCCTTCCTCATTATGTATCGCAGAAACTTCAACCGTTTCTTCCTGGTGTTATGTTTCCTACCCATCTCCATCCTATCTAAATCTTTGTTTGCTGCTTGCGTGTCCGGGCAAATTAAAAAATCAAGAATTCATATTTTCTTATCATCGAACGATCTAAATGGCTGTACAGTTATTAAAAAATAAGCAGGCCCTTACTAATCATCGAATAAAGTAAATTCATGCAGACTGAAATATAACCATAGTCAACATCAAACGACGTAAATGCTTCCAGATTAAGATATTTACTTATCGAACGAAGTTAACGCCTGCAGACGTAAATGTAAATAATGAATTATTTAACATAGTAAGAAGGTAGTAAATATCAGCAGACTTAAATATTAAGAACCAATATTTACTTATCGAACGAAGTTAACGCCTGCAGACGTAAATATAAATAATGAATTATTTAACATAGTAAGTAGGTAGTAAATATCAGCAGACTTAAATATTAAGAACCAATATTTACTTATCAAACAAAGTTAACGCCTGCAGACGTAAATGTAAATAATGAATTATTTAACATAGTAAGTAGGTAGTAAATATCAGCAGACTTAAATATTAAGAACCAAGATTTACTTATCAAACAAAGTTAACGCCTGCAGACGTAATTGTAAATAATGAATTATTTAACATAGTAAGTAGGTAGTAAATATCAGCAGACTTAAATATTAAGAACCAATATTTACTTATCGAACGAAGTTAACGCCTGCAGACGTAAATATAAATGTTGAATTATTTAACATAGTAAGTAGGTAGTAAATATCAGCAGACTTAAATATTGAGGGCAAATATATATTTATCATAAAAATAAAAAAATGCCTTCGGACTTAAATGTAAAGGATAATTATTAACTTATCACCGAGCTATATATATGCCTACAGAAATTAATTATAAAGAACAAATATTTACTTATCATCGAAAGAAGGAAGTGCCTGCAGATTTAATATAAAATACGAATGTTTACTTATAATCGAACAAAATCGTTATAGAGTTAAATATAAAGATCGAATATTTGCCTAAAATCGAATGATGTAAATGCCTTAAGACATAATATAAATGAAGATTTACTTATAGTTGATACGATTCAACTGCCTGCAGACTTAAAAACGAATATTTGCTCATCATCAAACGAAGTAAATGCCTGCAGACTCAAATATAAAGGACAAATTCTTACATAAAACTGAACGACGTTATTGTCTGTGGAGTTAAATATAAAAGAAATGAATATTTACTTATCTAACAATGTAATTGCCTGCAGGTATAAATCTAAATAACGAATAATTAGTTATCGTCGAAGGTAGTAAATTCTTGCTGACCATAAAATTTGAAGGATGAATATTTACTTACGATCACAATAAGAAAAACAATAACATTTTTTTTCGAACGATTGATATGATCGCATATTTAAATACAATCGGCGACTATATACTTATTATCGAAGAAATAAATGCTTGCATACTCATATGTAAAGAACGAATATTTACTGATATACGAACAATGTAAATGCCTGCAGACTTAATTATAAAGAACGTATATTTACTGATTATCGATCTGTATAAATTCCTTTAGACTTAAATATGAAAAAATAATATTATTTACCATCGAAGAAATTAAATGTCTGCAGACTTAAATATATAAACCGAATATACATCGCAATATATATCTACACTCCAATATAAAGAATGTATATTTATTTATTCTCGAATTATTATGAAGTTAATACGAACGGACACAAATAAAAAGTCAATTATTCATTTATGTACGGACGAAATTGATTCGCACAATCTCACCACTGAAAATCTATCTATCTGCCTGTAATCTATCTTCCTGTAATCAGGACATAGAATTAATGTAAAAGGAAGCAGCTAACTAATAATTGCTTACTTATTAAAATATATAGAAATAATGGTTTGCTATTCTCCATATAATTGCTTATAGACAATCATATTATTAAAATTACTTCAAATAATTTAGCGTTTCTGTTGTTGCAACATCAGTTTTACTGTGGTGATACCGGGGAAAGCGATGGACCGAATTTTAGCGCTTTCACAACCAAAAAGCAAATGACCAAAAGTCGTCGCTGCGCCGTCGGCTCCGCGTAGATGTTCCGGTTGAAAACTATAAATTAATTAAATAGTAAATTTCCAGTTCGCGAGCCTATGCGAATTTTATTTATCAGCCAATGGGAAGCCCAGAACCAAATACAAGTGTGAAATCCCAAATGAGCTGCTGTGATCCAAAAAGAAGATATACAAATCGGATACAGAAAGCAGTGACAGGCAGACCGACTCAAGGAGAAGAGAGTAATTAGTATTTCCCTTTGACCTAAGTCAAGCGGTTTACGACGCTCGCCTCCCTTACCTTTTTCCTTCTTCCCTGCCTCAAAAACTACTTACTGACCTAAGGAGCAAATACATAAAAAAATATCCTTACTTACACGCTCCCAAAATCCTAAGCATTAATTCTCTTTCAGCATTTTATTGCCATGAACATTTTAACCTCCGTTGGACCTATTCTTCATGTATTACTTCAATTGTAAAAACATTAATTGATATTTGTTATACATAAAATGCTATCTTTCAACTCAATTTGCTTTTCTTGACTTATAATCATTTTATGACTTATAGTGGGCTATCTACAACAAGGCCAAATTCCGTTAACCTGCAACAGTATACAACTACCCTTCACTGGAACGGACTCTCCACTACTAGCAGAAACGAATAGATAAGCAACCCACTATAATTCAATCAACAAATATAATTTATATTTTCTTCTAACCAGAAAGATAGCTGGCGAACACAACCTCGTCAGGTAGGTTATGCTTTGTTTACTTCTGTCACTCTTGTCTTTAATATATCCTGTGAGTTCAAAGTGATCAATGTCCCTCCCTTTATTATTTGCTTAGAGTTAGAATTTCTTAATCCTTAAGCTCACCAGAATAATTGTAATGAAAATATTTCGATAAAAGTCACAGTGACGACATATTATTGTAGTGAGAAATTGACAAATGCCGAAATGTCAGGTCAGAGCCTATAATATTACAGATGCTTCTTTAAGATTACTTAATGATATCAACATATATAACAAAAGAACTAGAGAAGATGCGGAAGAAATATTCCATGCACGAGCGAATGATTCAAAGTAAACGCGCAAAATGTGTGTCAGATTATGTAAATTTTGTAAGGTAAAATGGAAACAACTTCAAATCTGTTTCCTTAATGACGTATGTACAAGTTTTGTCACAGGCTAATTGATTGGTTTCCGTCAGAAAATAATATTATAATTTTGAATGTGGCATTTTTCAGGAAATTAAGGAATTTTCCATTGTCGTTATTAGAAATAAGAATCAAGATAAATAATTATCAAGATAAATTTAATAAATGTCAAGTTAAAATAATAATTAAAAGTAATAAACTTAAATTGAAATTAATAATATCATTAAAAATCATTATATATCATTCTGGTGCCTGAATATAATATATTTTGAATATAAAAAAATAAGTCATGAAAGGTTTGCCACCTGCGCAAAACAACTTATGGGAATATGCAAAAATCAAAAACCATGGTATTTATGATCAGAAATTGGAATGCATATAGAGATATGAATATAAAGAAAGAAGAATATATGAGTTAAATGGAAACACAGAGCTGAAGATAAAGAAGATGTTACATCAACGAAAAAAGACTGAAACAAATGACGAAAAGAAATACAGTAGTAATGAAAGCTAAATTCGATCGATAAAAACGTGCATATATATATATATATATGCACGTTTATATATATATATATATATATATATATATATATATATATATATATAAAGAAAACATTGCAGCAACAGAAAAAGAATGGAACAATCATGAAAGAAATGCAATTGTAAAGAAAAACGAAAGCAATCGATAAAAACGTGTGTATATATATATATATATATATATATATATATATATATATATATATATATATATATATATATACGTATATATATATATATATATACATATATATATACATATATATATATATACAAATATATATAAGAAGACATTACAAACAAACAATGACGAAAACAAATATAATAATAAAGACAAGCACAAGATATATATATATATATATATATATATATATATATATATAAAATGTGTGTGTGTGTGTGTGTGCGTGTGTATGGAAAAATAAATAAAGCAGAAAAAAATCAGTAATAAAATGAAAACAAATGTGTGTAATGAAGGCATAGTATTCGTGAGTCTTTCTTATCACGAGTCAAGTGAATAGCTTCATTATTTGTTCAATGTACAGGCTGTGGCTTCCAAACACTCCGGTATATTGAAGATTGTCTGCATGGGAAGAAAGAAGAGAGAGACTCAAAAAGAAATAAGAAAACACTAGACGGACAACGCGTTAAGAAATTTTTAAAAAGCAAGCAACCGCGAAAACTTTAATAATAATATCAAACTTTCTATTACGATAAGTAACACAATATACAAACACATGCCATTCTTCTGCATTGAACGTATTCGCTAATGACTAGACACAATAACATAGGCGGAAAGATACAAACCTGTCTGTAGAGAGAAGTTTGGCCCAATATACATTAACCTTTGACGCACAGATGTTTTCAACCGCCATCCCCCCACACACATATAAAAAGAGAGTTTGGGAATTTTCTACTTTGACATCTTTCACAAATGGACCAGCCTCAGCAAAAAGAAATTAAAAAAAAACACTTTATTTCGTAAGAAAATGTACATTAGCGAAACAAAAAACAGCATACGACTGAAAACATGAGTTCTACTTTGATTATACCAATTCAATCCAATTTTAGTTCGTATCTATCTACTTTTATAAATGAATTATTTTAATCGACGAAACAGGACAAAATAGATTATTCATAAATTGACTTACATATTTACCATTCCATCAACAGTACTTTATACATATATGAATGAGTGTGTTGTGCGTGTGTTTGCATGTATATATGTATGTATGTATGCATGTATTAAAGAGAATTGTAGAATTTTGATCATTTAAACATGTTCTTTTAATTGTTACTCATATTTAAATAGACGCTCTGGTTCTTTAAAAAATAAATCTGCTTATTTTTGTCTGACATCCTGAATATTGGAAAGATGTTATTAAAGGAAGAATGCGTTTCTCTTTGCAGAATAAATAGTCATTAGATCCAATAGACTATAGAACAATTTCGGCCACACCAAGGCGTCGCCGTTCTTTTTATTAAAACACACACACGCGCGCGCGCGCGCGCATATATATATATATATATATATATATATATATATATATATATATATATATACAGAGAGAGAGAGAGAGAGAGGGAGGGAGGGAGAGAGAGAGAGAAATTTTTGCAAGTACAAAATGTAATTATCAATATATATTGATATTGCAAGATATTCTGAAAGCAAAGCAACCGGTTTCGATCCAGCTCTTCTGGCCACTTTGAGAGATTCAAAACTGGATGAAAATAAACCATGAAATGTGTGATAGAAAGAAAAAACAACAAATTCAGGAAAAAAACTATGAATAGGAAACAAATTAGAGACAAATATTAGCGAGCCCCAACAAATATTCACGCTGTGTAAAAACTGTGAATGTGTGCGTAAACAGCATGGATGTTTGTTGGAGTTTGCGATTATTAAAAGACATTCATTTTCTATTATATTTAACAATATATGTTTAGAAAATTATCTGCTGCCTCGATACATTTAATTTAATTATAACCAACTAACTGATTAACAATAATTGTATATATATATATATATATATATATATATATATATATATATATATATATATTCTAAACATATGCTGTTAAATATAACAGACAATGAATGTCTATTATGTTTAATCATGAGCCGTTCTAAACGTCGTATTTTGGCTTTAATTTTAGTTGAAAATAAAGACTAAAATTCTCCAACATTTGGATAATTATTTATTAGTTTTCTTCTAAGCTTTCGGCTCATATGATCCATCCATCAAAATTACTTGCTGCCTCGATATACTAAATATATATACGTACAATTATTGTTAATCAGTTAATTGGTTATAATTAAATTAAACTAGTACACAGTTGTATTAAAAAGTGCTTAACACATATATATTGTGGAGATGTTGAATATTTTTCATTTAGAAAGAGTTATTACCGAGGCGATATATAAGAACTGATTTTTCTACATTTTCAAACGTACAAATGGGATTTTTTACGACTGCGCGACTAGAATTTTCAAACAAACGGAAATGTCGAAATTATGAAGGAGATACTTAAGGATAATAATCATTTTCATTCAGGTTTGTATGCTACTAGGATATATTTTCGTATATGATTACATCTGGATATTGTTTTTGATCTTTCATTTAGTAATTCTTTTTGTTCTGGAAACTATAACTGTTAACTTTTCTTCTTTGCACAATCTGAGGTTTGGCTTTTTTATTATACTCCGGGCTATGTCAGGGTGTTTTCAATTTTCAAGTTTATTTCTACACGTAGTTAGCTAGTTTGGTACAATTTTAAAGATTTTCGAGGAGAATGTAGATTGGTGGTTATTATATCTGTTTTTCAAAATAGCGTTCGTAGATATAAAATATATTTTTCTCTGTCCATCTGTATCATGTACTTCTGCTTTGTAAATACCTTTTTTGTTTTACAAAGTCCGTCAAGTGGGCATTTGTTTTTTTTCCCTACAATTACATTCTTTATTCGTCATATTATTATACGTTTAAGTTTCTGTCATTTTGATTTTTATGTGATTTTCTAAAATCTTATTACGGCTATGACTTCATTTGATTGAACTTCTCTTGAATAATTTATTTAATTCCGAATTTTAATGGGAAGCCTATATTAATTAATATAAAATTATTTCAACTATTCTGGATTTTCTAAGTTCAACGGTGGATAAAACCAGATAATAATTCGATGTTCTAGCATTATTTTTCATTTACTGAGTTTTGTATTCTGATTTGCCTTTATGACCACTTTCCTTTAATGCCTTTTCATAATCTTTTCATTTCAGGGAAGATTGTTTTGTGAGAAGAATTATTCGATAGTCTGTGTTCTATTCCTTTAGAGATGTGTTTAATTATGCTAGTAGGATGGCTAGATCTAACGTTTATGTTCTTTAAAGTTGTATTTGTTTTCATATATGGAGCGACACTACCAGTTTGTAGATTAAATTCTACATCTAAATATTGGACAACTTTTTTATTTATTTCGACTTCTATATAAAAATCCAAATATTTGAAGTCTCTGAAAAGTACTATAATCAATTTCTATTTTCTTGACTAATTAAATGTCTAATGAACCTTTTTTTAAACAAACCCGTTATGATTAATCCGCCTTCATGTTTTACTATCAGGATAGTATTTTTGAGTGAATATTCAATACGCTTGTTTCTCTAGACCTTAGCGAGCTTACGGCCTCTCACGTTGAATACACCGGTTCTCGCTCGATCAACGAAGTTAAGCAACGTTGAGCCTGGTCAGTACTTAAATGGATGACCGCTTGGTAATACCAGGTGCTGTAAGCGTATAATGACGGATGTGCGTTGTGGTTCAGTGGATATCGGCTCAGAAAGAGAAATTGGTGAGCCGAGTTCGAATTCCAGTTGAATATCCTGCATTACACTTGAGCACTGGTACCCTTGGGAAAGGTATTAATCCGTCCCTTCTCTCCAGTCTTGGGTTAAGTAACAAGCGGAGGACATTGGGACTCTACCCTTAAAAAAAAGCCCAATGAATCTTGATACTCGAAAAACAAATGTATTACTAGGCACAAAACCTTATAAAAACAAAAATAAATTGTTGAAAGAAAAAAAAAGGTATTACAAGCAATAAATAAAGTTTAGTTGGCAATAAATGGCCCGCCACGGTTGATTTGCCACAAAAACAAAACAACCAACCTAGACCATAGCATTACTGCCAAAAATTTCAATTTTCTTTTTGTCTGACCAAAGTAATTTTTTAAAAATTGCTTCAAGTTTGATACTATGCTTGTTGCAAAATCCAGTTTAGCAAGAACGGGTTTTCGGTGTAGAAGTCCCCAAAAATATATCGAGGAAGTGTATGACTAATTGTATCCGAACTCACTTTAACTCTACTTAATTCTTGTCCCCATTGAATTTCTTTAAGCGTAACTCGGTGCGCTTTGCCAAATTTTCTCGACAATAACCTTCCATTACGTCTTGTTACCTTTCTAGAAGAACCAGTGGTTTTTTAGGACGGGTGGAATGACACGTTTTGAAGTGTTGAAGTATCGTACCAACTGACTTTTAACTGACTAGATATCCTCATATGACTAAGTATATTTGTATGAAGGTCAACAATTCGTTTACTGAGGTTGTGGTCAATTATTTTCTTTTCCCATTTTATTTATTTTTTTATTTTAATCTTAACATAAGAGGAGAATGAAGAGAAAGACGAACCAGTTAAAAGGTGTGTCAGAGAAAAGGTAAGAGAAGGATGAGAACACAGGTGTAAAAACAGTTGCGAAGGTAGAGAGAAAGAGAAAGAACAAGTTATACGGGGTGATGTAAAAAGATCTGAATTCAAGTGTATAAGAGATGGGTATTGAAACTGCATTTAAATTCCTAGAGGTTGTAGCCGCTAGTAAAAGAAAATATATAGGAGTTCCACACGCGCAACGTTCGAGAAAAGAAGTTACTGGAGGAGAATTGTTGGCTGCATTTTGTTGATCTAACTGTAAAGTGATGGGATCTTGTTGCCAGTGAGGACAGTTGACATAAAAAGCATGAATAAATTCTTTTATTCAGTCCTAAAATTAATAAAAAATGAATATAGATCGTATTAGTAAAGAAACCCATACTAATTTGGAAAATTCTTCTAAAATTGTAACAGTTTTATAACAAAAGAAAACTGTTGTAAAAAAATGTGTTTTAAACTTTTGAGTTACTAAATATCGGTTTTTCTTTGTAGGATACATTTTTGAAATGGTTTCTTTAAATCTGGTTGTATGATTGAACACATAAATATATGTTTTACGACAAATAAAATTTTGATTAATGTAACTGTATTAGAAATACCTAAAAACATTTTTGTAATGTGTTGTAAACTTTTGCGGGAACTGTATATATGGATCAAAATATAAATACGTATAAAAGCATCAACATATAAATATGCAATATTTCTTTTTCTTCTATGTGCCCTGTCCTTTCAGGACGTAGGCGATCATGGTTCTCCACGTCTCCCTATCCCTTGTGGCTCCTAGTATGTTTGCTCCCGTTACTCCTGTCAAGCCCCTTTCCATCAGCCACCTGATCAGGCCCTACAGATATGTTATCCGCTGCCTTCCCGTCTCTCTTTGCTTCTATTTGGCCAGTCAGTATCAGGTTCTCCAGGCTCTCCTTCCAAATTTGCGTGTCCCAGGAACTTCAGCTGTCTCTTCCTGATGCTCAGTATCAATTTTCTTTTTGTTGCCATTCTTTCCAACACCTCATTGCTGCTTGCGTCCACGATATCCTCAGCATCCTTCTGTATAACCACATTACCGCTGCTTCGAGTTTTGTCCTCATTTTTGATGATATTGTCCAGCAATCACTGCCGGATTGAAGAATTGACATCACTTTTTTCTTTGTTTCCAGTGAGATTTTCCTGTGTGTTAGTACTTTGCTCATCTTCTGGAACGCGTCTTTTGCCATGCCAATTCGCCTTCGGATCTCCGTGTCGCATTTTCCATCTCCAGTTAGGACACTTCCTAGGTATTTAAATTTTTGAACTTGCTTGATTCTGGTATCTCCTACATTTATTTGGCATTTTGGATTGTACCTTTTGCTGATGACCATGCACTCAGTTTTCGTAAAGTTTATTTGTAGTCCTTTTTTGTCACTTTCCACCGCTATCGTCTGTATGAGGTCTTGTAGTTTCCTTTCCGTGTCCGCAATCAGCACTGTATCATCTGCGTACCTTATGTTGTTCAAGTTGTGTTCACCAACAATAAATCCTGGTGTGTCATCTAGGGTCCTCAAGATATTCTCACTGTACAGTTTGAACAAATCTGGTGAAAAGACACATCCTTGTCTTACGCCTCTTTCTATCTTTGTAAATCTACTGAGATCCGTATATATGCTGTTTGCTGCCAGTAGAGATTCGTGATCACTCTTATGTCTTTGCCGAAAATATCTAGGTTGCCGAGCATCTCTATCAATTCTGTGTGTCGTATCTTGTCGAATGCAATACTAACCAGATTTAAAGCATTCACTTTGAATTAATTATTTCTTAAAAAGCCTAAAGTTTTTTTCCATTTTGGAATACTTTAAAAAACGGCATTAGAACAGCAGCACATCCCACTTCCTATTTTTACTGACCAACTTAAAAAGGCCTTCTATAAAACTATCTAATCTAGTGATGTAGACACAATCATGTGAGTGGAAAATATTAGTTAAATCCAAAAAGTGTTTGAGTGAAGAACAAGTAGGAAATCTCTGTAAATTTTTGTTTCAATATTTTATGCAAGGGAGTACAATCATTCGGGACTGTATTTCAATTTTAAATTTTAAAGCGGACGTTAAAAGTTGATTCCGATATAAACACTAACGCCAATATTCACGTGGTGCTTCTATATAATAAAGACAAAACAGACATGAAATACTTCGAAGAGATCGCATTAGACTCCATATTACTAAAGCCAACTCTATGGCTGAGATACGTTGATGACACCTTCATACTCTGGCCACACCAGAAAGCGGTCATTCATTTATGAATTAATTCCTTAGTTTGATTGTTTTTTAACATTAGGTTCTAGGCAGACTTTTTATAAGTCATCCCTAAATCTTAAACCGCACATGGGCCTATGAATATACACTTTACTATTTTCTAACAAGTACTGCTTTCACAGTGAGACATATTTGCCTATTTCCAGATTGTCCGTAGTAATGTCTATAACTTCTTTTTTAAATAACACAAGAAGAAAAAACTAGTGACGCGAGGGAGTTGCTGAATGATGGGGTTGGAAGTGTGTAGAGGAAGGAATTAAGATGTGCATATTGAGGGAATTTATGGAAGACATAAGAGTTTAAGCTTCTAGTGATCAGAGAAGAATTGTCTTTGCAACTCTTTGGAAGAAGCTATCTGAATAAAACTTCCTCCTTACCAATGGAATGCAAATGGAATGCGAAAAGAAAAAACAAAATTCTTCCGTGCGTTGTATACGAAGGCAGTGATAATGAATTCAATCTGTGCCGTGGAAATCTGTACAGGCGTAACTAAGAAATACATTGTTCACCATCAAATAAAAAATAATCTTGTGAACACAATATTCAATCTTCACACTTGCAGTATCTAAAATTATCGGTCAAGGGAAAAACTGTTACTGAGATATCAAATAAGGGAAGAACTTATCCGCTAATGATTGGCAACATTCATAATTTTTTATGTGTCTTGTTTATAAAACTGTCAAGTTATTGCACATATTTCTTTAAGATAAGCAGTGAAACTATAACACATACATACACAAATTGTCGTGTTTGCACGTACAACGTCTTAGAAGATTGATCAGTCATATCATATCATTAAAACTCCAATATTTTGCAACTCTTTTTTGATACGTGATTTATTCTGTTTCTAGCCTGATCAAGATTGTGGTTTATTGATTTCCCTGCAACGGTTTTAAAATGGAAGATATCGAGATTTTGCAAGATGTGATGAAAATGCCGGATGACGGTCGGGATTAACTGACAGCCAGAACTTAAAACTGTCTGTTCCGCTTACGCAAAACCAGATGCCAAAATGAAGAACGGAATGCGAATACTTCAATCAAGGAAATTGTTGGAAATTGACGAATGATGTCGGAGACTCTGCTCCTGGAAAGCACTTAGTCAAATTGTTCACATGTGCTTCATGATTTTCGGCTTTTGCCTTAATGTTATTTTTTAATTGGAATTACAACAAAAGTGACAACAATACAAAGGATACCTGACAAGTTTTCTGTCCGATCTACTTGCCTGTATCCACATTTTTATGAGCGAACCTCAGAATACTGATTTAGGCAAATGGAATCAGGCCAGAACTAGGAAAACTGTAACGTTTCTGTAATGCCCACATGCTAACATCCGTATTTGAATAACCGAACTTCAGAATAATGATTTTGATTCATGGATCAGGCAGGCAAATTCTGAGCACTGATTGTCTGGGTAAAATTAGCTGGGTTGCACGAATATATATATATATATATATATATATATATATATATATATATATATATATATATATATATGCGTATAACCCACCTAATTTACCCAGAGAATCAGTGCTCAGTATTTGCCTGCCTGATCCATGAATCAAAATCATATATATATATATATATATATATATATATATAAGTTAAAACGGAAGCAGAAAAAATTTGAATAAATAAAAAGAACAAATAGGAAACGTATCTCAATCTAATATATTTCACTTTTATTAAAGCTTCTTCAGAGACCGAGAAAAATAGAGACAGAAAAATAGAACGTTAAGAGAATTAAACTTATCACAGCTGAGCGGTGTTGTTTCCATCATGCTGACTTCACTGTTTTGTGTAGTGATTGTTGTAATGTATTCAATCTTCAAGGATATTTTGATCTTCTGATGATGTCTTCACTTTCCAGAATAATATTGTTTTTGAGAAAAATATATAATTTTATTTTTTAATTTTTTAATCACCCTAAATAATGTGTTTGTATCACTAGTACGCGGATGTTTGCAGATATTGAAATTGAAAGAGAAATATGATAATAACTAAGATTGTGTAAAAGACAAAAAAATGAACAAGTTTCAAAAAGACGATTAATGATGAATTAAAATTTTTGAAGATTGTAATTATCAGGCAAAAAAAGTAAATGGCAGTGAGTTCCACAAGCTGGGAGTACGGGAATAAAACTGTTGGAATAGAAATATCTGCTTCATTTAACTATTTCAAAAGTAAACGGGTGAGACCTAGATATAAATCTAGTATAACGCTTAAATTCTCCTAGTCGGAGCATCAGGAAGAAAGCTCGTCAGTGCAGTTGCCATGAAACTATTTGCAGAAAAAACAAAGATAAGCCACGTCGCGTCGGTGAGAAAATCACTGAAGTCTAGATGCCAAAACATGATCGATTACATCAATATAGATAGATAGATAGATAGATAGATAGATAGATAGATAGATAGATAGATAGATAGATAGGAAACAAGATCTATCTTGAAAAACCAGAGCATCGGACCATATATAGCAACTGATGAACCGACGAACAGTAGATTTGTAAATGTGTAAGATGGATCCGGACGAGAACAATATTAAGACACGATATAGTGTCAGCTTTTTGTTGTAAATACAGTTATCAACATGATAAAGTCGATTTCTTTCAAGTCAGTTGAAAACCCGATGAAAAGATGGCGTAGTGTTTTTCTCTCCTGGTGTCTAACGTCAGCCATGTTAATAGCAGACAGAAATAGTTCTCTTCGTGTATAATGAAAGCCATGTTGTTTTGAAGGTGTTGAAATTTACAAAATGTAGATAGATAGATAAAACACCGCGGTTACTATTTCTATAAATACTCTTTTCCCATATTGAGTACAATGTCTTCATAAAAATGGTTAATTGCAGATTTCAAACAACAAAAAACAATAATAATGGAGATTAACACGTATGTAATCTTCTTCTTTTATGTGCCTTGTCCATTCAGAACCTAAGCGATCATGGCCTTACGCGTCTCCCTATTCCTGGCGGCTCTGAACACATTTTCTCCTGTGACATTACGCAAAACCCGTTCTGTCTTCCACCTGCTCAGGCCCTTCAAATATCTTAACTGCTGTTTTCCTCTGTCGTTTTCCTCTCTGTCTGGCCTGTTAGTATCAGGTTCTCTAAGACCTCCTTCTTTGCTGCATATCCTAGGAACTTTAAATATTTTTCCTGATGCTCAATATTTATTTTCTTTTCGTTTCCATCCTTTCCAAAAGTTCATCATTGCTCACATGCTCGGTCCACGATATATGCAGCATCCTTCTGTAGAACCACTTGTCAGCTGCTTCAAGTCTTTACTTCATCTTTGATAATATTGCCCAGCATGCACTGCTATATTGAAAGACTGACATCACTTAGCAATCTAGAATTCTTCGAAGAAAAATAATTATATACGAGAAATTTTTAACTTACAATGTTGCAAAATAATATTCATATACTTGTGGAAAAATATTTTTGGAAGTTTCAATAAAGAACTAATCTGTATATCTGATTAACTATGTAGTGATAGATAGATAGATAGATAGATAGATAGATAGATAGGAAACAAGATCAATATAGATAGAGAGATAGATAGATAGATAGGAAACAAGATCAATATAGATAGAGAGATAGATAGATGGATAGGAAACAAGATCAATATAGATAGATAGATAGGAAACAAGATCAATATATATAGATAGATAGATAGGAAACAAGATCAATATAGATAGATAGATAGATAGATAGATAGATAGATAGATAGGAAACAAGATCAATATAGATAGATAGATAGATAGATAGATAGATAGATAGATAGATAGATAGATAGCTAGGAAACAAGATCAATATAGATAGATAGATAGATAGATAGATAGATAGATAGATAGATAGATAGAAACAAGATCAATATAGATAGATAGATAGATAGGAAACAAAATCAATATAGATAGATAGATAGGAAACAAGATCAATATAGATAGATAGATAGGAAACAAGATCAAGATAGATAGATAGATAGATAGATAGATAGGAAACAAGATCAATATAGATAGATAGATAGGAAACAAGATCAATATAGATAGATAGATAGGAAACAAGATCGATATAGATAGATAGATAGATAGATAGATAGATAGATAGATAGATAGAAACAAGATCAATATAGATAGATAGATAGATAGATAGATAGATAGATAGATAGGAAACAAGATCAATATAGATAGATAGATAGATAGATAGATAGATAGATAGATAGATAGGAAACAAGATCAATATAGATAGATAGATAGATAGATAGATAGATAGATAGATAGAAATGGAA
>JBBBDQ010000428.1:10787500-10812500 GCA_037127315.1 Ascarosepion bandense | reverse complement strand
GGGCCTGAAAACAACAGCATTTGCGGGGTAGTTTTACGCTTTTTAAAAGCACCCGATCAGAGTCCTTGCTGCCATATGTAGTTCACAACGAGGACGAAGATTTCTACGGAAAGATACATTCCTGATCAAAAATTTAAGACCACTTAAAAATCTTTAAAAAGAAATTTTTTTTACAGATAGATTTTAAACTCCTACCACTTAAGGTTACCAATACTACAATCAAAAAGTTTCTGGAAACAAAAAGATACATTCCGAACATTTTATTTAGAAATTTACATTTTTATAAAATGAGGCGGTTTACGCATGATCAAGATTAAAAGACCAGAGGTACAAATTTTTAGATCTATGGTAATTCCAATGTTTTTAGTTCAGTTAGAGATTAGCAATCAGTGCGTAAATATGTTACCATGCCTAAAGCAAGCAAACTTACCAAAGTTGAGCGTTCTCGAATTTTAGAATTCCGTAAGCAAGTTTTGTCACGGCGGGCGATCACAGCTAAGGTAAATCGCAGTAAAACTGTGATTTGCAACTTTCTAAAGAACAGTGAGAATTATGGAAAAGAACAATCCTCTGGTAGGTCTGCATTGAGTAAGAGAATAAGACGGGTTGTTATGAAAGAGGGAGACTTTCTTCTAGTCAAATTAAGGCAGTCACAGATGCTGATTGCAGTCCCGTAACCATCAGACGACACTTACAGCAAAAAGGCATGGTAAATAAAAAACGTAAACAAATTCCTCGGCTGCTTCCACGTCACAAGTTGGACCGCTTAAAGTTTGGTCGTGAATACCGAACATGGGACGTTGAGAAGCGGAAGAAAGTCATGTTTTCTAATGAGAAAAAAAATTCAATCTTGATGGTCCTGGTGGCTTCCAACAATATTGGCATAACAAAAACATGCCTCCTGAAATTTTCTCAACACGTCATAGTGGTGGAGGGTACCTAATGGTATGGGGTGCTTTTTCCTTACAGAGGGACAATGTGGTGCAGGGTTGTCAAACAGTGGCTGGTTATGTTAGCATGCTACAAAAAGCATCATTGATGATGGAGGGCCATCGTTTGTGTGTGGATGGATGGTTATTCCAACAGAATAAGACTGCAATCTATGCTGCAAGACGGACCTTGACCTTTCTACAAGAAAATGGAGTCCATCTCTTGGGACATCCTGCATGCTCACCAGACTTGAACGCAATTGAAAATGTTTGAGGATGGATGACAAGAGATGTTTATCGAAATGGCAAACAATATTCAACAAAAAATTAACTTTGTGAAGCCATCTTCAGAATCTGGAGCAACATACCCCGCACCTTAATGGAAACGCTTATTTCTAGCATGCCCAACACTTTTTGAAGTCATCAAAAGCAGTGAAGGTAGAACGTATTAAATTTGGTTGTTGAATGTTCTCATACACTTTTCATACATGTTTTGTACAATTTCGTAAAATTCTTGTCTCTGGTCTTATAATTTTGATCATGTGTAAATCGCCTCATTTTATAAAAATGTACATTTCTAAATAAAATGTTTGGAATGTAGATTTTTGTTTCCATAACCTTTTAGATTGTAGTATTGATAACCTTAAGTGGGAGGAGTTTAAAATCTATCCGTAAAAAAAATATTTCTTTTTAAAAATTTTTAAGTGGTCTTAAAATTTTGATCAGGAGTGTAGTATATTGATTTGATGATTCTGTATTCACAATTCTGAATTCACAGGTTTCCGTCTCTCAGGCTCGGTCAATGAAAACGCTCCTAGATTCGTTAAAAGGTCAGTACCTTTTTATATATGCGTTAGATATTCAGATCTCACTGTTTGATTGTTATATACATTTGTCTTGAAGTAAAAGGATATTGTCCGAGTGAATAATACATCTCGATTAAGAAAATAAAACGATTTACTAGCTATTGCTTTAATGTGGAAAATAAAAGGTTTCCAGCAATTAACTCTCATCTATTTGAAAAAAATGCTGTTCATTACTCAGGATATTTGATTGAATCTTTTAGTTTTCGCCCACCTGATTAAAATCTGGTTGTTTGGGCTTAAAATGTTTTTTCTTACTTTAACAGACCATTTAAGTCTTGCTTACACGACACGTCTTTTTATTGTGGCTTATTTTAACACTGGAAAAAAGATTTAAGTTATGTTTTTTGATCGTACTTAATTTTTCATTGACTGTATTTGTTGCTCATTTTGTAGTTTCTTTTTCATTCCCGGAATTTTGTTTATTTCTAATTTTATTCACCCTCTCGGCAATAATCCAGTTTTATTTTCTTGTTTCTGGTGTAACTTTTTTCTCTTTTTATATATTTCCCTAACGTTTTGAATTAGTTTTTCTTCTCCTGCTTGTAATTTCTTGTAAGTGTTTAAATATTTTTGGCAGTGTCATTTTTTTTATTTTACGCTAAACATTTGGAAAATTTCGTTCTATTTTTTTCGGTATATTTTGGCTATTATTTTTCGATTTAGTGAAACCTTTATTTTTGTTACAAGTGTTTTGTTTTTTATTTTTTCTTAACTATTTTGCATTGATTTTTGTCATTCTAATTTGTCGTCTTTGAAAGACCTCACTCTTTCGTTGTTTTAATTATTCTTATTTTTTAAATAAACATTTTCATTTCTACTCATCAAACACGTTTAGGAATCTCCTTCCTCTGCTGATAAAACCCATCTTTGTTTGTCTTTCGGTTTTATTTTTTCATTGATGTTGTTTGGATATTTAACTTGTTTTATTTTGTCTGCACTTTGTAGAAATAGTTTAATTTGTGTCGTGTTTATTTGTTTTTCTCAGTTGGGTATTTTTTAATTCCTAGTTTTGTCTAAAAGGAAAAAAACAACTCAAAACCATTTCAAAATGACCGACAAATATCGGTCTGTTAAAGATTAACTGTTTGATTCTAAAAAATATTCTCCCGATAAAGATAAAAAGGATATAGAACTACGTAGCTATTAACGCCGAAGAAATGACATAACTTATAGTAAATAATCGTGTTATCTCTCTGGTAGATAAGATTTCGCGCAAGCTTTGTCGCCTTAAAAGACATTTTCATAAAATATTAGACGTCCATGTTGGTTAAACCCTAAAGAGTCATCAAGAGAAAGAGTTACTTTACTCGGAACATACAGACACCTACGTTTGCCGATCGTGAGGAGGGCTTCAATCGAGATCTGATCACAAAAACCTTATTCTTACAGAATATGAGGGCAAAGGATAGAACAAATATCTAAATATATGAGTTTTCCTCAGATCTGAAGGTATAGAGCTTTGAAATAATGCTGGATCGAAATGCCTTCTTCTCCGTCCCCAACTCTCTGGACGTAGAGGGCAGGAAATGGTCGTCATTGTGACCAGCCGTAAACGAAACTGTTGTACATGTGGAGATTAATCACCCCTCCTCCTTCTGCCCAGAGAAGATGGCCACTGAAATAGTGGAACCCTCCAACTAAAATCATCTTATGCGGTCGCAGTAGGAAATGTGGAAGTCTGGTCGTTGGTCAGAGCAGACGGAAGCCCCGGAGAACAGGGCCACAGTTCTGGAAGACGTTACTGATAAATACACACTCAGTTCCACACCCTCTATCAGTTCCAAAGGCGGTGGTGAAATGCGTCAACAAAATCAGATCACAGAAATTCAAATACAAACCAATCTTCGAGAAAAGGGAGAAGCTGAAAAACTGAAAGAATCTCTCAAATCAAAAAAGATCAGAGCAACTTTCAGCAGTGCACCGCTCTTCTTCAGCACTCTTTTTCACAACAGTTAAAAAAAATCAATGGCATTTCTATCAATAACAAAATAATTGACATCTAAAAATTGATCACACTCAAAATGTCTCTCATTCGAAAATCCCAATGAAAGAAGGCTTTAACTGTCAGCACGCCATATTAATACCCTGCTCATATACCGATCAATTTCCCTGAATAGAAGACAACCACAAAAGTCACCAAAGTCCATCGAAGGATTCTAACGAAACCAAAAAGAGAATTAAAAGACATCTACAATTTAGGTGAATAAGTATGTCGAGGGAGCAGGCGAAAAAGGTTAAACTAGAAAAACAGAAAAAAAATTAAGAAATTAGAAAATATAAACACCTCAAAATTAAAAAAAATAATCAAAGACATCAATTATCTTTAAATATGGAAAACAGAAAACGTAGAAAATTTTTAAAATTTCCTAAATGCCAAATGATTATTGTTAATTATTGTACCGGTAAATTTTCGTTTTAGGTGCCGACGGCTTTTCCCTCTTCAAATTTATCCAAAATAGCATTATTTCTGTGCAAATGTATATGCTGAACTGAAATCAACAATTAGTTATTGAAGAATCCTACCTTTTTTGATTTGAAAGTCCATAAAAAAACGAACTATATCTCGGACTTTTTCTCTCCCGTAACTCTAACGCAGTCAAGTAATTGACTGCCGAATGTCTTTCGGCGTATGACAACAAATTTCAGTCGATTTTTGGTTGATTTTCTTCCTTTACTGAAACATCCGTCGATGTACTTCTTGTAATGAAAGTAATGCGCTATTGTATTTGTATGTTTATTACTCTCATTACAGGAAGAACATCACCGGAAGTTTCAGTAAAGGAAGAAAACCGACCAAAAATCGACCAAAATTTGTTGTCCTACGCAGTACGTCATCCTGCAGTTAATTACATTACTTCGTAAGAGTTACGGAAGAGAAAAATACGAGATATAGTTCGTTTTTTGTGGATTTTCAAATCAACTCAGTCTAATTAATTTAGTAGAACAGAAGTTATGATATCCCTTGATAGTGAGGATTTAATCTTGAGTAGAGTAGACCTGGCCTTCTTGCCTATAAAGAACGATCCAGCACTTCTAGTTAGGGCTATGTTAAAAAGAATTATGATGCAACAAATATGGCCGATGAATTGCGTGCAGGAGAATTTCGAAATGCGTCCAATAGGCATATCTCGTTCGTTACATTGTCGGATAAGCGAAATGTTTACGAACGCGGGCATAGGTTAGACATCTTGATTAATTTCAGAATTTGTTTACTAGAGAGACTGGTTTGTGCCCTGTTCAGATCGACGCCTATTGGGCTGATTTTCTCTTTATCGAGGCGGCTGACGAGAGTAGCTGCAAGAATTCTGTTGCAGGGTCTGAGTTATGGGAAACGCTGAAGCTGGTCTTCCATGTCAAAAGTGCGGGATTTTCATAAACTTCCTTACGAACAAAACTTGAAGCAGTCGACCGTTCTTTTCACTTTCCTGAAACTGATTTAAGATAACCGGATGCGTGAAATAAGCTGCTACGTAAAAACAAAAACGATTGACTGAAATAGGTAACTTTCTGGCTTTGAAGATGTTGAAGATTTTAGGTAAAATTTTAGCCAGTTATTTGCTAGGAGTCCAATTTAAATCAGTTCAAGACATTCGATAGGTTTCACCATCTTTTTCTGGAGGCTGGACCCGACTTCCGCATGCGTCACTCGTTGCGCTGGTAGAAATGAATGGGCTATGATAGGATCCTTGTGTGTTGTCTACCTCTATTCGTCTGCTTTTGCCTTTGCTTTAAGTTACTGCGTTGGAATCATTCCTTCGTAAATTAAAGGTGAATCCGTCCCTATGTAGATGCTAAGAAATCTGCATATGTCGACGTATAGATCAGGGGTTAAAAGACGGTGACCAGGGCCAACATCAATCGCGATAAGTCTGTTGGTTTGATGTTGAATGCTTAGATGGGATTTTTTTCACGGCTTTTCCTCTGGACAGACAGGCCGGTCAAGATACTCGGCGTCTGGTTCCTCCTGTTGAAAATGAATTGGCCAAAGTTGTAGATGAAGGTCGAGGTCACTGCTTGTCTGTTATTCGAGAGGAATATTTTCTTAAAAATGAAAGCGAAAGTAAGTTTCGTACATCATTCTATTCTCTCTTTCTGCCTATTCATGCATTTATGCTATTCTAATTCAATTAGGGTTTAGTTCTTCTTGTGAGGCAACAGACCTCCCAAGTTACGTCAAAAGTGTTGTTCCCTCCAACTTTTCTGCTCAGTAGAATCAGCTGTGTAAGAAAAGTATTAGGCGGATATATATTTGTGCTCTATTCATATAAAGTCGTTTAAAGAACCAACACATATACGATCAGAAATTTGCTGTTCTTGCATATTACCCATGGGGTTATTCACATTAAACGATAACAGCATTAGAAAGGCTAGTAAATGCATTTTACCCTTCTTCTTTTATACGCATTCTCTGTCCATGATTTTGATGATTTTGATGATCAAGACTTTTAACTTTGTTCATTTTTCGTCAATAGTAGCATTTTCTCTTTAGCATCCTTTTTGCCCTTGTTCTAGTATGGCTAGTAGATTACTACCCATACTATTCTTGCGTTCATTATGTCCTGCGAATATTAGATTTCATAGGCCCTCTTTTCGCATTATGTTTCAAAAATGGTTTCTTTCTGAAAGCAGTTATAATTTCTTTGTTCTTATTTTCCGTAAGATATCATCGTTACACACCATTTTTTTCCACTTATCGAAAATCGAATCATATCTTCATGCCCCTTCCGTTGATTTGAAAATTCACCTAAATTCCCTGCCATATAGGAAGTTAGATATAACATCGGTTTCAGCCCTTTTTTATTATGATCAAATTATTTTGCTATAATTGGTTTAGTTTCCGAAAGACATTTTCCCCTGTTCTCATACACTTTCGGATTTCAGCGTTATCTATCTTGTCAGCGGCGGCAACAATGACTACATTGGTTGTTCAACATATTTACAGGTTTACTTTTGATGTTCCCTATAAGAGGTGAACTCAGCGGGTATGCAAAATTAGAAAGGTGCGTAAGACAAGGATGTGTTCTTTTATCGGGTTTTTTCAAAACCTGTACAGCGAAGCAATTATGAGAGAAACAAAGCCTTCCCAGGTTTCTTCATTTTCGGTCATAATCTCAACAATATCCGATACACGGATGACACGGTGCTGATCGCAGACACGGAAAGCAAAATGCAGGACCTTGTACAGAAGTCAGCAAAAGAAAGTGAAAAGAAAGGATTGAGCATAAACCTCAAGAAAAATGAATGCATGGTCATCAGCAAAAAGACGAGACAAATATGACAATTACCAGTTGGAGAATCTAAAAAAAACTATTAAAAAAATTCAAATACATGGGAAGTGTTTTGACAGAGGATAGAAAATGCGACACGGATGTCCAAAGACGCATTTCAGAAGCCAGCCAATGTACCGAAAGACAAGCAATTCTCATTAGAAACAGAAAAAAGAGTGCTGGATTGCTATGTGATATATGTCTTTTTGTATGGAAGTGAGTGCTGGACGATCTCATCAAAGATGAAAGAGAGGCTTGAGGTTACAGAAATGTGGTTTTACATATACCATGGACAGATCTCGTGTGCAACGATGAGGTGTTGCAAAAGATGCAAAGGAGTAGAAAAAAAACTCATAATAAATATCAGCAAGAGGCACGTAATGGTTCCTTCGTCACGTAATGAGGGCGGAAGGTCTGGAGAACTTGATAATCACAGGTTGGATAAATGGAAGAAGAGACAGGAGAAAACATCGCGAAACGTGCTTGTTAGTTTTAAGCAAATGCTTGAAGAATCGGGTCTTGGAATAGATACCTAGGAAAAATTATTGAGAGCGACGAGATAGTGCCAATTGAAGGTCGATGATCGCCTACCTACTGAAGGTATACGGCCCATGAAGAAGAAGAAAATTAGTAGCCTATACACTGGAATGTAACTTTTATAGAAAACCATGCATATTTTTCTATTAATAGTTTTTCTTTCTTCTTACGTCCCTTTACAACACTGTCTAATATGTTTTCGTATGAATAAGAGCTACCAATAGAGATGAAGATGAATTTAAACATTATCTTTCAATTCTAATATTGGATCGATTTCTCAAAATATATGTATATTTAATCTGCAATAATTGCAGAACAAAACGGCCATCACGGGTCAATCAATAATTCGGAATTATTTTCCCACATTTTCTTTTTTAGCAGATTTTGCGCTTTTATAAGCAAGTTGATAGCGATGATGCTTTGTGCTGTTAAGTTTAGCTTTTTGCACTGAATTTTATGTTCACTTACATACGTAGACTATGTGTAAGCAAACAGATTTGGCACAGTGTTTTCCGCGTTATATAGACATTCAAATTTTGTATAAAGATGTTGCCTTTCGATCGTTTTACGAATAAATTCTAGGAACAGAGAGAGATAAACCGAGAGAACAATACACATCGTTTAAGAAAATGAATCCGTATGTATTTCAAATAATTCAGGATACTATACACATCTTATGAGGAGTATGGAGTACACTGACGGAACGTCTTAGTGAAGTCATCTCCAAAAAAGGTGAAAATTTTAGTTGAAAATTAATATCTGAAATATACCTTTAATAAAAAATGTTAAGTGATCATTTGTGTACTTTTCAGAATAACAGAGAACAATAGCCCATAAAGAAAATAAATGAAAATTTTACTTGGACACGTTCCAGTTTGTCTAGACAGTATTGTCAACATTATAAGGATATCTACGTGCAAGAAGACTTTTGGACATCAACGCATAGAGTGAATTATATTCAGATGTAATAAATTCTGAAACATTTCATTAATATTTGATGTGGCCATAATTCATTAACAATGTAATAGACGCTAATATATACAAATATATATATATATATATATATATATATATATATATATATTAACACACACACATATGTGTGTGTGTGTGAACGTTATATGCGGATACTGGGGTCGCTTCAGCAAAACTTCTTCCATTGCAAGTTAGAAATTACTCACCGCCACCGGATATATAGATAGTTTTAATATCCTTATAAAAAGGAATTTGGCAAGGTCTTATTCTGTGTGGCATTTTGAATACGACATTTCTCTCCACAGCTTCCCATCATTTATCGATTTTAGTAATGTTTGTTCCTCTACTATCTCTTCCACTCTCTTTTGTTTATCTATTTCTACAAGCTTCTTAGTTTCCTTGCAGTTCCTGCTGTTTTTCTCGTATTCGACTCTGAAACACCGTTTTCTGTACGATCACCGAAGTTAAGCAATGTTGAGCCTGCTCAGAAACTTGATGGGTGACTACTTACGAATACCAGGAGCTGTAAGATTGGATGTGTGGGTGGATCGGAGGGCTTAGTTCCATTTCGTGTTGGGTTCTTTATATTTACATAGGTAGAAATAAACGTGTGAAACGCATGGATACGCTAAGCAAAATCGCCTGATGTAGCTCGGTTTAGTGTAGCGAGCCATAGCTATTAGTTTCTGAACTGTTTAAACTAAAGTATACAGCTCATCTGAACAATATAGTCAGACACAAGTTGCTGAGAAACACTAACGAAGGATACATTCTGCAATGTCGTACAAGAAACGATTGTCGTCTTCAGTCGTGGTAGGAAAACTTACGGTCGTACTATCAAACAACCGGAAAATTATAAAATAAGAGTCAATCAGTTAAGTGCCACACGTGATGCATCTCGAAAGAGACATGACTGACTAGATAGAAGATTATCCCGCTGTAGGTTGCCATTGCTTTCTGCTTTAGACTGGTTGCCTACCCAGGTTATGGAACCCAATCTGTTCTGTTATTTAACCCATAACTGGAAGGAATAGACAGATTAATACCTTTCCCAAGGGTATTTGCGCGTAAGTGAATGCAATTCCGATCCGATATCAAATGCACCACAAAGCACATCCATAAAATAAGAGTAAAGATACATAATCAAGCAACACATTCAATCAAGTTCAGGAAATGTAAAACATTTCAGTAGATATACAATAATGCAATACACGTGACAACATTAAAATGATAATAACCAAGCTTGCTTAATCTCACAAACTTCCTAGAAAATATAGGAATATACAAAAGAATATGGAAATCAGATACTCATATTTAAAAACCACATGGAATACTTATGATCCGTAAAAGATTTAAAAATTGAAACATAAATTTTATAATTATATCTATCCAGAAACATATATATTACTAAATATTATCAGTTAAAATGGAACTCGCTTGTCATTCCGATCATGTCCCCCGGGACGGGAAATCAGTATCTTCATGTCTTGACTAATTTTATACTTGAAATCGTTTTTCTTTGTCCTGAAATCTTGGTCTTATTTTAAGTGTTGAAAAACATTGGAAGAGTTACGTCAATCATTTCATTTTGTTATAATAATAATAATAATAATAATAATAATAATAATAATAATATAACGTAATCATATAATATAACCAAGGAATTCGAAAAACTATCAAAATATAAAGACCTGCAAATTGAAATAGAAAAAATGTGGAAATTGAAAACAAGAGTTGTGCCAGTGATAGTAGGTGCACTTGGAATTATAAAAAATGGAACAAAACAACAAAAATAATCCCAAAAAACCCCAGGTTAAGAGATATAGAAAAATTGTCTTATTCAGTACAGCCCACAAACTAAGGAGAACTTTGTCTATATAACGCTAGGGATGATAGGGAAGATAGAAAAAAACATGAAATAGCTATAACAACACGCCACGACCTGCTTTAGGTTTTGCCGCAGACTTGGTTGGTAGTACGACAATACGAAAAATCGAAATATGATGAAAAATGAAATAATAATAATAATAATAATGATGATGATGATGATGATGGAAATGATACGGCTGCTAACCATGACCAAATAAATGTCTTATCAGAATCCAGCATTCAAACACACCGGTTTTTGAAGCCACTAAATCAGATATTACCACTGAAAAAAAAGATGAAAATGTTCCTTCATTTATATGGTTACTCGTGATGGCTATCATATCAATATCAAAGACATTGATATGTTTCACAAATACTGTGAACTATGGTTTGAAGTTGCCAAAATATAAGATGTTTAGACAAATATTGTTCCAGTTATCATTGGTCGTTGCGTTCTATGCAAACGAACCTAAAAATCTATATTAGGAAAATTGGAATAGACACAAAGTGCGACACGGAGATCCGAAAGTGTATTGACATGGCTAAGTAAGCATTCCAAAGGCTGAGTAAACCATTGAGTGACAAGAAGTTTTCTTTAGAAAATAATCGATTGTTATGTAATATCTGTCCACCTTTATGAGAGCAAATGCTGGACGATCTTCTCAAGGATGAAGAAGAGATGCGAAGCAACAGAAATGTTGTTCTAGAGAAAGATGCTAAGGATACCAGGGACCGATCAGGTGAGTAACAACAAGGTTTTGGGTAGGAAACTTATATTTAGTATCAAAGTTGCAGCTTTTAGGACATCTAATGAGAAAGGGAGGCTTGGATATTCTAATACTCACAGGACGGATTGAGTGAAAGAGATACAATAAAGCAGCACGAGACACATCTGATTGGCTTTTAGCAAATGAACAGCTTAACAGGGTTTGGGAGAGATACCAAAAGAAAAGATGTTTAGATCAACAAGGCATAGTGGCTAGTGCAAATCTATGATCGCCTACGTCCGGAAAAGACACGACATATAGATAAGAAGAATCCCAACGCTTCAGAATTTTTCTTTGCTTCTCTCCGCAAATATTCTGCGAAAGGTTGTATCTTTTTACACAGTACGACTTGGCAGAAAATGCCAATGCTACAGAACCCTTGGAAGAAAATATTATTATGTCAGAGAGATCGTGTAATATCTCTTAAATACGTGTATTTTTCTCTCTAAGAATGGATAATTAACTATATTTTGCATTTTTATGTGCATATATATATAGTCATCCGTAGATAGATCTGTTTCGCTGTATCACAGCTCATCAGCACGTTTAGACATTCGATTGCTTTTAATCCAGGATTGAAACCCGACCGAATTGGCGTCAGATTCTACCTATGAGTTATGGGCGCTCGGTAGAAGGAGGCAGACACTAGCTTATGATACACCAGTGGCCAGAGTGCTCTCTCTATATATTTTCGCGCCTATTATTATTTTGCAGTTGATACGAAAATAAGTCAGTTAGTACTTTTGTTTAATCTTTTTATGGAATATATACAAAGAGATAAGCACTTGTCTACCTGAAAAAACAAATTTAGCAATCATAGCTATACCCGAGCACGACTACCACCATTTTGATACAAATATTCAACACACATTATTTGCATCAATTCACTGGATTCAACTAACGTTTTATCTATTGGGGCATCTATCCTTGAGGACATAATTGTGTGCATTTTTAAGATTTATAATGTCTCAGTAACGGTTTTTTTTCTGAGATGCTTATAATACAATTTGGCGTTATTGTTTTTCTCTAGCACTCATTATTACTCGTTTCCATACTGTTTTTATTTCTATGCTTGCTCAGCTTAGGTGACTTTTATGACCTGGTATATGCGCTGATTACTTAATTTTTTGTATTTTCTAGTCTCTTATATCGATCTCATCCCATAGGGTGTGGTGATCTCCATGTTGCCTCCACATTTGGTCAGCCAAATTTCCACTCATGTTATTATGATGTGCCTGCAGTCTTATCTATCCAACGTTGTTGAAAAATACGAAAACTTAAGAAATCAGTGTGTATGCTATGCTGCAAATATCTACTAAGCCAGCCTAGCATAGACATGAAGATAATATGGGAACACAATACGGAGTGCTAGATAAACTATAATAACACTAAATTGTACTATTAGCTCTGGTAAAAGTGCTTACTGACACAATGGGCTTATAAGTCAAAAAGATTCGTACACTGATGCACTCAAGTACAGATGGCCTAGTGGATAAATGTGCCATTGTAATCCATTGATTGATTAAATTCGTTTTGTCCCTAGCTATAGCGGAAGACGAACAAAAACTTGGAACACGAGTTAAAAGGGTGTCAACTAATGCTGAGATCTCTGGATGAGGCATGACACATGAAACTAGAACAATCTATTCCGATGGAGAAAAAACAGATGTTTGGTTTAAAATTCAAAAACACCTGAAGAAGGCCGGAGCGTACAACGTTCGAAACGTCGTGAACATGACAATGAAGATAAGACCAAAAACGTAATTATAGATAATTACAACAGCTAGGTTAAGAAATACGGACAAAATTGTTACATATGATTTGTTTGCTAAACATTGCCATTAGGTATGCTATAATAAATTGTTTATTTTACACAGATTATTAACGCAGCCCATCAGCTACAATATAGAGTAAGTAGAGAAAAAATCTCCTGGAAGAAATAATATTGTGAATTTTCGTGGAAATAATTGAAAATTCTAGACGTGTAGAAAATATGGTAGAAACCAATGGAGAAAAAACTAAGGAGCATGAAGAAAATGCCCGAACACAAAATGTCTGTCTGTAATTCTGAGATGAGGTGTTTTAACAATATTTCCATTATTCCGATTTTTGTCCTCATATATATTGTCATATTCATGACGTTTCAGCAGTTGTACGCTAGAAAATTCTTCAGATGATATACGCTTATGTCTCAGTGGATAAAAGTTTTGGTCAAAATTATCTAGTGACTTGATCCAAAGTGTTGTTAGTTCAGAAAGTTGTGCTACTAAAAGGAAATATTAGTACTTTGAACAAGTTAACGCTGGTTTTTTATTAAGAGTAATATTTTATCCAACATTTTTTATAAATGGAACTTTGTTTATGTATGTCTGTGTGTGTGTCCGTTACCTACAGACTCCAAAACGGCTGAACCGATTTTCTTGAAAATTTACACAGTTGTACTATAAACGTCTGCGAGTGTTCATAGCTAGGTTTTCTGTCGAGGTACCCCCTATAAATATCGAAAATCGATAATCTCAAAAACCGGGTTATAAAGGGAATGGTCCGATTTTAATGAAATTTGATAAACTCATAGACAAAAACATAAGAAACGATATTCAGAAGTTTCAAGGTTGCAGTTCTCACAATAGTGCAGAAAATTTGATATCGATAACAGGAAATCAAAATTTGACTTACATCCATTCATTTTTCTTTTAGTCTACGGTTTCGCTTTAACTGGAAACAGCTATTGCTTTTTGGTCTTTCGTGCCAACGTCCAAAGAGTCTGAGCTCCAGAACCATGGATTAGTTTTAAAGCTTTCATTACACCCGAGCAACGCCGGGCTATACTGCTAGTTTACAATAATGAGTGAGAAATGTGTCAATGAATGTATTATACATTGCTAGCCACAACGTTTTTCGATCTTTCTGGCAAGATTTTAATTCCGGGTCGAAAAAGACACTTTTTTTTAGGGTAACCATTGTTCGATCTATTTTTTTTTTCCATCTTTAGAAGAATGAAAATGCTGCTCAACTAAGCCATATGCTATCTATCGGAACAAGTGATAATCGGACAAGGCAATGTCTGGTTAATACGGTGAGTGGGGTAGAACTTCCCACTTAAGCGTTTCCAAGTAGGTTTTCACCCGTTTTGCAACATGTGGCTTAGCGCTGTCATGTTGAAAAATCTCTTTCTTGTGTCTCTGCTCGAAGAGCAGCCGTTTTTACTCTCAATGCTCTGCTCAAACACATCAACTGTCGTCGATAGAAATCTTCTTTGATGATTTTGATCTGTTTGACCAGCTTATATTAAACTAAACTCAGCTGATCTCACCAAATGCAGATTCGAACCATAGATATACTGTCTTTTCGCCGATGATGATTCATGGCCGTGCTTACCCTACGACTTTCTACGCTTAGGGTTATCGTAGCTTTCATCCCCTGTCATTATACGTTACATTTTCTTTCTTTTTAGCCGTTAAAGCAGCTATTCACATGTGGCAAAATGCCGTTCGACGTTTCTCGGCTTCATTTTGTACGGCACGCAATGTTCATTTTTTGAATCATTCTTAAAGCTTCTGAACGTTTTGAAACTATTGTGTGGTCAACTCTTAACGGTTCTGCATGATCAGCTTGTGCCTGACATGAAGTAATGCATCTAGTCTTCATACTTTCTCGGTGCGCCAATGCGTTCTTTATATTCAACACTAAAATCATTATTTTTGAAGCGTCTAAACCTATCTCTCCATAAGTCTCAACAAGAATTCTGTATGCGTCAGCGGAAGATTATTTTTAAATAAAGTAGTACCGTAAAATTTCTTTCCAAAAACAATTTCTTTGTCACGAAATCTGACCTGTTTAACGGCATGACAAATAACGTTGATTAAATTTCGGCGATTTTTTTAAAATCGTTTCACCCCAAGCAAGGCATCCCACTACCACTATTGCGTTTGAGGCTACATAGGGGAAGGTAAATAGAAAGAGTGGTTAGATATAGGAAATGTCAGAAGGTGAGTGATAGGTAGTTGGGAGGATGGGAAGAGTGTTTGAAAGAATGAAAGCGAGTTATTGTGTTAGGAGGTGTCTATTGACCTTACATTTAAACTCCTGGAGATTGTAGCCGTCGGGGAAGCAGTCATATGGAAGGGAATTCCAGAGTCGGGAAGTACAAGAAAAGAAACTGTTGGAGTAGAAGTTGCGGTTGCATTTTATCGGTTTCACTGTAAAAGGGTGGGATCTAGTTGCTAATCTAGTATCTCGTGCAAATTCGAACCTAGGGTCACCAGTGATCTAAGTTCATCGGAGCAGAAGCCATCGAAGTATTTATAGAAGAGACACAGGGAAGCCACTTCGCGCCGGTGAGAGAGAGACTGCAGGCGGTCTGTCAAGACAGTATCGATCACATTACAGACCCTCCGCTCGAGATGCACTTTATAACAACCTTCATTGTTACTTTGTTATAGTTGTGTTACTGGCTGAAACTACACGCACGCAGTTCTGGAAAAGCCATTTGTTGGAAAAAAATGGGAACTTATTGTTTTCTTTTGTTTTTTCTGGTTGTGGATTACCATGACTCTCCCAAGTAGCTTTTGACATGTTTTGCATGTTGATCATCCCCCACATTTTGGATATGACATCCATTTTAGCATACACGTTAGGTTTGTTATTTACTGTATTTCTCTTTTTGTCTTGCATTCGTTATATCCTGTAAATTTCAACATTTCAAAAAATGGACATTGAGTGCCGTACAAAATGAAGCTGAGAAACATCGAACAGCATGTTGCCACATGTGAACAGCCGTTTTAACGGATGAAAAGATAAAATTGTAACGTATCATAACCAGCGATGAAAGTGTTTACACTACGATAACCCTAAGCGAAGAAAATCGTGGGGTAAGCAAGGCCATGAATCATCATCGGCGGCAAAGCAGAATATCTATGGTTCGAATCTGCATTTAGTGAGATCAGATAAGTTTAATTTAATATAAGCTTTAATCCTTCATTGTGCATTCTACAAATATCAGACATCACTTTCTAACTGTAAGCGCCCTTTTTGTTACCTCTTCTTAAAACTTTCTCATTGATGACATTTCTAGTCCAAGCTATTTCCAGCCTCCACCTTCAGAAAGACATCTGTTGTTTCAAGTCTCCTTTTCGTTCTTGTGGATATTTTCTGGTGTTCATTATCATTACTGTTATTGCATAGCAGATGAGCACTATTATCTTTTATCGTAATGAGGTTTGACTGCTTAGAGTCAGTTTAACTTCTAGAATGCATGTATTACAATCTGCATTCGGATTTTCCTCTCACGTGTTCCGTTAAGAAAGTAGCAATATAGAAAACCAGTGTGTTAATAAGGTTACATGCTTAGAAATTACTTTCAGGTTTCTTGAAAACCGATTCTAATATTACGGACAGAAATCATACCATTTGAACGAAACATGAGAAAAGAATTGCTACGAAAATCGATTGGTGATTTAGTTGAATGAGAACACTTTACACTTGCTTCAGAATGAAAGGAAATTTGTGTAATAAGATAAAACGACGATTGAAGATTATATAATTATGTTAGAAATTTTACATTGTAATGTCTGAATTTAAATTAGTATCATACATGCCAATTTTCACAGTTTAAAAAACAATAAATGTATGAATAATTGATGAATAACTTTATTTTGACAAAATATTACGTAAGGATATCGCTTTAGCAGCGGAGAACGGGAACAATGATGCAAACGTACGTTATGAAAGCATTAGAACTTTTGGGATGTCCAGAATGTTCATTTTTATTTTTAAGTGAAGTTAAAATACAGAAGAAAATTATGTCATTCAATATTTACTTATTTAAATATGAACAATATTGTTGCACGTCCTTTCTCCTTTTTTGCTATAACTTAAAGACCCAGTCTTCCCAGAATTTCAGTTGTTTCTGGAAAACCAATCATTTTTTATGTCATCCGAAGAATGAATTTTTTATCTACATTAACGATCTCCCCGATGTAATAAGATCCCAAATAGGCATATACGCTGGTGACACGACGGTTTACTCTCGCCTCGATCAAAAATTAACCGAGGCTGAGAAAGCAAACCTCGCTGCTGGGTTTGAAAAGGACCTCCAATTTATGGTGGATTGGGGTAAGAAATGTCTCGTGAATTTTACTGCTTCCAAAATAAAGCTGCTATCTGTTAACCATCAAAGACAATCGCGCCTACACTCCTTTTAGATAGATCAGACAAGTCTCCCTGAAAGCAAAATACGGCGCCTCCTCGGGTAACTCTCACAACAGACTTCAGGTGGAATGATTATATAGAATCCATAGCTAAGTATGTCGATTCTCTGTGTAGGGCCAGGAAGCTTTTTTCCCTCTAAAACCATCCTGCAAGTATACATATCTACCATCCGCCTGTAAATTGAATACTGCTGAAACATCTAGTCGGCTGCTCCTGCTATCCACCTAAGGGTCCTTAACAAAATCCAACGAAGATTCTCTAATGTGTCGATCTTGACTTGGCAGCTCAGATACTGTCACTTTCTCAACGGCGCAATGTAGTTTTTCTGTGACTTTTCTACAATTACATTCACGAGTTCTGCTCCGATGATCTTAACACATTGGTGCCATCTGTATATTAATTTGTTCTAGCCACAAGACTAGCAACTAGGTCACACCATTTTACTGTGAAGCCAATAAAATGTAAACTCAAATTCTACTCTATCAGCTACTTTTCTCACACTTTCCGCCTATGGAATTCCCTTCCCTTCACTTGTTTTCCCGACTGCTACAATCTCCAAGAATTAAAATAAAATGTCAATAGTCATATATATCTCACTGACTTGCATTCTCTCGCTCATGCTTCTTTCTCAGTCCACTCCGCACTCATCAGTATTCTCATTCTTCTCTTACCCATTTCCTGACACCCTCTACAACCTGTCACTCATTCTCATAATCTTCTTCCTATGTAACCCCCTGCACACCGGCGGTGGTAAATTGCTTTGCTTAGGGCGATATGACTATAAAATAAAAAAAAAACAGATTATTTTGCAAAGACCTGAATAACGGAAATCAGAAGGAGCAATCTCTGTCGAATAGTGTTGGGATACAATGAAGCTAAGCTGCAACAATTTTTGCTGGGTCGCAAAACAAAAAAAACAAGAAAAAAGTTATGTCTGAAATTATCTTGATGGAAAAAGCAAACGCTAATTATGGGTAATTTTTATAGATGCTGCTTTTAATCCGCTAGTTGCGAGCAGTACCTATCAGAAATAATTGACTGGTTAGTTAGCAGAAGCTCATATTACAGCAGTTATTCTTTCCCATCCTACCAGATGCACGACATGAGGATCAAGACCTCTTTTTAGGTGACTAATGTTGGCTCATGTCGCTTAACCCAGGAACTTTATACTGGACATTGCTGTAAACTAACCATTTTTTATCACCCGTCATAATTAACTTAAAAATGAGTGCAGTTTGATTGTGTTTATACAGTATATCTTAGACATATATACAATCAAAAAGATCATCTTCACTCAGATCATGTGATATTAACACATTGTAGCGATTATATTAACCAAGATTTACTCATGGATAACTGGATTGTGATAAAGTTAATGTTTCTGTCAATCCCTGCGTTGGGTAAGGCGGATGATTCTCAGTCAATGTTCTGATTTCGTCGCAATGTGCAGTGGGGATCTATCAATGTATTCTTCATCAATACGGCTTGATTTACCAATTCTAAACTTAGCAAACTAATTCCGTACAGCTCTGTTAGGTAAAACACTTTCACCTTACACCCTACACAGCACAATTTATTTGTTGCTTGTGGGATATTTTACCTTTACGGTCATGAAAAAAGCATCATGTGTTTAAATTGGGCCTTATAATCGCCTCATTTCATAGGGATGCACAATTGGCATTGATTAATTTTTAACTTTCTTTCTGAATCGATTGTTTGAGGTGTGTTCTTATCAGAAATGTAAGCATATTATATATGTCAATAAAATTGACGTGTTCGAACGTGTTGGAATATGAGGGACTAAAAATCGTCATCAGATTTCCAGACAACCTATCAATAAAAGCAGGAGTGTGTATGATGATATTCATTAAGAAAATGAAATAAAAATTATTCAGTTTCATTTGTTTGTTCCTTTTCCTTTTTGTCTTTTTCTGTTGTGTTCAGTTGCTTATTGTGGCCTTTCAATTATTATTTGTCCGATGATTCATTTGCTCATAATTAATTATGGCGTTTTCGTCACAAAGGCTACAAATTAAACAAAATAAAAGAAAATGTAATAATAAAAACCTACTGTGTCATATTTAAAAGTTTTCCAATGGCGTTTCGTATTAATTTAACTGACAATGCTGTAATTTCTATAATTTCCATTCCTTCCTCTATATTAACTTAAAGTCATTTTAAGGGAATCGGTTTCCGTCATTTCTTATTCTAAATGACGAGCAAAATTTTAAGCATTATATGACTAGAATTGTGTAAGAAGTACTAAAGATTCTAAGATATACTGTAAGATTAATACATTGCAATTACATATGATTTGGAAATATTTTTATACCGTAGAATTATATTATATTATAGTATATATTTTTACAAGAGGCAAATGCTAAAAACAATTTCGACTAAACCCACTTTGCAAAATGTAGCTATATAACAAAATATATATTGTAATTTTGTTATTACAATGGTTCATATTAACATAATATCACTGCACGAAACCTTCATGTTTCAGAAAAAAAAACTGTTCCTCTTCAAGCGATATGTTTAATTTAATCATCTGAAGAGATTCAGTTTTGTTCAGAAACATGACAATTTTTTGTCCAGTAATATTATGCTTTTATAAAGCAGTGTAATAACAAAATTACAATATTAAGCTCTACTCTATAAAATAATGCTTGAACAGTAGGTTTTTCAACAACGTGTTCTTTCACGTTTTTTAACGAATTATATACATATACATAAAAGGAAAGATGGTCTACGGGTGCATCTTATAATTTACAGATTTAATAAACTGGTTAATAAAATACAAGAAATAAAAATATACCAAATTATATTAGTTGTCAATAAAACTGATGACAATCATTATATATTAGTAAGCCTTCTTAACTAAACAGAACCTCGAAGAGAAAGATTATATAGTTGCGATGTGCTTTTAAAAGATTAACAAATAATGAAATTGAACTAACTCCTCCAATGATTTTTATTCTTCTTCATGAAGAAATTTGCAAGAAATTTGCAAGAAATTTGATTTAGCTCTATCGGTTTGCCAGGATTATAGTCGGGGGAAGATTTCAGAAGAAGCGCTTGGAAACTGTATCATGAAATTAATCCTAAATACTCGTTTAATACTTTAATATGTGATTCTGTTTTGAAAATGTGTTTTTCACTGTGATTTACGACTTTCTTGTTGGCTCTTAAATGAATATATATATATATTAAACCATAAAAAGAACAGGACAAGATATTTTTGAACAGTAAAAAGTAAGAATTTTCTTATTATAAATATTGCAACTAAAAATAAAGTATGAATTATTTTTATGTAATATTTTCAGATAAATTCTTTAAATTATTATTTTAAATTTCACTAGAATATATTTTCCTATTCTTTTCCAGGTTTAATATAATCTTGAGAAATATCATGCGCTCATTTTTCCATGTACTGCTTATATTTGTGTGAATATTATATTTAATAATATGTATTAATGTATATTTTTTATGTGTTTATGTGCCGGAATGCATGTTTGTATGTGTACACAAGGTAAGATGCATTACATATTTATGCGTGTGGCCACGTATGAAAATCTGCGAAGGTATATGCAAAATCATGTCCACCATGTATGCGTTTTTGTGTTTTGAAAGCTTGCGAGTATCATTATGATTTGCAGATATGTGATTGAGAAAGCAAGAAATGTAATGGGTTTTATTGTTATTTTTATAGGATTGGCTGCAGCCTTCAGCCAACTTACTACACAAAACCATCGGCCGGTAAGTAAAATGGAAAATATTGCTTGTGGTGATATTAAAGAAAAATCGGCTTTTGGATGAATTTGAATGTTTTTCTTTTCTTTGTCTGCTAATAATTCCTTTCCGAAACAATTTACACACACACACACACACACACACACACACACACACACACACACACACATATATATATATATATATATATATATATATATATTCCAAAATTTAACCATGATACGCTCATACTACTATTTTATATTTTATAAAGATAATCGTCCATCGTTTGATATTTCATACATTATTTCACTACAATTTTGAAGTCATATGTATTTCGTTCTGTCATTCACACACATACTAACTTTATTGACATATAAATGCTCTCATTTCGTCTATAGTTTAAATACGCTTGACACATGTGTTATTTTCGCTTATCTACACTTACATTTAAAATAAGCATTTACTGATTTTATTACACGCGGCAAACAATCGTGAACAGACAAAAGTAATTTCTACATGTAAAAATGCTCATCTATTTCTTTATTACAGGGAACACGGGTCTGACCAATCAAATCAAACGTCAATCATAATACTGTCTTATTGGATGTATTTAAAAAAAATTAATTTTTTAATAATTTGTCTTTAAAAAATCTCTGAAGATGCTTAGTAAAATGAATCATGTTAGATTAAAGAGTCAAATTCTATTTGTATAGCTTCATATGTGACCTAGACTATACACACACACATACATACATAAATACACATACGCACGCATTCATACACACATGTATATATATGAATGGGTCCATGTATGTTTGTTTGTAAAGTTGCCTTAATATATATTAATATCAATGTATGTTTAATTCCGTCTATCTATCTATCTATCTATCTATCTATCTATCTATCTATCTCCCTCAGTTCATGCCTATATACAAATTTATATACATTTCTTTCTGTATACGCACACACACACACACACACACACACACACACACACACACACACACATATATATATATATATATAGAGAGAGAGAGAGAGAGACAGACAGACAGAGAGAGGGGGGAGAGGGAGAGAAGAAAATGGCAAAGCCGTAAAGACGGAGAAGATAATCCAAAGGATTTTGTCTAATTAATATAAATTATTAATTCTAGGAAGAAATATAAAAGCATTCATACATCTTTGAAATAAATTCTGGATTTATCATCTTTTTAATGATGGGTTGATTTTTCCTGTTAATATATATATATATATATATATATATATATATATATATATATATTGATTCATATTAATCGTTTCTCAACCTGTCCTCATTTATCTACCTATCCTCAATTTATTCATATATTTTATTTTTTATATCAATCTGAGGATATCTATCTATCTATCTATCTATCTATCTATCTATCTATCTATCTATCTATCTATCAAATCTATATAAGTGTAAATGTAAGTAAATATAAAGAATAATTTACGAAAGAATAGAATTTAATGTACCAATAAGAAATAAGTGCATGAAATACACGAAATCAGAATGGTAATAAATTCTATACACTGTACTCTATAAGGAAGAAATTTGAAAGAGAACTGAATGAGAGGATAAACGATAGAGAGAAAAGGAAAGAAATTGAATAACGAATGAAATTAGAAAAATTAACAAACTAAATATAATAATTTAAGCAATGTATGAAAAAAAGAATAAAATAATTTAAAAAGAATACCTGGCTTCGTTAACGTTGACGCTTGACAAATGATATGTCAAGCGATCGGCTGACCTCTGAATCGTTATCTTGTGTATATTGACAAATCGTTATTATTCATATGGGTGTACGCTTCTCTCTTATAAAAATAATCAGGGCCGATCACCGAAAATGTTAAGGCTTCTAATTAAGCGCTGATTTTTCCCGCGAGATCTTGATATTTTCCTCCACCATCCACACACGCACAGGCAGAGAAACAAATATATCTCTACTTGCAGAAAAACCAGTAGGTAACCACTTTTATGCAGTATGAAAATTTTAATGCAATTCGCTCTAAAACTGTCACCTGTTAAATAAATATAAAACCACAGTAGAATCAAGGATAATCTATAATTAAAGATTATTCGATAAATCTTACGTAAGGATTCTTCGAATTTATATTTTAATGTTTTTAAAAAGTGCGTGAATTAGATATAAATGTGTGCAGCAAACAAATAAGTGTCTTCTTAAAAGAAGCAACTTAGAAATGGTAGATTCATAAATTCAAATTTCATATTTTGTTAAAATTCTGATGATTATTATTGTCCACAGATTTATAATTTCCAAATGTGTTTTGAAATATGACGTTTCCACTTACTTATATATATATATATTAATAAAAATAACACTATCTTCCTCAATTTATATTTCTGTAATAAGGTCATATATATATATATATATATATATATATATATATATATATATCCACAGACAGATCTGTTTCGTTGTATTACAGCTCATCAGTACGGTTAGACATACCATTCCTTTTAACCAGGATTGAAACCCGATCGTATTGACGTCAGTTTGAGATTCTACCACTGAGCTATGGTGTTAGATAGAAGGGGGGGGGGGCTTTTAGCGTGTGACATACCATGTAAACATACGGCAGTAGTTAGAGTGTTCTAATTCATTACTGAATGAACGATTCGCAGATGTTAGAATAGCTACTGTCTTTTTAAAGTCTTCCATTCTTCCAGAGTGCTCATTCAGGGTGTGAGAGCGTAAATAGTTATCTTCAGCACATCATTACGTTTAGACATCAGATTGCTTTTACCCAGGATTGAAACCCGATCAAATTTGCGTCAGTCGGCGATTCTAACTCTATCTACTCTGCCAGTAGACATTTAGCGTGTGATATACCATGTGAACATACATCAGTAGTTAGAGTGTTCTAATTCAATACTGAAAGAATGATTCGTAGATGCTAGATATAGGATGATCGAAAAGTAAGTGGACTGTAAGGAATACATTGGTGTCAAGTTAGGTGAACATGCTGGCCAATCAATTGGACCTTATCGACTAATTCATTTTTCAGAAAATGTCTCAAGATACTCACGGACTGCTCTTGAATAATGTTGACGTGCCCCATCTTACTAGAAACACAACCGACACACAAAACTTTTTTTTAACCACACTTTACATATGTATGTATTAGGTCAACGCCTGGTATAGTTGTAACGTACTTGACTATGCTACCGGACGTTGGGGTGTGTTCCACAGGCGGGTATAATCAAGAATTAACCTCCCGGACAAATCGAATAGAACAGATTTTGTAATCGGTTGTCATGAACAGGAAGCACTTAAGTAAACATCTGGTATAATTGTTGAAATATTAAAGATGAGATGAGTCTAAGTGAATTAGAAATCCCATCAGGATACATTACTGACGGTTACAAACTTGGCAACATAAGATATGCAGATAATATTTATAAAAAGAAATCAGAAATAACTCTTTAAGAAGGTAGGTAAGGAAAGTGATAATAAAATATTAAAAATCTATTGCAAGAAAAAAGAATAAATTGATGCTAGAAAAAGGAAATGCTTGACATACAATTTACAAACGTTAAGTGTGACATTGAAATTTGAAACAGTACTGGGACAGAGAAACATGCCTTCCAACAACTAAGCAATGTTTTAAGAAACAGAAAGGTTTTGATAGAAACAGAAAAATGAGTACTTAAGTGAACGTAATATCATTTTTTATGTGAAAAGTGACGTGAAGCAACAGAAGCTACTGAAGAATATTACCATAGGCTGAAAAATGATAAATATTTACAGAAAGCAAAAAACAATAAAATTCATATAGCCTATTTACACATATATGTG
>JBBBDQ010000428.1:10585000-10782500 GCA_037127315.1 Ascarosepion bandense | reverse complement strand
TCAGAAACGCGTGAAAATGATATGACAAAGAACAGGAGAATGAGTGTATGTAAAGGTCTATGATAAAGAGAGAATTTGAAATGCAAAGAAAAAGAATAATGTGGCTATTTAAAATTATATTATGATAAGGAGACGAAAAATGCTTATATTATAGAGAATTGCATATAATATAGAGAATATTATATCAAAAACTGTCTATATTATAGAGAATGTTATAAAGAAAGAAGATGAAGCGTAACTCTATTTTCAGATGACTCGTATTAATATTGTAAGGATTTCAAAGATCAGAAGAAATTTCTCTAAAATCAATAGAATGAGAAGAATACATTTAATTTTCTCAGTAAAAGTAAACGAATTTATTGAATCTGTGGAGATGGACCGTAGGCGTAATATTGACATCCTGTTGTGACGATTGCAAGGCTCCAGGTCAAATTGAAATGTGACAATTTCCTGACTTCGGCTAACTGAGCTTTCGGGCATGCAAACAATAAGAGAGAGTAAGTCTCTCCCCCACTCAAAGATGAAGATGAAAAGATGAAAACTCGGTTGAATTTGTTATATGATATTATTTTCATTTCGAACTGGTAATACATATACAAAGAGAAAAAACTGAATTCCCGTAGCTACCTTTACAACCCCGGTTTCGTACTTTTTCAATAAAACCGTGGTAGAAAACGAAAGCAAAGAAATTGGACCCGTGACTTTGCAGCAGAAGGTCAGTCCAAAATGGACAAGCTGCTAAAGCCAATTTAATAAACCACTGTTACCGAAAGAAATTAATACTAATAGTGGCACTTTGATACTAAAATACCAGCCAGCTAATTTCTGAATAACCTAGTTTCGATCTTGTTGATATTGTGTATAAAAATTGGATGTGAATATGTGTTAATCTACACCCGTGTCGTCGTCATGTTGAGCTGGTTATATTCCGGTCGCTAGATAACGGGAAACGGGAATCGTGTTATATCTGATGGTAGCGACCCGAACGGAGTTATTTGGTGCCATGGTGAAGCCAAGTGTTGTAGCTGGTAGCTCTGACTAAAGGAATGACGCTCATTTGGAATCAGGAGAATATACCGTCCTCTCGCGAGCCTGGACTGATTTAGCCAATTAATGACAGGCAATCAATTTTCAGCCGGTCCGAGATCAATCAAACACAACGTGGGCGGAGTGGTCGAGGTTCAGAAATGGTGGCTCGGATGTTTCCAGGACTTATACAAAATGAAATAAATGATAAAACTAATGGTAATAATAAGTGTTTCCTTATAAGAAAACATTTGGTATTCTTTGAATGATCAACCATTAGTACTGGTAGTTTAAAATTTGTAAAATATTTCTCTTAAAATATTGCCTCGGGAAAACAAGTTTCTCATGTTTACTTACTCTTATCGCCCTTTCCATCATTGATGAGAGTTTCCATCTTAATCTTTGTTTGATGTCGTGTGTAAGATTATCATGGTTTTATATTTTATTCTCTTTTTGAGATAAACGTGATATCACGTTTATTAGATGTTGAAAGATCCCATATGTGGTTTCTGGTACAGTTCTTTTTTGGATTTGGTATTCCATAGGGTTCAAAGAAGTATAGTCATTGCTAAGACTCTTAACTCATTTTTAAACATTGATCAGAAAAATAGGTCGTATGCAACTGACAGTTTAGGTATTTATGTACTGTTTTGGCATGCTGCATTACATCCATATGAACGTTTCGATCTCACAAGGCAATTAAATACGTCTGTCGATATTTCAGGAGGAAGTTCTTTTCTGTAGCTGTGGAGGGTATTGTACTCAGTTACCGCTTGTGTAGCCTATTTTATATTTCATTTAATTATATCCGTTGCTATATTTGTTATAATTTATCTATACAGTGTGATATTTTAAGTGTTTGTTATTTACCAAATCCATATAATAAAATTGTAACATATTATCACTTTATTTATCTAATTAAATATCATGGCATACTTTTAGGAAAGGTTTATCTTGTAACTTATACTTTCGAACATATGGATGTGACAAAGAGCGAAGGAGAATTCGGAAAGTGACAAAAATAGGGCACACATTAAGCAATGACATAGAGAGGACGAAGTAGAAAAAATGAAATTTTAAATGTTATTAAGATAATTGTTCCCATAAGAAGACCAGAAATAAATCTGCTAAACTGAATATTTTAAAAGAAGAATGTAAATCAAGAAAGAAGACGCGTAATATGTATAGTATAACGTTCTAAACTGTAGATTGGTTGATTTATTCATTTCTAACCATTGCATGATATTTAAAGCGAAAAATAAATATATATTTGTTATGGTACCCTCGTACGAGGAAGGAGCTCTTCCTATTGTGTGACTTCTAAGGAACAGTGAAGAGGAGTTAAGAGCAGTACAGAGCAGTCAAGTACAGCAGTTAATGACAACTAGACAGACAGCAGAATAATTCTTCCGGATATAATTATTTCTACACTAGCACTATAGCCCGGCGTTGCTCGGGTGTAATGAAAGCTTTAAAACTAATCCACGGTCCTGTCGCTCAGACTCTTTGCACGAAAGACTAAAAAGCAATAGTTGTTTCCAGTTAAAGCGAAACCGTAGACTGAAAGAAAAATGGATGTAAGTCAAATTTTGATTTCCTTGTATCGATATCAAATTTTCTGCACTATTGTAAGAAATGCAACCGTTTCTTATGTCTTTGTCTGTGAGTGTATCAAATTTGATTAAAATCGGACCACTCCTTCTATAACACGATTTTTTCGATTTTCGATATTTATTGGGAGTACCTCGACACAAACCCTACCTAAGAACACTCGCAGACGCTTATAGTACAACTGTGTAAATTTTCAAGAAAATCGGTTCAGCCGTTTCGGAGTCTATAGTTAACGGACACACACAGACACACACACACACAAAGTTCCACTTATAAACAAGTTTAGATTACATATTATAATACATCTTCTGAATATCTTGTTTCTTTGGTTTACTAATACACTGTGTTGAACCTACGTCCTTGTGCCCTGACTTGCTTTCGTCACAAACCGGTCACTACAACTTGCGGCGAAGTTTTGCCATAATTACATAACAAATTAGCGACGAAGATCCACAACAACATTATAAGCCGATTTTTAGTTTTTGATATAATGACGACTTAGTTATACAAGTCTTACTAATTAACCCATAGCTGAGTAGAGGTGGGTGCATTCATTTTCTATGAGTATTTATTCGTAAGTGAACGAACAAAACTAGAATTGGAACCTGGCTTAGGATTAACGATTTCGGGCTATTATCCATTAAGCCCCTCGCACATAAGAGATTATAGCACCTGGGAATACTAAGCTGTTACATATCTAGGTACTGACCAGATTAAACGTTACATAACTTTAATCGTGAACCAGTGTTTCAAGCTAATGACTTGTTATAAATTGAGAAGATGAGAAAGAAATTTAGATTAAGAGGAAGTGTTTCGCTATCAAAAGAAATATTTGCAAGTTGAATAGAATAAACGCGTGAGTGTGGTTATAATTCGAAATACGATATGAAAGAAAGGAAAGTAAATCACAAAGTTGGTAGGATGCATGCTTTATTATGAAGGGAAACACTGGAAGAGTTAAGGAAAAAGAGTGAGGATGTGATGATAAGAGAAGATAACTGGAAACAAACAAAGAATGTTCGAGAACCAAAAAATAAAGAGAAAGAATGCAAAGATCGTGGAATAAGAAGTAAAAATAAATGTGCTGTAATTGCAAGACAATGAATGAAAAAATGGCGAATATATTATAAAAGTACGAAACAGTGACGATAAATTAATTCAAGTGTTGATAGAAAATAAAAATAAAAGAAGCAGAGATAATTTTATACACACATAGAGTTTACTCGATCATGATATTAAAAAAAGACATTGTTCGATGGCGAAATGAAATTGGTTTCAGCAACACTCGGCTAACGTCCAGGTATTTCACTGGCCACCGCGCTCGCCCTGTTTGGGACACGTTAGAGATAAATTCGTTGTAGACATACCCAACAAACACAACTCAATTATAGAGAGCCCTTGAACGTGCCTGGACAGATATACTCTGAGAGTGAATACAGCAGTTCGTAGACACCATACCTTGTAGACATAGCCGATGGAATTCAGGCGAAAATAAAAGATAAACGATATTAGGTGATTGTCTCGGATTTTTAGCACTTCAGTTCATATACATGTATTAGTATACTCAGAAAAAGTATTACGACAAAAATAAAAATTGATATAGACTAAAGGAGACTAATGGTTTACATGTCAAATGATTTCGAGCGAAATGAGAAAAATGTTGCTTCGAACAGGAATAACAGGCTAAACAGTCAGATTACCCGACATTTTTACAGCACTCTAAAAAAAATATACATGTAAATTTCGTAAAAGATATGTGTAATATATACACTACTGGCCATAATTACTAGGCCACCCCAGTGTTTTAAAAAAGTATGTATTTTACATTATTTTTTAGTATTTATTTGCAAATGAAAATAGATTTATTCTTTTGTTTATATTGCGCAATAACATGAATATCAAATGAATTTATAAATATATAATAACTACCTATATTGCAGTTTTATCAATGAAAGAATAAAAAAATTAGGGTTATTTGGACGAGTTTATCTTGGCTTTCTTGCCTGGTAAAGTTTTGCGAATAATAAGAAAAAAAGAACCATTCTACTTTCATTTGGCAATAAATATCACAAATAGTATGAAATACATAATTTCTTTTAAAAAAATTTGGGGTTGCGTAATAATTATGGCCGGTAGTGTAAGCAAATACATGTTTTGTCCTATCTATCTATCTATCTATCTATCTATCTATCTATATATATATATATATATATTTATATACATATAATTTCGCAGGGAATAAACGCATTTATCATACAATATGCATCACAGAAATATATTTTTAAAGTGAACAGGGAAAAAAAATTAAAAACAATTATAACACACCTCTTGAACATCGCTCAAGAAGCGGCCAAAACCATATGGCTTACTGGACACTTTGAACAATTTTTACACACCCGTACCTTAAACAAAACGGTAAAAATTAAGAATAATAAAAAAAAAACAATTAATGAACCTTTTCTTTTCTATCATATTCAACGAAACATATTATGAAAGATAGCTGATCAAATATACATCTTACACTCTCATTGATACACACGCATATATATATATAGTCCTCCGCAGACAGATCTGTTTCGCCGTATCACAGCTCATCAGTACGGCTAGACTCCGATTGCATTTTTACCCAGGATTGAAACCCGACCGAAATGGCGTCAGTCGGCGACTCTACTCCTGGGCTATGGGCGTTCGGTGGAAGTAGGCAGACTTTTAGAGCATATCATTATACGCGCCCAATAGTTAGAGTGCTCGCATTCATTTCACTGAATGGGCGATGCTTACATGCCAGCGTAGCTACTGTTTATTAAAGTCTACTATTTTTCCAGAGTGCACAATCAGGGTGTGAGAGCATAATATATATATATTAATAATCATATCGCCCTAAGCAAAGTAGTTTACTGCCACTCGTGTGCAAGGGGTTAAATTGGAAGAAAGTTATGGGAAAGAGTGACAGGTTATAAGGTGTGTCAGAAAGTGTGTAAGAAAATGATGGGAATACTGATGAAAGTGGAGTGAATGTAGAAAGGACCATGAGAGGGAGGGAGGATACAAATTAGTGAGATAGGAGATGACTATTGGTTTACATTTAAGTTCTTGGAAATTGTAGCTTTCGGGGGAAGCAAGTAAAACCGCAGAAAAAGGGTTGGGCCTAATTGCTAATATTGTGGCTCGAGTAAATTCATATATATGGGTCACCACTCAACTAACATTACTCGAGCAGAAGCTGTGAAAGTATTTCTAGAAGAGACACAGGGAAGCCACATTATGCTGGTGTGAAAGTGACTGTGTCTGAGCTGCCATATCGGGATCAATCACATTGTCAAGGACCCCTATGTGGATAGCAGGGGCACCCGACCAGATTATATATATATATATATATATATATATATATATATATATATTCTTCTTTAAAAACTTAAGACCAGATACAAAAGGCTTAAAACATATAAATTACTGTTACTTTGATCAAAATATATTTGAGAAAATTATACATATAATTAGAAGTCATATTTTATTAACTATTATATACATTTTTCGGAAGGATCCTGAGGATACCTTGGATTGAGCAGATGAAGAATTATAAGGTGTTGTAGAAGATTCAAAAAAGAAAACAAACTGATATTTAACGTCAAAAAAATGTTGATGTTCCTGGGGCACTCAATGAGGAAGGAAGGGTCGTAGAATTTAATGCTCAAATAACGGGTAGATGAAAAGAGAGACAAGAGAAAGCAGCGCGTGACATATTTGATAGAATGACGGATGGGGTTTTGGAGGAGAAATCTTAAGTACGATGAGAAACATGGTTAAGGGGAAGTCCATGATCGCATACGATCCGAAGGGACACGGAAAAAGAAGAAGTGTATCAACAAAGAAGTGAAATTTTAAGCTTTAAAAATTAAGTAAAAAAAAATTCAAGCCTACTATCAAATCAGATTAAAATAAATAAAAAGGATGAAGGCAGCTCTCGAACTATTTGACATCATTGAAATAAGAAATGGTTTCAGAACCTGAAACGGCTGCAGAGGGCTCGCCTTCTTTCTCGCCATCAAACTTTCTATTTACAGTTTACTTCCGATTACCAAAATTGGGATGTGAGTTGTTGATATAAAGTATTGTTTGCAGCCGAGAAAAATTCAAACTTGATAGCCCAGTCAATTTTCAGTGTTACTGGCATGTAGAAAATATCACTAGAAAAAATTTTCTTAACACGACTCAGTGGAGGTAAATCAATTATGGTATGGGGTTAATTTGCATACAAGAGTGTAAAATGTCATCAAACAGCAGCAGCTTACATTGTCATGCGCAGAAAAGCATCACTAATTACCGAAGTCCCACGTCTATGTGAAGAAAAAAAAATGGAGTTTCCAGCATAACAATCCTGCAATCCACAACGCACGAAGGTCGAAGGAGATTTTTATGGTAAACAACATTCATCTTGTGAAGCATTCCGCGTGCTTTCCAGATCTAAAACAAATAAAGAATGTTTAAATATGAATGGCAAAGGATGTTTATGACCATGGATTGCAATTCGAAACTGGGTATGCTCTTCGTTGAGCTGTTTAGGCACACTGAGGAACTATTCTAAGCACCCTTATGCAGAAGTAATGATTATGGCAAAGCGAAATTTAAAAATAATTCGCGAAAATAGAGCAGATAGTGAATATTAAATTATCATTGAAATTTATATGTTCAGTATTTGCTATTTTTATTTACATGGCCTTACCTACTCGACTAACAAAAAAGAATCTTGTTAAAATTAATCAATTAAAAGCTTAAAATGTTTACTTACTTTTTTATTAAACTATGTTGCCTAAACCCTTTTATATTTGTCTTGAGATTTTAACTAGAAGTATATATTTATATATATAACACTTTCACACCCTGATTGAGAACTCTGGAAATTGGTAGATTTTGAAAAATCTATAGCCACTCTAGCATGTACGCATCGCTTATTCAGTAATGAATTAGAGCACTCTGGATACTGGCGTATGATACATTATTCGCTAAAAGTCTGCCGAACGCCCATATGTCAGAGGTAGTATCACTGACTGACCCCAATTCGGTCGGGTGTTAATCCTGGATTAAAAGGCAATCGGATGTCTAACCGTACTGATGAGCAAAACAGATCTGTCTGCGGATGACTATATATATATATATATATAATGAACTTAATCACAGTAAGTCAACACTGATAAAAACAGAGTGAATATCAGAAAATAATGCTAACACTTTGGACAGCTTTCACCTACTACTCTCCATTCAGCTGATTGCCGATTAGACTCCGAAGTAGAATGAGGGATCTATGATTCGTCCATTGTGACATATTTACGAAAAACTCTTTCTTATTGCGTTAAAACAATTGCAAGCAACGCTCTAAATCGTTGACACGTTGTCGTTTTTTATTAATTGTGAGCAAACGAGTCACCGACTTTAAACAGAGCTTTCTCTTTAAGAAATGTTCATAAAAAATGGTAAATACATTGCCTTCTGATGTGTAAGATTTTTCTGCTATCTCACACAATTTCAATTTACAATCGGCGTAAACAAATTTTAGGATTTTTTATGGTGTTTTCCCGAACAAGTGCCGATTTTGGGTGGGCCGAGCGTTCAGCAAAATTTGTGTCTGTACGACCGCGTTTAATATCAGTATACCACCTCTTAGCCATTGTTTCTGTTGGAGCAGAATCCGAATAACACTTATCAAGCCATTGCTTTGCTTGAACAGTATTTTCCCAATCAAAAAGCAATGCTTTATCAATACACCAAATTTAGATATTTTCATTGTTTTGAACATTGCTTCACTTAAATAACTGTAATTTGTGAACTAATAATCCAATTAGGCCCAAATCTTCTCAAATGCTGTTTAAAGATTAGTACTTCATAAAACTTGTATAGATGTTTTATTAGTGGCGACAACTATATGTCAGGCCTTATTGTGTGATGTGAAAATATGTAAATAAAATCCCTGGAAATTACTTCGTATATATCAATGTTAAAACTTCTCACACACAGACACACACACACACACACACACACACACACATATATATATATATATATATATATATATATATACATACACACACACACACACACACACACACACACACACATATATATATATATATATATATATATGTATGGAAAGGAAAGTTTTTATTTATTAATCTGAGAGATTTTTATTACATAATTGCTACACTTGGGCACTACTGTCTCGACTGTCGATTAGTTGTCGTACGGTTATTGTCTGCGATGTACATTGTTCCAAGGAAGCTTAGGAAAATTGTAACGCTGTGCGAATACACTGGCAAGCCTTTCATTGTCGGATATTGCTGGTATCAGCCTTTCAAGTTTTAGTCGTGTCATTAGGGCGAACAAAGAAACTGGATTTTTAAGAACAAAATTTAAATGGAAATGCAGTCATTATGAAAATCAATGCAGAGTCGACATATACGTGTTCAAGAATGAATTCTACGAATACACTATTCGTTTTGTTTTAGATCTTTTCCTCGAGGGTGTAAAATATTCTTTGAGAATAATGACTCGGTGTACGAAGAAAACAACACGGCATTCACAAACATTGACCTACAAAAGACGGGATTCAAATACGTCTAAAATATGTAATATCTGAACCCAGTAGCATTGTTATATCTTATGTCTCTAAAAGAAATAATCTTAAAAAAAATAAAAATGTTCTTCTTTTACCGGTCGTTACAAACACTTTTAAGCTTCACCTCACTTGTGTGCTAAAAGTGTAAATCTATATATATATATATATATATATATATATATATATATATATATGTCTACATATATATATATATATATATATATATATATATATATATATATCATGTCTACACATTAGATCCGATTGAGTGACACCTTATACTGAAAATACAAAAATATAACAGCTACTTTTAACATATTTATTATTAATGTTTTTTATATAAAAACAATGTTGAATATATTCTTGCTCAGGACCGAACTTAGTCTATTATTAATGGTTTAAGCGATATAATTTATAAACAACGGACGAAATTAAACGTCCTGAATATCAATATATGTGCTTCTAAACTACTTTCGAACTTTTTGATTCCCCGAAAAGTTTTTTGGAGTGTATAAAACACCTTGTGTTTAGGCTACATGTATTTTTACCACACTGCGGATATGCTTAGCGAAGCGTACACATTAGTATAAAAGTGTATATTAAGAGAAAATTGTATCGATTCTTTTGGTTATTGAATATTTTTTTCAGCAGTTTTTATTTTCTTTACTGAAGAAATGTCATAATCGGTAGGAGGTAGTATTGGAAATTGGTTCCATATTTCTTACACCTCGTTTGATAAAACTAGCATCGAGAAATTGAGATTAAGGGTGAAAAAGAAAGCGAATATGGTGGGCGAATATAAAAAATGTTGAAGCGTTTATAAAAATGTTCAGTTGCTGTATATGATCTGCTTAGGAGTCTGTTGTCCGGTAGTTGTCACTTAGCGATAAAATTGCTTTTTTTTTTCGTAATAATAGTCTCGAATCACATCGAATTTATTGACTAATCTTCCCTGATATTCTTATATATCTATCTGTCTATATATTAATCGAAATAGTTTATAAAATTGGCCTAACTGCCAACACGCCAGTAAACATCTTTAGCAGCGAAAAGTTTTAAATAAAGGTATTGTTATTTATTATAGATTATTCTAAGTCAAGAACCTGGTATCATTGATTGGTTATAGCATATCTTCGTAAGATAAGATTCCGGGTTTCGAATAAAGAAAATATTCTCAAGTCAGGACTGCTGTGATTTTAAGCTGCATAATTTGAGTTTCCTGAAAACCAAGAAAAAACATAATTGTAATATTAGACTATTGCATATAAGAGGCTTTCATTGACCGATATGCCACAGATCTATCTTTTTAAATATTTAAAATATACTTATGTTAAAAGTAAATATTATCAATATTTCCTATATTGGTGAGTGCTTTCTTCCCACCTTATGTTTTATGGAAGTTTATTTTCTTCATTATGTCATTATATTGTCTTTCTCACAGGTATCGTTATTTAGTTGGTCATATTATGTAAAGTCACCAATTGATGTGGACGCTATTATTTGGAACTGTCTTTCTTTGGGATAATTTAGTACTAGTTAACGAGTTATATATACAAGGTCTTACCAAACTTTATCGAGTTGTTTGCTATAGTAACGCAGCTAATGTTTGCAGAGTAAAGCCAGTGAACACATCATACATATTAAGTTGCAACGTTCTCGCTCAATTCATTTGGTTATAGTAGTGTTTTGGAGGAAAGTGTATCGAGTGTGGTCGTCTCACCGCAATAAAGCGGACGATGGCTTGTGCATCAGCGGATATAATCAAAGAGCAACATTCTCTAAGTTCGATAACTAACCTATTCCTTAGATTTAATCCATTGCGATTGTTTCTTTTTCAACGCTAAATTACTATTTTAGATACGTATTGAAATTTTGTTACGTACTGAGAATGACTCGTTTAAAATCATTTGGGCTCATTTCTAAAGACTCTAACTCACAAAGAAAACTTTTTTTATATATACAATAAATATACAGTAAAAATAGAACGTTAGTGATTTTAAGGAAACATTTATTTGAGTGATTCCAGCACAAAGACACACACACATACATGCATTTAGACATGTTTGATTAAATAAATACGACATATAATATATTTTTGCTCTCTTCTCGTAGGCACAAATAGTTTTTTTAATATGGTGATTAAAAATTTATGGATATTAGTTGTGGTGCAATAGATGTCGGCTCGGAATAAGAAATCAGAGAACTGGGTTCGAATTTCCTACATTAGGTTACTTTTGGGAAAGCTATTAATCCATCTATTCTCCCACAAGCTATGGGTTAAATAGTTGGACAGATTGGGTTCTATAGACTTGGTTTGCAACTAGTCTACCGAAGAAGGAAATGGCAAACAAAGGAGTGAAAATATTCTTCATCGTCAGTCATGGATCAAAAGAGACGTGATCGCCCAAACGTGTAGCTCGTATAGCAGTTAAGTGACTAACTAGTTAGAAACAGTACAAAAGGTCCTGTATATATTTCGTTTTTTTTTTCAGTTTTATTTATAATTTAAAAACATTTTAAATATTTTTATTTTAAAAATAATACTAATTGAAAATAAACGAAAATAATTCAACGAATCCATAAAATAATATCGTTTATCATCAATGCATATCGTGCTGAGCCAACCATTGAATAAAAACTGACTCTATACATGCAGAGACATTCCAAAGCAATTCTGCAACTAAGCCACATGTTGCAAAAAGGGGGAAAACCTATTTAGAAAAGCTTAAATAAGAAGTACCCTAACGTATTCACCAAACATTGCTCCCTCAGATTATATTTGTTTCTATAGATGGTACATGGCCTTGCGGAACAGCACATTCATTCTTATGAAGATACGAAAAAATGGGTCGACTCGTGGTTAATCTGTCGTTCTTTTCTGACTTAAAATTCAAATACAGTCAAACTGATTGAAAAAAGGGGGTTAAATAGTGATATGTTTCTTAATAATATTTGCAAATATTCATGAAAAATCAGCGACAAACACTTATAGTTACAGTGAACAGATCTATGTAAGATTCTCAACGGAAGCAGAAGCATCATACGATACAAACTCATCTGTACACAAATTAAAAATGGAAAAATGCGTAAGAAGGCATATCGGTAAAAAAACTTTAAAAAATATTTGACCAATATTTTGTAACAAAATTCAGAAAAAGATTTAAAGCGATACTCTTTAATTTAGCAATGGCTGCAGTAAAACAAAAAAAACTTCAAAATATCAACTTACGCCAAAAACATTGCACCGCGACTTGCATATGCAGGACATCGTAAGTATGCAAACTAGATGATGTCACAAATTAACGTAATATATCAAGATAAATACAAATTAAACCCAAGATATTATAGATCGGAATAAACGTATGTTCATTAGTGCAAACAAGCTAAGCAAGCGAAAGATATTTAACAAAACTTTAAATCACAGATAAAACACCCCAGAATGTACATGAAAATTAAGGAAACTGTATCAACCTTTCAAAGAAATTAAAAAATAATAACTTTTATAAGAATATATTTTTAAAGATATTAAAACCCGAAAACAAATTCTTACTACGCTAACAATAACACATATTGACTCAAAATTTTAAATATTATTTCTCGTGTAGAAAAGCACAACGGATGTGTACATGGAAAACAAATAATAAATGCTACTAATGTCCGTTTCATTATCTGAAAAAGTTTAGAAAGTGTCCTGGCTATAAAGAATTTAATGAATTATCCCTCAGTAGAAGAACCACGAAGAGCTGGGTTCTTCATTCCTGTACTTTCCTTAGAATATCTATAAACAGAGCCTGCGAAAAAAGAAAATCTGCATGATTCGAATTTACATTCACCATTCAAATACACTCTTCGTCATATTATATGGGGTCTAATAAAAACGTATTGAGGCTGATACCATTAAAAGAAAACTAAAGTCAATATCAACTCGGCATTTAATCTCCTGCGAAGTAGTCTCCTTTTGAACCCACACAATTTTTACTGATAGAAGTATACTTGGAGTTTCTTTCTTGTGGAAAGCAAGCAACTGAAACTGACACAAAAGCTGCTCCATGGTCACAGATAAAAATCTGTCGTCTGTTGACACGATCACACGCTACACACTTTCATTGCAAACCCTGCTATAATAAACTGAAATTAGAGAGAATATTAAAACCCAATGTTTACATGACAGAGTCCAACATTTAATATGTTCTTTAATTCTGTTACTATAGCGACAGTATTTATACTTTCTGATTAAAAATCATACAACCTTCACTAATAAATCTAGGAAGCTTTGCAGAGTACAAATATGTATGATTAGTTGTGTGTGTGTGTGTGTGTGTGTGTGTGTGTGTGTGTGTGTGTGTGTGTGTGTGTTGAGGTGTAATAGTGAATGAAATAAAACACAACCGGGCAAGAAAAGAAAAATGAAATTCAAATATCAGGAATAACAAGAAGCAACATCTGGATGTTATTATAAAGTTAACATCATACAAATCACAAGGTTGGTCGATTAATAAAGAAAATATGGTCAACCTCATTAGAAGAAACATAAGTAATATATACTTTATAAACGACGAGTGAAGTCATCATTTCCATTCTCGCTTGATATCAACAGATCATATGAAATTTTGTTTTCATAATGCATTGTCAATACAGTGCACTCATATATTTAATGTATTTTGCTTAACAGGAGTCAAGGGCAAATAATAATCGGATGTGATACTTGAAAGTTCAGTAAGGTCTCATAAAACATTTTTTATAATGAAAACAACATCATTTTAATGACCGAGGCATGTACGAGGAAATAATACTCATTTGCACACGCACACACAGAGAGAGAGAAAGAGAGAGAGAGGGTGAGAGAGATAGAGAGAGATAGAGAGTCCCAATATATATATATATATATATATATATATATGGGGTGGATATGGTTGTGTTTAAGACGTGATGTTTGTGTGGTGTGTGTAACTGGCGACAAATACGTTTAATGAAGTCATCAAATGCGGAAACTCTAAGGTGGTGAATTTTAATTAGTACATGTGAAAATTACTAGTAATTTTAAGTTTAATGTCCTTTTTAAAATATTTAAAAATTTCAGAATTACTGTAAAAATTACATTGCTAAATATATACTTTTCATATATATATATATATATATATATATATATATGTATATATGTCTGTGTGTATGTGTGTGTGTGTGTGAGTTTACGTGTGCGCACACGAAAATCTCTAAATAATGCAAAACCTGACAAAAACACAGTTTGTTGAGAAAAAGTTCTTTAATCCATTATGCTTCACCGCTCGTTCACGACAGTCTCCCGAATACGCAAGCTGATAAATCTAATAGTAAAAATAATAAATAATAAATAATAATAAATCTAATAATTTGGTTTGAAAATAAAAATAGAAATAAAAATGGAGCAGTGAATTTAAATAATAAATATTCCTTATATAACGCTGTTTAACCATTTTCAGCAGTTTTCGGCTCTCGGAAAAAGTATGGCCATTTCTAAATAATGCCTTAAATTTTTCACTAAAACTGAGCTGCTGGACCTTCATGCATTTAAAAATCGACGGGAGAATCCTTTCTGTATCAACAATAACGACTGATAAGATATGGAATCATACTTTCTCTTCACCTCTTTTATCTGAAGTTTTTTTCCTGTTAAAAGTCTATTGCTTTCATTTTACGATCACAAAGAAACTTTTCTGTCTCCCATCAGCGTGGTTAACACTGGACTCTAGAAAAGCAACACAATAAGCATTCGTGTCCTGATGTTTGACATTGACTTAAATTTGAACGACTTCATTGAACCACTTGCTACATTTACCGCAAGGACATTTAGGTTAATATTATGTGCCAGAATTTTTTCTTGTTAAAATTCACATTTACAAATCTAACATTCGTCCATGAAGTCCGCATCTTGTCTAGTACTTCTACTGTATGTATTTTGATTCTAGACAAACTCCAAAGAAAAATCTGTAATGTAATTGATCCTGACCAGTCCATTCGACTTTGGTCAATTTTGCAGCGACGTGACGTGGCTTCAAGCTGTCAATTCCATAAATATTTTCAAGGTTACTGTTCTGATAATCTTTTTTCGCTGTTGACCCAAATATATGAATTTAAATGTACTACTAAGCTGGATGTGCGTTGTAGTGCAGTGAATATAGGCTCGGAATGAGAAATCGGAGAGCCGAGTTCCAATTTCAGTGGAATTTGTTGCATTCACTTACGCGCAAATACCCTTGGAAAAGGTATTAATCCGGCTCTTTCCTCCAGTTATGGGTTAAATAAGAGGACAGATTGCGTTCTCTAGCCTTAGTCGGTAACCAGTCTACCGCAGAAAGTAATGGCAACCTACTGCCCAAGCGTGTATCATGTATGGCACTTAACTAACTGGCTGACTAGCTTGGCCTCTATGTACAACCCTTTTACTTTAAAATAGCTAAATGCAATCTGCACTTCTACTACATTAGTTTCTTTTCACGCACTTCTCGGCAGTTTTCCGTTTCCTTCTTTCCCTGATCGCAATAGTTGTCAAAATATTAAATATAACATCAATTGTCATTTTCTGTCTTCTTGAACCCCGTTCCTTTTTCGAGCTTTCTTCAATCTTATTTCCGAATCTTCTCTTTTATTTTTATTTTCATTGCCTGCAACCCCGTGCGTACTAGTGGCATCACAGGCTTGCTTAGGGTGAATTCTATTGAAAGAATGTAAATGGAAAATTTTCTAGGCTCAAAATGTATTTCTTGTTTGAAACATTTGGAATTTAGCTAAGCCATAGGATAGGAAACCACAAAGAAAGAGAGTGAAATCATGCTTACTTGTTTGTATGCCGGTATGATTAATTCTATATTAGCTTTTCATTTTATATATAGTTTGTTTTATTAGTTTAATAACATATGAACTTCTTATGGACCATTTAACTTTTATGGGATTATTAGAAATTTCTGTTAGAAAAATATATTCCTGGTAACTTTTTTTCTTTTTAAATATATTCATGACGATTTTTCCTTTTCAAAAATGTATTGATTGTACTCTCTTTTATAAATAAGAAGGTATCTCCACTAATATTATTCATTCTTCTTTTATATGCCATGTCCCTTCAGGACGTAAGCAATCATCGCTTTCCACGTCTCCCTAAACCTGGTGGCTCTTAACACACATTCTCCTGTTAACTCAAAACCCATTCTGCCATCCAGCTGCTCAGGCACTTCAAATATGTCATCAGTTGCTTTCCCCTGTCTCATTTTCCCCACTATCTGACCTGTAAGTACCAGATTCTCCAAACCTTCCATCCTTCCTTATTACATGTCCGAAAAATTTCAGTTCTCTCTTCCTGATGATCAGTATTAATTTCCTTTTCGTTTCCATCTTTTCTAAAACCCCATCATTGCTCGTATGCTTGATCCATGATATCCGCAGCATCCTTCTGTAGAACCACATTTCAATTGCTTCAAGTTTTTCCTTCATCTTTGATTATACTCTCCAGCATTCTCTGCAATATTGGAGGACAAACATAACATAGCAATCCAGTAATCCCTTCTTTGTTTCAAGTGAAATTTTCCTGACTCCAAATACTCTGTTCAGCTTCTGGAATGCGTCCTTGGCTATTCGAATTCGCCTTAGGATCTCAGTGTCCCACTTCCCACTCTTCCGTTAGAATACTTGCTAAGTACTTAAATTTTGTACTTGTTTGATTTTAGTATCCCTAACCTATAATTGGCATTTGGGTCTCCTCCGTTTGTTGATGACCATAAATTCGTTTTTCGTGTACTTTCTTTGTAGTCCTTTCATTTTACTCTCTTCATTTAACTTTTTTATGAGGTTTTGCAGTATTCTTTTAATGTCAGCTATCAGCACTTTATCATTTGCGTATTTTATGTTTCTTAAGAAATGTATTTCTGGTAAAATTATTTATATTTTAATGATTACGAAAGTACGGCAGCTCGAAAAACCCACGCTGATCGTTCTGATACGAAAAGAACTCCCAAATCATTTGTTAAGCACTAAAACTCAACTCGGAGGCCTACATCAAAGTCTTTGACGAAGTAGTGCTGCCCTGGATTAAGATGGGAAGAACCTATTACTGGCAACATGGCTGTCAGACAATTCGACGACATTTATCCTCATATCTGGCCACCTAACTTTTCAGAGTGCAACCCCCCTTGACTATTATGTATGGGGCCCAGTTGAAAGAGAGACAAAGAAAACTACCTGCAACACCAAAAATGATTTCAAGACAATTATTATAGTAGCATTCAACAAATTTAAAAAGGAGCCCGCCCTGAAGAGTTGCATATTATTAAAAAGCTGTGGCATGTTAGGGCCTGGAAGTAAGACACGAAAAGAAGAAAGTAGGTTGAACCAGTGTATTGGAATAACAGAACATATACACAAAATATGAGTGTTATTTGTCAGCAGATAGAAGTGACCGTCAGAATTGTCAAGTTGAACTACGTCACGACAGCCTCTCATTTAGGAAGTCTGGCAGGCTAGTATTTATGAAGGAGAAAGAGTTTGTGTATCACGTGTATTTCCACACAACTACATTCACTCATTGTACATATACACTCGTGACAATCACGTGATAATATTTCTTTCTCACTTTTCACGGGATGTATATATAGCAGACACGTGATACACCCAGACAGTTGGCAGCAGTTCACGAGCGACACCAAGCAAGGCAGTTCACAGCTGCCCGAAATAGCGGCATGCTATTGCGGGGTTCCCGTTCTTCAATATCAAGTAATTCTCTCACACACCCGCACTAATTGCAAGACGCAAGTAGATGCCGTTTATTTATTTAAATAACACTTGTACAAATTACTGCAGTTGACAAAAGAAATCCTTCCACCTACGTCATGTAAAATATTAAGTCCAACTCACATTTTCTTACAAATGCATTCTTCTGTACACTACAAAGTTGAACGCAATCCACGAACTCTAACATTTGCACAATTCTTTTATCAATATTATTCTTCAAAAAAATTACCTATGACACTGATAAATCTTTCAGCGACAATAAACATTTTTACTTACCTCAAAAGCTTTAACAAATTTTCATGCAGATCATGAAAGACATTTTCAGACAGACACTTTCGACATCTGTGTAATGTATATATTTCTTGTTATTGTTAACATACTTTCTAGTTACAATTGATGCTTTGCCAATTTCATTCAACTTTCCATTTGCTTGTTTAATGAAAAATATCAACACTTATAAAAATAATTGTTGGTATGCAAGAATTTAGATAGGAATTTCATTTGGAAGTGGCCATGTGCCATGTAAAATTAACCTTGCATAGTGGCCCAAACAAGTTCATTCCAATGTAGACAGGGCACCATAACAATAACCTTTAAGCTACTTTGATGGCAAAAACGCTGTTTAATTCAGGATGATTCACCGCATGGTCACGACAGTTTCTCAAATACGCAGGAGGATAATTTTAATAGATTGTTTAAAAATAAAAATAAAAATAGTCCAATTAAATATTAAGATTTCAGTATAATAACTGCTGTATTTGCATTATTTGGACTGTTGTTCTCATCTTTGTTGCTATTTGTAAGACATTTTGGCCGTTGTACGCTCCTACCTTCTTGAGGTGCTAGGAATTTCGAACCGAAACCTTTATTACAATCACTGGAGTATATCATTCTCATCTTTTGCGTAGTAATGCCGCTTTGGAAGGCATGTGCTTGAAGAAGACCTAAGCATACAACAACGTCGTACAAATTGCAACAAAGATGAGGACAATAGTTCGAATAATGCAAACACTGTAAACACTACTTCATCTCAGATATATAGAAAAATATAATGATCTATTATTAAACGTCGTAAAAATGGCAACAAAAATGAGAACAACAGTCCGAATAATGTAAATACTGTAAATACTACCTCATTTCAGGCTTACAGACAAATGTCTACTGCTAATATATATATATATATATATATATATATATATATATATATATATATATGGCTTATTCTACTTCTAGAAGGAGAGGCTTCTTAAGGCTTGACAAAAGTGTGCATTAACCTCCATTGTTTTTTTTTTCTCTTTTACAGAATCTCAACTTTGGCATGTAGTCTACGTGCAATTTGAACGCATCCACTAGGCTCACGTTCATTTCGCTGTTTTTGTGTTGATATATGACCTCTTTCACAAACGTTTCTACATAAATTTCACACACTAAACCACACATACTTTTCTTCTTATATCATAATTGTGATTCCGTTTCGCCATTAAAGGCAATTAGTTGTCATCTGTTTTATATTGTTTTTATTTCACTCACTTTTAAAAATTTTCACTCGCATTGAGTTCATAATTGTTTGTGTTAAATAATCCAGGAATCAGGAATCCGTAAATATTTACTAACTAAAGTGATTATTCCAGTAACATCATGGTGACTAAATATTTACCAAAACTTAGAAGAAACCACACACACACACACACACACACACACACACACACACACACACATTCACATATTTTTTCAATGTAATCATTCATATGTAAATTTTTTTCTTCAGATGTCATCGTGAGTGTAGTTTTTTGTGGTCATTCTTCTACTGTTGGCCTTCTTGGATCCATGTTGAGAAACCTTACAAAACAATAAATAACAAAAATAGATATAAAGATAGAAAATGTAAGTTATATTGAACAAAAATATACAACCTGGAACACGGGTTAGTCAATTCAGAAATACTAGGAATACTATTAATAGGAATCAATATATACAATCTTATAGCGAAGAAGTATGTAAGGTAAATGTGTCTATATCCCAAACAACTACAACTTAATATACACCAACTTACTGACCAACTAAGCGGCTGTCCAACTACTCAACTTTACAACTACTGCTATTTACAACTACTCCTTCGCCGTTCTCTGTATAGGTAGGGTTATATGTACACATCATTTTTATGTGCAGAAAGGGGTGATCCCCAACAAAATGTAAGCGACAAACTTTTGTTTTATGAATGAGAACTACAGAACTTCATCATCTGGTATCTTTGATTGGGTAATCAGAATCTCAGTTGTGTCAACAAACTTGTGTTTATATGCCGGGTCAGTCATTGCAGTCATTTGAAGTCCAATTCTGTCCCAAACTGCTTCGGGGGAAATGACAATGTCACCATTCTGAGGCTCATGTCTCTTTTGATGACCTGGTGCGATAATGAGTACAAAGAATACTTTAATGTCTCCCACTATGCTCCAAGTGCGTATTCAATGAAATCATTTTGCATGAATGAAATTCTTCTTTCCAGCTGCTGCGCCTGAAATATCCACGCAAGATGAGCTCTTTAGACTTTATTGGCTAGCTGTCTAGTTGAAGAAAACTCAGAATTCTTACATTTAGAGATTTCTTTTATCAATTTATCCCAAGCAAAGTAATAATGTCAGTAAGAGGTTAGGGAGTAACTGGAAGTGAAATAGAATGAAAATATTTTAGAAGGAATCGGAAACTAAATCATAAACAGGAAGCAAGAGATAAAACTCTATTATTATTTAAAAGACATTGCAAGAGTGTGATCCGGGCGATAGAAATTTATTTTATTTATGGATGCCCATGTGGAACTCAACGTTTTTCGTTAAAAAATGAAGCAGAAATATATACCGATTTTTCTACAGGAAGATGAATATGCATGCAGAATATTTTGCGATGTTTCCGTTTTTAATTTAGATTCTATTCTAGTTTCTTTTCATTAACATAAATGTTTCACTTCCCTTAGCTTTGTTATTTAAATGCTGACATGTTCATTAGTTTTTATTGTGAGGCTACATCATTCTGTTTTCTTTTTCATTTGCATCATTTGGTATCTTTCTTATTCGCTCCCTGGATTGTAGTATTTCTTTTCGTATTCTTTTATTGTACGTTTCGAATCGTTGCCTTCCCGCATTATCTCCATCTTTTCTTTTGAAGAGTTTCTTCTCTTTTATGTAGATTATCGTTCTATTTAATTCTTTCTTACTTTCTAGATTGTTTCTTTCTTTGTTTAGATCTTCCGTTCAATACTCTATTTTTCATTTTTCTTCCGAATCACATTCTTTTTTTCTCCCTTCATTCCTTTCTTTTTATTTATCTTCTTCTCTACCATTTTTACTTTGTTTTTTATCTTCCGCCGCTTCTTTCTTTCATCTATTTTGTTGGATATATTTTTCGTTCTTCATTTCTTTGTTTTAATAAATTCTCACAAATTTACATCATTCTTCTGTAATACAAAGTTGTTTGTTGCTTGTTTCTTACTTTCGTTACGTTCTTCCTTTTTTTCTTTTTCCCAACTTTTCTTTCTTTCTGTCTTTTTTCCCTTTCTTTTCTTCATTCTTCATTACTTTTTAATGTTTTCTCACAAGATTTAATGCATTATTTTTTGTTAAAATATGTTTTTTCTTTCTTTCTTTCTTGTTTTCTTTCTTCCTTTCCTTTTTCTGCCCTTCTTTTCATTTTCATTTTTTCATTCTTTTTAGTATACTTTCAGAAGTTTTAATGCATACTTCTCGGTTAAAAATATCATTTCCTTAAATCGTTCTTTTTTTCCTACACTTTTTCTGTCTTCCTCTTTTTTATTTCCTGTTTTCTATATTGTCACTAGATTCAATTCTTATTCTCAATTAAAAAGCTTTTTATATATCTGATTCTTTCTTTCCTTCTTTCGTTTTAACATATTCTTCAGCCATTCTTCAATAATTTTGCATAAAATATTTTTTTCTTTCTCTTTAATAAATTATTCAATTTTTCATTCAATTTCCTTGCGTAAAATTTTCTTTGATTAATTGTTTGATTTTTTCTTTTTTTCATTTTCTTTCATCATTTTATCTTTGTCATTTGTCTTTCTTTCTTTATTACATTCACTAAGCTTTTATCCAATTATTACCGAATAAAATACTTTTTTACTTTCAATATCAGTTATATTATTAATTTCGTCTTCATGATTACTACTTTACATTCTTCTTTTTTGTACACATTTATCGCCATCAATTTTTCTGATACACTTTTCTTTTAACGTCATTTGTTATTCCATCTCCAGTTTCCCGTCTTTCGTATTCTTATTTCGTTCATCCTTTGATATTACGTGACAATTCTCACCCATTTTTCGATTAATGTTACACTTCCATCTACCAATATTTACTTACCCTATTTTCACACAATTTTGAACCTATTATTTGCTCTGGCTTCATTTCGGATATCATTTATTCACATTTTTCTTCTTTTCCTTTTTTCTTTTTATTAACACGGGCTCCCCAGATTATGTACTAGATTTCCGTTTGTTTCATTCAAAAAGCAACGTTTGATTCTGATTCAAAATATGACATTCATACCCATCCAACCCAAACAACACGCTATATCTAAATCGAAAATCCTAAACAAATAAGAATATGATTGGTCATTTCGTCTTGACACAAGTAATCACAATTTTACTAAGTCATCTTTTTTCTCTTGATATAAACACAAATAAACTCAATTTATCTCAAGCAATATATATATATATATATATATATATATATATGTGTGTGTGTGTGTGTGTGTGTGTGTGTGTGTGTGTGTGTGTGCGTAATACAAAACAATAATTAAATCTTGGATTCATATCAAAGAATGAAATGAAACAATTTGAAACTACAAAAGCCAAAGAATTCTCCGGTCCTTGAAATAAAAAAATATATAGTATCTTACTAATACATTGCCAATTTCAGACAAAGATAAAACTTATATTCATAGAATTATATAATACATAATCTATTCCCTAAAATGAATACTATATTTTCTTTCTCTCTCTGTCAGTATATATATATATATATATATATATATATATATATATATATATATATTTAGTGAGAGTGAGAGAGAAAAAGAAAGAGAATGAAAGGGGCCTTGAGAATTTGAAGATATATATTTTTTTTGTCTTACAATATTGTTGATGTCAAGTATTTTCGTGTATTTTGGTGATGGACAGGAATGTACTTTTGTACAATAGAACTTTTTCCAACAAATGATGCATAAATTGTCTTGATTATCTGGTGGTCGTCAAATGAACATATGCACATTTTTACTGAAAGATTCTATATCGAGAAGTATATTCAAACTGATAAAAAATGTTGGTATTTTCTGAAACTCTACTTGACAGATAGGATTTATTGCGTATGATTATGTGTATAATCGATACATAGTTACATGAAGTATATAATATCTATCTATCTATCTATCTATCTATCTATCTATACGCTCCACACGCTGACTGAGCACTCTTGAAGAATGGGAGACTTTGAAAAACAGTAGCAAATCTGGCATGTACGCCTCGCTCATTCAATAATGAATTAGAGCACTCTGGCTCTTGGGCGTGTATAATGATAATATACGCGCTAAAAGTCTGCCTTCTTCTACCGAATGTCCATAGCCCAGAAGTAGAAACGCCGATTGCCGCCGATTCGGTCGGGTTTCAATCCTGGGTTAAAATCGGAGACTAACCGTACTGATGAGCTGTGATACAGCGAAACAGATCTGTCTGTGGATGACTATATATATATATATATATATATATATATATTTGGAATATTCGAAATATATATATATATATATATATATATATATATATATATTTAATTTATATATCTATAATATATATATATTATTTAATTACCTACTTTTTGGTCATAATAAAATTAGACCAGTACCCAGTTGTATTTAAACGTGTTCACTACAATTACGTTGTAGAACATTTGAATATTCTCCGGTTGTAAACGAGGTTTCTACCAAGTGGTGTCCTCAGCCTATTTGCCATCAAGATTCAACACAAAATCCAAAGAACAGTTCTCGTTTCGCATCCCTACTTTCGTCACGTTTCCACTGTCATGACCTGGTTTTCTTTGTCTTTTTATAAATACTTCCATTGCAGTTAATATGATGAACATTCCTCCTTGGTACCTTGAGCGCTTAAATTTAAACTTAGACTAGATTTACTAGCAGATATATAATCGCATTACATATTCTAATAGTTTTTTTTTGGAAACATATATGTGGTACTTTCTATAGAATTCTTGTTTCCTTGCCACCTAATATTTTAAAACGTTTAAATTAGATATTTCAATCAATTTTTCCTGTCTTCCGTGACCAGGTCTTTTATTAACCTTACTTTTCGGTAAATCCACTCATATTCTTCCACTCTCTGTAACTTTTCGTGGCATTATCTCCTTGCTAATGGTAAAATTATATATATATATATATATATATATATATATATATATGGTGATGACGTTACTGATAAAGGTGTGGAAGTGATATCATCAGGATGAGTTTAAATTCCGTTTTTATCTATTGCACTCACTTTTGCACTAATATTTCTCGACATGAATCAATTTCTCCCCCTGTACACTTATTGGCAAATTATTTAATTATAAATATATGAACAAACAAAAACAAACAACACCATACGCAGGTTCGTACTTTCTCTTGTTCTAAAAATACAACAAACAAATTATTACTTCGCTTTTCTCTCTGTCTCTTTGTTCTTTGATATGCCATCATTTATATAAATTTAAAATGAATTACGTTTTCTGATATTAATAAGTTTTCTAAGAACTTTTAGAAGACTTTCCCTGAAGCAACCTACCACTGAACTAAACAAATCTCGAAGTTTCTAGGCAATGGCAAATTAACTGAACTCAATCTAATATAGGCCAACAACTAACTAAATATTCAGTCCTGTCATTTTTTTTTCTCATGCTCATTTACCGGAATCGATAAACAAAAATCGAGAATGTTTTAGACACTGTTAATCTAAGATGTAATAATCGTTTCTGAGGAAGATATATTTGTAATTATCTTGGGAGATAAGTTCTTTTGAACATCAGTGAAAGATAAATTTCTATTTTGTGCTAGTTGTTATTTACTGCGAGTTTACCCCACAAAAAAGAAAAGGTTAATATTTGTCAGTCAATCATAATATGTTTATCGATTAGTATTCTCTCATTTTCCTAGTTCAACTGATTGACGTAATAAAAAAATAAACAAATACGTGTCTATGAAAATTCTTACGTGGTTGTTTTTTATGTATGAATTACCATTTAAAATAAATATTACAAAAGAGTGATTGATTTAATTTAGATTAGTAAGCAAATAAAACAAATATACAGATGAACAGGGAGAGATATATTGAAATAGATAATGAGAAAGGTGACTGTCAAAGCGCAGCTTAGATGTGGCACAAAGCAGAATACACAAAGCACCCAGAGAAGATCGAACTCTTCTACTTGATATATTGTAATGATTCTAGTAAGACAATTGTTAAACATTATGCTACGATGGAATGCCTAACCTAGTAATGAGATAGAGAGAAAAAATGTACATATATTTAGGCAACATGCAGTGGATATCAGCTCGGAACGACAAATCGAGGAGCTGATTTCGAATTCCAGTTGAATTCTTTGCATTCACTTACGCACAATTACTCTTGGGTAAGGCATTAATCCGTCTCTTGCCTCCAGTTATGAGTTAAATAACAAGACAGATTGGTTTCTATAGCTATGGCTAGCCACCAGTCTACCGAAGAAAGCAATGGTATCCTACTGCGGGTTAATCTCTTACCCAATCAGTCATGTCTCTTTCGAGACATGATCTTCCCAAAGTAATCTTTATTCACTCATGTTTCATTATATAATATATATTATATCTATTCTTATAATAATCCATTTAGATTTTTTAGTTATCCTCTTGATGTGAAGGCTAAATTCGCCTTGTTTTTTGTTGATCTAAGCACTTTCTATCTATTCTTAGATCATCCTCAAGGATGAATTGCGACGACAAACTTAATGTGAATTTAATCGTTTTGATGATGACTTTTCAACACACGTGAGCGCACTCTGTTATAATAATTTTATAATTAACGGTTTTGGTTAACATGTTTCGTAAAATAGAGTTCACAATACAAGACATATAGCCAGAAATGTAAAATGAAACATGACGGTAAAAGTTAAGAGAGCACGTTTACATGTCAAACCATTAGAACTATTAAAGTTACGTTAAGTTTGTCTTTGCAATTGACCTGTAAGGATGATCTTGGAGGAAATGAAATGTACTTGCGCGTTCCTTGAAGATTTTCTATTTAGCATCAGGAAGAAAATCAGAGAAGAACTGGAAAGCATTATTACAAAAAATAAATATAAAATGTCTATATTATTAAAAAGAAACACACACACAGATATATATATATATGTGTGTGTGTGTGTGTGTGTTTGTTTTGTGTGTGTGTGTGTGTGTGTGTGTGTGTGTGTGTGTGACGAAAATTCAAAGGTAATTAGACGGCTATAGATCTAGAATTTATTTCAGCAATGTAAAGAAAATTATTTACAATTGCATTGTTCAGACGATTAACGAGGTAATTGTCAGGATTTTTCTTAATATTGCTGAAATAAATTCAGGAATTAAAACATTGAATTATGTGTTGAGTTTTCTTTTCAATATATTTGCTCTGGATAATGTTCATTGACATCTCTAATTTTATATATTTGATAATTTATATTAATTGGAGAAAATCTTCTGAATATTCCTCTCCGTCTTCACTGGTTCCAATTCTATTACACACACACACACACACACACACACACACACACACACACACACACACACACATAAAATTAAACTCATTTGAAATAAAAATAAATTAGATATATATATATATATATATATATATATATATATATATAATTTATTTTTCTTTCTAATTAGTTTAATTTACATTGCGACGGCACGGAAATATCTATGTTTCGAGATTTTACCTCTTCATCAGCCAGTGTTGAATAATTTTGGTGAAAATGATTTACATTTGAATGTAGAAAACAATACTTTTGTTATTTAAAGATTTAAATATGACTGAAAAAATTGCTTTATGTGTGGGTTTAATTTAACTAATCAAAAAAAAGTACGACATTTAAATTTAAAAATATAGGTTATATGTTGAGGATGAAGAATTTTTCTTTCAAGCTTAACGGGAAAGTGTCATTTTCTTTATCTAGAGTCTAAACTGCTTTTAGGAGCGATGTATACATTATCGCTACAATGTAATAGTCTTAAATGTCTATGTATCTCTGCCATTTTAAAAACGAAAAGAAATATTATTAAAAACATTTAAACAAACTAGAATATGTAAGTCATTAAATGAACCATTGCCACTCATGTCTATTTGAAAAAAATTATATATTATTAAAGTTCTTAAAAATAAAAATCAATTAAGTAAACCTAATGAAATTAAGGTAATGTATAAGTATTTTAAATGTTCAACTTAGAATATAATTAATATATCATCATAAAAGACTATCAAAAATTTACAAATATCCGGTACTATATTTTGTAGTATGATATAACTTTAATTTATTGAATATTAAAATACATGCAAATTAAGAGTATATGAAATAATGATGAAAATAACGCACTCTGAACCGAAATTAAAACTAGATCAATCATACCAAAAATTACTTAAAGTCAGATCAAAAATATTCAAAAAATATTTTCTTTTACTTTTTCTTTCTTTTTTGTTTTTAATGGCTAGGATGCATAGAAAGTTAAGACAATAATATTGTGGCGATAATGTATACATAAACCAAAAAAAGCAGTCTACACACTAACAGAAGAAAATGACACTTCCCGTTAAGCGACGGAGAACTAAGTTTTTCTAAGTTTCTCCGTTCTCTTCACCTGAATATATATATATATATATATAACCATGTCTGTTTCATTAAATTATATAGATGCAACCTGTGCAAAAATAACACCCCAGATGAGTGAAAACATAACGGTGTCGTCACAATACTTCGAAGTCGTTTTAAATCAGCTATTATATATAGCATTTGACAATACTGGTTATATATATTCTAATTAAAATCAATATTGTCAGGGGTATATGTGGTGATACCGACAGAACAAAAGCGAGAAACCGAATGTTGGCTCTCTCACAACAAAAAGGCAAATGAATAAAACTCGTCGTGCGCATCCGAGTTTGCGCAGATGTTCCGGTTGAAAAATAAAAATTAATCAAATATCAAATTTCCATTTCGCGAGCTTACGCGAATTCCAGTTACCAGACAATGGGAAGCCTGGAATCAAATACAAGCGTGAAATTCTAAACGAGCTTTTGATCCAAAAAGTGGAGACAAAAAGCATCATCAGCAGAAGGACTCATAGGCTAGAGTTATCAGTGCCTACCCTGACTTAAGTCGAGCGGCTACTAAGCTGACCTCTTTCCTTCTCCCTGTCTCAAAAGTGCTTACTGACCTCAGGCGTGACCTCTTCAAAGACATTCCACACTAACCAACTTACTGTCTTACTGACCTTAGAAGTAGCAACTTCAAAATGAATATACCTCTGCCCTCCGCATTTCTAAGCCTTTTATCTCTTTCAGCTCATCCTTATTTTCCATCAACATTCTAACCTCCGTTGGACCTTTATTTTAAGTATTGCTTTAAATGTAAAACATTAATTGACATGTGTATATATAAATGTTTTTTTTATACTTAAATTGCCTTTCTTGATTTTATAATCATTTTATGAATTATAGTGGGCTATCTTCTACAAGGCCATATTCCTTTAACCTGCAACGGTATACAATTACCTCTTCACTAGAACGGAATCCTACTACAAGTAGAAAAAGAATAAATAAAATAAGAGATACTCCATATATATATATATATATATATATATATATATATATAGAGAGAGAGAGAGAGAGATAGATAGATAGATAGATAGATAGATATTTTTTATGATAAGACTTAGATAAATCTATAAATACAAGATCAGACATATATACATATATTCGTTTAAATTTTTATCCTTCTATATTCGTTTTTTTTACTATATTCTTTTATTATAAATAACATTTATCTAAATGGCTTATCTTTTTTCATTAATAAATGTTTCCATCAGAGCAGAGGATCTGGCAATTTGGACCTAAAAAATCACTTCACTGTGAAAAACCACGATATATTCTGTCTTTTCTTTTCTATAATTAACGCAACAAAGAATGTTCTTCAAAGCTGTTTCGATAAAACTTGTGATAAAACATACCAAAGATCGAAGTGTTGGCCATTAATACAAGTTAATTAATCGAAAGAAAATAAAATCTCTGGAAATGACGCCTTTCTTTTCTACGTTTCCAGTTGCATAATGGGAAAATCTTTTAAGCTTTATGATTTATAATGTCTCTCTATCTTTTTCCTTCTTTGCCTTCATCCAGGAACTTTGTCGTAGATTCGAAGTCGGTAGAATCAAGGAATCTTTTGTTTATATGAAATACTTTTTCGTCCATCCAAATCACTAATAATTTAAAATTGAAAATTAAATTGACCTCCGGTTTTTATGAGACGCCATCAAGTCGGGCAGTAATGTTTATATCGTGCTGAAAATAGCAGACAAAACTTTTGCGTTTTTATTCTGAATCTTTTTCCGATCACATATATGTGTAAGCCTATGGGTGTTATTATATCTGTTTCCTCTTGTCATTTATTATGATTTGAGATAGAAATATCCCAGCTTGTACAAACAGCAGATTTACTTAGCACTATGCGTGTGCAAGGGTGTAATTTCTTTAAAAAAATGTATATGCCTTTTCAGTGTATTTAAGCGAATGCGTTTAGTATCTATCTATCTATCTATCTATCTATCTATCTATCTATCTATCTCTATCTCTCTCTCTCTATATATATATATATGCACACTGAGATAGAGAGAGAAAGAGAAGAAAAGTCAACACATATTAAAACGGTTATAAATCAAGAAGTTATTCCAGAAATGTTAAGAAAAAATTTTGCAGTTGCCTCGTTCACATCACTGATCTAGACTTATTTAGAAATGGAACTTTGTGTGTGTGTGTCTGTCTGTGTGTGTGTATCCGTTACTTATAGACTCCGAAACGCTGACCCAAGTTTCTTGAAAATTTACACAGTTGTACTAAAAGCGTCTGTGAGTGTTTTTAGCTAGGATTTGTGTCGAGGTACCGCCGATAAATATCGAAAATCGATAATCGAAAAAATGGGGTTATAGAGGGAGTGGTCCAATTTTAATCAAATTTGATACACACGTAGACAAAGACATAAGAAACGATATTCAGAAGTTTCAAGGTTGCAGTTCTTACAATGCTGCAGAAACTTTGATATCGAACAACAGGAAATCAAAATTTGACTTACATCCATTCATTTGTCTTTCAGTCTACTGTTTCACTTTCACTGGAAACATCTATTGCTTTTTAGTCCTTCGTGCCAACGTCCAAAGAGTCTGAGCTCCAGGACCATGGATTAGTTTTAAAGCTTTCATTACACCCGAGCAACGCCAGGCTATACTGATAGTGAATAAATAAATGTTATTTTTATCAACGGCCACAACTAGATAATTGGATTTTCTTTTTTTTTTTAAATATATTGCTGAAATTATATGTTGAGTTTTCTTCTCAATATATTTCTCTGAAGAATATCCATTCATCTCTTTATTTCTATCAAATTGAAAATTTATGGTAAATAAATTTTGGTGGGTTATCCTCTCCATCTTCACAGATTGTCATTCTTTCATATATATATATATATATATATATATATATATATATATATGCACACACACACACACACACACACACATATATATATATATATATATATATATATATATACTCTAGCCTTAGCAGCATTGATATAGCTAGGGTATTTCTTTTCCCTTCTTTTAAAATAACAGAAGAAATATCATGAAAACGATGGTTGATAAGAAATGATTCTGTGAGTAACGCCATTCACAAACATGTTGTTCCTTATTTCTCATATATTTCTATAATAAATTATTTTAAACTCTAAATTCTATTTTATCATAAAATTATTTAAAATTCAATAATGTCAAACTCATATGCATTGGTTGTGTGGTTATCTGTATTATATTAGGGACGCATCTTCATATGTAAACAAAGAAGATAGAAACAGAAATGAAACATTTAGATTTCTACTACAGATCATTTAATCTTTTACATAGCAAATGCAGTACAACAAAGTTCTCTATGTGTTTGGAGTATATTTTTTCCTACTTGGTTGGGTCACGATGTTAGTGTAAATAGCTATAAGTATCGTAGCAAGGGTCAACCTCTAGCCAGCCTTACACAGTGTTGGAACAACCAAAGTAACTTTTGTACTTTCTTTCGCACTCGAAGATTTGAAAACGCTTATGGTGATTTTTTTCTTTGTTAAAAGTTAAATAGTCGTGCTTAAGTCAGTCTTGTTTTGAGTTACAACTGAAGAAAAATCTTGATTTATTTCATCGATAAAAAATTTGGAAGACAGGCACGAGCGCAATGCGTTGGAAAGTGAGAAGAGATTTAAGTATTCAGTAGACAGCAGAAACTAACATTCTCCAGCGCGATCATAATTGTAATTTTCTCCTCTCATGTAACCCTGCGGTAGTTGGATGATCATGCGATCTACACCATCCAAAACTTATATAGTGGGTAATATTATTCCGCTCTGTTTTCATTTTGTTATCTACAGACATAAGCTTGTTACGTTGTTTAATTTCTATCTTCTTCATCACATCTTTTGTTCAATATGTTATGGGTGTTTTAAATTTTCTAAGTCTCTAAGTGAATTTTTTTCCCAATTTCATTAAAACTCTTTGTTTGATCTCATGTCGAATTTAGGTTTGCCCGTTATTCTTCTGTAGAACCAAATCTCCGGTGCATTAAATCTAATTATAACCCATGAAAACCTTGTCAATAGCCATATCCAAATAGAACGATTGATATTACTGAGCATTGTTTTCTTTGTTTCCAACAAATTCATTCTGTTGCATAATCCATTGTTTAGATTTGAAATATTTGTATAATTTTTGCCATTTTCATGGGCTCTTATTAATTTTTTTTAATTTATGCCTGATTTTCAACAGAAAACAGTTTTATTCTATTTGATAAAGTCACAACGAATTCAGATCTATGCGAGTTAATAAGTTCAATGTATGAGCAATATATAAATCGGCATAAAACTTCCAGGTTTTTTGGGTTGCCCTCAAATTTCATGCCGATTTATATAAATATATATGTTTTATATTCTCCGTATTCAACTGTATGTTCTATCAACCTTGGACTCTAGGGTTTTAGTTAGTTTCCAGGCAGTAGCATTATACAGTTAAACTGCTTCTGCATTAACGCGAAAGAATCTCTACTTGAGGGTGTCTGATAGACCAGATTTCCAGATAACATCTATTTTATTAATTGGCGGCCCAGTTTTTAGAAATGCGAATTTTCTTATTCTTTTATTTATCTTTCACTGCATGGTATTAGCTTCGCCTGAAACAATTTATATTGAGCCTTATTGACTGAAGCTATTGGATTCAGTTTTAGAGAGGTTGACATTGTTAGCAGGTTTTTGTAGATGATGTAAGAGAATTGTTGTATTGAAAATGATGTCTGCTGTGATAGCTAGGTCGTCTGTAGAATCAATATCGGTCAACTTTTTATTTTGTCCCAGAAATTGTAACTGTCTCTGGTTGATTCTAAGCATAAATATATTTTTTTCCAATTTTCTTAAAACTTCCACTGTGCTCACATGTTTCTGTACCCTTGGGAAAGGTATGAATCCGATTCCCCCTCTAGTGATGGGTTAAATAACAGGTCAGATAGGGTTTTGTAGCCTTGGCTAGTAACCAGTCTACTGCAGAAAGTAATGGCAGCCTACTGTGGGATAATCTTCTGCCCAGACAGTCATGTCTCGAAAGAGACATGATCGCCCAAGCGTGTATCACGTATGGCACTTAAGTGACTGATACTTAGTATTATTTCTAAAACCATATTCCTGTTATCTCATGTCTTCAACTGTAAGGATAAAATCCAACGTACACTGACATACAGGAATGCTTATATTGCATAACATTTCAATACACTTTACCTTCTTTCTAATGACGTTTAAAAACGGCAGCCCAATATGCCAAATACAGGCCGGAGATACTAGAATCAAGCGAGTACAAAAATTTAAATACCTGGGAAGTGGTTATAACAGAAGACAGAAAGTGCGACACAGAGATCCGAAGGTGAATTGGCATGGCGAAGGAAGCATTCCAGAAGTTGAGTAAAGTACTAAGAAACAGGACAATTTCATTCGAAACAAGGAAGCGAGTACTAGATTGGTATGTCAGTTCTTTAATATGGCAGTGAATGTTGGACAATATCACCAAAGATGAAGTAAAAACTGGAAGCAACGGAAATGTGGTTCCACAGAAGAATGCTGCGAATATCATGGGTCGAGCATGTGATCAATGATGAGGTCCTAGAAATGATGGAAACAAAAAGGAAACTAATACTGAGCATCAGTAAGAGACAGCTGAAGTTCCTGGGACATGCAATGAGGAAGAAAGGCTTGGAGAACCTGATACTAACAGGCCAGGTACAGGGAAGGAGAGACAGGGGAAAGCAACGGATAACATATTTGAAGAACCTAATCAGGTAAATGATGGAACGAGGTTTGCGTGGTGTAACAGGAGAAGGTGTGCTAAGAGCCACCATTGATAGGGAGATGTGGAAAGCCATGATCGCCTACGTCCTGAAGGGACAGGGTTCTGAAGGGACAGGGTACATCGCCCGGTTCACACTCCACTCATGTCTATTGTACAGGTGTAGAGGCTCATGCCTTATTCCCTGTTTAGGATGTGGTTTCCGGCTTTCTTTTTTCCAATCTTTTCACTTTCCTTTTTCTTTTTTTAAAATTTTTTTTACAATTGGAGTAGATAGACTAAACTATCACCCGGTTCACACTCCACTCATGTCTATTGTACAGGTGTAGAGGCTCATGCCTTATTCCCTGTTTAGGATGTGGTTTCCGGCTTTCTTTTTTCCAATCTTTTCACTTTCCTTTTTCTTTTTTTAAAATTTTTTTTACAATTGGAGTAGATAGACTAAACTATCACCCGGTTCACACTCCACCCACGTCTATTGTACAGGTGTAGAGGCTCATCCCTTGTTCCCTGTTTAGGATGTGGTTCCCGGCTTTCTCTTTTCCAATCTTTTCACTTTTCTTTTTCTTTTATTTTTTTTCAATTGGTGTAGATAGACTAGACTATCGCCCGGTTCACACTCCACACACGTCTATTGTACAGGTGTAGAGGCTCACCCCTTGTTCCCTGTTTAGGAGGTGGTTTCCGGCTTTCTCTTGTCTAAATATGTTCACTCTTACGTAGCCCCCTGCATATCAGTGGCGTTACCGCCTTGCTGGGGGTGATATGATTAAAAGAAAACATAGAAGATGAAGAAGAAACTCATGTATTAGATATTATGTTTTGCAAATTGTTTTAAATGATTTGAAGCTTGTATTATAATTTAAATAACATTTTTATAAACAGTTTTTGTTTAGTTATTTTCTTTTTACTTTATGTTGTCTTTTTTAGTAGTATATAAACCGTTATGGATTATTTAATTCTGAAATAGTGAAAGGATTTTGTAAGCACTTAATTTTGAAACAATGAAAGTATATTGTAAGCAATTTTGTTTTTGAGATAATAACGATTTTAGTGATAACAGTCTTAATAATTAACCCATATCGGGTGAGAATGTGGATGCATATCTTTTCCAAAGGTATTTGCAAGTAACTGAATATAACGAACCCAACTGGAATTGAAACTTGGTTTTCCGATTAACATATTCGAGTACTTACACATTGCACCACCCGCAATCTTACAAGAGGTCACCCTTCTAAGTAATGACCAAGCCCGACGTTGTTTAAGTTCGGTGATCGTACGGGAACCGATGTTTCACCGGAAAACGGACGTAAGCCTCTGCGTTATGGAATTTATATTTTAAGTTTTTTGTCATTAACACGTACGACCTTTATGTTGACTTTGTTGCAATTTGTGTACTTTCAAAAAATTTAAGCGAATGACTTAAGAAATCTTTGTCCGAAATTATTGAGCCGAGGAATCGGATTTTTATGTGTTTATTTTATTCTACAAATTTTGTTTTACGGGGAAAGAGTCTGCCTTTTCCCTGTTTGATTGACGTTGCTTACAATTTGTTTTGATCGATGTCTTATTATGATAAATAAATCGATAAAAATTATTTTTACTTGAACAAAAATTGACATATATAACTTAATTGCTTATTCTGAAATATTTTAAAATGAATAAATTATTCTAACTTATTTCGTACACTTTGCAAGAAATTTTCTTTACTTTAATACTATGACAAAATATAATTTGGAGTAGATAATACCAAACCATCTGGAGAGCCATGTGTAAAATATTTGTTAGAGTATCCTTTTAGCCACCGAGTGTAGAACCAAGTGTTACCACAACAGCTTATAGCTATACGATACTCATATAGATATATATCTAAGCTTATTTATAAATGGAACTTTGTTTGTGTGTGTGTATGTGTGTGTGTCCGTTATTTATAGACTCCGAAACGGCTGAACCGATTTTCTTGAAAATTTACACAGTTGTACTGTAAGCATCTGCGAGCGTTCCTAGCTAAGTTTTGTGTCGAGGTACACCCGATAAATATCGAAAATCGATAATCGAAAAAATCGGATTATAGGAGTGGTCCGATTTTAATCAAATTTGATACACTCATAGACAAAGATATAAGAAACGATATTCAGAAGTTTAAAGGTTGCAGTTCTTGCAATAGTGCAAAGAATCAATAATATATATCTATAAAAGGCAAGATTTTTGTGTGTGCGTGTTTGTTTATCTGCCTGTATGTTTGTTTGTTTTTTCAGCCCTTTTATTTTAGTTTTTGTTTCAGGTTTGGCTCTAAGTAGGTATAATTGTAGTTCTTAGTCTCAGGCATGATACTATTTACTCAGAGGACTTATTTCTCCTTCAAAATTCGGTTTAGACGAAAAAACTAATTTGATATCGATACCAGGAAATCAAAATTTGACTTACATCCATTCGCTTTAACTGGAAAAAACTATTGCTTTTTAGTCTTTCTTGCTAAAGTCCAAAGAGTCTGAGCTCTTTTAAAGCTTTCGTTACACCCGATCAACGCCAGGATATACTGCCAGTATATATATATATATATATATATATATATATATATATATATATACATGTATCGTATGACTATAGAAATTATATATTGGTAATATTTGTGTGTTGCTGTTTTTTTTTCTTTTGACCAAGCAACAACACTTTTCCTAGTCTAGAAATAGTACATTCAAAATCGTCACACCGTATCTAAAATTACACCCTGATATATCTCATTTCATTCTTCTTCAATGTGACGTTTACCTTCAAGACATTTTCAATTATTACTCTTAACAATTTCATGTCATTGTAGCTCTTAGCAAATGTTTTTGTCAATCTCTCTTAATTTCTGCCTGCCAACCATTTACACATGCAAGTTTGGCGATTTATCCGCAAATTTCATCTATCCGTCTTTCCTTTAACATTTTGTTAGTCTCAAATTTTTAAGCCCCCTTTTCTCATCATGTGATATAAAATTTCAACAGTGTGTTTCTGATGTTAAATATAAGTGTCCATTCTGTTCTCATGGTCTTTAAAATCTTCGTCATTTTTTACATTTTTAGTTCGTTTTGTTCTTAGCATCATCCTGTAAAATCAAATATAATCTTGTCTCAGGTATCCCCTCCATCTTTGACGACATTGTCAGGCATTTACTGCTATATCGGTTAAGTAATCTTTTTTTTATATTTCTAACGAGTTTTTCTGATTCTTAATACTTTACTTAACTTTATGGAAGACAATCCTTCACCATGCAAATAAGCCTTCCAATTTTTGTGTCATATTTTCCGTCCTATGTTAAATCAGTTCCGAGATATTTAAAATTTCTACTTCAAATTGGCATTTTCAAGTTGTAATTCACATGTTAGGCTCTTTTTGTCTGAAGACTAGACATTCTGTTTTCATTTCACTTATAACCAATTTCTACGCTCTCAAAAACATATTACTAATCACAAATGGGAGTGACAGTAAAATATAATAGTTATTACGCGACGTAATACCATATATATTATCCGTCGCTATTGAGACTTATTTTCTTCATGAAAGAAGGCCAGTTTTGTAAGATTACAAGGTGGTTTTATGCTGATCTTCCTCATGTGGGAATGTCTATTAGCATATTGATTCAGCTTATAGCATAATACGTTAGAAGTTTATGTGGTTTTTATCAGAGACTTCAAATACTGATTAGAAATATTTATTTCAGCAGTGAGACAGGTTTCTCTTCCAATGATCTTTTCATCTTTGTACCATTGTTATGGAATAAAGACTTTATAAGCAAATTCACATTCGCAGATAACGATGGTGCGGTGCGTTTATAATCTACTTTACAGAAGGTAGCGGTGGAGAGTGACAAAAAAGGACTACAAATAAACTTTAAGAAAGCTGAATGCATGGTCATCAGCAAAAAGTGCAACCCAAAATGCCAAATACAGACGGAGGATACCAGAATCAAGCAAGTACAAAAGTTTAAATACCTAGGAAGTGTTCTAACAGGAGATGGAAAGTGCGACACAGAGATCCGAAGGCGAATTGGCATGGCAAAGGGTGCGTTCCAGAAGCTGAGTAAAGTACTAACACACAGGAAAATTTCACTAGAAACAAAGAGTGCTGGATTGCTAGGTGATCTCAGTTCTTCAATACAGCAGTGAATGCTGGACAATATCATCGAAAATGAGGACAAAACTGGAAGCAGCGGAAATGTGGTTCTACAGAAGGATGCTGCGGATATCGTGGACTGAGCATGCAAGCAACGATGAGGTGATGGAAAGAATGGCAACAAAAAGGAAATTGATGCTGAGCATCAGGAAGAGACAACTGAAGTTCCTGGGACATGCAGTGAGGAAGGAGAGCTTGGAGAACCTGATACTGACTGGGCAGATAGAAGGAAAAAGAGGCAGAGTAAGGCTGTGGATAACATATTTGCAGGGCATGATGAGGTGGATGTCAGAACGGGGGTTGTCAGGAGTAACATGAGCAAACATACTAAGAGCAACAAGGGATAGGGAGACGTGGAGATCCATTATCGCCTACATCCTAAATGGACAGTGTACATAGAAGAAGACGAAGATTGAGAACAGGGCTCGGCTTCACCACGCTAGATGATCCTGCTACGGTTTCAATTCATTTAATTTAATGTAGCTACTAGGATAAACCGTTTTTAATTCAAAATTGGCATGCTATAAAATTTGCTGATAAAGGCTAGAACTTGTACTAATATTTAACACGTAGCTGCGTTAAAGAATGCTGAAAAATAAATATATTTCTGCCTTTCTTAAGATCATTTTTGAGACGGTGAATTCAACAATATTATTCAATAATTCACCTCCCTTCTCCGCTAAGCTATATGCTTTTCATACATCAACAAATTATCATAACTTTTATACTCGCTAACTTCTGTAAAATATTCATCATTTTGGATATTATTTAAACATTTCATCCCAAGCTAATCTATATAGGCTATAAAAGGCAATGAGTGTAAAAGAATATGAGATAAAGAAAGAATCATTCAGGAAAGAGACGAATAAAAGAATAGTTAATAATTAAGGGGGTCACGATTAACATTTAAATTTTTGAAGATCAAAGTTGTCTGATAAGAAAGGAGTCAGGAGTATGTTCCACAATCCATAACTGCAAATGAAGGAACACTAAGCATAGATATTACATAATGAGTTCCTTATTTATTTCAGACATCAGTTTTTTATTGCTAATCAATTAAAAAGTGATATACCAAATTTTTATTTTTAATCATCTCACCCCAAGCAAGGCATTCCACTGCCACTATTGCGCATGGGGCTACATAGGGGATGGTAAACAGAAGGAGTGGTTAGACATAGGGAATGTCAGGAGGAAGGTGACAGATGAGTTAGGATAGCGAGGATGAGGGTTGGGCAGATGGGAAGTGTGTTTGATAGAATGGGAGCAAGTTAGTGTGTTAGGAGGTGTCTATTGACCTTACATTTAAACTCCTGGAGATTGTAGCCGTCGGGGAAGCAATCATTTGGAAGAGAATTCCACAGTCGGGAAGTGCGAGGAAAGAAATTGTTGGAGTAGAAGTTACGGCTGCATTTTATCGGTTTCACTGTAAAAGGGTGGGATCTAGTTGCTAATCTAGTATCTCGTTCAAATTCGTATTTAGTGGGCACTAGTGATCTAAGTTCATCGGAGCAGAATATCAAATATCAAATATTTAAGTGTAGAGCGTATAGAATATTTATGTCATTAAAATTAATAATTTAGTTGCGTAATGGAGAGATATTTAAGCTTCGTTTAGAATCATATGATATATGTCGGAACATAGAAGGATTATATAACGCCATATACATCAATATTTGGGGATCTTTTCTGCTATGCTGTCACAGATTAGAAACACCAAAATAAATATACACTTTTATTTCAACCTAGAAGCAAAACTAATTTAACTTATTTCAGCAGACCTTGAGGCGTATGTCTGATGGAGTCTTACTGATTAATTAAGCGTTCTGTTTTTAAATTACTAACAGGAGTCAAAAATTTCTAAAGTAACTAGTTATTTAATTCTGCAAGGTGAACACAAACAACAAGGTTGAGGTTTTGCGTTTTGTAAATAACAATAGACGGAGTAGGCAGACCGTAGGTCTTGAGAATCATTGCTGGGATCATGAATTCATTATCTGTTGGCTACTCTGTCTTTTCGCAGTAATATACAACAAATCTCTACCTTTAAAGAAATGGTTTTCGTGAGCCAAACTAAATTTTTCTTCTTTTTTATGCAGTATCCAGATCAAGATGTGAGTTATCATATCTTTCCACAACGTTCTATATTTTGCTTAAGTAAGATTTGTTTTTTCTCTCTTCCTCTCAATCATGGTTCTTCCAGCCGTCTATAAAATATTGTTATGTATGTTTGGCACTGATTTTCTCTTTCATCTTCCTTTACTACATTATGTGAGTGATGAACTCTTCAATCTCTTTTTTCCTTGTTATGTGTCCTACTAGTTTCAGATGTTACCTTCTGCTTCTAACTATAGATGTCCATTTTGTGTTTTTTTTTTCATGAAAACCTTCACATTAATCTTACATTTAATCAAATATATGCATTCCTAGCATTCTTCCATAATGTCGTATTTCTCTTGCTTCATGTTTCGTCTTCATCTGTGAAGAAATTTTCTAGCATTTACTACTGTAATATATACGTAGATAAATATTCTAAATGATATAGTGAGTGACGTGACTGACACGGACTTGAGTATGATCCCGTGTGGGGGAACAAAATATAACATCTACCATATCAGAAAACCAATATTACTTACATGTTCAGCAACCTATTCTCTGTTTCCAACAAATTTTTCCAGTTCCATAATATTTGCCTTAGATTTTGAATGTCATTTCTTGTCGTTCCAACTAGCTTTTCAGTTTCAGTGTCCCATATTACTGTTCCCTGTTAAAATAATCACCAAGATATTGTAAATTTCCGTTCCCTCTAGATGTTTATATCTCAAACATGTAGTTCGCATTTTGTACCATACAATTATATTTTTTTGTATTTAATGGTTTGTCATTTCTCATCGTTTTCGAATAAAGGCAAATGTTTGAGCAAAACTGTTCGATATTCCCTCCCACTATTACGTAGTCCAAAGCCCATTCTACAAACATTTCCGTGATATTACAGTCTAAAGATTAAAGACCTTTAATACATTTATAAGAAGTCTTCAGTAGTAATTCAAGTATACTATATATATATATACTTCTTCTTCTTTTTGTTCCGTGTCCCTTCAGGACGTAGGTGATCATTGACATCCACTTGGCCCTGTCATTTGTCGCTAGCAGTATTTTTCCTCTTAGTATCTCACCCAAACTCCTTTCTGCCATTCATTTACTCTGGTTTATGAAGCATATGCACTGCTTTCCCCTGTCACGTTACTCGATAATTACGAATCCCCACTAAGACTTGTCGTTGTCTTCAGACAGGAAAATTTATCACTCTTCATTTTTGAATATTAAACTACTTTCTGCTTTAGAGGATGTCTTCTTTTTCTGTGATGTCAACAGGTTTCCCTTCTTACTCATTCTTCACCTTCGCCTATTACCCGCTACCATTCGGCCAATGATCTCTCGGTGGAGCGGGTGTGGCTAGACGGGCATTTGTTTACGTTATCGCCCAAAGAGAAAAGAAAAAAATTCTTTCCTTCTTTATTCCCCTTATCGGCCAGAATTCATAAGAATCGCAGATGAAATGTCAGTAAGTTTTTTTATCTTACTTTGCCACCTAAAGTCCGCTTGGTCGAATCTCGGTTGGAACATTAATTACTGCTAATCAACTTTTAAATAGGTGACCGTTTGTAATTCTATCCTCTGCTTTTCCAGATGGCGACAGAAAAAAATCCATTGTTAATATCTTTTGGAGAAACATATTCATGATCATATCAAGAATTGGCTTTCTTCGTCGTTTTCTATCTAGGTAATCGAATTTTGTTTATTTCTGCCCACATGAGCGACCGGAATTTTATTATTAATACGCCATTCTGTTAGCCATTTTCTGCGTCTCTTGACGCGTCGTGACATGAATTAGTTCTGATAGAAACCGAAGTCCTGTGTTTCTTCAAAAATTCTCTATTTTTGCGAAAAGGGAAAACATCCTCTTTTGCAAATGAAAATAAAACCTTTACCCAATTTTTCCTTTGGTAAAAAAGAATAAGTCACTTAGTATTTCGTTCGATTTATCAGCTTCTCGTTTTACGTATTCTCGTTTTAGATTTCTATGATTAATTAATTAGCCAATTATCACAGCTAAATAGTGTCACATTCTATAAATAACAGATGAACGTCTTTCTGTCTCTGCATTGGATTTTCAGATAGCATTGTGAGCATAAATATAGCATTACTCGTTCTTGCATCTTTACGAAACCCACACTGTTAATGTCCTTACTCTGAGTCGAGTCTGCTGCGCGTTTTGTTTATCAGAATCTTGATGATTAATTATTTCTTTGTGTCTGAGGCCTATTAAGTACATTGTTTAGTGGAGTTCATATTTTTTCCACCTGGCTTCTTAGGTAATGTTACGAAAATTAATCTGCTTATGTCCTCTGATATATTGCCACTGTTGTAGAATTCGTTTACTATTTCAGTGATCCTTTCTACGGCAAAGCTGTCTAAGGACGTCAGTATCGCTATTTCCATACCGTCAGGTCTTGCTGCTCTTTTTTTGTGCAATTTTTCTAGTGCCGATTCCGGTTCGGTTTTCAATGATTTGCTCCGTTCCTATTTCTGTGTATTGCCAATTATTCTCTCTTGTCGTGAAAGAGATAAACGTCTCATCTCCGATATTCTTTTCTAGTATTAATGTTCCGTTCTTTGATGTTATGCATCTTATTGCTGAGAAGGCTTTTTCCTGTTAGTTCCGTTATGTTTTAGGCATAACTTCGTAATTTATCGTGTTCAGTTTCTCTTTTGCGGTGCATCTCACGCTGGGTCATCTTTATTTAGATACATTGTTTTTGCTTCTTTTTTCCTTGTGTAGTTTCATGTATTTTGTTCCATATCTTGGCATTGTTTGCGGACTTTTTTTTTGTATCGTGTCTAGAATCTCTTTTGTAGTTCCTTTACTTTTCTTCCAATGTGCTTGTTTCTTTGGGGGGATGTCGTTCGTTTATGTCAATAAAGCTTCTCTGAGTGCGTCACATTGTGAGTTTACGTTTCTAATTTGTTTCTTATTTCTCTTTCCCGCTGTCGGTGTACATTTCTTTAAGTGTCAGATCATTTATGAGTCTGTTGAACTGCGCTAGATTTCTTTAATCTCTGTAGTTTTATCGTCAGTTTGCATTTAACTAGTATGTGATGACTTCCACAGTCAGCACTTATGTAATTTTTGCAGTGATGAACTGTATTCCTCAGTCTCTTTTTAATATCAATATAATCAATTTAATTATTCGTTTCTCCTCCTGGACTTTTTCATTTTCATAATCAATGTGGGTGCTCTTGGAACCAGGTGTCGGTTCAACTACAACCATCACGAATACATTAAGAGGCCTCACTTTCAGAATAACTACCAGAATTCTTTCAGATATCTGGCAATATCCCATAATGCATTTCCTTGTGATCCTATCCAATAACACACCAACAGATTTTTCATTATTTACAACTCCTGCATATATAATTCAGTGGTCGTTACTGAAGAAGTGTCCATTCTTCGCTCAACTAATTTTACAAATACATAAAATTTTTATGTTTAATCTAGCCACCTCCTGCTTCACATTTTCCAGCTGTCCACAGTTGTTTTTCGTTTTGACGTTCAACGTCCCAAGAATTAATTATTTTTTTTGAGTGAAAAGTCGCAGGATAACGCTCCGCTGACACTCATGTTGCTCATGACTGTCCATTTCAGGCGATGGTTAAATTCTGAAGAAATTTTTCCCCTTTACGCCGTTTATGCTAACAGTCGCTGAGATGACGGCCCCGTGAGAACTTTTGCTTTTTTTTGCTCCTAAAAGGCAAAAAGCCAGTTGTCCCACTTCACGCCGTTAGGGTTTATACTTTTTTGTGCATGCCCATGAATATTCTTGGGGAGTATATTGAAGAGGTTTCCCGTTTTTTTCTCCACAGGGTTTTTCAAGACACTAATTCTAGTTAACTGGCCGTTGAATTTTTAAGTGTTTTTCCAAACTTTGTAGGTTCAATTTTGTTCTACCGAGTTGCTAACATCACGTCAATAGGACTCAAAAAGCAAAAATATAGATACCTGTATTTTCTTAGGTGTAGAACCAACACAATTTCTATAGCGACGCTTAAATTGATTCTTAAATAGATACAGTTCATTTTCCTCTCGTTTAAATAGAATTTCTATTAAACAATGTCTGTCATTCCCGAAAAAAGGAGAGTGTCAAAAGGCCGTTTTTACCATTGAAACCGCTATTATTTTACTTTATTTCACTACTCGGAAATGTTGTTTTAATAAAATTATGTTTAGAATCGTAATATAACCTGAACATGTTAAACTGAATGAAAACATTTTTCTTGATAATTGACAACAAAATTAATAAACACTGTATGAATGAGATTATTTATATTAAGTACATTTTCTTCATGAGTCGATAAACGTTTTCATTTCTTCAATTAGGTGTGCCTTCTGATTTTTAAAACAGAAAAACAAAAATGAGTTAAACAGCTTGATAAATAATAAATGGGCTTTCTGGCTTTATATGGTGATCTATATAAAGAAACACACATGAAAATCAAAGGCAAAAGATCAGGATTGATTGATTTATTTTCGACGGTTTATCAACCCCTTGGAGGTTATATCAAACAAAACACACTTTTCGATTGTAAGAATTTTTTTAGATTATACTGATATATTAATAAATATTTTGCTAATTACTCTATAAACTATGGGAGGAGAAGTTGATTCACACCTTTCTCAAGAGTATATGTGATTGGAATTGGAACTTGTCTCTCGAATTTACCGTTACAAGCCATTATCCCCGATATTAACAGCAAATCCAGGCTTACAGCGCCAAGCGGTCACTCATCAAGATAATGACCAGGCTCGACGTTGCATAGTTTCAGTGATCGTACGGAGACGGCATTTCCACATGATGAAGACACAAACCCAGGAAAAGAGAAAACATTACAAAAATGCATCAATACACTACGAATACATAGCAATTCCAAGATGGAAAGAAAGAGATTATCCGGAGGATCATACCGGCCAACATCGAATTAAGAAATAGAAATATACAAATAATTATGGAAGTAAAAATAGACATCCAAAAACAAAGGAAAATAATAAGCAACAATAGCAGCCAGTAACCAAAAAACATCCGTTAAAACAAAACCGACGTAATTATTTATTATTATTTTTTAAAAAATGTGTTCATAACATGTAATAACGTTAAAAAATCCAGGGAGGTAATTCAGTATTTCTCATGTGAAATGCCCGAAACAATACGAGTAAAAACCACAAAAATAACTCAAAACGTTTATTCCGTATTGAATCAAACCCAAAATCTAATCCGTTCATGTCAGGCTATGAAACTATTCACCGGAATCCAGCCATCGGGACTTTATATATCTTGACCGCGGACAGACAGACAATAAAAGCAAACAGACAAACGAGAACGAATACAATGCCTCTGCCTTAAGAGAAAGTTATTAAGAAAAATTCTTTAGAAAAAAAGAAAAGGTGATGAAAGGTTATAGCATATCAATCACCTATAACGGCAGTCATTGCAGGACGAATTTTGACACAGAAGAAACGATTAAAAAAATGTGTCCATTAAGTAAATGGAGGGAGATTCTAAATTCAAACCTGTGGTGAGTGTATAACGTGTAACTATTTTTTCAAACTCCCATGGTCATTCATATAGTGTAAAGAAGAGGAAACTGTGGAGAGACAAAGATTACAATGTCCTGAAGAGAGATAGCAATAAATAGATATAATAACCAAAAAATAAATCAAACAAGAAAGCGTGCTGTATATGACGATAAATTACACCAGAGTCATCGGTTAGACGATAAACAGCATCTGGTAGCATGGCCTTTAATTGAACAGTTTTAAGGAGCATAGAACCATATCTTAATTTCTGTTGTTTTCAGGTCGACCATGGCCCGGGTCGGTAGCACATGTTAGGGCCTTCGCGCGGGCCAAATAGTTAACCCCTTCTACATGATAGATTATCGAAAGTCTTAAGTCGTCTCCTGTATGTGAAAGTTTTAGAGGTTGAGAATAATTCATTACCCACAAGGTCACGTAGATGCATTTCAACTAAATCAAGACAGGCTAAATTAAGCACATAAAATACTATGAGACTGCATAGTGGCAATTAATAATCCAAAATTTTAAATGTAATATGCATACTAAAAGTTTTTTAAGAATGTTTAATTTTATCTTAAAGTCGGAAACGAAGTGTTGTTATTAGAAACCTACGGACAAATTACTGATGATATTTCTTATTTTTGTGGGACCTCCCGTTTGTATATAATAATGGACTCAACTGAGTATACATATACTCCTGACATAGAGAGAACAGCAGTTGCTGCCATAGAGTTGAGAGAGAGAGAGTATTTGTAGAGATCCGTGCCAGTTATCGGGGAGTACCGGGACTAATACGTAAGTTACCGAGAGATACCGAAGTAAAGATTACCGCCCCGTAAGTCAGACTAGCTCTGAGCTCCACTCAGCTAGAATAATATACACGGATATACGATTTCCAACGACTTCACTTCAAGAATTGTATATATCTATTTCTTACTAATAGTATTCCTGGATTTACTAAACTGCGTTCAAGTTTGTATATTGCGTTCAATATAATCTACTTTTCTATCTCCATATCTGTTTTTGTTGTTCATTATTTTGTTCAGTTCCTCACCCCGAATCCAATACACTTATATAAGATGTTTTCACCTTTCGAGGGGATGTATGTTTTACGTAATTTATTTGTCATGTTTAACTTTTCCGGAAAATTAAACGGACAATCTGCTTGGATCCAGATGGAAGTAAAGTTATCATACTCATAGGTGCCATGTTCTGTGACTTTACGAGAAAATTGTAAACTCTAGTCACTTAAATACCCATTTCAATGCGGTTAAACTATTTTTCGTGAGATAGAGTAAATTTATTGGCAATTAGATCGAATTACACGAGGATCACTCCAGAAACTTTTATAAGAGGCTGTTATAAGTGTTCTAAATTATTGTAATTTTAGTATGCTATTACTATACATCTAATAAGCTGACCTTCTGAACGAGAAGTTCTTTCAACACATTCTACTAAACACTGTCACAATTGCTTAGTTTTTAGAATATAGTCAATAAGTGTTGAAGACGATTAGTAAAATTTCCTAGCAACAAATTGTATGCTTAGACAGTACACAGCTGCTACAAAAACTTATGAAATGTTTAAAATACTTATGAATTAAGTTTCAAGGGCCAAGCATCTGTTTTTAGCTGGTACAAGTGTTTCTGGGATGTTAGGCATACGATGCTAGACGATGAGAGATATGCAAGAAAGAGAGAGAAAAAAGAGAGAGGGAGAGAGACATCAGAACATGAGAACTGGTTGAGCAAATTCACAATGTTCTGAATTAATATTATTTGCCTGTAATAACAATATGATTACAATTTGATGTAGAAAAGATACATTGAATTATTCATAAAAATATGAACATGCCCAAAATGTTGGGAGTTATTATTTTTTATTTTTTATAGTACTCAGGGACGTACCGAAGGAAGCACGCGTTTTTTATAGTATGTAAATGATTAATGGTCATAAAAACTGTCGTTCATCTTATCTGGAGTCCAGACCTTGACCCTTGTGTCATTTGGTTGTTCCCCAAATAAAAGGGGATGCACAGGGTCAGTGAAGACAATCAGAAGAGAAATGAGGCCGTAACACGGAACCTTCACATTTGAGGTTATTATGGGGCCTTGTGCAAGTGGTTGGAATGCTCCAACAAGTGTAATAAAGTCAGTAGAACCTAATTTAAACGAAAATAGAGCTTTATACTTCGTACATCTTTCCTGTAAAATTTGAAAAATTCATGGAATGCACCCGGTATCTTAGATGGTTTCTGTACATATACTATGGCCTCTGGAAAACATTTTTTAACAGGGTTTCTACTTAATCCAAATGTTATATTTTAATTCCTGTTCAGTTTTATTTTTCACATTGAGGTTCACCGTGTATAACGCGCAGCACCCCCGCAAAATATAGGGTTACAGAATAATAGGCACAGTTTACGATGGTAGGTGGACAAGGTAACAGTTATCTCTAGACTTGAACAGATTAAAACTGTGATGTTCGGGAAAATATTGTTTTGCGTGTCGCTTCCACAGAACAGTGGTTTGCATTACTTAAGTAATAGACTAAGAGAACGTATAACTATCATTCATACTTTCTGCGATATTTTACATTTTTAGCTTTACTGCAGTTGATATTTGAGTGTTCATATTGAGTAGTATTCACTGTTTATATTTAACAGTGTATAAATCTGTCTAGCGGACTGTGCATATGAAAGTCTTAATAAAATACATTTACCTTACTGCAAGCTTCAAACTTTCATCCACCAAGTAGTAGAAAACACTGCTAATTCTGCTGCGCTTCTTCATTGTTCAGCAAAAAAAGGACATTCATAGACAAGAAAAGTATATTTTACCGCATGTAACATCTGCACATCTGGTCAAATCTCTCGAACCTCATATCTACTAAATTTTATTTTCCCATCAGATATGATATGATGTTCCCCGCGGCCGGTCCGTACTCAAGCTCTATCCCTTCGGCTGATCATAGAGTTGATCGCTTCGGTCAAGCCCTGTTTAACCCATGTTGGGCTGATTAATCGAAAGAATAGCCTGGTCCGAATATTAGACTGGAATAGATTATTATATTTGATTTGGTTTTGTCCGTCAAGAGTGAAGTCACCGAAAAAACAAGTAACTACGGATAAAAGGAAATTTTTTTGTATACTTCTTCTGGCTACAAAACTGTAAATACAATTATTGATGGCTCAAGAAGGTCTATATTCTTCACGCATTAACTCTTGAACGCTTTCTGATTATCAGGACATATTGTAAGTGTTCTTAGTTTTCACGAAACTTCTGGAACAACGCCTTAAGTCGGAGGTTGTTCTTCCGAGCGGCCAATTACATCAAATCAGGCGAAGCGGTGGTCTTGACTCTTTCTTTCTGATCTCCTTTCGTGTCTCTTCACCTCTGCCGTCGAATCTGTCTCTGGAGTTCAAAACCCATTTTATATAGAGTTTTGCAGACAGCATTGGTGGCGTATTATGTGCTCTTAGAACGCTAGCTTTCCCCAAACAACCAATCAAGAATATCTCTTGGTCACCTGATCAAGCTTGTCTCCTGCGCTGTGCGCGTGCCTCTCCCTATCACTTCCAGATGGAAGTGGAAAGTCTCCCCGCCGTCCCTGAAATTTTATCTGGACTCTTTCCTCATTTCTCACCAGATCTACTTTGTCTTCTTCCTCCCTTGTGTGAACGCATCTCAGTATATTATCCCGTGGGGCGTGCTTTAGCACAAACGGCCAAATTTTAATTATCGCTTCAAAATTGACTGCTTATGCTTGTGTGTGTGGTAGTTTTTTGCATCTGAGATTTTTCGACTTTTCTTGACAATCTTCTTGTCAAGAAATGACAAAAATTAAAATGAAGGCAATCACCTTATTCGGTATAAGAAAAATCTAAGTACTGTTTTTTGTTATTTTCGTTGGACTCAAGTCTTTTCTTAAAAGTTAGTTCTTATCAATTGACAATGATCGTAAAAATATTATCAGGCCTGTCGCATCGTATTGAATTGTCGTAAAAATTATCTAATTTCTTCCCGAACGTTCTTTATATACGTCGACGCTTGAGATATTTCGTAATGTGAGATGTTTTGTATCACCAATTGAAGTTTCATGGAGTTTAAAATTTGAAGAATTCAATTTTTCGGCCTGATTTATAATTTCGAAACAAATTGGAGTTTCAAACCTAAACGGCCTTTTTGAAGGAATTTTTAAGGAATCAAAGTTAAAGTGAAGTTTGGAAATTCCGTGGAGTGAATTGAACAATTTGAATTAATTTCTTCAATTTCTTTATTTTCACCTGAAATTAAAGCCAAGATACGATGTTTACAACGGGTCATGATTAAACATAAGACGTGTATTTTCTCTTATATTAAACAGTGTATGTTTTGAAATATTATCTGCTGCTTTGATACACTATATATATATAATATATATATATATATATATATATATATATATATATATATTTCACCACAAAAAATACAGGACCGCTACATGTGCGCAGGTCTTACAGTGAGAGAAAAAACAAGATACAGGAGATATTGCAAATATTATGAAACAAGGACTGGAATATGGTAGATAGAAAATGGTAATTGATCTTGCATTTAATCTTTGGGAGATAGTAGCTAACAGGTAAGCATGCAGACTGAAATGAGTTCCACAAAAGAGAAGTTTCCTTTCTATTTTTTTTAAATCTTTGCAACCTAAGCTAAGTAGGATAACCACTAGTTTATAGGGGGTGACAGAGACAGAAAAAAAAAACAATGTACAAGTGATGTTGAACAATAGATATGTGATGGATCATAAATTAAATAAATGACAATTGGCGCTGCATTTAAACTTTTTATTATAGTAGCTATCAAGGACGCAAGCAAATCATAGGATATTCGAAAAACGGGAAGTGCAAGAAAAGAAACTGTTAGAGTAGAAGAATTAGTTAGATTTAATTATTTCGTGAGTAAAATTGTGGGGGCCTAATACCAATCTAGTAGCATGCCCTAATTCACATAATCGGGGATCCAGAGAAACAAGATCCTAAGATAAGTTGATATGAAAATACTTGTAAATAAAGTCTGAAGAAAATCACTTCACGTCGGTGAAAATGTCACTGAAGGCCACCTGTTAAGTCAAGATCGATTCGATTGCAGATCCCTCAAAATGAATTGCAAGAGCACTCGACTAGATAGGCAATTGTATTCAGTGAACGGACGAATGGTAGAATTATAAATGTGCAAAATGAATTCTGACCCCACAAAATCTTCCTGGTTCGACACAATGGTTCAACCTTCTTAATTGTAATTGCAACTATAGATTCGATGTAATTATTCTAATCGAGATGATTTGGGATATTTAATTGAAAGAGGCGATGTGTGATGCTCTCTAGGAGACTATACTCATTTACTCTATAAAACATATGTAATATAACAATCTGGCCCCACCCGAGGAAGGCTGATGCAAGCGAGGGTCTTTCCGGTCGTTGAAAGGAACGGATGTCGTTTGACCTTATTTCCGGCAGCAGCGGAAATAACTACAGAGGCAAACAGAACAGGTGTCTCTGAGAATTACGTGGGCGTGCGTGGGCGAGGCAAAAAAACCGGAAGGAAAGTCCCGGTTCTAGAGGACTATATAAAGACCTCAACACACGAATTCGCCAGTAGCAGAGAACGGCCGGTGGAAGCAGAGAGAGACAACACAGGCAGACTACACTCCCGTCAGCCATTCTATATGCGCCCTCACCCTCCCGTTCTCCATTCCACACAGTTCGTCGTCAATAATAAAAATATAACCTTATATTTTTATATATGCGTGTTTGTTGTTTTGTCGTCATACGGCGATATATAACACATATACATATACCTACGTGTATATATATATATATATATATATATATATATATATAAATATATATATATATATATATATATTCAGCTTACTTAACAGAATACATCGTAGATGATACAGCTTAGCGTATATACATATGTGCATTTGGACATGCATAGGCGGTGATATATTTGTTTTATCATGTCGTTATTTTGAAATTATACTGTGGAATACAGATTGATTTTTTAAGAAATTTTAGACGATTATATGAATTAATCTAAAGTTTTCTTTCATGTTGATTGATTCGCTGATTTTGTTTGGTGGTGTATCAACTTCTATGGGTTTTTAATGCGGACAACTTAATATTTTGAACAATTTTTTTCCAACTAAATATATTTTGAATGCAATTGTATGCCATCAATTACAGATAAATGTCTTGTTGGTCATTGTACTCTAAATGTATTATACGTAACTTTTATATAAAAATGTATTGCTGGTATTTTTTACAATAAAAACTTATTTTTATACTTCCATAATATTTTGTTTATGTTTGGGAGTTTCTTGCTTAAACGATAGCAGGCGCTAAACCCCTCATGCTAAATGTAGACCTTTGGTACAAAACACGATTTATCGCACCACAAATCCTCTAATCTCCCTATCAGAGGCATTGCTGCTAAATGTAGTATGTGATCAGACCGAAGACTATAACAATCATTTTGTTGAAAAACTTATTCTTATTACCAGAGCCAGATCAGACCAGAAATTTCTGTCAGATCTGGACCAAGGTTATTCAATCATCAGTTTCAAGTGTTAATAGAGTTTAAAAAAACGTTTTGGCCTTGTGTATGATGCAGAATTTTTAAAATCTACAATCCGTATTCCGCAAACTTGGATTAGTATGCTCCTCTCTATTATATCATTGTTTACATGGACAATATTAAGATGGGCTATATCTCTTGGATCCGCCATTTATGACTTTTACTGATAAAACCAACCATGTTCCGCTCATTGGAAAGAACTATCCTCATTCATTTTATATTCCATTCGTAAAAAGAATGTTGCTTTCGGACAGTATCTTCCCTTAAGCGGTACTTTATGTAAAAGACTGCCGAGTGAATGATTTTTGGGTTTTTAAATATTTAACCTCTAATATCAACATTTATATTTCCTACACATTATAAACGGCACTCCTTACATCCTCCTGCTATCTACATGGAACTCAGTGAGTAAATTCATAGTCACCCTGAGGATATATATTGGGTGAATAATTAAATTTAAAAAAAGAAAGATCTGTACCTATATATCGTAGTTAAAACAAATGTATTCTGTGGAATGCATCTTGATAAACGAAAAATTGATTTCCGCAAAAATATTTCATAATAACTCTTGATCTGTAATGGAAATACACAGCTTCTATGCATCGAAAAGGAATTCAATGAATGCACACACTCAAAAAAAGAAAAATAGGAGTACTTAACCCAGTTGATTCTAAGAAAATTCTGTGCGATGCAAGTTTATATTTGTTAGTCAGCGTAAGCTTAAAAGCAGATGAAACATGGACTCGAATGCAAATCCGAAAGAAAAAAGTGACACGACAATGGACAAGGAAGTTGAAAAAATCTAGAAATAAAACACTTTCAATAAACATGAGCTTCATATCGTGGACATCATAATTAGGCATTGCAGATATGTAATGATTAAATAATATAAGACCAAACAGAAATTAAAAGAAGCCGATATTTCATATATGTATATAAAAGTAAAACAAAGAAATATTGGCTAGCCGCACATTTGAGAAATGCGGTATAGTGTCAAATGCATTTTGAGAATAATATAACGTCTAGCATATATATATATATATATATATATATATATATATATATATATATATATATCATATCATATCACCCCGAGGAAGGCAGTAACGCCACTGATGTGCAGGCGGCTACATAAGAATAAAAGCACTAGATAGAAGAGAAAGACAAACCATTTAGAAAGGACCAAGAAAAGGGAGGGAATACAAGTGTGATGACAGTAGCACGGGTGGAGAAAATGGAAAGGATATACAGCGTATGAGGAAAGAACTAGTGTCAAGTGGTTAAGAGATGTGTATTGACCTTGCATCTGAATTCCTGGAGGTTGTAGCCGTCAAGAATTCAAGAATAAGGAAGCGAGTTCCACAGGCGGGAAGTGTGAGGAAAGAAGCCGCAGGAGTAGAATTGTTGTCTGCATTTGGTTGATCTAACTGTGAATGGATGAGACCCAGTTGCCAGTCTGTAAACATCTGTTGCAGAGGCACCAGTGACTTAAGTTCGTTGGCGCAGAAGCCATAGAATTATTTATAAAACAGACAAAGGGAAGCCACATCCCGTTGGTGGGAAAGTGGATCTAGTCGAGACACCAAGTCGGTACCTATCATATTACTGATTCTTCTTTGGAGACTGTCAAGATCACCGAAGTGAACAGCGGGGCACCTGACCATATATAGCAGTAGTACTCCATGAACGGACGAATGGTTGATTTGTATATATGCAGGATGTTTTCAGGCGGGAAAAACGTTCTGGTTCGACTTAGTGACCCAACCTTCCTAGTAGTGGATTTAGCTATTGACTCAAAGTAATGGTTCCACTTGAGATCAGAAGAGAGCTTAAGGTCGAGGAGACGCAGTGTATTGCTCTCGGGGAGACTTGCTTGGTCTATGCTTAATGGAGGCAGGAGAGGTTGCCTGTGATGATTGTCAGCAGCTTGGTCTTAGACGCATTGAAATTGACAAGCTATTTCTTACCCCAATTTACCACAAAATGTAGATCCTTCACAAGATCATCAGCCAGATTATGTTTGTCCGCCTCGCCGGGTTTATTATTGATGCGGGAGTAAATTGTGGTGTCATCTGCGTAGAGGTCTACTTGGCTCTTAATCTCGTCTGGGATGTCATTTATGAAAATAAGGGAGAGCGTTGGGCCTAGGATAGAGCTGTGAGGGGCACCAGCGTTTGTATATTAAGATGTAAAAGCATGCCCATTCAGGACGACCTTCATATGCTGTTATTTAGAAAGGATTGGATCAGATCATGCAATCATCCGGTAATACCGTAACCCCGTAGCTTGCAGAGAAGGCCAGCGTGCCACACCCTGTCAAAAGCCTTTGGAGATGTCCAGAGCAACAGCACGAGCCTCGCCAGACTCCTCAAGGGCCTGGAACATTTACTCCATTATGGTCTTTACCATGTCGGCCGTGGACCTGGCAAAGCGGAAGCCATACTGTCTGTTGGAGAAGAGTTTATGTGCAATAAGATGCTGAACTATTTCAGCATTAATAATGGCCTCGAACACCTTCCCGCAAATTGTTAGAAGGCTGATAGGGCGGCAGTTGGATGGGATATTAGTGTTCACCAGATTTCTTGAATACAGGAAACACAGAAACGGACTTCAGCATCCAGGAAAACAGGAAGCAGAGAAGCATTCGTTATACAGTTTAGAGAGGATGGAGGAGAGTTCGGGTGCACATTACTTAAAGACAATCACCGGCTTCCATCACCACCGCTTGCCTTATGAGGGTCAAGTTTTGATATTACACGGGATACTACTGTCGGGGTAATGAATATATCGTAGAGTTTAGCCTCAGATCTAATAGGGAAGACGAGTGAGGGTACTCCAGATGGGTTGAATGTGGAGTTGGATGAGTATCTGCGAGCAAAGCACTCGGCCTTGTCCGCTGATGATGTGAGGACCTCAAATTCATTGATTAAATGGGGGATAGAGGATTTTCTATTGTCCAGTACCCGTTTCCATAATCTCCAATAGTCCTTGGAGCCGAACTTGCGGTCAGCTATGCGCTGTCTCATTCTCTCAGCAAACAACAGCTTGGCGTCATTCAGTATTCTCTTGCACTCATTATGAGCAGACGTGAACAGGCGCCTATTTTGGTCAGATAACTGTCTCCGAAATAGTAGAAAGTAGTGATTTCTGTGGGCAATGGCAGCCGAACAGGCAGGGGAGAACAAAGGGGAGGAATGAGGTTTGAAACGAAACTTACTGGTAGGTATGAAAGCATCAATGCCAGCTTTAACCCAGGACGATATATCAGAGGCACAGTCATAAACTGGGAGATCGAATGCTTTTTCCCAAGGAACGTCACGTAGGAAGTCGCGGAAGGCGTCCCAGTCAAGTCTTTGGTAGCAATAGCAGATGCTATAAGTAGGAGGCTCCTGGGGAGAGTGAGACTCGAGAAAAATATTAAGAGACACAACAGCATGTTCAGTGCTAGCGAGAGGGAAAAGCTTTGAGACCTGGCAGGAGTCAAGTGAAGAGGTAAAGCATATATCTAGTAGAGAGGCGTGTCCAGAGGAAGTGCTTGGAAAGCGTGTTTGAAAGTCCACTACTTGCGTAACAGATTAGGAAATGACAAAGTTCATGGCGTGGATGCCTGCTGAATCACTAACAGAATCTTTAAGCCACTCAGCATGATAGGCTTTAAGATCTCCGAACACAAATATGTGAACGAATGGGTGATAGGAAGTAGCCTTATCTATATTGTCAGAAATGCTGTCTAGAAGGGAGCAGTCGGAAGAAGTGGAGGAACGGTAAAGGAAGAAAAAGTAGCTAACCGAACTGACAAGTGACAGACAGAGACATACATATTGGTGAATTCGAGTGATGTTACCCTAGCTATAGGGAGGTGTTCACTAACGTAGACCTCCAGCCCATGCATGTGGACAGTGGAATCCTTCCTTAAGAGGGAAAGATAACCAGGGATCAAGAAATCAGAGGAGGGAATTGATGAGGTTAGTTTCACAGAGCGCTATGATGTCAGGGGACTTTTCCTGGAGAAAAGCTTCTACGCTACAACAGTTAGTACGAATGCCCCGGATGTTAATAAAATAAATGTTAAGCGATTTTGGTGATTTGAGTTTGACTGGTTTAGGGTTTTTTTCTGATTCCGTTTATCATGTTATCGTTTTGTTGTTAAGGAGGGACCTTGAGTATAGAATGCAAGCAGTCATTATCCACGATATGCGCTGGGATGGAAACTGGCTCGGGCTGCATCACACTGTGGCCTCGGGGTTGCCCACCGAAAGCGCTTGCAGCGACACCAAGCTATGCGCGATATGGCACTACAAGAACCCCGATATTATGCAACTGTTCATCAGAGTTAGGGCTCTTAAGTACCAATCGGAAGCAGCAACCAGGAAACTGCTAACCCTGTAACATCACAAAAATCAGACATTGCCACCAACCAAGCGCATTGCAGGAAAAATCAGGGAAGCACCAATACTGAGGCCTGAGGAGAGAAAAGAGAAAACCGGAAATGACATCCTAAACAGGAAGAGGAAACAAGGGATGAGCCTCTTGACCTGTTCAACAGACGTGGGTGGAGTGTGAACCGGGCGATATATATAGTGTATGAGGACACCGTTATTATATCTTCACTCATCGGAGCTATTTTTTTGTATATTTATTTTTATCTGTATATATATATATATATATATATATTAGTCATTCACATACAAGCCTGTTTCGCTGCATCAAGTTACAAATATTTTCTTCTTTTTCTTGTTTATATTTCAAAAAATATTTTCATTTTTCTTTTTAGTTTTTAATTTAATTTCTTTCTTTCCTCTTATCATCTGCTCAATTCGCATTCACTTTAGTGCTAAAAATTTTTTAAATTCCTTTCATCTAATTGTTACTTTCTTTTAATGTCCCTTTCGTTTTTCTTTTGTTTTGTCTTCCTTTTTTGTCTAAGCTTTTCTTGTTGTTTAATTGTTTAGCTGGTCTTGTTTTTGACTTTCTTTTATTTGAGTTTCGTTATTCGGCCAGAATGCATGTTTCATTTTGTTCTTTTTTCGTTCGTTATTTTATTCTTTTGTTCTTTATCCTCTCTCATATTTTCTTTCACTCACTTATTTTTCTTTTTTGACTTTTTTATCTTTGCTTCTTTTCTTATTTATTCCTTTTTTGACGCACAGTTTTTCTTAATGTAATTTTTGTTTACATATTTATCTTTCTTTTGTTAAGTGTTCGCTCTTTTATTTTATTTTTTTCCGGTTTTTATTCCTTCAAAAAATTAATTTATGCTTTCAATCTCCTGTGTTCTTTCTTCTTTTTCTTGCTCTTTTTTCTGTCTTTTTTTTTTGTTCCTTCTGTGTGTCATTAATCTTCTATTTCAATTTCTTCCTTTCGTTTTATTTTTTTCTTTATTATGTTCTTTTTCTTTTGCCTTTATTTTCTCCTTCATGTATTTTTCCTTTTATCGTTCTTGCTGCTTTCATTTTGTTTTGACTTTCTTTCGTTCGTTGGTCTTCTTACTTATTGTTATTTTTTTTATTTTCTTTCTTCATCCAGTTGCTTTCTTTGCGTAATTATAATATATATATATATATGAAAGAAAATAGTGCGTAAAGAGTACTGTAGAAGGCTACGAATGATATTAAAAACTGAATTAAATTCACAGAACAGAGTTATGGCCATTAATAGCCTTGCAATCCCAGTTCTCCAATATAGCTTTAACATCTTAAACTGGACTCTAAACGACATCAGGCGAATGGATGCTAAAACAAGAAAGCTTCTTTCTAAGCATAAGATGCATCATCCAACGGCTGATGTAGACCGTCTATACATACCCTGTAAAGAAGGTGGAAGAGGTCTTATTCAGCTGGAATTGTCATACAAGACAACAACTATTGGCTTACTAACATACATAGAAACAACAAAGGATTTGATGATACAATTAGTAAGGCAACATGAAGAAAGAAAGAAAAAATATTCAATAATAAAAGAAGGCAGTAAATACAAACAAGATTTACAGTTAGTAGATTCTGTAGAAAAGCAAAACAGAAGCCAAGAACCAACTATTGCGGCAAAAAATATGAAAATGAAAGCCAAAGATAAAGCTCTTGAACAGATGAAACAGCGCTGGCAAGACAAACCTCTGCATGGCCAATATCCAGTACGTGCCAATAAATCCAATGTTGACAAAGTTAATACTCATCGATGGTTACGTGCATCTGGATTAAAGTCTGAAACTGAAGGCTTTATTCTTGCAGTACAAGACCAAAGTCTTTTCACTAGAAACTTTCAGGCAAATATTATGCATAATAATATGGATCCAAAATGCAGGTTTTGTGATAAACACCAAGAAACAATAGACCACCTAATCTCAGGCTGTTCTGTGCTTGCCCCTAATGAATATAAAAATCGCCACGATAGAGTTGGGCAATATTTACATTGGGCAATGTGCAAACATTATGGAAAAGCTGTAAACAAACACTGGTATGAACTTCACCCAGCACCGGTTACAGAAATAGAAGATGTAACCATTCTATGGGATTACACCAATCTACACAGACAGAAAAATTGAAGCAAACAGGCCAGACATTATTGTTAAAAACCAGAAGGATAAAACTTGTCTATTAATTGATATGGCTTGTCCAGCGGATTGTAACATAGAAATCAAGGAATTTGAAAAACTGTCAAAATATAAAGACCTGGAAATTGAAATAGAAAAAATGTGGAAATTGAAAACAAGAGTTGTGCCAGTGATAGTAGGTTCACTTGGAATGATAAAAAATGGAACAAAACAACACATTGAAAGAATCCCTGGAAACCCCAGCTTAAGAGATATACAAAAAATTGTCTTATTAAGTACAGCGCAGACACTAAGGAAAACTTTATCTATGTAATTCTGGGGATGATAGGGAAGATAGAAAAACATGAAATGGAGCCATAACAACACGCCACTACCTGCCTTAGGTCTCCCCGCGGACTTGGTTGGTAGTGAGACCAAAGCAGAAATCGAAATATGATGAAAAATGACATAATAATAAAAGCAATATTAGTAAAGCGCACATGATAACAACAATGATAAAACAATTCAAGTGCATAAAATATGTAACGGGAAATTCGAACTTGTAATGGAATCTTATACCTTTTTTATGTCTACATTTAGACACACACACACACACATACACACACACACACACACACACACACACACACATATATATATATATATATATATATATATATATATATATATATATATATACAAATTAGGAGTAAAAATTTGCTTTTTTTGTATTTTTATAGTTTTACGCATGGTGAAAATAAAGAAGGATAAAAGTTTTCCCATTGCCTATTTTGCGATATTAATCGTAGTAAAACTGAACGGTATTGAAGCTCTGAATAAACGATTTTACTATTTAAAAGTTACTAAAATTTATCTTATACAGACAAAGCTGAAAAAAATGTAACAACATTCAAATGAAAATCCTCTTGAAGATGGCTACAAATCACTTTGGACAATAGATAATAAAGACATATTTATACATATATATGCATACACACATACATACATACATACATACACACATACACATACATACACACACATACATTTATGTATATAAATATATATATATGTGTGTGTGTGTGTGTGTGTGCGCGTGCGTGTGTGTATATTTGTGTATTCTTCTTGTTCATATCCTACTCAGGTTTTGTCTAATCTAGTGCTCCTGGAGCAAAAAATAAATGATATATTCTATATTGAATGTTAATTCTCTTTTATATGTAAACAGATTTTACTTTATATAGAAAATAGATAACGTCTTAACTGCTCGAGTAACAGTATTTTTTCAAAAAATTACTAATATATGTCCATGAATATATATCTTCTATATGGTCAATACGATTCTCATCGGATGTTTTTTTTCACTGTCATATCTTTTAAATTTCCGTCTAACGCAATCCGTCCTAACGTTTTATTTCAAGAAACATATATATATATATAGATAGATAGATAGACGATAAAGATTGAAGGTAATATAGTTTAAAAAACAGTACAGTTACAGTGATTTCTTTATGCTACTAACTTTCCCTGTCTTGCTGTTTTCATTGCAGCCAGTCGGGCACTTTAATTCTTTCGAAACTCGGAAATTAAATTAAGTACTAGACAGATTCTTATCATTTCTCTGTTTCCTTTCATATTTCCTCCAGTCAGCTTCAGTTTTCATTTAAATGATCTTCATGTTTGAAAACGAAAAGAACAATAAACGAATCTGTATATGATCCATTTTGAGAGCCTGTTTTGATAAAAAAAAACAGCGCATCCGAAGCCTGATGTCTAGAAATTCAGAAAACATTTTTCAGACATTAGTGACAAAAGAGGAATACTGGCTCTTATGTTATAGACAATACAGAAATTAATAAAATCTTCAAGAGAGATAATAACCAAATGACTTATATCAAAATAAGAGAACAACTTGGTAAAATGAAACGAAAGAAAGTATGTTTTGTTTTTACTGATTTTTTTTTAGATACGTGTAATTAATTGTTTAGTCTTACGACGAGATTATAACATCAGGTTGGCAGACAGCGCTTCAAAATTTATTATTTCCTCGAGTCAAAAATATAAAAAAATAAAAAATAGAACTGCATCAGTCTAACAGTTTATTTTAAAATCCAGCAGTAGAGACGGACAAATTAAAATAATTATTGTTATTGGTTAGAATTTAGAGAAAACGAACTGACAGTAGAAGTTATATCTGAAGACATTCCAATAACACCTTCAGAAAATTTTGAACTTGGCTGAAATAACACTGCTCGGTTAAACAGCAAAATTGTCCAGCTTAATACTTCAGGACAAAAATAAACCTGCTTCTCTAAAATGCCTTCCTACCAGTAAAATACTGATAAAAACACCAGATATGCATTTATCCCCTTTAAATTATATATATATATATATATATATATATATATATATATATATATATACAAAAAACAGGAGAGATTGGTATAGAAGAAAAATTGCAATATAAATATGATATTTCTGTCATCGCAGACAAACGCATCTTGATATGCAAAGTCACAAGCTTATTCACCTGAAGAGATCAGACTTTGAACACGCAAAACGTGTAGCGACAGAAATACATTTATGGGCAATTATTATATCATAAAAAGCAAGTAATATTAATAATATTAATAACAATAAAACTACAATATAAAACAAAAATTCACGGCTCCTCGCACTTTTTTCTGCTACACTAATTCCACATTATATAGTATTTACATTATTCGTAGTAATGTTCTCAAGCTTTGATGGCATTTGTACGAAGTTTCGGCTGTTGAACGCTCCTGCCTTCGTCAGGTCGTATGTATTTCGAACCGAACCCTTTATTACAATCACTGGGGTATGTCATCGTCATTCCTTGCATAATACCACGATTGAGTTCATTGAAGCCACATTTATTTTTCTGGGGCATTTTTCGCGGTCTGCAAAAAGCCAGTAGTCAGTGGCGTCCAGATCTGGAGAACATGGTGCATGCGGAAACAATTCTAACTGGAATTCATCTAGTTTTTCCACCTTTCCGATTGACTTGCGACGTTTCGCTGTCTTGGTAAAAAATTACTTTTGACTTCTTCATTTGTGGCCGTTTTTTGGCGATATCTTTCTTCAAGCGCACCAGTAATGCTATGTAATGTTTGCTGTTAGTGGTTCTTCATTTTTCAAGGGAATCGATGATGAAAATACCCTGCGCATCCCAAAATACAGAGGCCAAATCCGTGCCTGCGTATATTTGCGTGTATGGTCGCTTAGGAACGTTCGCAACCTGTTGCTTTCTACACAGCTGACTGTTGATTTGACACCGGTATGTAATAATGGATCCATCTTTCATCCATTTCTGTTTTAAAGTAGTAATTATTGTTATTTAATAATAATAATAATAATAATAATAATAATAATAATAATATATATGGGAGAGAAATGACAAACATGTAAGGACGGTGAAAATAATCCAAGATGCTTATTCAATTGATATAAATTTCTAATTAGATAGATGATAGAAGGATATTATCTATAACATTATATAATATTGAGGGAAAAAAACAATATTTTATAAAGATTTGAAAAGTTTTTAAAAATATTATTTAATGAAAGCGAAATATTTAACTACCTTTGGAAAAGGTCTATGAAAATATGTTATTATCATTGAATATTTTGTGTTTTTATAAAATATCATTTTTAACTGTGGTACATTTTGTCTTTTTTTCTTATTTTCCTCTCTCATCTCTTTTTGTCTTTGTAAACGTTTATGTCTGTGTACGTAAATGTACATTCCTATCTTTCACCTTCATTTTGGGTGAGGATATATTCTATACAGTTTTATATAATTGTGTGATTTCGTGTATACATTCCATGTGTGTCACTTTTGTGCGTCCTTCCATTCTCCTTTTTTCGTGTATGCATATATTTTCTCATAAAACTTGTTTTAGTATGTGTGATTTATTCATGCGTCTGTATTATGTTATTTGCCAGATCTGATGTATCTATTCTAAATTTATTTCCGGTTTAAATATTAAAAGCATTACTTCCTCTAGTAAAACCTTTTTTTAAATATTCTGAGTAAATTTATTTACTTTTCAATGATGAGAATGATAAAGATAATAGTCATGTCGAAATAAATCTTGGGTTATAACAAAATAATTCTTAATTTTTCCCCTAAATACCCCCCCTCTCTCTCTCTCTCTCTCTATATATATATATATATATATATATATATATATATATATATATATATATATTTGTGTGTGTGTTTGTGTGTGTATATATATATATATATATATATGACGAGGCGTGCGTTTAGATATAATTGATTGTTTAATAAAATTCGAGGATAAAATGAAAAATGATTAAAATATTGTCAATATACTGATGATATTTATTTGATATTATTAGGCCTGCTGACTAGACCGAAGTGCAAAAAAAAGAAGTTTATATATATATATATATATATATATATATATATATATATATATATATATATATATATGAGTGTGGTGTATCGAATTTGGCTCTAGGAAGAACATTTGCACACTAAATTCTGTAGACAACAAATTATTGTGTGCATGGCGAAATTAGAGGGAAATGGCTCCTAATAGAGCTATATAATTGTGTGTATGAACAAATTGCTACATTACAAACACAATGCCGGTGGCTTTTTCTGCTATTTTCATTATACTTCTAACTCAATATTTCATATTTACAAACATAAATGAGTCACGATTTTGTTCCCGAAAGCATGTCTATCGGGACATATTAACCCAGTGAGGTGAAAATATTTTTATGTGACCCTCAACTACCGATTTTGATTATGATTATTAGTTGTTAGAAGATCAGATAAAGAATTCGTATATATATATATGCGTGCTGTATAAAGTAATCTTTATAAGGAGTGTATTTCCGTTTCCTTTTGTATGACGGTATGAAATGAGGTCTCGAAAATTCCTGTACCGGAATATGAAATATGATTGAATATAATGAAACTTTCATCCTATTGTGCATATTCGTTCAGTAGATCGATACAGTTGTCACCTCGTTTTTAAAACATCTACAAAAAGAACTCTGATATTTGTCAATTGAGGTACTGATTTTGTGAAAAGCAGAGAACAAGCATCGTCCTATCTTAGAACACTAAAGATCCCGGTGTATAACTTTGGTAGATTTTGTCTAAATGTTTGAATTGAACAGAAAGCTTGAGTTATTTTGATATTTAGCAGAGCGTCTGCATACTCTTAGAAAATGAATTCAGTAAATTCACAATAAGAGAATGGGTGTAAGACAAGTATCATTTCACAGGAAGTAATTCAACCTGTCATTCAGTTAATTAAGTGCCATACACGGTTGGGTGAACATGTCTTGAAAGAGACATGACTGACTGGGCAGAAGATTATCCCACAATAGTTTGCCATTGCTTTCTGCGTTAGACCAGTCACCAGCCAAGGCTATAGAACACAATCTGTCCTGTTATTTAACCCATAACTGGAGGGAAGAGATGGATTACTTCTTTTCCCAAGGGTAATTTCGCGTAGAGTAAATGCAAGGAATTCAACTGTAATTCGAACTCGGTTTCCCCCTTTTCTCGTCCTAACCCGATATTCACTGCATCACAACCAACATCCTTAATTCTTACTTTTGCAGCGATAAAATCATGTAGGTCAGGTGACGACCACTTAGTTACGCCATTTCTTTGAGTGATATTATTTCAGGTACACCTGATATTTATTTCCAGGTCATGAACAAAATCCAAAGGAAGATATATAATGTAATTGATCATGACTTGGCAGACATACTCCAGTCACTTTCTTACTAACGTGCTGTGGATTCTCTCTCTTTTCTACAAATATATTTATGATAACTACTTTGACGAGGTTATATCCCTGGTGCTCCGACCACATGAATTTACACAAGCTACTAGTTTATCATCAACGCCTAACCCTTTTGGCGTTCAAATAGTTAAATTTAACCCCTTCCTTTACTAGTATTTGCCGTTTGTGGAACTCCTTTTTCTTTAATTGATTTTTTTTTTGATGGCTACAATTTTTAAATGTTTATATGCAACGTCAGTTGCTAGCCTCTATCTGATTGAATATATAATTGTGTGCATGATGTAGCGGCATAAATCTCTCTCTAAGAATAAGGCGTATTTTTGTTCTTTTTCTTTCAGCTTTTTCATTTCCTCTGTCATATATAGTGTTATTATATCATCGATATAAGAATAACCATAATGGCAGAAACGAAAATGTGAGAGTATTTTTAATAGCGCACCAAATATCTGGTTAATACTCGGCTATTAACCACTAATATTTGGTAGCAGCGACGACATTACATATTACTTAAACCCCATTCAATATTTATCACGAGGTAATTGTTAGAGAATTACAAAATCCTACCAGGATTGCTTAGACTAGACCACAATATTAAAAACATAAATATAGAACACAATTGGTGCAAAAATTGTCTGACAGTCACGACTTTGTAATTTCTACTTGCGTGGCGTGGTACAGAGTTAACTTGCCAGACATATGGTCTTTCGGCAGCCCACCTCTTGATTCAGGGTTTTACACTCTGCTCAAAGCTATTGATATGGGCCAACGTGTTGAATCAGAGTTCCCTTAGGAAGATGAATGGAGGCATATTTCGCAATCACTAGGGATCACTCAAAATGCCTTTTTTCATTTTTATAGGATGTTACCAAATTAACTATGGACTCTTCCTACCTGTAGGAGTTAATCACTTTTGTGGCTTTAGTTCAGCTCAGCACAGTCTGTCTGTCAGTCACTGTTCTCTTGTATCTATTTTTGACTTAATATATGTTGTTAACCTTACTACCGTGTTTCGAGTTATCATTTCGTGGTCCCATTACTGGTCCACATCAGTAATCAAAATCAGACTCATCCAACTCTTTCCGAATCCTCCGCGTTATTGTCGGATTGACATCCAAGCACCCTGAAATGTTTGTATTTCCGCTTCAAGCACGAATAAAAAGCAGTAGAGCATGCCGCTTTCAAGTCTCTGATGAAGTGAATCATGTCATGGTGTCCTTTCTCCACATACGGTAGACCAACTGACAATACCATACCCTGCAGTCGACAAAATTGAAAAAAAAAACAATCATCGTTTTAAAAAATAATATGGCGGCAATTTAACCATCGCACCTTTTATATATATATATATATATATATATATATATATATATATATATATATATATATACTCGTCGATAATGCAAATATAATAGCATCATCAATATGTAAGAAATGGTTATAAATAATGAAAGCATTATTAATAAGTTTGGAGAAGCCCATACTTAATATCAATTATGAACACGGTTACATTGTGCTTAACCTTTTTAATAAATAAAATGTCCTTGAATCTATATAACTATATGATATATCCCGAAAAGGAATATCAGTGTAAAGATTAGTGGAAGAATGGTACTCGACACAGGAATACGATATAACGGATTTATTGTACTAATGTACAATGAACAATAATATACAGATAAGCAATCAACGAGTAGGAGCTGAATAAACTAGCAAATAGAGAATGCCTTCGCCTAAGACTTTTTTTTTTGTATTTACTAGCCTTCCCACGCAAGGCCAGATGTGACACATGGTCATTTTATAGTGGGTATTCCCGGCCATATAGCCGGACCAAAAAATCTCTGTCTATTTTTCCCCAGTCGGGGTTCTACCCTTCGGCGGAACCACGAATGGGTTCGTGCTCTCTGCTCGGAAGCAGAGAGCTGACAGTGTCATAGAAAAGTCAGGCGAATGCCTAAGACTTTTTGTATTTACTAGCCTTCCCACGCAAGGCCAGATGTGACACATGGTCATTTTATAGTGGGTATTCCCGGCCATATAGCCGGACCAAAAAATCTCTGTCTATTTTTCCCCAGTCGGGGTTCTACCCTTCGGCGGAACCACGAATGGGTTCGTGCTCTCTGCTCGGAAGCAGAGAGCTGACAGTGTCATAGAAAAGTCAGGCGAATGCCTAAGACTTTTTGTATTTACTAGCCTTCCCACGCAAGGCCAGATGTGACACATGGTCATTTTATAGTGGGTATTCCCGGCCATATAGCCGGACCAAAAAATCTCTGTCTATTTTTCCCCAGTCGGGGTTCTACCCTTCGGCGGAACCACGAATGGGTTCGTGCTCTCTGCTCGGAAGCAGAGAGCTGACAGTGTCATAGAAAAGTCAGGCGAATGCCTAAGACTTTTTGTATTTACTAGCCTTCCCACGCAAGGCCAGATGTGACACATGGTCATTTTATAGTGGGTATTCCCGGCCATATAGCCGGGCCAAAAAATGTCTGTCTATTTTTCCCCAGTCGTGGTTCTACCCTTCGGCGGAATCACGACTGGGTTTGTGCTCTCTTCTCGAAAGTAGAAAGCGCCCTCTACCCGAAGGCAGAGTGCTGGCAGTGCCATAGAGGAGTCAGGCGAATGCCTAAGACTTTTTGTATTTACTAGCCTTCCCACGCAAGGCCGGATGTGACACATGGTCATTTTAATGTGGGTATTCCCGGCCATATAGCCGGGCCAAAAATATGTCTGTCTATTTTTACCGAGTCGTGGTTCTACCCTTCGGCGGAACCACGACTGGGTTTGTGCTCTCTGCTCGGAAGCAGAGAGCTGACAGTGTCATAGATCAGTCAGGCGAATGCCTAAGACTTTTGCCCTCTCGTCCTGCATGTCACCGTCCTTTATAGTCGAGAGTATTCCATTCTCGGGGATGGCGGGATTTTCCACTATAACACTATATAAAACGATCTTTATAGTCAGTTAAGACTAGAAGAAAATTCATCCTTGATAGTGGTTAAATGTATAAAAGAAAGCGCTTAGATAAATAAAATATTCGGACGATTTTCATATAATTTATGTACGGAAAAGGAAAAAATATAAAATAACATAGAAAACACTTAATTACACATTAAAAAAAATATTGCAACACGCTGTCTTTCATTTTTAATGAAACTTGCATAAAAGTAGGATTTCTGCCTAAACACACACACACACACACACACACACACACATATATATATATATATATATATTGTTTAATACTTAGTTTTTGGTCCTAATAGGGTTATTAAAAATCGCCTGAAGAAACCACTCGTGATGGAAATCAAGGTAGCGAAATAACTCGTTTATAAATAATATATATATATATATATATATATATATATATATATATGCATGCACGTGTTTTTGTGTATGTATAAAAGTGTTATGTTTATGTGAGTCTTTGCATATCTACGTGATCTCGCTTGCAGTCATGTTGATTCTGCTGTAAGAATTATGGATGTTTTCGTCTTGGCAATGATTCAGATTTTTCCTTTCCATATATTTTCATTTTACTTTAATTTCCTGGCGAATATTCTCGGTATGTTCAACGTTTTGTCTTGATAGTTTTGTGTCGGACTGATATCGATGTAACTGAATAAAGATATATCTCATCGAAAAATAATTGAATAAATTGATGACTGATCCAAAAAGATTATTATTTTTTCTTTTCTGACTTGGAACAAGATGACATGACATATCTCTTCTTTATATCTCAGGCTACGTATTTATCTACTCTTTTGTTATTGCTTCTGGGAATCCATTTGTACATATGTATGATCGGAATATCTAGTATAGATCAAGTAGCGCAAATATAAACGTGTTTGTACGAATGTGCAAGTAATATCACCTGTTTCTACCATACAAACTGGATGAGTTTGTGAAATTGGTAAATACAAGGAACTATACTGTAAGGTTTTACTTTCATATTATTCACCGAGGAATCAACGATATGGAAACACAGTAATATATACATCTTCCGGTTTTCTCCAAAATATTTTCTATATTTACTTTCAAATTTACTTAGGTCTGCCATATTTTTGTTTTGTTTGTTTTTTACAGTTTATCTACGTTTGAAAGGCTATTTCAAATCATGACTTATTTTAAGATTGAAAAAGTATTTTTCGTGTTATTAATTCAGGTAATCATAAGCAGCCAATGACTGGAGCGAAAAAGTTGAATTATTATGTTTCCTAACTGTACATGCGCGTAAGTATATTTAAGCAACCCGACTGAAATTGAAACTCAGTTCTCTGATTTCGAATTTTTAGTCGTTATCACTGAAATAAATGGCATATCTAACCTTTAGTCAATTAAGTGCCGTACGTGAAACATACTTGGGCGATCATGTCTCGAAAGAAACATGACAGACTGGGCAGAAGATAATCCCGTAGTAGGTTGCCATTGCTTTCTGCGGTAGACTGGTTGCCAGCCAAGGCTATAGAACCCAATCTGTCCTGTTATTTCACCCATAACTGGAAGGAAGAGACGGATTAATACCTTTCCCAAGGGTATTTGCGCGTTAGTGAATGCAATGAATTCAACTGGAATTCGAACTCGGTTCCCCGATTTGTCGTTCCGAGCCGATATCCACTGCACCACAACGTACATCTTATCTAATCTTATAGTACCTATTATCACCAAGAGCACATTCATTTAGGTACTGAACAGACTTGATATTGCTGAACACCGGTGATCGTACGAGAATAGGTAGTTCAACACGATTTGACTATAAGTCCTCTGAGATCTTGTAAAGTCCACAACTGATTAATATTACCTGCCTAGTCAAAATGAACGCAGGCACAGGCGCCCTTATATAATACTTTGAGCATGTGTGTGCGTGTGTGTCTGCGTATGTGTGTATGTGTCCAGGGATAAGGTGTAGTCCAATGCATATTACCTTGAAATACAAAATCAAAGTATTTTATCCTCCAGTCGAGTTTATTGAATTAGCTCATATATCAATAGCAAAGCTATGGGTCTATCTGTTTTACAGTTGAATATCAAGGCAGTGATTTGTTTGGCAATCAATGTACGAAGAGATAATTTCTGAAATCGAAGCATTAGATGAATCCTTTGAAGACCATGTGACACACTGTCGCACCAGTTCAGAGTATACTGTTCTTCCTAAAATTGTGATTGGTGTTAACAAGCATTCACTAATTGTAAGATTATTATATATAATATATTCTTTCGTTTTCCTTCTTTTTTATCGGTTTCATTTATGATTATCTCACATTGTGACAATAGAAAAATCTGCTAAAAGAAGCGAAATGTTATAAGAACATTCAATATCTAAGAGAAAATTAATTGAAAAATTGTACAATATAAAATCATTGGGCACATCAATGAACATCATTTAATACTGAGAAGTTTATTTATTATGGCAGCCCTCAGACTTTCGGCATAATTTTCTTAAAGGATTTAGATCTAATTTTATTTCAGTCTTTAAATTTGCTCAAGTTATCGGCATTACACTAATAAACTCAACTCTTATGTAATTTCAGATGGTGATACAACACTATCGACCAAAAAGAGAATATCTGAAAATTCTATCCTAATGTCCATATGTGCGATTGAAAATTTCTTATATTTTAATGTATTTAGACACCAGCACTAATCAGTAGAATTATAACATTGGATTACTCGAATCAGAAATTCAGTTGTCGACATCTTATTTTGAAGCTTGATTTATGTGTAATATGTATGATTTTTTTTTTAATCATTTCACCCCGAGCAAGGCAGAAACGCCACTGATGTGCAGCGGGCTACATAAATGTCAAAAGATTAATTAGAAAAGATTGAGGGGTACAAACTAGTTAGAAAGGAACAATAGAAAGCTGAGAAAGCAGGTGCAATGACAGATACATAGGTGGAGAGAAAGTGAAGGTTATACAGGGGAGGGGAGAGAGCTAGAGTCCAGTGGTTAGTAGATGAGTATTGACTTTGCATTTAAATTTCTGGAGGTTGTAGCCGTCAGGAAAGCAAGAATACGGGAGCGAGTTCCACAGGCGGGAATTGCGAGAGAAGAAGCTGCAGGAGTATAGAGATTAAGTACGTTCTATATATTTCCATACTAGAAAATAGCCTTCTCTTTCAATTAAAGCTGTCTTCTCCTTAATCAAAATTATGTTCAAGCTCATTACCGTAACTAAAGCACTGACTATGTTGTTTTGTAAAACTTCCTATTTTCCTTTATATAATCGTCCATTTACATTCATTGAGTATTATACAAAGAAAAAATATTTAAATGTAAAATTTCATAATTTTACCGGACTCTTTCCTTCGTGCGCATGCCTAGTGACATCGAATTAAAGTTTAATTTAGGCAGATGATATCCTAAAAGACGAAATATGTCACATTAAAATATTTTTCGATTTTGTCAATGATGCTTTTAACCATGATTCTAGTATATAAAAAAATGATATAACTTTTCAGCATATATATATAGTCATCCGCAGACAGATCTGTTTCGCAGCTCATCAGTACGGTTAGACTCCGATTGGTCTCTAAGCTAGGCCCGAATTGGCACCAAGTCGGCGACTCTACCCCTGGGCCACGGGCCATTCGGTAGAAGAAGGCAGTCTTTTTAGAGCATATCATATTACGCGCCCAATAGCTACCGTGCTCCAATTGATTTTACTGAATTAGCGATGCGTACACGCTCGAGTGGCTACTGTTTTTCATTCATATATATATATATATATATATATATATATATATATATATATATATATGTTCATTAACTATAATGACATTTAGTAGCAAAATTGTCATTTCTCACGGGTTTAATGATGGAAAGGCATTTTAGGCTAGCAGAAATTTTGCCACAAAATGCCCGATGTCAAATCAAGTCTACAGCTTTTATAGAATTAGTGTGGAGAAAATTGTTGCTTGACTGAACAGCCTTATTTTATTTAGCTGGCTTCAATTTCGACTGCAATAACACAGCTCAGCTAAGTTCCAATTTTCTCCACATTAATATATATATATATACTAGTTGTTATAATTGCATAACTTTTATTGTCTTCTTTGTTATTTTGGTAGTTACTTTTATTTTGATCTACGTGTTGATTTAGGATATATTATTTATGGTTTGTTATGATTTTTTCCAAGTTGTTTGTGCAACTATAACTTAGTTTAAGTATATTTTTGTTGAAAATTTTGCTAAGAGGGTTATTGGTGGGAAGTATTTTTTGATTAAATTGAGGAACTCCTGTCCAAATTTGGTGTTTATCCTTTGGTTAAAAGGAGGTGTGAAAAAAATGATTTTTCTATTTCTATTTTTCCTGTTATGGTTATAGTTTGTTATATACTTGATGTCTTGCTTTTTGTATCCACTCTTTTAGGAACTTATTGTAAAGTCTTTTTGTTTGTTAAATATTTCTTCACTGGATGAGTTTTTACTAATTCTATATTCTATGGAGGAGGGAATATGTCTGATTATACTTGGGGGTGATTTGAGTTTGGGTGTATGTATTATGGTTATTCATTGGTTTTTATGTATGGTTGGTATTTATTATTAACTAAATCGAGTGTTACATCGAGAAAGTTTACTACTTTTCAATTTGTGTTGACTATTACTTTTAGGTTTAAACTTTTAAATTCTCTGTGGATAAGTTTTCTTATTTTGTCTTATTTAAAATGTGTGGAATTGTGTACTAGCATGAGACCGTCGACTCTGTAGAGCCCGATGTCTTGTGTGTTTATGTCTTGGTGTGCACTAAGGTAATATAGTGTAAATAAGCCGATGAGATCGGAAGACTCTGCAGAAACTAACGCAACAATTGTAATATCAAATTGGTTAACCGAGTTATTTTTTATCCATTGTTCTTATGTTATGGCTAAAGGTTCTTAAGGTTATGGATATGGACAGATGTCTTGGCGACCCTTATAATATTGTATTTGTCCTTGGTTAAGTCCCAGAAATGTGTGGCAAATTCCAGTGCCAAAGTGAAGATGTTTTTAAATATTGGTATGTAGTAGTCCAGTGTGTCAAATTGGATCAAAGAACAGTTGTTTTTTTTTTCTTTAATGTTGCTAAACCAATTTATGACATCAGTTGTGTTTGTTCACTGGAGTAATCCATGTTTCTTTTTAATTTGTTCATTAATCCGGTCTATGATTTTTTGCTAATTTTACCAATTGCTGGTCTCGACGGGTTGATGATTTTCGTAGGCAAATTTGTTTGGAAATCTGGTTTATGGTCTTTTAATGTTATGTATGCTACTTTTTGTGCAGAGTTTACTAACTTTTTCATTGCTTTTTAGTTTTTATGTGATATTATTACTGGTTGTGTTTATCATGTCGACTATATCTAATTTGTTGTTGTTTGTATTTTTATAATATTTTGTTAAACTTTTTTTATTACGGTTGTGCACTCAGTTGCTGATATTTTGTGTAGTGATAATATGAATTTATAAACCATTGTAACAACCATTATAATACAATGCTCTACGTTGTATCGAGCACTCTTTATAAAAGTAAATGCATGAACAGCAGGTAAAATAACCTACGACCTCCACAAATTTATTACAATATATATATAAATATATATATATATATATATATATATATATTTTAATATCACCATAAAAACTAACAAGCATTAAAAATTAGAATTTCTAGCATTTGAATGTGTGCAACCGACTAAAACTAGCTAATAACCGATTTAAAATAAACATAGAGCCTTAAAACTAAATAATAATAGCAATTGTACCTATCATAGTCTTACACAGACCACATCATACGTACACATCGAGAAAATATTGTTCAGAGAACAGAAATCTACAACCGTCTTCGGGTTGACATCGCTACACTATTTGAATACACGATTCAAATGTGTATGTATGTGTGCAATGGTACACATATACATATATATGCCCAGCCCCATACGGTTTGTATATACTTATGTTTGTGTCAGCCCCGATGGGCGGGCGCGTGTGTGTGTATCTCTGGGTACCTCAATGGATGTACAAGTGTGTATCTATGTCTGCGTTTGTCAGGTCGAAAAATCTTGCTCCCAATTTTCCTCCCACGTCCCAAAAACTACAGCAATATACGCAGCCCTATATATAGCTATTTTTTTAAAAAGGTTAATATATATATATTTAAAAACTCAATGTATATATATTTTAAATTAATATATATATATATATATATATATATATATATATATATATATATATATATATATATATTATCCAAATTTTAAGCACGGCCCAGATTTTAATGATTTTAACATATTTTCATATATAGAAAAAGAGCATAGATTCAACACACCTAAGCTTTAAATTCCGAACTCCAATATCATACATCTAAATAGCATCTTGTAAAAATATCTAATTTTGATTTTTGATTATAATACATTGTTAAATTTAGCAATAAAATTTTACATTGAGTTCTCTTTGAAGTCTGTCCCGATTGGAATTTACCTTGCCAAATTTCAAGGATTCTACTATAAGTCTATTTCCTTCCACCCATTCGCCCACATATTTGTATTCGGAGACCTCAACGCCCATCACTCTGAGTGGCTTGAAATCTTTGTTACTGATCCAGCGGGCATCCACGCCATGAACTTCGCTATTTTCCAATGCCTTACGCAATTGGTGGACTTTCCCACTCGCTTCCCAAGCACTCCCTCGGGTCATTCCTCACTACTAGATATATGTTTCACCTCTGCACCTGACGCCTGTCAAGTCTCGCAGCTTTGCCCTCTCGGCAACTCCGACCATGCTGCTGTCTCTCTCGGTATTTCTTTCCACTCTCACTCACCCCAGGACCCCCTACCTATAGGAATTCTTACCAAAAAGCGGACTGGGATGCCTTTCGAGATTTCCTCTGCGACGTCCCCTGTGGAAAAGTGTTCGATCTACCAGTTGATGAATGTACCTCCGAGGTCGCGTCATGGGTGAAAGCTGGCATTGCTGCTTTCATACCCACCAGGAAGTATTGCCTAAAACCCCATTCCTCTCCGTGGTTCTCTCCTGCCTGCTCGGCCGCCATTGCCCACAGGAACCATTACTTCCGTCTATTCCGGAGACAGTCATCTGACCAAAATAGACGGCTATTCACGTCTGCTCGCAATGAGTGCAAGAGAACCCTAAATGATGCCAAACGGTTGTTTGCTGAGAGAATGCGACAGCGAATAGCTGACCGCAAGTTCGGCTCCAAGGAGTATTGGAGGAATTGCAAACGAGTGCTGAACAACAGTAAATCCTCAATAACTCGTTTAATCCATGAATTTGCGGTTCTGACGTCATCTCTGGACAAAGCTGAGTGCTTTGCCCGAAGATTCTCATCCAACTCCACATTTGACTCATCTGGAGTTTACCCTCTCGACTTCCCTATAAGAACTGAGGCCAAACTGGACGACGTATATATTACCCCGACAGTAGTATCCCGCCTAATTTCAAAACTTGACCCCCACAAGTCGAGCGGTGACGATGGAATCCCGGTGATAGTCCTTAAGAGGTGTGCTCCTGAACTCTCCCCGGTCCTTTCTAAACTGTTTAACTACCGCCTTTTTGCTTCCTGTTTTCCTGCATGCTGGAAGTTCTCTTCAGTCGTTCCTGTATTTAAGAATTGTGGTGAACACTCGGACCCATCCAGCTATCGCCCTATCAGTCTTCTACCGATATTCGGGAAAGTTTTCGAGGCCATAATCATTGATGAAATAGTTCAACATCTTACTGCCCACAAACACTTCTCTGACAGGCAATATGGCTTCTGCTTTGCCAGGTCCACGGCCGACTTGCTAACAACCGTAATGAAGTACATGCTCCAGACTCTTGATGAGTCTGACGAGGCTCGCGCAGTTGTTCTGGATAACTCCAAGCCTTTTAACAGGGTGAAGCACTGCAAGCTACGGGGTTACGCTATTACCGGTCGCCTGCTTGACCTAATCCAATCTTTTTTAAATAACCGCAAAATGAAGGTCTTTTTGAATTGGCATGCCTCTTCATCCTACAGCACGAATGCTGGTGCCTCACAGGGCTCTATCCTGGGCCCGAGGCTCTTCCTTATTTTCATCAATGACCTCCCAGATGAGATCAAGGGCCATGTAGGCATCTACGCAGATGGCACCACAATATACTCCCGCACCAGTAAGAAACATGTCGCGGCGGATAGACATAATCTCTCTACTGACTTTGAACAGGATCTACACTCTGTGGTGAATTGGAGCAAGAAATGCCCTGTCAACTTCAATGCGTCTAAGACCAAGCTGTTGTCTGTCAAACATCACAGGCAACCTCACCTGCCTCCCATAAGCATGGACCAAGCGATTCTCCCTGAGAGCAATACACTGCGCCTCCTCGGCTTTACCCTCTCTCCAGACCTCAAATGTAACCACTATATCGAATCCATAGCTAAATCCACTGCTAAGATTATTATGTCAATCCAGTACGTTTTTCAACCTGAATCCATCCTGCATATATACAAGTCAACCATCCGTCCGTGCATGGAGTACTGCTGCCATTTATGTTCAGGCGCCCATGCCGTTCACCTCAGTGTTCTCGACAGGCTCCGAAGGAGAGTCTGTAATGTGATAGGTACTGACTTGGAGGCTCGACTGCAGCCACATCCCCACCGACGAAATGTGGCCTCCCTTTGTCTGTTCTATTAATACTTTCATGGCTTCTGCTCGGACGAACTTAAGTCACTGGTGCCTCCACAACAGGTGTTTCACCGTGCAAACAGATTTGCAACTGGGTCCCACCCATTCACAATTATGTTAGCCAAATTCAGACAACAATTCTCCTCCTGCAGCTTCTCCTCTCGCAATTCCCGCCTGTGGAACTCTCTCCTATTCTTGTTTCCTGATGGCTACAACCTCCAAGAATCTAAATGCAATGTCAATACTCATCTATTAACCACTGGATTCTAGCTCTCTCCCCACCCCGTATATCCTTCTCTTTCCCTCCACCTATGTAACTGTCATCACACCTGCATTCTCCTCTTTCTATTGCTCTTTTCTAACTGGTCTGTACTCCTCATTCTCATCTAATTAATCTTTTTACATTTATGTAGCCCCCCTCACATCAGTGGCATTTCCGCCTTGCTCGGGGTGAAATGATTAAAATAAAAAATGTGTATGTCTGTGTGTGTGTGCGTTCACATATGAAAGCTTTTCACAGACCAAAAGAAGAATGAAAAACAAAGAGACACCATACTGTTATGTTTTTTTATTTTTTATTTTTTTTAATCATATCACCCCAAGCAAGGCAGTCCACTGCCACTATAGCGCAGGTGGTTACATAGAGCGATTTGGTATAGAAAATGTCAGAGGGAGGGTGATAGACGAGTTAGGAGGTACTTAGGGAGAGTGTTGGAGGGAGTGGGTGTGAGTAAGTGTGTTAGGAAGTGTCTATTGACCTTACATTTAAACTCCTGGAGGTTGTAGCCGTCGGGGAAGCAATCATGCGGAAGGGAATTCCACAGGCGGGAAGTGCGAGTAAAGAAGCTGTTGGAGTAGAAATTGCGATTATATTTCATCGGTTTCACTGTAAAAGGGTGGGACCTAGTTGCTAATCTAGTATCTCGTTCAAATTCGTAATTAGGTGGCACCAGTGATCTAAGGAGCAGAAGCTGTGAAAGTATTTATAGAAGATGCACAGGGACGCCACGTGACGCCGGTGAGAGAGTGGCTGCAGGCCGTCAGCTAAGTCGGCATCGATCACATTACAGATTCTTCGCTGTATTTTGTCAAGAAGCCCGAGGAGAATAGAAGGAGCACCCGACAAGATTTGGCAGCTGTATTCAATACACGGGCGGATGGTAGATTTATATATGTGCAGGATAGATTCAGGCGGAAAGAATTTCCGAGCCCTGCACAGAGAGCCGACTTTCATAGCAGCGGATTTAGCAATGGATTCGACGTAGTCATTCCACTTGAGGTCCGCTGAGAGTGTCAGGCCGAGAAGGCGTAGTGTTTTACTGTCTGGGAGGCAAGCCTGTTCCATGCTAATAGGGGGTTGTGGTTGTCGGTGGTGGTTAATTGACAGCAGCTTCGTTTTGGAAGAATTGAATTTTACGAGCCATGTTATGATTTTCTGTTATTACTTATTGTACATATATGATTCATGTGCATTATGCAACGTAACAATTCTTGTAAACTTTCTTGGAGTAACGTCGATCGCAGACAATGGCCGTAGAACAATAAATCGACTTTCGTGACAATAGTGTATCGGCGTAATAAAAATCTGATGAAATCACGAATAACACAATATTTTTCAAGCCCAAGCAAATTTCATCATACAAACCTAAGCAAGATTCAATTCACTGGAAATGATTTAATCTGATAAAAAACTAAAATCGATTACACCCTCAATTGGGTTTAAAACTGACCGTATGGAGAACGAAAAATAAAACGTTTTTTAAATAATTTACACTAGGTAGTATATAAATATCAAATAAAAATTTAGTTTGAAGATAAGTTATGTTTGTGCGTGAAAGTGTCCATAATTAATGATACTTTACATGCAGGTAGCGAAGAAATATATACGTAGGAGTAATTGAGGGGAACCGAAAAAAGATGCTATATTTTTTTTATTATATTAAATATTATTTCCATATCGTAAATACGCAAACGGCACAAGGCTTTCGAAAGTTGCATAGAAATTTATAAACAAAATTCAGCCAATAATATAATGGAAAATTATGAAAACAGCATCATCCTACAAGAATAATCTAAAATCTATAAAACTCTCTAGAGGGGAAAATAGCCGTCATTACATATCTAATCGAACACAAATTAGGGAATAAACGACCAGAACTTATCTAAAAATGCAGATACGAAAGCAAGTTTTTATTACGTAACTTAAAAATCGAGAAAACATGAATAAAAAATCTAAATTAATAAATTTTCGAAGTATGGTTTAAGTAACATAAACTCTAAAAGTATTTTATGCTTGGCAAATTGATCATATTTGAGGAGTTAGTTGCCAAGACATATTCAGTTCTGCGTGGAATATGATAAATAATTTTAAGAAGGAAGTAAAGAAAATTCACATCTCACCGAGTCTGCCAACAGAAGATGCGTTTACTTACCTGTAAAAGAAAAGAAAAATTAAATTTAACAGGAATTAACATATGCAGAAATGTTTTAAAAATTTGAAACAAAAAAAAAATAGCATTAATTTGGAAAAAAATAGTAGGAAAATATCTAAAATTCTCTCTCCCTGTTTCAAAATTTTTCCTCTCAAAAATTAATACAATTTTATATTTTCTTTTCTTTTGTTTTAGATAAGTGTCATTCATTATGACTTGAACAGTGATTCACCAACTATAAGTAATACCCTCTCCAAAATAAATGTTATTTAGTGTTTATTTTCATGGAAAATGTTTGACGATCAAGCAGATCGGGGATATTAAAATAAAACATTTAGAAAATTTTAATAACTTATAAAGAAATAAACGACAGAAAATGTGACAAAAATGAGATCTAGGGGCGGACTGTCATGACCAAAGATGTATTCGAAAAGATAAGCAGAGTATTCAGAGACAGAAATATTTCGTTCAAAACAAAGAAAAGTGTACCAGATTGTTATATGATTTCCGTCCTTCAACATGGCAGCAAATGCTGGACAATCTTGTCAAATATAGAAAAAAGACTTGAAGTCACCGAAATGTGATTCTACAGTAGGATGCAAATGATACCATTGACCGAACATGTGAGCACCGATGAGGTGTTGGAGAGAATGGAAACAGGTGCAAACTTATACTTAACATCAGGAAAAGTCTGCTGAAGTATCTGAGATATGCAATGAAGAATGAAAGCTCATGGAATCTGATACTTCCATGACAGATAAAGAGAACAAGAGAGAGGGGAGAGTAATTCGTGATACTTGATAAGCTTGAGAAAATGGATGACAGAATACGGTTTAGGCGAGGTAACAAACGAAAGTGTGTTAAACGCTAAAATGGACATGGAGGTGTAGAAGGCCATGATCGTCTTCGTCCTGAAGGACACGTTATACAGAAGACAAAGAAAATATATTTAATACGAAAGACGAAGAAAAAATATAAAATACGAATGTACACTTGCTGCAAAAATGATGGCACACTATTTGAGAGGATTATTAGATATTTTCTAACAGGTTATCAACTCTGAGACTGACAGAAGGAAATATATACACAACGGTCTTTATTACAATACATACATACATATATATATATATATATATATATATATATATATATACTCTTCACTAATCGATATAATTATGACAAAAATAAAATAATAATAATAATATGACAATGTTAAAGAAAAAACATGAGGCAAGAGATTAAATAAGTGGTTGTAAAGAGGATGAACTGAGCCGAAGCTGCCTTGTCATTGTATCTCTTTCCATGAGCGTGGCAGGAGAGATATACAACTGTCTTTATTATATTAGAGAATATATAAACTATAGCTTTATCTATACAACAAGGTTGAGATGATCCCTTAGAATTGTATAGGCTGCAACCACTGTCCCTGCAAAATATTTTTTAGAAAGCAATCACTTTAATTATCTCGACGTTACAACTTCTAACAAGTTCAATAACCTGTAATAATATCAATATGACAAATGTACATTTATTTTGTTTATGTTATAAGGCTGGTTACAGATATATTGTTATTGACTGTTCGATGTATATGAATAATTGCCTGTCATTAATCATCATGTCTTGAACACGATCCTTATTTTTGGCAGCTGTGGGACATCCAGAACTTCTTCAACATTCTCCCTTCTCGTTCTAAATTCCACCACCCACATTTGTACTACTGTTAAAGCTGGAGCCTTATTCCATGCTGTAGTATCCATGTCAGCATCAATATTCTTTTTGTTCTGTAGATATTTGATTTTAGAAATTTTCACGAAAAGTCGTTACTAGTTAATTTTGAAGTATTCTTTGAAGATTTACTTGTCAGCTTACCTGAAAATAAACAATGTAGTTAATAAAACTAATTAGATCTGAAGTGTCTTTATTCAATGTTTCATACTGTGAGAGTTATTTTTTCTTTTTGTGTCGTGTTCTTTCAGAACGTAGGTGAAATTGCACCTTCACATGCCCCTATACCGTATCACCTTTAACATTTTTCCCCTTTCTATTCTCCAAAACTAAGACTTACCATTCACTTGCTTAAGCACATCTAGTATATTTTGCACTGCTTTCCATGTCCCTTTTCACTATCTATCAGTCTTCTGAGTATTAGATTCTCTGCGATCTCTTTACGCATTACGTGTTGCACACACACGCACGCACACACACACACACATATGTGTACCATTATCACACACACACACACACACACACACACACATATATATATATATATATATATATATATATATATATATGTGTGTGTGTGTGTGTGTGTGTGTGTGATAATGGTGCATTGAATACCGAAACATGATACATTTTGACTTGGAGTATGACAATAATAACAACTATATATGTATAAATTTTCTACATCTATATTGACCACTTTATAAAAGATAAATAATAAACTGTTGAATATATATATATATATATATATATATATAAGTTCACAAATTGTGCACTGTGGTGCAGCGGATATCGGCTCGGGAATTATAAATCAGAGAGCCGAGTTTGAATTCCATTTTCCTTGGGAAATGTATTAACAGGAGGATAAATATAAATAGGAGGATAGATTGGGTACTATAGCCTTGGGTGGCACTGAGTCCACCTCATAAAATAATGGCAACCTACTATGGGAGAATCTTCTGCCCAGTATTTTCTCTTATGAGATATAATCCGCGAAGCGTGTATAAAACAAATTAGTTTAAATGTGTCTTGTGAGAAGATATACATGCGTAGTCAAAATATATATATATATATATATATATGCGCATGTAATGCAACTTATGCTTTTAAAATGAAATATATAGCCAATGAAAAACGAATTTTATACTCTAGTTAAATATCCAATAAACCGTTAGTTTATGATTTGCTATTTATAGTAGCTTTCTCTCTGTTTATCTAGTTTTGAAAAGTCCGTTTTAGCACAATGTTTTTCTTGTTGTTTGATAACATTAAAAATTCATGTATATTTGTCTTGTTGAAGGCAAAAATATCATTTATGAATAGCTTGCTGATATTAAACATATTCTTCGTAAAATTAGCCCATTGAAAATACCGCTGACCTATCTGGTCGGGTTCTCCTGCTACTCATTTTGATGTTCTCGAAAAAATTCAAATAAGGATTTGAAATACAATAGACACTGACTTAGCATTTCATCTTCAGTCATATTCTCACCAACTTGCTGTGGTTTCCCTTTGATATGTTTAGAAGCATTTTCATGACAACCTCTCTGATGAGCATTTTTTCTGGTTCCCCGCCGACATGTATTTTCTTGTGCTACAAGATTGGCATCTAGTTTCCACTGATTTACTGTCGAAATAATTAAATGCAACCACCCGTTCTACTCTATCATTTTATTTTTCTCGTACTTCCGCTTGTGGAACTCCGTATCATTTACTTGGTCTTCTGATAGCTACAATCTGCAAAAGGTTAAATGCAACGTCATTTGCTCTCTTTTCTCTACTTGATTCCCATCCATCTTTTATCTTTTCTTCGACATCCCTGTAAATTTTTTTTTGTCTCTCGATGTAATGCTTGTCTGTGTATCGATAAATGAATTTGGCCAAAGAATAGCATGAGGAAAACTGTAGGTCTTAAATTTTATCTAGAAATACTAGACAAATGTACGATACCAATCACTTACCTTATTAGTTTTTTGTTTCAATTGAAATATTGACATAGCAAGAAAAGCCAGAGCCTTGATTGACGACACTAAAATTGCAAAATTGTGGGTACGCGTCCTTATATGAAGGAGTCAACAGTAACAACTAGAAAAATAAACCCAGTAACACGATAGATGCTGCAATGAAAAGAATAACTCGTTGAGAAAATGGAATCATTTGAGTCAATGCCTCCAGGATATGTGTATTTTAAAATATTGTTTGTTTTACTAGATCCTATATTTACATTTTTCTCCTGTTTCTGCATGATAAAAGCATAAGAATTTGAATATCTTAATATTATTTGTAACAAAAAACATACAAATACATAAGTCTTTATATTACAAATAGTTGATATTTGTATTGTCGATAAAATAAATCTACAATGCCCTTTCGAAAAGATGAATACAAAAAGCGATATCTATATATTAATAAGTCCCCGATAAAAATTTTTGCCCGAGCTAATATATATATATATATATTTTTTTTTTTTAATCATTTCATCCCGAGCAAGGCAGAAACGCCACTGATGTGCAGGGGGTTACATAAATGTAAAAAGATTAATTAGAAAAGAGTGAGGAGTACAAGCTAGTTAAAAAGGAACAATAGAAAGCTGAGAAAGCAGGTGCGATGACAGATACATAGGTGGAGAGAAAGGGAAGGTTATACAGGGGAGGGGAGAGAGCTAGAGTCCAGTGGTTAGTAGATGAGTATTGACTTTGCATTTAAATTTCTGGAGGTTGTAGCCGTCAGGAAAGCAAGAATACGGGAGTGACTTCCACAGGCGCGAAGTGCGAGAGAGGAAGCTGCAGGAGTAGAATTGTCGTCTGCATTTGGCTAACCTGACTGTGAATGGATAGGACCCAGTTGCCAGTCTGGTTGCACGGGTAAACACCTGTTGAGGAGGCATCAGTGACTTAAGCTCATACGTGCAGAAGCCATGAAAGTATTTATAGAAGAGACAGAGGGAGGCCACATTTCGACGATGGGAAAGTGGCTGCAGTCGAGTTGCCAGATCAGTACCTATCACATTACAGACTCTCCTTTGGAGCCTGTCAAAAACACTGAGGAGAACGGCAGGGGCATCTGACCATGAATGGCAGCAGTACTCCATGCACGGACGGATGGTTGACTTGTATATATGCAGGATGGATTCAGGTGGAAAAAACATCCTGGATCGACATAGTGACCCAATCTTCTTAGCAGTAGATTTTGCTATGGATTCAATATAGTGGTTCCATTTGAGGTCTGAGGACAGGGTAAGTCCGAGGAGGCGTAGTGTATTACTCTTCGGGAGAATCATCTGGTCCATGCTTATCGGAGGCAGAAGAGGTTGCCTGTAATGGTTGACAGACAACAGCTTGGTCTTAGAGGAATTGAAGTTGACAAGCCACTTCTTGCCCCAGTTCACCACAGAGTTTAGATCACGCTCAAGGTCAGCAGCGAGATTATGTCTGTCCGCCACGACAGGTTTCTTACTGGAGCGGGAGTATATTGTAGTGTCATCTGCGTAGATGCCTACTTGGGACTTGATCTCATCTGGGAGGTCGTTGATGAAAATAAGGAAGAGCCTCGGGCCCAGGATAGAGCCTTGTGGGACACCAGCATTCGTGCTGTAGGACGAAGAGGCACGCCCATTCAGAACGACCTTCATTTTGCGGTTATTTAAGAAAGATTGGATTAGGTCAAGCAGGCGACCGGTAGTACCATAACCGCGTGGTTTGCATAGGAGGCCAGGGTGCCAAACCCTGTCGAAAGCCTTGGAGATGTCCAGAGCAACCGCGCGAGCCTCGTCAGACTCATCAAGGGCCAGTAGCATGTACTCCGTTACAGTTGTTAGCAGGTCGGCTGTGGACCTGTCAAAGCGGAAGCCATATTGCCTGTCGGAGAACATTTTGTGGGCTGTGAGATGATGAACTATTTCAGCATTGATTATAGCCTCGAATACTTTCCCGAATATCGGTAGAAGACTGATAGGGCGATAGTTGGATGGGTCCGAGTCTTCACCACAATTCTTAAAGACAGGAACGACTGAGGAGAATTTCCAGCATGCAGGAAAGCAAGAAGCAGAAAGGCAGTAGTTAAATAGTTTAGAGAGGACAGGGGAATGAGGTTTTAAGCAATACTTCCTGGTGGATATGAAGGCATCAATGCCAGCTTTCACCCATGACGAGACCTCAGAGGCACAGTCATCAACTGATAGGGCAAACACTTTTCCCCAAGGGACGTCGCAGAGGAAATCCCGAAAGGCATCCCAGTCAGCTTTTTGGTAGAGGTAGGAGGTTCTATAAGTAGGAGGCTGCTGGGGGTAGTGAGATTGGAAAGAAATACTGAGGGAGACGACAGCGAGGTCGGGGTTGCCGAGAGTGCAAAGCTGCGAGACTTGACAGGCGTCAGGCGCAGAGGTGAAACATATATCTAGCAGTGAGGAATGACCCGAGGGAGTGCTTGGGAAGCGAGTGGGGAAGTCCACCACTTGCGTAAGGGATTGGGAAATAGCAAAGTTCATGGCGTGAATGCCCGCCGGATCAGTAACGGCGTTTTCAAGCCACTCAGAGCGATGGGCATTGAGTTCGCCAAATACAAATATGTGGGTGAATGGGTGATAGGAAATAGCCTTATCTATGTCGTCGGCAATGCTATCTAGTAGGGAGCAGTCAGGAGATAGTTATTTAGATTTTGTCATAATTATATTAGACGCGTACACAGTTGTAATGAAAAGTGTACAATTTTATCATTTTCTCTTTTGTTGCCCGGTGCTTTCATAAATCCGTGTTCTTTGATAATATGTAGTTATCTATTATACAGAGATGACATAAATTATAGCAACAAAAGAAATAATGATAAAATAACGAAAATACATTACAAACTCTTCAAACAAACAGATTTTGAAATAATAATTTAAACAAATAGAAAAATAATGCAATATTTAAATGTAAAATTAAATTTACAAACTGGCAATGTCTCTCCGTATATGAAAGCAAACTTATATTTGAAGTACATAAACGGAAGATCTAACCATCACACAAGCATAATCAAGTACATTAATAAATGAACACAGAACAAGCTATCAAAAACTTTATCAAACAAAATATTTGATGCAAAGAAAATATTACGAAAAAGAAATTTTTTATAAGTATACATTCAAACTGAGTTATAATAATTTAGAAATTTACATGAAAACAAAACGACAGAAACTTAAATAGCAACGTAAGAAACAAATGCCAATTTCAAGAACAAAATGTGTTATTTACAAAACAAAAGACCATGCCTTATAGAGTCAAAATAAAACATATTTTTGATCAAATAAATACACATTCAAGACGAGATGGAATAAACATAGATCTATATTTATACATGAATACTATTGAACATAATATTGAAATTAAACTATGGATAGAACCAGCCATAACATGGAGTATATTAAAAACAATTAAGCCTCAAAACGTTGGCAAAATATGTAGACTGTGCCAGAAATGTTCTCTATTATGTTATTTCATACAAAAATGAAATACTGAATGACAGAACAGAAATTATGACTAAGTTTAACCATAGCAACAAATACCTATTAGGATCATACAATCATGGACGAAAATGTTCTAACTTTCCCTAATTTTGAAAAGTAAGCGTTTAAAACATTTCTCGGTTACATGAGCTTTTAAAAAACGGTGATGTCAGTTATTATGAATCACCTGAGGACAACAAAACAGTTGCGTAATAACTAGTTTACAAATGAAAAAAATGAAAAATGAAAAAAATGTAACTGTGTATTTGAGCAGAAGAAAAAATATACAATTATTACTTCATCCACATGTAAAAATAGGGCTAAAAATATTCGAACCATTATTAATAAAGAAAAAATGCAACAGTTAAAATTATCAACTATCAACACGACCATAATGTGTTGACTGTGTTTCGAAAAATTCTTGTAATTCTTGTAAAATTAAAAATCATCATTGACAATGCATAAAAGAATTGCCAAAAGCGATCAGATATACAAAATATCCAGATTATCTCTACATCTTTTATGCTCAGAAAATTAAGCAAAAAATATTAAAACGTTTGAAGTATTAAAAGAAAACTTAACGGTAGTACATTGCAGTCTTCTTTAACGAAACATGCATATATATATATATAGTGTATCGAGGCAGCAGATGATTTTCTAAACATATACTGTGAAATATAAGAGACAATGAATGTTTATTATGTTTAATCATGTGCCGTTCTAAACATCGTATTTTGGCTTTAATTTCAGGTGAGAATAAAGACAAAAATTCTAAAACATTTGGATAATTTTTTATAAAGTTGGTTTTAAGCTTTCGGCTCACATGAGCCATCTTCAGAAAGGTTACAAGGACATTAACTTAAAAACATCCACCATCAGCGACGATTTATCTTGTGTTGACATAAAACTTTTCTAGGCAACGATGACAGTTACCAAAAATAGCAAACGCAGTACGTAAATGTGTAATGCGGTTTTATGACGTCACATCCCGTGCGAGCTCGAAATGATAACAGGCAATGTAATGTATTATGATCAGATTTAACCGTGATTTTATTAAGTTTGAGATGTTTGGATTTAATGTAGATGGCCTCCAATATCTAAAGCTTCTTTTTACTGTGATTATGAGTGAGGATTATTGTATTATTGACTAATATCTGTATATATGTATATGTGTGTGTTTGTGTTTAATGGAATGGATATATATATATATATATATATATAGTCATCCGCAGACAGATCTGTTTCGCTGTATCACAGCTCATCAGTACGGTTAGACTCCGATTGCTTCTAACCCAGGATTGAAACCCGACCGAAGTGGCGTCATTCGGCGATTCTACCTCTGAGCCATGGGCGCACGGTAGAAGAAGGCAGACATTTTAGCATGTATATTATCACTATACACGCCCAATATCCAGAGTGCTCTAATTCATTAACAGTTGAACCAAAATGCCCCAAGAAATGAGGATATTCTAATGGTGCTTTCACAAAATTTTGACATTGCCATAGCACTGCACTACTAAGAGTAAATTCTATTAAATCTTTCTTTTTATATTGATGCTCGATATTGATCCGTTTATGACAGAAAATTTCCTTACCAAAATATACCTTCATAACCAAAATACTGGCAAAACAAAAATCGTCGCATTAAGCATAATAACAAATTAACACTATATATATATATGTGTGTGTGTTTCCCCAAATTTGAATTTAATTGAAATTGTGAGTATATGCTAACTACGCAAATAAAACGGCCTCATGTTGAAAAATAAAATGTATATTTAACTCGAACGCACCCCGTGTGACACGACACACGTCAAGTTAGTATTCCAGCTACTGACAAATACGTTCTAGCAATATCCAGCGCATAAATGTTTCTTTGTTTAACTTTCTCTAGGCTTGTCGACGGGGCGGGAATATAGACCTGTCCTTTCATATCTCACAATAGAATAAATTCACAAGGTATCTTGTCAGTTGAACGTAGTAGCCATTTATAAAATCACTTTATCATTAAAAATGGCACGCCCGATCTATCTTCCTCGTAGATTCTTATTGAGATAAATCCGCACAGTCAATTTAGTTTGTACAGATTTCCATAAATTTGAGATAATTTGAAGAAAATGTTATCAGACTGCAATAAAAGACTGATCACTAGGTAAAATTCCCGCCTGTGGAACTCGCTGTCGTATTCTTGCTTTCCTGACGGCTACAACCTCCAAAAATTTAAATGCAAAGTCAATACTCATCTACTAACCACTGGACTCTAGCTCTCTCGCCACCCCTGTATAAGCCCCCTTTCTCTCCACCTATGTATCTGTCATCGCACCTGCTTTCTCAGCTTTTTATTGTTCCTTTCTAACTAGTTTGTACTCCTCACTCTTTTCTAATTAATCTTTTTACATCTATGTAGCCCCCTGCACATCAGTGGCGTTTCCGCCTTGCTCGGGGTGAAATGATTAAAAAAAATACACAGTTTATATATATGTAATGTATGTAGCAAGCAATCCCTCTTAGTAGGAATTTTGTTTAATTAATATATGATATTAAAATTGAAAATATATTTGTCATTGTCAACGAAACTTATTTATGACACGTCTTAAATAACTGTACGATAATACAAGTTACGTTTGTGGAGTAAGACATTGTCAAATTGTAAGGTAGCCCATTAGATACCATATCATCACCATTCTGTTTTTTCTGTAACACAAAACCTTCAGTGTGTTATCTTTATGTTCGCGCTTCCATCTGGAATATCGGTGCTCATTACTTTCTGCAACTTCTTGTCTTTAGTAGTACTTCCTATAATTTGTCGTTTCGCTATCAATTCTAAATATTGTTATGCCAATAATTTACTCAAGGACGTTAGGTCGGGTACGCTTTGTGTTATTTTAATTGTTTTGCTTGGAAAATATCATTGGAGTGAACAATTTTTTAATCCCGTTTTCCTCTAATATATCTTAGAAATATCAACAGCTAAGCATATTTTCCTTTTTATTATTATTTTCTTTGAAAAACTTTGTCATTTCTTCCATGTTCAATTCATTGTATTTGCAAAATATTTCTGTAAAATCGTATTTCTGTTTCGATATGTCTCTTCTCATCTGTGATTAGTTTTTCGAAAATTTTTTGCTTTGTAATAAGTAACTTTTTTTATTAATACGTTACTTATAATTTTAAAAGGCATATTTCTTTTTACTTTCTTCTTCTTCTTCTTCTTCTTCTTCTTCTATGTGCTTTGTCCTTTCAGGACGTGGGCTATGATGGCCATTCACGTCTCCTTATTTTTGGTGGATCTTAGCACAATTTCTACTGTAACATCACAGAACACCCGTCATCCACCTTCTCTGAGCCATCAAATATAATATCCAATGCTTTTCCCTCTCTCTTTTTCCCTTTATCTGGACTGTTAGTATCAGGTTCCCCAAGCCATCCTTTCTCATTGCATGTCCCAGGAACTGTAATTGCCTCTTCCTGATGCTAAATTTTAATTTCCTTTTTGATTACACCTTTTCCAAAACCTCATAATTGCTCACATGCTCGGCCCATGATACCCGCAACATCCTTCTGTAGAAGCAAATTTAAGCTACTTTAATATTTTCCTTCATCTTTGCTAATATTGTCCAACATTCACTGCCATATTAAAGAACTGACAACACGTTGCAATCCAGTACTCTTTTCATTCTTTTTGGCGGAAATTTCCTGTCTCTTAATACTTTAACCAACTTCTGGAATACATAATTCGCCATGCAAATTCGCCTTCTGATCTCTGTGTCACATTTTTCGTCTACTGTTTGAACATTTCCCAGGTATTTAGTATCCCCTACCTGTATTTGAAATTTTGGGCAGCTGCTTTTGTTGATAACCATGCATTTGGTTTTCTTGCAGTTTATTTGTAGTCTTTTTTGTCACTCTCTTCAGCTAGCTTCTGTAGGAGGTATTGTAGTTTCTTTTTCCGTGTCGGCAATCAGCACATCATCTGCGTACCTTATGTTTTTCAAATTGTAGCCTCCGATGAAAAATCCTGGCATAACATCTAGGGTCCTAAAAATAGTCTCACTGTACAATTTTAATAGATCCGGTAAAAATACATATCCTTGTCCTACGCCTGTCTTGTTTTGTATATCTGCTAAATTCATTAACACTATATGCAGGCAGTTTGCTGTCACTAGAGATTCTTGATTACTCTTATGTCTTTCCCAAATATGTCGAGGCTGCTGAGCATCTCCATCAATTTTTTGGGCGTAATTTGTTGAACGCCTTTGCATAATCGATAAAATATAGGTTCATTTTTATTGCCTTTCGGAGAGCAACTTAGTTATGAATATGTAGTTGCTTTTTCCAATGTCTTTGACAAACTGCACTGTGTTTGTTCTATCTCTGGTCTGATTCTGCTTCTCGCTCTGTTCATCAGGATTCGAAGGAACAGTTTTTTAATATGACTCATGAGGCTGATTTTTTCGCCGAGTTCGCACCCGTTTGCACCTGGTTTCTAAGGCAGTGCTATAAAAATCGACTTAAATCGTCTGGTATTACACCGCTATTATAAATTTCATTTATTAAAAGAAAAAGACATATTTAGCTATCAAAAAAATCATCGGATTTCGGTTCCACATTTTCGTCTTGTACCCTCAAAATTTTAAATCCCTATTTCCTTTTATGTGTCCTAAAAATTTCATCTGCTAAACCTGCCTGTCCTTTTTAATAACATCTTCTCTGGAAACTTCCATATTTCTCACATATTTACTTCCTTGCAGCATCATTTTGTAAAATCACATTCTCTTGCTTTATGTCTCTTCCTTAAGTGATGAGATTTTCGAGCATTCTCCCCTACATAGGTGAACTACTACTACATAACAGATGAGTTCTCTATTCTTTGTTACTAACATAATTCTTATATTTATTAATATTTTATTAAATGTAAAAAACATATTCCGCTATCCTAAATGAACCATCGAATTTCTGTACTACATATTTCGCCCTCTATTACAATATGTCCTGAATATTTAGATTCATATACTTTCTTGATTTTGGCATCTCAAATTTCTAATTTGCATATTAGGCTCTCCCTTTTGCTGACAACCATATATTCTGTGATTTTACAATTGATTTCCATTCCTCTCTTTTTGTTTTCTTTTTCTAGCTTCAGTAGTGTTCCCTGTTGTACCTTCCTGCGTCTACTGTCAATACTGTGCCATCGACATATCTAATGTGATTAAGATTGTATTTGCCAAAAATATAACAAGAAATGGCTTATAATTCTCCAAGGACTTTGTCATCGTAGAAGCTAAACAGGTTTTCTGAGAAGACACCTCATTGAATTACGGCTCTATATTTACTGAATTTATTTTCTACCTATGCAGATGTTTTGCTTTCAATATAAAATTTGGATTAGAAAAACCAAAAACTCTTCCTGAATATATCGATTATAATTAAAATTTTCAACAGTCCTTTGTGATGTACTTCATCAATCACCTTTGTATAATCTATGGGATTTTATCCTTTTCCATCTGTATTGCTGTTTCTGATATTATTTGTTGGGACGCCCGCGCCTATTCGGCTATAATGGACTATTCCATTACTATCTACGACGGAAGGGTGCCGAGCAGCCGATCGATAAGTCAGTCGTAGTCTTCCGGTGACGACCCGGAAGTACCCATTGCTCATACTACATCTTACGACGGTTGAGACGATTAACCCTTATTCTTGTATTGGATACTAATAACCTTTGTAAATACTATTTTCACGGAATACAACAATTAACCTATTCCTGTTGTTGAGTTATTTATTCTTACTCACGACATAACATTATTCTGGGCGTAAATGTTGTGTTCCTTTTTTCGTTAACAAAACCCACTGTGGTATTTCCGGTCTTTGTCAAAGAAAAGTACTGAAGCCTTAATAAAAATAATAGAATATATTGAAAGCTGGTTACTATTATCTAATTGGAAGATATGCGTAATGCAATAATACTCTAAAGATTCATTGCAAATTATTCTATATTAATTTAATCGTATTAATGCCGGGAGTAATCTTCTGCATTGAGGAAATAATTGGCCGTTATAAAATGAAAATTTAAATTTTCTGTTGGATTAAATATATAAAATCTTCTTTTGTTGAGGATATTTTATTTTGAGAAAACATAGGATTCTTAAGTCCAATATATGTTATAGCTTTTCCTACTAATAATGTGTTTTTCTCTTGAAAGCGCCACTTTTTTGTAGTGCGGAAAGTTAATTGCTGAACTGTATTGTTTCGCTTCAACTGACATGTATTTCGCATTTTTGCTGTTTCCATCGTTTAATTTTTTCACGTGATATTCGTTTTGTTATTTGTTATAGGTAGGTCTTTGGAATTTTGTAGCCACAGTCTACATTGTCTAAGAAAAGATTGCTTCATCTAAAATTCAAAATCCCTTGAAGCCATATAAATTATTGATTTGACGAAACATTTATACACACCTGACAGTTTAGACATACATCCATAAGAAAAACGCTATCTGTCAAAGATATATAATGAAATCTGTATTTATTTATAAAAATGCATATTTATTTATTTTCGTCGATTAGCTTTCATATTCGAGAAATCTTAGAAAATAAATATACGCTCTCCGGTAAGATACAATCTGGCGTTTTCCCAGGTAAAACTGTCATTAAACGTGACTTGATCTGTACTCTCAGCTACAATATGTGCCGATGGCGATGTAAATTAGAATAATGCCGTTAAACAGATTTGTCTCTTACTGTTGAAATTAATACATGACGTTAGTTTCGTATACAAACGTAAACGAAACAATTAGTAAAAAGATAAATGAACAGTTTATTTATTAATCTGACATATTGTTTTACTTAAATCGTATTCTAATGGATATCCGAAAGACGTTTCGATTGTTTATTAAACGGCCTGAATATTCGAAGAACCTTATTTGAAAAAAAATATGCAGCCGTAGCATTTTCTATAATATGATATTGCCAATATTCATGTCGATAGATGAAAATAAATAAATAAATATTTTGTTTAAAAAGTATACGGAACATTTAATTCAATATGGGTATCCAGTAAAAGTGTCAAGTCATCTCAAAGTTGCAGACGGGTTTTAATTTGATAAAGAAATATTCTAATTTCATGACGTTTTCATTTTTGTCGTTGGAGCCGGTTAAAGATTTAATGTGATGTAGGTTTATTTGTTTGCTAGAGTTCATTGTGATTTTGTAGCGTCAATCTGTATTGTCTCATTAATGAAGGTCTCATTTAAAATCCAAAGGAGCTAATTGTTTAAAATGAATTTTTTAAAAAAATCATCTCACCCCAAGCAAAGCATTCTACTGCCACTGTTGTGCAAGGAGTTATATAGGAGAAAGTGATGCGGGTTAGTTATAGGAAATATCAGAAGGAGGGTAGTTATAGGAAATATGCGGGTTAGTTATAGGAAATATCAGAAGGAGGGTAGTAGGCGGATGAGGATACCGAGGATGAGGATTGAGTATGTGAAAAAAGAGCTTGTCAGAATGGATGCGAGTTAGTGCGATAGGAGATATCTATTAACCTTACATTTAAATTCCTGGAGATTGTAGCTGTCGGGGAAGCAAGTATATGGAAGGGAATTCCACAGAGAGTTACATAGGAGAAAGTGATGCGGGAGAGGGGTTAGTTATAGGAAATGTCAGAAGGAGGGTAGTAGACGGATGAGGATACCGAGGATGCGGATGGAGTATGTGGAAAAAGAGCTTGTCAGAATGGATGCGACTTAGTGTGATAGGAGATATCTATTAACCTTACATTTAAATTCATGGAGATTGTAGCTGTCGGGGAAGCATGTATATGGAATGGAATTCCACAGGTGGGAAATGCGTGAAAAGAAGCTGTTAGTATAGAAATCGCGGTTACACTTTATCGGTTTCACTGTAAAGGGTGGGACCTAGTTGTTAATCTAGTAGCTTGTGTAAATTCATACCTAGGGGGCACAAGTGATCTAAGTTCTTTGGAGTAGAAGCCGTGAAAGTATTTATAGAAGACGCACAGGGAAGCCACATCATGCCGGTGAAAGAACGACTGCAGCCGAGTCACCAAGTCGTTATCGATCACATTGCAGATTTTCCGTTGGATTTCGTCAAGAACACCGAGGTGAATAGAAGGGGCACTCGACAAGATGTGGCAGCAGTATTCAATACACGGGCGGATGGTGGATTAAGTTAATCATTGATTTGATAAAACGTATTTACACACACGTGTTGATTCAGACAATTCTGAACAAAGAGAAGGCATGACACGAATAGGCATTTGACAAGGATATATATCAAGTTAACACAAAGTTCTCCCAGCGTTGTATGAACGTTGTATTTTGAATAGGTGTTATTTACTATCAGTTAAATATAAAATATTTACTTAACCCCAAACTGATTGCTCATCTCCATAGAAGCTGAAATATAGTTATTATTATATGAAATCGAAGTCCTATTTGTTATGGCTATCCCCTATAATAGCGTAAAAAGCAACAGAAACGTTTGATTATATATAACATTATTAAGTCTTTAGAAATTAGATTGCTAATGTGTGGGGCGACAATATATAAATATTTATATATAAAAAACAATAATAGTGGGAAAAAACAAAAACAAAGAACCAAAACACCAAGGAGGAACTTACACTATCACCTACAGTGATTGCCAGGACAATATATTGAAGAAACCACAAGAGGTATAATCAAAGGTTTATACGAACAGAAAAATTGCCATTTAAGAACAAACAACACATTTAAGGCATTATTTGTTCACACTAAAGAAACTGAAAAAAAATGCTAATGTAAGTAAAAAGGAAAATAATTTACTTAGGCGATAATGTTTTGGCAAATCTTCTATTATCATAATGTGCGATATTTAAGAACGAGACGATGGAAACACCAGGAAAAAGAATATAAATGAAACTGGCTAGATTATATACAAAATACACATTATTAAAAACCAAAACCAAAACCACATTTTAAAAAAAACAAAACCCATACATATTATTAAAAAACGTACATTACAAAAACAAAAATGTACATTAATAAAAACAAAACACAAATCACATTATTAAAAAACCAAAACCTAAAACACATTAAAATAACAAAAATCCCAAAATCATAAAAACAAAACCCAAAAGATATTATTAAAATGTAAAGCACAAAACACATTGTTAAGAAACACATTATCAAAACAAAACAAACATTATAAAAAAACAGCAACACATTATTAAAAAAACATGACTGAAAACACATAATTAAAAAACATAACTCACAAATTAAAAAAAACATAAATCAAAGCACATTAGTTTTTTTAGATATTTTCAAAATTTTAAGTTCCCTGCCTCTCTAATTTATGTGAATATATAGTTGCATCAATGTAAACAAACCGTATCTGACAAAGTTCGAAGAGACAAAATGCTTCACAGAAAACTTTTTTGACTTTTTCAATAAGTATGAATGTAAGATTCCGTTTTAACTGAAAATCACAATTTTAGTTGATGAATGAAGAACTTACTTTTTTTCAGGAAACTTATTATTCATTGTCTGACTTATACTTGGGATGTGCGTTCTGGTGTAATGGATATCGGATTGGAGAGAGAAGAGGATTCGTTTAATTCACTGACACACAAATACAATTGGGAAAAGTATTAATCCATCCGTTTTTCCCTTGGCTATAGAAAGAATAGCAGGACAGATTGGGTTCTGTAGTCCTGATTGGCAACGGGTCTACTGCAGGAAGTAATTGCAACATACTGAAGGAAAATCATTTGCCTAGTCAGTCCTGTCTCGACAGAGACATGATCGCGCAAGAATATATAACGGACGGCAATTAACTGACTAACTGAAAGTTATACCATAGTGAAACCGTTATAACTTCACGGGAACATTGTAGCAGAGTACAAATACGTTTTTGCAACTTCTCTGTAATTTTTCAAAATCGTCGTATCAATGTTATTTTTTTGGCTGGGTAATGGAATTCGTTCTTTAAATATTTGTTAATATAAGTGTTCAGGATCCCTTTCCTGAGCGTCAGTACTTTGAAAAATTCCGAGCAAGCTAAGAATCCAGTTGCCCAAGAGCAATCGGAAAGCTATTTGCTCGAATATCGACCAGGGACTCTCATTAATACATACAAACCGTCTAAACGGCTTAATTAGACGGAAGATTAGATTTTCTCGGCAGAGCTGTGCACGTAGTATGTTTTGAGTAGTTTGGTGTGGCAGTTGTAAGAGCGGATAGCAAAGAAATAAAGACGATTAAATATATGACGGATTACGAATGGTAAACGAAGAGCAGAGCACACATTTGTGAGGACCGGCTCAACGCCACTTAATGAGAAGGCAGTCCTTAAAGAGCTGTCCAGGGATATTAAAGAAAGGATCTTAGTGATCTTCAGAGCTGAGAACCAAAGAAATCTTCCGAAGTAAAAACGATAATCTCGGAGAAAATATTTTCCATAGTACTTACGCGTTTGCCAAAAATCTGTTTATCGAAATTATGATGTAACGTAAAAATAACTGAAAAAAACATGAATTTGACATATTCAAATGCTTGAAATTATGTTCTAATCCATTCAATGAATGACCTCCCAATCCTCAAGATTCAAAGGTCATATTTCACGAATCTCGTGCCGGTCGTGCACCTGGAATAAATGTAATTCGTACAAGTTATATGAGAATTGCCTAAACATCCTTAAGCCACTCACCATCCTCCTCCAACGGCAACGAAACGAGGTATGATGCTTGGCAGATCGTATTTTCATGCCTATAAAAAAGAATGCAAAAGGCTTGGCCAATTTCCGCCTGTCTTGGATGTAGGTGGTAAATATTTTAAGGGTACTTGCTCGTCGTATGACGGACTACTTGCTAAGTGATAATTACATCAACACACTTGTCTAGAAGGCTGAGATAATTAAATTCCCAGACTGTGTGAGGCATTCATACATTATTTATAACTCAATCCTTTCAAAAGAAAAATGAGCTTTATTTAGTTTGAATTGATCTCTCGTAAGGTTGGGGAATTCGCCATGAAATATTTCAGAACGATTTTTATGTAGTTCTTTATTGTTAACTACATTAGCAGATGGCAAGCTCTCGAAGTGGACATGATGATAAGATTTGTGATATCACCAATTTTTTCATTGTGAACATGGAATAAATATTACGGGGTGCATCAGATACGAAAGGATCGGTAGCTAAATAACTAATGTTTCTTCAACCTTCCAGAACTTTCATGGATGGTATCATCATCCTGGTCCAGTCTAATTTCAATGCCAATAAAGACTGCAAATCTACCATAAATTCTTAACACGAGCGAGAATAAAAGCTTACCCCAGAAAAGCCGGAGCTTATCACTTCTGAATTGGCGGTGATAATGTCTCGGCAGTCAAAGTGAATCTTCTGAAGAGACTCGGACAGCTTTATGAAATTGAAATGACCGATCAGCACTGAGGAAAAGTGGTGTAGAAAGTGGCACATGATGGACTTGAATCGACCAACAGAACCCATATCCCTGCAAGCTTAATACTTACTACTACAAAGAGGGTTAGTTGCTCCGATTTTGTGTTTTTTTTTGTTTGCATGTGTCTGTGTATGATATTACACTCTCTCGCATCCAGCAGAAAAAGAACAGTGTATAAACAAGTTCTAATCCATCGAATGAATTAACAAATACATTGTGGCCATTCTTGTGGCTTCATGTTTCCTCCAGATTCTTTGGAGGAAAATTTAGGTGGAGAATGTATGCCTTTATATGATAATGAGGGACTCAGCTGATAATTTTGTCCGTAGGTTACAGCCAGGTATCAAAACTGAAGCCAAATGGCCGACAATAGAAGCGACTCAAGGAACAAAACCTGCCCTGTGTATCAATGACACCTAAAGGGGATGACCGGAACCAATCAAAGTGGCTTGAGCATAAACAACGGGCAAGTGGAAAACGAGACATGGGGATTGTTGCAATCGGGAATTTTGAGGAAGAGTAGTAAACATTTAGTGATGTTTCTCACGTCAGACAATAGGTTTGGATTACATAGAGTGATATTGATCCGATGAAGCTTACATGGAATACGCTGACTGCAATGGAGTCATTGGCAATATCATTCTTCCTCCGAACTACCTATGATCTTCTACCAAGTTCGACAGATCTCAGGTTGTGGCAATTCACTAACACTGATGTATGTGCTTGTGTCATGTGTCATAGTGACCAGGGTGGCTTAGTCACCGAAATTGTTTATATTACCTGGTTGGCGACTGACGGGGGCAAGTAACCACATGTGGTTTTCTTCTTCTTCTTCTATGTGCCCTGTCCCTTCAGGACTTAGGCGATCATGGTTCTCCACGTCTCCCTATCCCTTGCGGCTATTAGTATGTTTGAGCCTGTTGCTCCTGGCAACCCCCGTTCCGTCATCCACCTGATCAGACACTGCAAATATGTTATCCGCTGCCTTCCTCTGTCTCTCCTTCCTTCTATCTGACCAGTCAGTATCAGGTTCTCCAGGCTCTCTTTCCTCATTGCATGTCCCAGGAACTTCAGTTGTCTCTTCCTGATGCTCAGCATCAATTTCCTTTTTGTTGCCATTCTTTCCAACACCTCCTCGTTACTTGCAGGCTCAGTCCACGATATCCGTAGCATCCTTCTGTAGAACCACATTTCGGCCGCTTCCAGTTTTGTCCTCATTTTCGATTATATTGTCCAGCATTCACAGCCGTATTGAAGAACTGACATTACGTAGCAGTCTAGAACTCTTTTCTTCGTTTCTATTGAGATTTTCCTGTGTGTTAGTATTTTGCCCATCTTCTGGAACGCGTCCGTTGCCATGCCAATTCTCCTTCGGATCTCCGTGTCGCACTTTCCATCTTCTGTTAGAACACATCCTCGGTACTTAAATTTTTGTACTTGCTTGATTCTGTTATCCCCCACCTGTATTTGGCAGTTTGGGTTGTATCTTTGCTGATGACCATGTACTCAGTTTTCTTAAAGTTTATTTGTAGTCCCTTCTTGTCACTCTCCACTGCTACTTTTTGTATGAGGTCTTGTAGTTTCCTTTCCATGTCCGCAATCAGCACTGTATCGTCCACATACCTTATGTTGTTCAGGTTGTGGCTTCCAATAACAAATCCTGGCGTGTCGTCTAGGGTCCTCAAAATATTCTCGCTGTATAGGTTGAACAAATCCGGTGAAAAGACACATCCTTGTCTTACGCCTTTTTCTATCTTTGTGTATCTACTGAGGTCGTTATCTGTCCGTATGCAGGCCGTTTGCTGCCAGTAGAGATTCTTGATTATTCTTATGTCTTTCCCGAAAATGTCGAGGCTGCTTAGCATCTCCATCAATTCTTTGTTTCGTATTTTACCGAATGCTTTCGCGTAATCAATGAAGCATACGTACAAGTCTTTCTTTGTAAAATTACGAAATTATACTTTTCATGTATTATCTTCAATACATTTTAAAGTTATATTTATAATTTGTACTAACGGTATAGCCCGGCGTTGTTCGGGTGTAATGAAAGCTTTAAAACTAATCCACGGTCCTGCAACTCAGACTGTTTGAACGTTGGGACAAAAGACTAAAAAGCAATAGTTGTTTCCACTTAAAGCGAAACCGTAGACTGAAAGAAAAATGAATGGATGTAAGTCAAATTTTGATTTACTGGTATCGATATCAAATAAGGTTTTTTGGCCTAAACTGTATTTTGAAAACGAAATAAGTCCTCTGAGTAAATGGTATCATTGTTGAGACTAAGAACTACAATCATTCGTACTTAGAGCCAAACCTGAAGCAAAAACTAAAATAAAAGGGCTGAAAATTAGACATATAGGCAGATAAATATTCACACACAAACATGTTCTTTACACACACACACACACACACACACACACACACACACACATATATATATATATATATATATATATATTATCGATTTTCTGGACTATTGAAAGAACTGCAACCTTGAAACTTCTGAATGTCGTTTCTTATGTCTTTGTCTATGGTGTATCAAATTTGATTAAAATCGGACTACTCCTTCTGTAACACGATTTTTTTCGATTATCGATTTCCGATATTTATCTGGGGTACCTCGACACAAAACCTAGCTAAGAACACTCGCAGACGCATATAGTACAACTGTATAAATTTTCAAGAAAATCGGTTCAGCCGTTTCACACTCTATAGGTAACGGACACACACACACAAAGTTCCATTTATAAATAATATTAGATTATTATGTTTTATTTCAAGAGAATTTATATGATGAGGTTTTTAGTTCCCGGTTATTTATAAAGTTTTATTTCAATATGATGTATTACATGAGGATTTATTTCTATATAATTTTATTTAATATTACTTATATTATGCTGTTTATTATTTTAATTTAATTTATATTATAAAACTTTAATAATCGAAATAATTTATATTGTATGCATTATTTATATATTTTTCATATTTTTTATTTTAACTTTTATTTACACTTTCCTTTAAGTAGTTTTCAAATATGTGCAATTTTCCCTCAAAAAGTGAATGATCATTGCTCTCCACAATATCATGATATTTTCAGTTCTAGCATGTAATAATGTCGACTATGTTAGCAATAGCGACAAGAAAGTTTTGGCTGGCATTAACAGCATTTATATTTCTCCCGTGTCAAATTCTGGCGGTAAAAACACCCAACAAAATGAACTTCAAATACCTTTAGAACAGGTCTTTCATTAGTTCTCCTGTCATGTTAGAGGCTTCATTGATGTTCTGCCTACTTTTGTAGATATAAACCACAGCAAATAACGGACAGTTTTTCCAGAAATGTCTTCTCAATCTAATGTCTTTCTCAGAAGCTTTACAAACTTCTTCAATTTCGTCGACGTAAACATTGAATTGGTAAAGGAAATGCAAACTACAGACATCAGTGACGGTGCGAGTTCAGTCTTATTTCTTTCATCCATCCAGAACGGAAAGTTGTGTATTGATAACACCTGTCCACGCATTGATTTACAAATAGAAACCCGAGGGGTATGTTACCTAATTACCTAATTACAGTTCTCCTGGGATTGTCAGTTAGGATAATTACAAGTCGGCAGAGCTTTGAATCTCAGTCCATTCTGTGAATGATTTGACCGCTTTGTGTCTAGTTGCTAAGAGACAAACAAGACGTCATTCGAGCAAAGAACACCAAATTGGACAATCTCATGAAATTTTCACAAGATATTCATCAATTTTAAGTTGAACAATTTTACACTCATTAACGGACATTATATACATTAAATATTAAACTCTATAGGAATATCGATATCCAATATATATCAATCTATCTGTATATATGTGCGTGTGTTTAAATTAAGATATACAAATCCAGAAAGAGTTTTTAAATTATGACAAATGGAATCATTTCATAGTATAGATTATACTGAAAGTTGATTTGATCATGCATTTCGACATTTGAATTTACATTTGTCAATATATATATATAGGTTGTATGATTTATTATTTTGTATGTTCGTAAATTTTATTATTTAATTATATATATATATATATATATATATATATATATATATGGCACTGAAATCAAATTGGTTGATATTAAACGTAAAGCTAGACATAATTTCAAATAATTTTTAAGCTTGCATGAAAAACAATGCTAACCCAATTTATATAAACTCTGGCTCTAATCACCCACCATCTGTTATCAAACATATTCCGTCATCGGTTGATGGTCGCATAAACTTTCACTTCTCTAGCAAAGAAATATTAAAAAACATAAAACTATTTATCATAAAGTTTTTAGGGACAGAGTGTTTTAGGGAAGCGTATAGTTGTTCTGGAAAGAAAAATAGAAACAGAAAAATCATACGGTATAATCCTCAATTTAATCAATTAGTTAATATTAAACATGGAGATAAATTTCTGAAATTAATTGATAAACATTTTCCTAAAAATAATCTTTTAAGTAAAATGTTCAATCTGAAATCTCTAAAACTTATTTATAGTTGCACTGATAATTTTTTAAATAATTGAATTAAAAAAAAACGGTAAAAAATTGAAATTAGATAGCAACAATTATAGTAACTCTAATTCTACTAATCACTTTAATTTGTACCATAGTAAAATCTCAGAAAATTGTAGAAATGACTACCAATGCAATTTATCTAACTTGTGTTTAACTAAATCCCTGATCTATATGGGCTCTCTCTCATCAGTAACATATCCATGGGTTACTAAAATATATATTAGTAATATAATGAACTATTTTCAAAAACGTTTTTACTATCATCTCTTTTCCTAACAAGGACAATCGAAATATGATATCACTTTCTTAATAATTTGGAAGTTAAAAGAGGAAAATAAGACACCTAAAGTTAAATGGAAATTTCTCATACAAGCTAGAATCTCTAGATCCGTGAACGAACCATGTTTCTTCTGAAAATAAAAATCATCAAGTTCATGAAAACTGATATATTACTAAATCAAAGGCATAGAACTACGGTAAATCGTAAACATATTAAAGAATAACACTTACAGTCCTGCTAATATTACTAAATCTATGTTATGAAACAATAGCAATTGTAAACATTTTATGGATAAAACTTACTATCATGATAAATTTACTCTTGTACTAGATAAGAAATTAAGAATTAAGATCAAACTTCTTCACTTTACAATATTTCACAATGTCGTGTGAAATCCTAACCATGGGCGGGAAGTGCGAGGAAAGAAGCTGATGGAGGTGTATTTGCGTTTATATTTGATTGGTTTCACACTAAACGTTTGAGACATAGAGGCTAATCTTGTGTGTCTTGAATAATTTCATATATAGGGGGCACCAGAGAACTAAGTTCATCGGAAGCAGCAGCCGGTAAAGTATTTGTAGTAGAAACGCAGAGAAGCCACATTTTGCCGGTCAGAAAATCCCAGTATGCGAGCTGCCAAGTCTGTATCGATCACATTAGAGATTCTCCGTTGGATTTGTCAAGTACCCATAGGTGAATAGCAGGGGCACCAGACCAGATATAACATCAGTATTAAATGTACGGGTGGATGGTAGATTTTTATATATGTGCAGGATGAATTAAACGGAAAATACTGTTCTGGTTCTACACAGAGAACCGACTTTCTTAGCAGCGGATTTAGCTATTTATTCGATATAGTTACTCCAATGGAGGTCTATTATCAGAATTAACCCGAGGATGCGCAGTGTTTTGCTTTCAGGGAGACTAGTATGAACCATGCTAATGGCGGGTAGGAGCGATTGTCTGTGATGGTTAATAGATAGCAGTTTCGTTTTGGAAGCATTAAAATTCACGAGCCATTTCTTACCTCAGGTCCACTACGGATTCTAATTCCTTTTCAAGCTCAGCAACGAGGTTTGCTTTATTAGCCTCGGTAAATTTTTAATAGAAGCGAGAGTAAAACCGGAGTGTCGTCAGCGTAAATGACTACTTTGGATCTGATTACATCCGGGAGATTGTTAATGAATCTCAGGAAAAACGTAAAACTTAGAAAAGAGCCTTGAGGGACACCCGCGTTCGTATGATAGTATTGGGGGAATACTACTTTCATTGTGCGATTTGAAACTAATAATTGGATTTGTTCAAACAACTGTCCAGTTATACCATAGCCCCGCAACTTGCGTAGAAGGCAAGCATGCCAAACTTTGTCTGTAGACCTAGTGAAATGTAAACCATACTGGTTGTCAGATAAGAAACTGTGAGCTGTGAGATGTTGAACCATCTCGGCGTTGATGATGGCTTCGAACACTTTGAAAAAAATATTAGAATGCTGATGGAGTGATAATTAAAAGGTAGGGATGCTTCACCAGTATTTTTATATATAGGAACCATGGAAGAGGACTTATAGCAGACAAGGAAAGCAAGAAGCGGAGAAGCAAGAGTTATAGAGTTTCGAGAGAAGAGAAGAGAGTTCAGGGTCACATTTCTTCAGGGCAATGATGGGGATTCCGTTACCATCGCTCGCTTTATCGCGGTCAAGCTTTGAAAGTTTTGTTGGAGACCACTGAAGGGGTAATGCGGGTGTCATTCAGTTAGGTCTCAGTTTTGGGTGGGAAGTGGCGTACAGATACTCCAGATGTTTCCAGTGTCGAATTAGAGGAGAATCTGCGAGCAAAGCTCGAAGCCTTGTCTGTTGAAAAGGTGGGAACCTCAAATTCCTTAATTAGAGTTGAGATTGAGTGTTTGTGATTGTTTACTACACATTTACAGAGCCTCCAGGAGTCTTTGGAGCCAAACTTACGGGATACTATTCGCTACTTTATTCTGGCTGCAAACAGCATCTAAGATTCTTCTTGCACTCAGAGCAGAGGCAAAAAGACGCATATTATGGTCCGACGCATGAGCCCGATAAAGCCGGAAAAAAGATTTCGGTGGGCAATAGCGGCCGATCCAACAGGGGACCACCAGTGGGACGAATGGAATTTAAGAAGCAGCTTGCTATATTATTTTATGTTTATTTTATTTTCATTTTAAATTATAATTTAAATTTCTTTTATTTTATCTGTTCAATTTATTATATCAGGTAGAAAGAATTAATATATTCCTTTATGTTACGTTTTATGAATTATTTTTCTATTTGTGTACAAGATTTCATCATTTTTTTTTTACTTGCATAAAACACAAAACTTGTAACACTCTAACTCACGTTTATATCTGTCTGCAATTCACTTCCGGCCAAAATTTAAAATTTCTCTCACTTAGTCGTTTCCATTGCATTCACACTTTATTTCCTCTCTATATTTCCTCTCTTTCTCTCATTATATTGCACGTCAGTTTTACATTCTTATGTATTTTTCCTTTTCCACTTTGTTTCCTTTTTTTATAGGATTACAATTTTTTTTAATGATTTGAGCACCAAAACTGTAACTAATGTCAGTATTTCTCAGCAATTCACTATATATATATATATATATATATATATATATATGATGCTCGAGCATGTAGAATTTGCTATCAAACCTACGTAAACAAAGATCTGTTTTTTAGGAATTGAATTAAATTCGACATAATTATAATTCATTTATTAAACGTCATAAATAATGCATACTGATATTTGAGTAGATACAGATCTTTGCTTCTGGCAAATGCAAGAAAGCCAAAAGTAGCACAAAACATTCTATAAGCGTACACATGACACAATCACTGAAGTCGAATGTTGCTACATTCGAAAGTACATGAGAATATGCACACAGACGTCTACAGATGCTTCTTCACAAAAATGCATGTATACATTTACAATAACTAACTTAACTCTTCAACATATATTTACGTAAACAGACACATTTACTATAACACGATTTACCATCAAGTGTATTCCTCACATGCATATTTAGAAAATATCCATTCCTTTAATTAGCGTGATGAATATATTAATACGCACACACACATATACTAACGTTATCGTCCAGCATATTTCTACACAAATATACACATACATTGTTATACACTTTATGATCCAAAATATTACACGCCATTACATTTAAAATTATCTATTGTTTTATCACACGTGTCATATACCTGAACAATATTAAAATAATTCGAGATCACTAAATACCAGTATTCCTGCTACTCTATTTGAATTTTTCTTGGTCTTTGATAAGCTTTAATAAAAGTCAAACATGTTAGATTTAGAAACGTTTTCAAGATGGAATTTTTCTTTATTCTCTCTTCTTATCGAATTCCGATCTATATATTCTCCCCAATATATATATATATATATATATATATATATACCTGAGTGAATAAGGAACGAATATAAATTTACAACGTCGAAAATAGTAATTTAAAACTGTGCTCGATATATAATATAAATCTGTAAATATTTATTATAAATTATATTATATTTCAGATCATGTACAATCTTTTTATAAAAAAACCAATTCTAATAACCCACCATCCATTGTCAAGCATATCCCATTATCAATCGAATGCCGCATTAACTCACATTCTTCAAATAAAGAATTATTTGATAAACATAAAGTATTTTCACGATAAAATTCTCTTAGACAGCTGATATCAATCATCCAAAATTAACTGTTTCGAAAAATTCAAGAGCTCAAAGAGTAAAAATAGAAATAGGAAAAATTATATGGTATAACCCTCCTTTTAATCAGTTAGTTCAACTTTAACCTGTGATATAAATTTCTTAAACGAATAGAGAATCATTTTCCCAAAAGTAATCCTCTAAGCAAAATATTCAATAGACATACTATAAAACTAAGCTATAGCTGCTCCAGCAATCTAGAAAAAAAATTAAATTACATAACAATAAAATATTAAAGCACGCAACAAAAATAATTCCAACACTAATACCAGTCTACCACATAATAGCAAACTTTGTAACAGTAAAAACCAAAACCAATACCCCATTCCTAATAAATGTTTAACGAAATCCCTAATATATATGTGCTCGATTTAATCCATGGAGAATTCCAAAGATGAAAAAATGTATATCAGAAACACCATGAGCGTTTTTAAAAAGCGCTTTTAGAATCACCTCTCATCCTTCAAGAACAAAGAAAAACAAAACATGACGTTTCTTTCCAAACACTTTTGGAAGTGAAAAATAAGAATAAACACCTAAAGTTAAATGAAAAATCAGCAAACAAGCAAAAATAGCTAAATCAATAAAGGAACCATGTTTCCTTTGTCTTCAAGAAAAAAATGAAATCATTAAATACATAAATAGCCACAAGCTTTTGAACCAGAGGTATGAAACCTCAGTAAACTACAAACACATTAAAGAACTAACCTTACAATCATGCTGACAAATACTGCACAAGCCAAAACTAGGACCACCCTGGAGACGATAAACCTTTATAGTACTAACAACCCTCTTATATCAGATTTTACCTATTTCACACCACGAACTATAATCAAACCTAATTAAAATTTTTATAGAAAAGAGTAATTTCCTAAATTCAAAACTAAGGCTAAATATTCAAAATTTGATTAATTATAAAACTGTGCTTAAATACAAAAATATTCTATAGTTTACAAAAAGCATTAAAGATAGGTCCAATCCCATCCTTACCCATCGTTTACGCCTCCTTATTTTCTCTCCTTCTAATAAAACCACAGAATAAAGGCTAGGCAGGCGGTCATAAAACACACTTTCATGAATCAACTATATCCCTACCTACCCCACTTTCTTCAAAATGTTAACGGGCAATTTACAAGACTTATTCCCTTATCGATAACTCCCCCAACATCCCACACACAACTCCCAAAATATAACAAAAGGGGTCTTCCATTCCTTTCCACACCACTTGATGAGACATTGGAAGTTCAATGTCGAAACAAAATGTACAATATGTAGTGGATATATATATATATATATATATATATATAATTGTACATGTTCTAAATTTATAATATATATATATATATATATATATAAATTATTCGTCTATTTTGATGTTACTACGAAAAGAATGAAGAAACAGTTGAAAATAGTTAGAAATAAATAAAAGAGTGCTCAACAGTTACGTATTATCAATTTTCTGAATCGTAAATATAAACTATTCGTCTCCAGAGTAGTGTCATTACTAGAATGTGAGTGTAAATAATTTTCATTTGATGCTCGTAATCTTCTGATAAATTGGGCGCTCTCGGCAATGTCTAATTTGGTACACCATCATCTACGCCTTTAAGCCCTATATTGCCAAATGAAACTGTTCTCAGTGAAGTCCTCCTTTCATTTCTCTACCGCTCAAAGCCATTCTTTCATACAATTCTTCACCACTCTGTTGCCCACACGCAGAAGACTTGATATTACTCGAGATATATCGTACTTGATGGTCTGTGAATCGATGATAAGTTTTACTTCCGTTGATCTCACATGATTCGCCGTGAGCTTAATTTCTCTAGAAAAAGTGAAACCTTTACTTCGGTTTCTGAACGCCGTGATGTTGGCCATGATTCTTAACAATTTCCTTTCATTTGTTGCTTTTAATAAATTTTGTATTTTTGTTTTATCTCCAAAATTTGTTACGCTGTTTATTTGCTGAGTTTTGCTAGGTAGGCTTCTGTACAACTTTCATTCTAATTGTTTTAAACTTTCAAGCCCTTTTTCTTATGTGTCCTCCTTCTGATGATAAGTATAAGTATATATTTTTCACATTTTTTGTTATAGTATTGTTATCATTCTTCTGTCGAGCGAGATTACTGTTGCTTCATATGTAAGGGGATAGTCCATCATTTATTACGATGCAGAAAATTGATCTTTCGTAACTGTTGAGCACTCTTTTCTTTGTTTCTAACTATTTTTTTTACTATTTCTTCATTCTTTACTTAGTTATTGATTATTGACACTTGTTCTTTATGCTCTTTAATCTATTCCGTGCCTATTTCAGAACCCACTCATAATATTCATTATGTTGCTGAACAGAGTCTCGCCTGAACTCTTGTCTGCGACATGGATTGGCTAACCGTCACATCAGGCAATTATCTACGCTTCTTATACATTGAACATACTTTACAAGACATTACATCTTGTAAATAATAAGTAATAATACGATTAACTAAAAAAGCAATTATTAAAATAAATGCATTCAAAATTAATTTAATTCTGCAAACTCATCCTAAGCCAAGGAACATAATAACTTACATCATTGCAAAAAGTTAATACACCAAGCATCAGTAGGTTTAAGGAAAGAAAATAAAATAGAGACCTATTTGAATGCGCTAAATGTCAAATCTAGCGGATATTTCGGTCTACAGAATTAAATACAGAATGCTTATAGCATGATGGTGTTTCAAGTGTGTTATTTGTTATTCATTTTTGGCAAAAGAGGAAGCAAAAACTGAACAATTATAATGTGGAGAAACTTTTTTTTTTTTTTAATCATCTCACCTCAAGCAAGGCATTCCCACTGCCACTATTGCGCATGGGGCTACATAGGGGAACGTAAAGAGAAGGAGTGGATAGACATAGGGAATGTCATAGGAGAAAGGTGACAGATGAGTAAGGATAGCGAGGATGACGGTCGGGCAGATGGGAAGACTCACCCCAAGCAAGGCATTCCACTGCCACTATTGCGCATGGGGCTACATAGGGGAACGTAAAGAGAAGGAGTGGATAGACATAGGGAATGTCAGGAGAAAGGTGACAGATGAGTAAGGTGGATAGCGAGGATGACGGTCGGGCAGATGGGAAGACCACCCCAAGCAAGGCATTCCACTGCCACTATTGCGCATGGGGCTACATAGGGGAACGTAAAGAGAAGGAGTGGATAGACATAGGGAATGTCAGGAGAAAGGTGACAGATGAGTAAGGATAGCGAGGATGACGGTCGGGCAGATGGGAAGACTCACCCCAAGCAAGGCATTCCACTGCCACTATTGGCATGGGGCTACATAGGGGAACGTAAAGAGAAGGAGGATAGAGAGCAGGGAATGTCAGGAGAAAGGTGAGCGATGAGTAAGGATAGCGAGGATGACGGTCGGGCAGATGGGAAGACTCACCCCAAGCAAGGCGGATTCCACTGCCACTATTGCGCATGGGGCTACATAGGGGAACGTAAAGAGAAGGAGTGGATAGACATAGGGAATGTCAGGAGAAAGGTGACAGATGAGTAAGGATAGCGAGGATGACGGTCGGGCAGATGGGAAGACTCACCCCAAGCAAGGCATTCCACTGCCACTATTGCGCATGGGGCTACATAGGGGAACGTAAAGAGAAGGAGTGGATAGACATAGGGAATGTCAGGAGAAAGGTGAGACAGATGAGTAAGGATAGCGAGGATGACGGTCGGGCAGATGGGAAGACCTACCCCTCAAGCAAGGCATTCCACTGCCACTATTGCGCATGGGGCTACATAGGGGAACGTAAAGAGAAGGAGTGGATAGACATAGGGAATGTCAGAGAAAGGTGACAGATGAGTAAGGATAGCGAGGATGACGGTCGGGCAGATGGGAAGACTCACCCCAAGCAAGGTATTCCACTGCCACTATTGCGCATGGGGCTACATAGGGAACGTAAAGAGAAGGAGATAGGACATAGGGAATGTCAGGAGAAAGGGGTGGACAGATGAGTAAGATAGCGAGGATGACGGTCGGGCAGATGGGAAGACTCACCCCCAAGCAAGGCATTCCACTGCCACTATTGCGCATGGGGCTACACAGGGGAACGTAAAGAGAAGGAGTGGATAGACATAGGGAATGTCAGAGCAGTATGTGTGACAGATGAGTAAGGATAGCGAGGATGATGGTCGGGCAGATGGGAAGACTCACCCCAAGCAAGGCATTCCACTGCCACTATTGCGCATGGGGCTACATAGGGGAACGTAAAGAGAAGGGAGGATAGACATAGGGAATGTCAGGAGAAAGGTGACAGATGAGTAAGGATAGCGAGGATGACGGTCGGGCAGATGGGAAGACTCACCCAAGCAAGGCATTCCACTGAAGCCACTATTGCGCATGGGGCTACATAGGGGAACGTAAAGAGAAGGAGTGGATAGACATAGGGAATGTCAGGAGAAAGGTGACAGATGAGTAAGGATAGCGAGGATGACGGTCGGGCAGATGGGAAGACTCACTCCAAGCAAGGCATTCCACTGCCATCATTGCGCATGGGGCTACATAGGGGAACGTAAAGAGAAGGAGGATAGACATAGGGAATGTCAGGAGAAAGGTGACAGATGAGTAAGGATAGCGAGGATGACGGTCGGGCAGATGGGAAGACTCACCCCAAGCAAGGCATTCCACTGCCACTATTGCGCATGGGGCTACATAGGGGAAGGTAAAGAGAAGGAGTGGATAGGACATAGGGAATGTCAGGAGAAAGGACAGATGAGTAAGGATAGCGAGGATGACGGTCGGGCAGATGGGAAGACTCACCCTAAGCAAGGCATTCCACTGCCACTATTGCGCATGGGGCTACATAGGGGAACGTAAAGAGAAGGAGTGGATAGACATAGGGAATGTCAGGAGAAAAGGACAGAGATGAGTAAGGATAGCGAGGATGACGGTCGGGCAGATGGGAAGACTCACCCCAAGCAAGGCATTCCACTGCCACTATTGCGCATGGGGCTACATAGGGGAACGTGAAAGAGAAGGAGTGGATAGACATAGGGAATGTCAGAGAAAGGTGACAGATGAGTAAGGACAGCGAGGATGACGGTCGGGCAGATGGGAAGACTCACCCCAAGCAAGGTATTCACTGCCACTATTGCGCATGGGGCTACATAGGGGAACGTAAAGAGAAGGAGTGGATAGACATAGGGAATGTCAGGAGAAAGGTGACAGATGAGTAAGGATAGCGAGGATGACGGTCGGGCAGCGAAGACTCACCTCAAGCAAGGCATTCCACTGCCACTATTGCGCATGGGGCTACATAGGGGAACGTAAAGAGAAGGAGTGGATAGACATAGGGAATGTCAGAGAAAGGTGACAGATGAGTAAGGATAGCGAGGATGACGGTCGGGCAGAGATGGGAAGACTCACCCCAAGCAAGGTATTCCACTGCCACTATTGCGCATGGGGCTACATAGGGGAACGTAAAGAGAAGGAGTGGATAGATATAGGGAATGTCAGGAGAAAGGTGACAGATGAGTAAGGATAGCGAGGATGACGGTCGGGCAGATGGGAAGACTCACCTCAAGCAAGGTATCTCCACTGCCACTATTGCGCATGGGGCTACATAGGGGAACGTAAAGAGAAGGAGTGGATAGACATAGGGAATGTCAGGAGAAAGGTGACAGATGAGTAAGGATAGCGAGGATGATGGTCGGGCAGATGTGGGGAAGACTCACCCCAAGCAAGGCATTCCACTGCCACTATTGCGCATGGGGCTACATAGGGGAACGTAAAGAGAAGGAGGATAGACACAGGGAATGTCAGGAGAAAGGTGACAGATGAGTAAGGATAGCGAGGATGACGGTCGGGCAGATGGGAAGACTCACCCCAAGCAAGGTATTCCACTGCCACTATTGCGCATGGGGCTACATAGGGAACGAAGAGAAGGAGTGGATAGACATAGGGAATGTCAGAGAAAGGTGACAGATGAGTAAGGATATGGAGGATGACGGTCGGGCAGATGGGAAGACTCACCCCAAGCAAGGCATTCCACTGCCACTATTGCGCATGGGGCTACATAGGGGAACGTAAAGAGAAGGAGTGGATAGACATAGGGAATGTCAGGAGAAAGGTGACAGATGAGTAAGGATAGCGAGGATGACGGTCGGGCAGATGGGAAGACTCACCCCAAGCAAGGCATTCCACTGCCACTATTGGCATGGGGCTACATAGGGGAACGTAAAGAGAAGGAGTGGATAGACATAGGGAATGTCAGAGAAAGGTGACAGATGAGTAAGGATAGCGAGGATGACGGTCGGGCAGATGGGAAGACTCACCCCAAGCAAGGCATTCCACTGCCACTATTGCGCATGGGGCTACATAGGGGGAACGTAAAGAGAAGGAGTGGATAGACATAGGGAATGTCAGAGAAAGGTGAGCGATGAGTAAGGATAGCGAGGATGACGGTCGGGCAGATGGGAAGACTCACCCCCAAGCAAGGCATTCCACTGCCACTATTGCGCATGGGGCTACATAGGGGAACGTAAAGAGAAGGAGTGGATAGACATAGGGAATGTCAGGAGAAAGGGATAGATGAGTAAGGATAGCGAGGATGACGGTCGGGCAGATGTGGGAAGACTCACCCCAAGCAAGGCATTCCACTGCCACTATTGCGCATGGGGCTACATAGGGGAACGTAAAGAGAAGGAGTGGATAGACATAGGGGAATGTCAGAGAAAGGTGACAGATGAGTAAGGATAGCGAGGATGACGGTCGGGCAGATGGGAAGACTCACCCCAAGCAAGGCATCTCCACTGCCACTATTGCGCATGGGGCTACATAGGGGAACGTAAAGAGAAGGAGTGGATAGACATAGGGAATGTCAGAGAAAGGTGACAGATGAGTAAGGATAGCGAGGATGACGGCTTCTGGGCAGATGGGAAGACTCACCCCAAGCAAGGCATTCCACTGCCACTATTGCGCATGGGGCTACAGGGGAACGTAAAGAGAAGGAGTGGATAGACATAGGGAATGTCAGGAGAAAGGTGACAGATGAGTAAGGATAGCGAGGATGACGGTCGGGCAGATGGGAAGACTCACCCCAAGCAAGGCATTCCACTGCCACTATTGCGCATGGGGCTACATAGGGAACGTAAAGAGAAGGAGTGGATAGACATAGGGAATGTCAGGAGGAAGGTGACAGATGAGTAAGGAGGCGAGGATGAGGGTCGGGCAGATGGGAAGACTCACCCCAAGCAAGGCATTCCACTGCCACTATTGCGCATGGGGCTACATAGGGGAACGTAAAGAGAAGGAGTGGATAGACATAGGGAATGTCAGGAGAAAGGTGACAGATGAGTAAGGATAGCGAGGATGATGGGACAACAGATGGAAGACTCGCACCTCAAGCAAGGCATTCTCCCCACTGCCACTATTGCGCATGGGGCTACATAGGGGAACGTAAAGAGAAGGGAGTGGATAGACATAGGGAATGTCAGAGAAAGGTGACAGATGAGTAAGGATAGCGAGGATGACGGTCGGGCAGATGGAAGACTCACCCCAAGCAAGTATTCCACTGCCACTATTGCGCATGGGGCTACATAGGGGAACGTAAAGAGAAGGAGTGATAGACAAGTAGGGAATGTCAGGAGAAAGGTGACAGATGAGTATGATAAGGAGATGACGGTCGGGCAGATGTGGGGAAGACTCACCCCAAGCAAGGCATTCCACTGCCACTATTGCGCATGGGGCTACATAGGGGAACGTAAAGAGAAGGAGTGGATAGACATAGGGAATGTCAGGAGAAAGGTGACAGATGAGTAAGGATAGCGAGGATGAGGGTCGGGCAGATGTAGCACTCCACCAAGCAAGGCATTCCACTGCTACTATTGCGCATGGGGCTACATAGGGGAACGTAAAGAGAAGGAGTGGATAGACATAGGGAATGTCAGGAGAAAGGTGACAGATGAGTAAGGATAGCGAGGATGACGGTCGGGCAGATGGGAAGACTCACCCCCAAGCAAGGCATTCCACTGCCACTATTGCGCATGGGGCTACATAGGGGAACGTAAAGAGAAGGAGTGGATAGACATAGGGAATGTCAGGAGGAAGGTGACAGATGAGTAAGGATAGCGAGGATGAGGGTCGGGCAGATGGGAAGACTCACCCCAAGCAAGGTATTCCACTGCCACTATTGCGCATGGGGGCTACATAGGGGAACGTAAAGAGAAGGAGTGGATAGACATAGGGAATGTCAGGAGAAAGGTGACAGATGAGTAAGGATAGCTGAGGGGATGACGGTCGGGCAGATGGGAAGACTCACCCTGCCAAGGCATTCCACTGCCACACAGGCAGCATGGGGCTACATAGGGGAACGTAAAGAGAAGGAGTGGATAGACATAGGGAATGTCAGGAGAAAGGTGACAGATGAGTAAGGATAGCGAGGATGACGGTCGGGCAGATGTGGGAAGACTCACCCCAAGCAAGGTATTCCACTGCCACTATTGCGCATGGGGCTACATAGGGGAACGTAAAGAGAAGGAGTGGATAGACATAGGGAATGTCAGGAGAAAGGTGACAGATGAGTAAGGATAGCGAGTGATGACGGTCGGAGCAGATGGGAAGACTCACCCCAAGCAAGGTATCTCCACTGCCACTATTGCGCATGGGGCTACATAGGGGAACGTAAAGAGAAGGAGTGATAGACAGATAGGGAATGTCAGGAGAAAGGTGACAGATGAGTATGATAGCGAGGATGACGGTCGGGCAGATGGGAAGACTCACCCCAAGCAAGGCATTCCACTGCCACTATTGCGCATGGGGCTACATAGGGGAACGTAAAGAGAAGGAGTGAGAGACATAGGGAATGTCAGGAAAGGTGACAGATGAGTAAGGATAGCGAGGATGACGGTCGGGCAGATGGGAAGACTCACCCCCAAGCAAGGCATTCCACTGCCACTATTGCGCATGGGGCTACATAGGGGAACGTAAAGAGAAGGGAGTGGATAGACATAGGGAATGTCAGAGAAAGGTGACAGATATAAGGATAGCGAGGATGACGGTCGGGCAGATGGGAAGACTCACCCCAAGCAAGGTATTCCACTGCCACTATTGCGCATGGGGCTACATAGGGAACGTAAAGAGAAGGAGTGATAGACATAGGGAATGTCAGGAGAAAGGTGACAGATGAGTAAGGATAGCGAGGATGACGGTCGGGCAGATGGGAAGATTCACCCCAAGCAAGGCATTCCACTGCCACTATTGCGCATGGGGCCACATAGGGGAACGTAAAGAGAAGGAGTGGATAGACATAGGGAATGTCAGGAGAAAGGTGACAGATGAGTAAGGATAGCGAGGATGACGGTCGGGCAGATGGGAAGACTCACCCCAAGCAAGGCATTCCACTGCCACTATTGCGCATGGGGCTACATAGGGGAACGTAAAGAGAAGGAGTGGATAGACATAGGGAATGTCAGGAGAAAGGTGACAGATGAGTAAGGATAGCGAGGATGACGGTCGGGTGATGGGAAGACTCACCTCAAGCAAGGGCATTCTTGGTACCTCTGCCACTGGGATGCGTATGGGGCTACATAGGGGAAGGTAAAGAGAAGGAGTGGATAGACATAGGGAATGTCAGGAGAAAGGTGACAGATGAGTAAGGATAGCGAGGATGACGGTCGGGCAGAGGGAAGACTCACCCCAAGCAAGGCATTCCACTGCCACTATTGCGCATGGGGCTACATAGGGAACGTAAAGAGAAGGAGTGGATAGACATAGGGAATGTCAGAGAAAGGTGACAGATGAGTAAGGATAGCGAGGATGACGGTCGGGCAGATGGGAAGACTCACCCCAAGCAAGGCATTCCACTGCCACTATTGCGCATGGGGCTGCTATAGGGGAACGTAAAGAGAAGGAGGATAGACATAGGAATGTCAGAGAAAGGTGACAGATGAGTAAGGATAGCGAGGATGACGGTCGGGCAGATGGGAAGACTCACCCCAAGCAAGGCATTCCACTGCCACTATTGCGCATGGGGCTACATAGGAAGGTAAAGAGAAGGAGTGGATAGACATAGGGAATGTCAGGAGAAAGGTGACAGATGAGTAAGGATAGCGAGGATGACGGTCGGGCAGATGGGAAGACTCACCCCAAGCAAGGCATTCCATCAAGGCTACCGCCAGGGCATGGGGCTGCTATTAGGGAACGTAAAGAGAAGGAGTGGATAGACATAGGGAATGTCAGGAGAAAGGTGAGAGATGAGTAAGGATAGCGAGGATGAGGGTCGGGCAGAGATGGGTAAGATCAAATTTTTCAAGCAAGGTATTCCACTGCCACTATTGCGCATGGGGCTACATAGGGGAACGTAAAGAGAAGGAGGATAGGACATAGGGAATGTCAGGAGAAAGGGTGATAGATGAGTAAGGATAGCGAGGATGAGGGTCGGGCAGATGGGAAGATCACCCTTACAAGCAAGGCATTCCACTGCCACTATTGCGCATGGGGCTACATAGGGGAACGTAAAGAGAAGGAGTGGATAGACATAGGGAATGTCAGGAGAAAGGTGACAGATGAGTAAGGATAGCGAGGATGACGGTCGGGCAGATGGGAAGACTCACCTCAAGCAAGGCATTCCACTGCCACTATTGCGCATGGGGCTACATAGGGGAACGTAAAGAGAAGGAGTGGATAGACATAGGGAATGTCAGGAGAAAGGTGACAGATGAGGCGATAGCGAGGATGACGGTCGGGCAGATGGGGAAGACTCACCCCAAGCAAGGCATTCCACTGCCAATGCCACATGGGGCTACATAGGGGAACGTAAAGAGAAGGAGTGGATAGACATAGGGAATGTCAGGAGAAAGGTGACAGATGAGTAAGGATAGCGAGGATGACGGTCGGGCAGATGGGAAGACTCACCCCAAGCAAGGCATTCCACTGCCACTATTGCGCATGGGGCTACATAGGGGAACGTAAAGAGAAGGGAGTGGATAGACATAGGGAATGTAAGTCAGGAGAAAGGTGACAGATGAGTAAGGATAGCGAGGATGACGGTCGGGCAGATGGGAAGACTCACCCTAAGCAAGGTACTCCACTGCCACTATTGCGCATGGGGCTACATAGGGGAAGGTAAAGAGAAGGAGGATAGACATAGGGAATGTCAGGAGAAAGGTGACAGATGAGTAAGGATAGCGAGGATGAGACGGTCGGGCAGAAGGGGGTGCATGACCCCACTCCAAGCAAGGCATTCCACTGCCACTATTGCGCATGGGGCTACATAGGGGAACGTAAAGAGAAGGCGAGTGGATAGACATAGGGAATGTCAGGAGAAAGGTGACAGATGAGTAAGGATAAAGGGAGGGATGACGGTCGGGCAGGATGGGAAGACTCACCCCAAGCAAGGCATTCCACTGCCACTATTGCGCATGGGGCTACATAGGGGAACGTAAAGAGAAGGGAGTGGATAGACATAGGGGAATGTCAGGAGAAAGGTGACAGATGAGTAAGGATAGCGAGGATGACGGTCGGCAGATGGGAAGACTCACCCCAAGCAAGGTATTCCACTGCCACTATTGCGCATGGGGCTACATAGGGGAACGTAAAGAGAAGGAGTGGATAGACATAGGGAATGTCAGGAGAAAGGTGACAGATGAGTAAGGATAGCGAGGGATGACGGGTCGGGCAGATGGGAAGACTCACCCTAAGCAAGGCATTTCACTGCCACTATTGTGCATGTAAAGGCTACATAGGGGAACGTAAAGAGAAGGAGGAAGATAGACAGGTAGGAAATGTCAGGAGAAAGGCGACAGATGAGGCGATAGCGAGGATGACGGTCGGGCAGATGGGAAGACTCACCCCTAAGCAAGGCATTCCCCACTGCCACTATTGCGCATGGGGCTACATAGGGGAACGTAAAGAGGAAGGAGTGGATAGACATAGGGAATGTCAGGAGAAAGGTGACAGATGAGTAAGGATAGCGAGGATGACGGTCGGGCAGATGGGAAGACTCACCCCAAGCAAGGTATTCCACTGCCACTATTGCGCATGGGGCTACATAGGGGAACGTAAAGAGAAGGAGTGGATAGACACAGGGAATGTCAGGAGAAAGGTGACAGATGAGTAAGGATAGCGAGTGATGACGGTCGGGCAGATGGGAAGACTCACCCCAAGCAAGGCATTCCACTGCCACTATTGCGCATGGGGCTACATAGGGGAACGTAAAGAGAAGGAGTGGATAGACATAGGTGGGAATGTCAGGAGAAAGGTGACAGATGAGTAAGGATAGCGAGGATGACGGTCGGGCAGATGGGAAGACTCACCTCAAGCAAGGCATCTGCATCGCTACTATTGCGCATGGGGCTACATAGGGGAACGTAAAGAGAAGGAGTGGATAGACATAGGGAATGTCAGGAGAAAGGTGACAGATGAGTAAGGATAGCAAGGAGAGGGTCGGGCAGATGGGAAGACTCACCCTAAGCAAGGCATTCCACTGCCACTATTGCGCATGGGGCTACATAGGGGAACGTAAAGAGAAGGAGTGGATAGACGCTGTGGGAATGTCAGGAGAAAGGTGACAGTGATGAGTAAGGATAGCGAGGATGACGGTCGGGCAGATGGGAAGATTCACCCCAAGCAAGGCATTCCACTGCCACTATTGCGCATGAAGCCACATAGGGGAAGGTATAGAGAAGGAGTGGATAGACATAGGGAATGTCAGAGAAAGGTGACAGATGAGTAAGGATAGCGAGGATGACGGTCGGGCAGATGGGAAGACTACCCCAAGCAAGGCATCTCCACTGCCACTATTGCGCATGGGGCTACATAGGGGAACGTAAAGAGAAGGAGTGGATAGACATAGGGAATGTCAGGAGAAAGGTGATGATGAGTAAGGATAGCGAGGATGACGGTCGGGCAGATGGGAAGACTCACCCCAAGCAAGGCATTCCACTGCCACTATTGCGCATGGGGCTACATAGGGAACGTAAAGAGAAGGAGTGGATAGACATAGGGAATGTCAGGAGAAAGGTGACAGATGAGTAAGGATAGCAAGGATGAGGGTCGGGCAGATGGGAAGACCTACCCCAAGCAAGGCATTCCACTGCCACTATTGTGCATGGGGCTACATAGGGGAACGTAAAGAGAAGGAGTGGATAGGACATAGGGAATGTCAGGAGAAAGGTGACAGATGAGTAAGGATAGCGAGGATGACGGTCAAGTAGATGGGAAGACTCACCCCAAGCAAGGTATTCCACTGCCACTATTGCGCATGGGGCTACATAGGGGAACGTAAAGAGAAGGAGTGGATAGACATAGGGAATGTCATTGTGAGAAAGTGACAGACGAGTAAGGATAGCGAGGATGAGGGTCGGGCAGATGGGAAGACTCACCCCAAGCAAGGCATTCCACTGCCACTATTGCGCATGGGGCTACATAGGGAACGTAAAGAGAAGGAGTGGATAGACATAGGGAATGTCAGGAGAAAGGTGACAGATGAGTAAGGATAGCAAGGATGAGGGTCGGGCAGATGGGGGAAGACTCACCCCAAGCAAGGCATTCCACTGCCACTATTGCGCATGGGGCTACATAGGGGAACGTAAAGAGAAGGAGTGGATAGACATAGGGAATGTCAGAGAAAGGTGACAGATGAGTAAGGATAGCGAGGATGACGGTCGGGCAGATGGGAAGATTCACCCAAGCAAGGCATTCCACTGCCACTATTGCGCATGGGGCTACATAGGGGAAGGTAAAGAGAAGGAGTGGATAGACATAGGGAATGTCAGGAGAAAGGTGACAGATGAGTAAGGATAGCGAGGATGACGGTCGGGCAGATGGGAAGACTCACCCCAAGCAAGGCATTCCACTGCCACTATTGCGCATGGGGCTACATAGGGGAACGTAAAGAGAAGGGAGTGGATAGACATAGGGAATGTCAGGAGAAAGGTGACAGATGAGTAAGGATAGCGAGGATGACGGTCGGGCAGATGGGAAGACTCACCCCAAGCAAGGCATTCCACTGCCACTATTGCGCATGGGGCTACATAGGGGAACGTAAAGAGAAGGAGTGGATAGACATAGGGAATGTCAGGAGAAAGGTGACAGATGAGTAAGGATAGCGAGGATGACGGTCGGGCAGATGGGAAGACTCACCCCAAGCAAGGCATTCCACTGCCACTATTGCGCATGGGGCTACATAGGGGAACGTAAAGAGAAGGAGTGGATAGACATAGGGAATGTCAGGAGAAAGGTGACAGATGAGTAAGGATAGCGAGGATGACGGTCGGGCAGATGGGAAGACTCACCCCAAGCAAGGCATTCCACTGCCACTATTGCGCATGGGGCTACATAGGGGAAACGTAAAGAGAAGGAGTGGATAGACATAGGGAATGTCAGGAGAAAGGTGACAGATGAGTAAGGGATAGCGAGGATGACGGTCGGGCAGATGGGAAGACTCCACCTGGGCAAGGCATTCCACTGCCACTATTGCGCATGGGGCTACATAGGGGAACGTAAAGAGAAGGAGTGGATAGACATAGGAATGTCAGAGAAAGGTGACAGATGAGTAAGGATAGCGAGGATGACGGTCGGGCAGATGTTTACCCTACCCCAAGCAAGGCATTCCACTGCCACTATTGCGCATGGGGGGGGGGGGGGGCTACATAGGGGAACGTAAAGAGAGTGGATAGACATAGGGAATGTCGTGAGAAAGGTGACAGATGAGTAAGGATAGCGAGGATGACGGTCGGGCAGATGGGAAGACTCACCCCAAGCAAGGCATTCCACTGCCACTATTGCGTATGGGGCTACATAGGGGAACGTAAAGAGAAGGAGTGGATAGACATAGGAACAGTCAGGAGAAAGGTGACAGATGAGTAAGGATAGCGAGGATGACGGTCGGGCAGATGGGAAGACTCACCCCAAGCAAGGCATTCCACTGCCACTATTGCGCATGGGGCTACATAGGGGAACGTAAAGAGAAGGAGTGGATAGGACATAGGGAATGTCAGAGAAAGGTGACAGATGAGTAAGGATAGCGAGGATGACGGTCGGGCAGATGGGAAGACTCACCTCAGTTGTGGTGAGCCCACTGCCACTATTGCGCATGGGGCTACATAGGGGAACGTAAGAGAAGGAGTGGATAGACATAGGGAATGTCAGGAGAAAGGACAGATGAGTAAGGATAAGAGATGACGGTCGGGCAGATGGGAAGACTCACCCCAAGCAAGGCATTCCACTGCCACTATTGCGCATGGGGCTACATAGGGGAACGTAAAGAGAAGGAGTGGATAGACATAGGGAATGTCAGAGAAAGGTGACAGATGAGTAAGGATAGCGAGGATGACGGTCGGGCAGATGGGAAGACTCACCCCAAGCAAGGATCGACTGCCACTATTGCGCATGGGGCTACATAGGGGAACGTGCGAGGAAGGAGTGGATAGACATAGGGAAATGTCAGGAGAAAGGTGACAGATGAGTAAGGATAGCGAGGATGACGGTCGGGCAGATGGGAAGACTCACCCCAAGCAAGGCATTCCACTGCCACTATTGCGCATGGGGCTACATAGGGGAACGTAAAGAGAAGGAGTGGATAGACATAGGGAATGTCAGGAGAAAGGTGACAGATGAGTAAGGATAGCGAGGATGACGGTCGGGCAGATGGGAAGACTCACCCCAAGCAAGGCATTCCACTGCCACTATTGCGCATGGGGCTACATAGGGGAACGTAAAGAGAGAAGGAGTGGATAGACATAGGGAATGTCAGGAGAAAGGTGACAGATGAGTAAGGATAGCGAGGATGACGGTCGGGCAGATGGGAAGACTCACCCCAAGCAAGGCATTCCACTGCCACTATTGCGCATGGGGCTACATAGGGGAACGTAAAGAGAAGGAGTGGATAGACATAGGGAATGTCAGGAGAAAGGTGACAGATGGAGAAGGATAGCGAGGATGACGGTCGGGCAGATGGGAAGACTCACCCCAAGCAGTGTATTCACTGCCACTATTGCGCATGGCCACATAGGAAGGTAAAGAGGAAGGAGTGGATAGACATAGGGAATGTCAGGAGAAAGGTGACAGATGAGTAAGGATAGCGAGGATGACGGTCGGGCAGATGGGAAGACTCACCCCAAGCAAGGCATTCCACTGCCACTATTGCGCATGGGGCTACATAGGGGAACGTAAAGAGAAGGAGTGGATAGACATAGGGAATGTCAGAGAAAGGTGACAGATGAGTAAGGATAGCGAGGATGACGGTCGGGCAGATGGGAAGACTCACCCCAAGCAAGGCATTCCACTGCCACTATTGCGCATGGGGCTACATAGGGGAACGTAAAGAGAAGGAGTGGATAGACATAGGGAATGTCAGAGAAAGGTGACAGATGAGTAAGGATAGCGAGGATGACGGTCGGGCAGATGGGAAGACTCACCCCCAAGTAAGCAGATGCCCCACTGCCACTATTGCGCATGGGGCTACATAGGGGAACGTAAAGAGAAGGAGTGGATAGACATAGGGAATGTCAGGAGAAAGGTGACAGATGAGTAAGGATAGCGAGGATGACGGTCGGGCAGAGGGAAGACTCACCCCAAGCAAGGCATTCCACTGCCACTATTGCGCATGGGGCTACATAGGGGAAGGTAAAGAGAAGGGAGTGGATAGACATAGGGAATGTCAGAGAAAGGTGACAGATGAGTAAGGATAGCGAGGATGACGGTCGGGCAGATGGGAAGACTCACCCCAAGCAAGGCATTCACTGCCACTATTGCGCATGGGGCTACATAGGGGAACGTAAAGAGAAGGAGTGGATAGACATAGGGAATGTCAGGGAGAAAGGTGACAGATGAGTAAGGATAGCGAGGATGACGGTTTGGCAGATGGGAAGACTCACCCCAAGCAAGGCATTCCACTGCCACCATTGCGCATGGGGCTACATAGGGGAAGGTAAAGAGAAGGGAGTGGATAGACATAGGGAATGTCAGTGGAGAAAGGTGACAGGATGGTATGATAGCGAGGATGACGGTCGGGCAGATGGGAAGACTCACCCCAAGCAAGGCATTCCACTGCCACTATTGCGCATGGGGCTACATAGGGGAACGTAAAAGAGAAGGAGTGATAGACATAGGGAATGTCAGGAGAAAGGTGACAGATGAGTAAGGATAGCGAGGATGACGGTCGGGCAGATGGGAAGACTCACCCCAAGCAAGGCATTCCACTGCCACTATTGCGCATGGGGCTACATAGGGGAAGGTAAAGAGAAGGGAGTGGATAGACATAGGGAATGTCAGGAGAAAGGTGACAGATGAGTAAGGATAGCGAGGATGACGGTCGGGCAGATGGGAAGACTCACCCCAAGCAAGGTATTCCACTGCCACTATTGCGCATGGGGCTACATAGGGGAACGTAAAGAGAAGGAGGATAGACATAGGGAATGTCAGGAGAAAGGTGACAGATGAGTAAGGATAGCGAGGATGAGGGTCGGGCAGATGGGAAGACTCACCCCAAGCAAGGCATTCCACTGCCACTATTGCGCATGGGGCTACATAGGGGAACGTAAAGAGAAGGAGTGGATAGACATAGGGAATGTCAGGAGAAAGGTGACAGATGAGTAAGGATAGCAAGGATGACGGTCGGGCAGATGGGAAGACTCACCCGCTGCGGCATTCCACTGCCACTATTGCGCATGGGGCTACATAGGGGAACGTAAAGAGAAGGAGTGGATAGACATAGGGAATGTCAGGAGAAAGGTGACAGATGAGTAAGGATAGCGAGGATGACGGTCGGGCAGATGGGAAGACTCACCCCAAGCAAGGCATTCCACTGCCACTATTGCGCATGGGGCTACAGAGGGGAACGTAAAGAGAAGTGAGTGGATAGACATAGGGAAATGTCAGGAGAAAGGTGACAGATGAGTAAGGATAGCGAGAGGACGCGACGGTCGGCAGATGGGAAGACTCACCCCAAGCAAGGCATTCCACTGCCACTATTGCGCATGGGGCTACATAGGAAACGTAAAGAGAAGGGAGGGATAGACATAGGGAATGTCAGGAGAAAGGTGACAGATGAGTAAGGATAGCGAGGATGACGGTCGGGCAGATGGGAAGACTCCCACCCCCAAGCAAGGTATTCCACTGCCACTATTGCGCATGGGGCTACATAGGGGAACGTAAAGAGAAGGAGTGGATAGACATAGGGAACAAGCCAGAGAAAGGTGACAGATGAGTAAGGATAGCGAGGATGACGGTCGGGCAGATGGGAAGACTCACCCCAAGCAAGGCATTCCACTGCCACTATTGCGCATGGGGCTACATAGGGGAACGTAAAGAGAAGGAGGATAGACATAGGGAATGTCAGGAGAAAGGTGATGATGAGGAGGATAGCGAGGATGACGGTCGGGCAGATGGGAAGACTCACCATAAGCAAGGTATTCTGATCACATACTATTGCGCATGGGGCTATTAGGGGAAAACGTAAAGAGAAGGAGTGATAGACATAGGGAATGTCAGGAGAAAGGTGACAGATGAGTAAGGATAGCGAGGATGACGGTCGGGCAGATGGGAAGACTCACTCCCAAGCAAGGCATTTCTCCCACTGCCACTATTGCGCATGGGGCTACAGGGGAACGGGGAGAAGGAGGAATAATATAGGGAATGTCAGGAGAAAGGTGACAGATGAGTAAGGATAGCGAGGATGACGGTCGGGCAGATGGGAAGACTCACCCCAAGCAAGGCATTCCACTACCATTGCGCATGGGGCTACATAGGGGAACGTAAAGAGAAGGAGTGGATAGACATAGGGAAACGTCAGTGGAGAAAGGTGATGATGAGTAAGGATAAGGAGAGGATGACGAATGGGCAGATGGGAAGACTCACCTCAAGCAAGGCATTCCACTGCCACTATTGCGCATGGGGCTACATAGGGGAACGTAAAGAGAAGGAGTGGATAGACATAGGGAATGTCAGAGAAAGGTGACAGATGAGTAAGGATAGCGAGGATGACGGTCGGGCAGATGGGAAGACTCACCCCAAGCAAGGCATTCCACTGCCACTATTGCGCATGGGCTACATAGGGAACGTAAAGAGAAGGAGTGGATAGACAGGGAATGTCAGGAGAAAGGTGGACAGATGAGTAAGGATAGCGAGGATGACGTCGGTAGATGGGAAGACTCACACCCAAGCAAGGGATTCTGACTTACAAATATTGCGCATGGGGCTACATAGGGGAACGTAAAGAGAAGGAGTGGATAGACATAGGGAATGTCAGGAGAAAGGTGACAGATGAGTAAGGATAGTAAGGATGACGGTCGGGCAGACGGGGAAGATCCACCCCAAGCAAGGCATTCCACTGCCACTATTGCGCATGGGGCTGCAAGCATAGGGGAACGTAAAGAGAAGGAGTGGATAGACATAGGGGAATGTCAGAGAAAGGTGACAGATGAGTAAGGATAGCGAGGATGACGGTCGGGCAGATGGGAAGACTCACCCCAAGCAAGGCATTCTCCCACTGCCACTATTGCGCATGGGGCTGATAGGGGAACGTAAAGAGAAGGAGTGGATAGACATAGAGGGAATGTCAGGAGAAAGGTGACAGATGAGTAAGGATAGCGAGGATGACGGTCGGGCAGATGGGAAGACTCACCCCAAGCAAGGCATCTCCACTGCCACTATTGCGCATGGGGCTACATAGGGGAACGCAAAGAGAAGGAGTGATAGACATAGGGAATGTCAGGAGAAAGGTGACAGATGAGTAAGGATAGCGAGGATGACGGTCGGGCAGATGGGAAGACTCACCCCAAGCAAGGCATTCACCAAGCCACTATTGCGCATGGGGCTACATAGGGGAACGTAAAGAGAAGGAGTGGATAGACATAGGGAATGTCAGGAGAAAGGTGACAGATGAGTAAGGATAGCAAGGATGAGGGTCGGGTAGATGGGAAGACTCACCCCAAGCAAGGCATTCCACTGCCATCATTGCGCATGGGGCTACATAGGGGAAGGTAAGATAGGGAGTGGATAGACAGGGAATGTCAGGAGAAAGGTGACAGATGAGTAAGGATAGAAGAGATGACGGTCGGGCAGATGGGAAGACTCACCTCCAAGCAAGGCATTCCACTGCCACTATTGCGCATGGGGCTACATAGGGGAAGGTAAAGAGAAGGAGTGGATAGACATAGGGAATGTCAGGGAGAAAGGTGACAGATGAGTAAGGATAGCGAGGATGACGGTCGGGCAGATGGGAAGACTCACCCCAAGCAAGGCATTCCACTGCCACTATTGCGCATGGGGCTACATAGGGGAACGTAAAGAGAAGGGAGCGGATAGACATAGGGAATGTCAGGAGAAAGGTGACAGATGAGTAAGGATAGCGAGGATGACGGTCGGGCAGATGGGAAGACTCACCCAAGCAAGTATCCCACTGCCACTATTGCGCATGGGGCTACATAGGGGAACGTAAAGAGAAGGAGGATAGACATAGGGAATGTCAGGAGAAAGGCGACAGATGAGTAAGGATAGCAAGGATGACGGTCGGGCAGATGGGAAGACTCACCCTAAGCAAGGTATTCTACCGCTACTATTGCGCATGGGGCTACATAGGGAAACGTAAAGAGAAGGAGGGATAGACATAGGCAAATGTCAGGAGAAAAGTGACAGATGAGTAAGGATAGCGAGGATGACGGTCGGGCAGATGTAAGAAGACTCACCCCCAAGCAAGGCATTCCACTGCCACTATTGCGCATGGGGCTACATAGGGGAACGTAAAGAGAAGGAGTGGATAGACATAGGGAAATGTCAGGAGAAAGGTGACAGATGAGTAAGGATAGCGAGGATGACGGTCGGGCAGATGGGAAGACTGTTCCAAGCAAGGTATTCCACTGCCAATTATTGCGCATGGGGCTACATAGGGGAACGTAAAGAGAAGGAGTGGATAGACATAGGGAATGTCAGAGAAAGGTGACAGATGAGTATGATATGAGGATGACGGTCGGGCAGATGGGAAGACTCACCCCAAGCAAGGCATTCCACTGCCACTATTGCGCATGGGGCTACATAGGGGAACGGAAGAGAAGGAGGATGACATAGGGAATGTCAGGAGAAAGGTGACAGATGAGTAAGGATAGCGAGGATGACGGTCGGGCAGATGGGAAGACTCACCCAAGTAAGGCATTCCACTGCCACTATTGCGCATGGGGCTACATAGGGGAACGTAAAGAGAAGGGAGTGGATAGACATAGGGAATGTCAGGAGAAAGGTGACAGATGAGTAAGGATGGCGATGACGGTCGGGCAGATGGGAAGACTCACCCCCAAGCAAGGCATTCCACTGCCACTATTGCGCATGGGGCTACATAGGGGAACGTAAAGAGAAGGAGTGGTTAGACATAGGGAATGTCAGGAGAAAGGTGACAGATGAGTAAGGATAGCGAGGATGACGGTCGGGCAGAGATGGAAGACTCACCCTAAGCAAGGCATTCCACTGCCACTATTGCGCATGGGGCTAAGCATAGGGGAATGCAAAGAGAAGGAGTGGATAGACATAGGAATGTCAGGAGAAAGGTGACAGATGAGTAAGGATATGAGGATGACGGCTGGGCAGATGGGAAGAGTGCTTGATAGAATGGGAGCAGGTTAGTGTGTTAGGAGGTGTGTATTGACCTTACATTTAAACTCCTGGAGATTGTAGCCGTCGGGGAAGCAATCGTTTGGAAGAGAATTCCACAGTCGGGAAGTGCGAGGAAAGAAACTGTTGGAGTAGAAGTTACGGCTGCATTTTATCGGTTTCACTGTAAAAGGGTGGGATCTAGTTGCTAATCTAGTATCTCGTACAAATTCGTATTTAGGGGGCACCAGTGATCTAAGTTCATCGGAGCAGAAGCCGTGAAAGTATTTATAGAAGAGACACAGGGAAGCCACGTCTCGCCGGTGGGAGAGAGACTGCAGGCGGTCTGCCAAGTCGGTATCTATCCCATTACAGACCCTCCTCTGAACCTTATCGAGAAGCCCGAGGAGAACAGCAGGGGCACCCGACCAGATATGGCAGCAGTATTCAATGCACGGGCGGATGGTAGATTTGTAAATGTGCAGGATAGATTTAGACGGAAAAAACTTCCGGGCCCTACACAGAGAACCGACTTTCATAGCAGCGGATTTAGCAATGGATTCGACTGCTTGTATGCACGAAAAATTTCAAAATAAACTTACTAGATAATAATTTTATTGAACGAAACGCACAGGTTCCCGTTTTGAGCAGTTGTATAGCTTGAATTATAAACTTTTGATCATCCTCCATATTTACTTGATATCTCCTGTACTGTTTTTCACATTCTGAAAATTTCATACGCAGTAAAACATTCTCTAATAAGAATGAAGTATTCGAAATATTTGAAATGTTTATCACATCAAAGGATGAGAATTCTTTTTAAATATGAGATCAAGTATTATGAGGTACGTGGGAGAAGAGCCATTCATCAATATGGTGCCTATTTTAATTAAATTAGTTACTTAACATTTCAGAAGCATTTTATTAATTTCCGATAAAGTGCATCATTTCCTATGTTACAACTTAGTGCATAAACGAATCAAAAATTAATTCTTATATGCATGCTACGTGGAAATCTAAACTTCCTTTATTTTTATTTTCAGCGGATAAAAGATTTGGTTGCATCCAGGAACTTGACTTGAAGAGTTATGAATTCAATAACTGGCTACAGCGGAGGTGAACAAATAACTTAGATTGTTCAGTTGAGTTAAAGGGAGATAAATGTTAATGAGACATCTGAAAAAATCATGACGCGACATAGTACAACAATCTACCTCGGTGAAAAATATACGGGTTAGTTAAAAATTAGAATTGCTTAAAGAAGTTCGGAGCGTACAATTGTCTAAACGTTATGAATATGACAACAAAGATGAGAACAACAGTACGAGGAATTTAAATAGTCTAAATTATGATTTGAGATACTGTTAACGAACTTAACTAAATCACTCTATCGGTGGAAGCTTGCCCTCTAATTATCAGTTATATTTTCAGAATCTCTCTGTCCAGCAAAGCCGTGTCATCACAGCACTGGGTAGACATTTATGATGAGCAGTATGCCAATTGTTTTAGATATCCGTTGAAATAACCTTCACCAGTCTTTACTTTTAACATTGCTGGGTGTCTATAAAAATTTGTCCCCAGAAAGGCTTAGTTGGAGACATTTCTTTGTCTCTTATGGCCCGTATTATGCAGGTGGTAGTACTTACTTATATGTTTTTAATAGAACTCGTTTAATGATCTGACTTTAATGTATTAAACATATTCTAAATTATATCGAGCACATTTCAACTCTGTACCTCTACTCCATCTTCGATAAACAAGATTTAAATTGAATTTTACAAAAAAGAAACCTTTTCTTCAACCATTAATTTTAGCTGAATTGGAATGATTGAATTTCCTATTTCCATTAAGCAAAATACTCGGTTGCATTTCAAAAAGAAGTTATATTCATTGGAATCTAAAATATTGAGATTTTTTTAAATTTTCAATTTTTCGGCCACTTTGTGAGCAATCGACACATTTGTAAATAAAAGTTAATTCTCGGCTTTAAAAATCTTACAGAAATAAAACTTACATTTCTCTCTCGTTATTTTGGGAAAATTATCAAATCTAAAGTTAAATTAATCTGATTTGAAACAAATAATACTTGTTTATGGCATGAAATTTAAAATAAAAGTATATTTTAATCGAAAAGATCTGACACGTTGACTTTTTAATTAGGCGAAGACAGCAACTATCATTTAATCTGAACGTATGGCAATCAAAATTGACTTAACCCACTTTAGTATTTCGTAAGGAAAACAACCCTTAAAACATGTGACATTTCAATGATAAGTCTCTTATTAGTCTCCACAGTAAAAGAAAATATACCTATTAACAGAATAAAAAAATTAGAAATTATTTTAAAAAATTTCTGTCTAAATGTTTTGTATTAAGCTTATGAATTTTCGATTTGTAAATAAAGTCTATTTTTAATGAATTAATAACCGAAGACACTTTGTAACTGAAAGAAATTTAAAAAGTTATTTGTAACTTTAATTAAAAAAGAAAAAAACGAAAAACAATTCTTTTAAAAAAATATTATTCATAGAAATTGCTTAAATAATTTCATTCATTTGAGAATAAATCCTGAAAGTTTTATTAAAATCAGACAATTAGTTGCGATTTGAAAGAATTTGTAATTTAATGTGTCTTTAAATGCAAAAAAACGACTTCCGTAATATTACGTTTTGCTTAATAGTAACATTACATATACAATCGTGAATCACTTACGGAAAAAATTAATTGAAAGTCTGAACGTGTTAGAAAGGATTTTAAAATTTTGAAAAATAATGACAATAAAATTTGATCTTTTCTCGTAATAATAGCATAAACACTTTAATGATAAATGGCATTTGAGTGGATATAACTAATTTACATATAAAACATTTACTTTAGGCAGACTTTTATTTATCCGTTGAATTTTGATCTAAAAATTTTACTATATAATATCATAGCTCTATTATTTATATTTACCAAATAATTAAGTACTTTTGAATTATCATTTATGATAAGTAACTATTTCTTTTTTAAAATATATGCTTTTACATAATAAAATTGTGTATTTATTTGTCCACCGAAAAAGGCTAGCAATTCACCTAACATTTTAATATCAAATAAGTTGATAAAATTATATATTTATCTTCAACAAACGTAGAAGGGTTTAAAACGTAAATTTTATAACTGTTCCCGGACGAGTGCTAAAGCTTAAATCATTTGAATGCTATTAAATTTGATAGCGATTTTGTGATGTATCAAAGGCGTCAATGAAAGATCGTAAAATACCGTGTTATCAAATCAAGATATCTTTTGAACTACATCGTAAATACAGATTTATGGCGTTCGTAATAAAACCGTTTTAATGCAAGGAATACAAGATCGTATTTTTTTACGACTGTATTTGTCGCGAAAATTGTGTTTCTCATCTATAGGCATTTAACAAAACACAGCATGAAGTTGTGAATCGTCTCTGTAAATCCGTATGAAATTTACAATTCGTGAGGTTTAAAGATCGAATGTTTGTTAGTCTGCTGCTGAGTAACTACCCGAGGTTTAAGAGTTTAGATTTTATAGTTCCATAAGAAATAGGGGATTATGACTGGGAAATGAAGTTCAAAAGTTTGTTTCACTTTAGAATTATATAGTTCGTAGATTAGCTTAAAAATAATCAGAAAGTATATTCCATTTAATGTACCCTAATCATATCAGATTGTAACCTCTCTGGTATTATAAGGTTTCTGTTACAAATGTACACACCCCAAAAAATAGTTACATATATTTTAAGCAAAAAAATAAAGCCACTAAGACGATGGGTTACTGAATTTTAGTGAATATGAAAAAAACTAATACACCATCAGGAAAAGAGAAAATTAAAAGAAACAAGAATTATTAAAAAAAGAATATAACGATTGACATTGTGTTTAAAATTTTGAGGAACAAAATTGATGGAGAAGCAAGAAGATACTGTTAGAATAGAACTTACGTTTACATCTGACCATTTCAATAGTAAAATGATGAGTTTGAGCAGCCAATCTAGTACTGCGCTTATTTATAATGTATAGTTACAATAGAAGAATTACAGCTGAATAAAAATAATTATTTTTGATTTTTTTAAACCCAGCTCAGATCTAGCATATGACCCAAAGTGTGGGGCACACAGTAAGGATTCAATTCCTTTCTCAGTTTTAAGAATTCTAACAAGACAAGCTTGCCTACCATTACTGCACGTTGAAGTGTCCCATTAAAGTAATTATAGAAAAGACACAGAGAAGCCACATCACAGCGTTGAGAAAGTAACTGAAGGTGAGATATCAGCTGAAAAACAATAAAATTGCAGATTTTATAGTTTAAAATCTATAGTCAAAGAAAATTAGCTTATGTAATTTTCAGAGCCATGTAGAATGGTAAAAAACATTTAATCACCACCAAAAAAATAATTTGGCAGATTTTATTTTCGCACGTTTCTATTTTAACCCCTAATCCTTTTTCTTTCATTTCGCTTGAAGAACATTGCTCTTCAAATCTTCCCATTTTTTGTTGCTGAGTTCAAGGCCTGTCAGTTAAGTGCCATACGTAATACACGCTTGAGCGATTATGTCTCGAAAGAGACATAAGTGACTGGGGAAAAGATTATCCCGCACTAGGTTGCCATTATTTTCTGCAGTATACTGGTTGCCAGCCAAGGCTATAGAACATAATCTGTTCTGTTATTTAACCCATAGCTAGAGGAAAAAGACGAATTAATACCTTTTTCAAGGATACTTGTGCTTAATTGAATGCGAAATTTCAATTGGAATTCGAACTCGCCTCCCTGATGTCTCGTTCCGAGCCGATGTCTGTTGCGCCACAACTCACGGTATGTGTTCTATATTCCAGTTATTCAAACTCTTGAATAGACTGATAGCTAGTTTCTCCAGTCTGTCTCAACTAACATATCCTTGTAAGTATTAAATTTTAAATATTTTTTTTCAATTATTTAAAACACAACATTTCCTATACTTAATATTTTTTTTCTTTTAATTCTTTCTCTCGAAGAAAAACGATAATTGCCCTAAAACTTAAAAAGTGTCCCGACAAAGAACATACTAGCATAGGAATTATGGTTAAATCGAGATAATTCAAGAGTAAAAGGACAATATCAAGTTGCCAATCTAATACACAGCGTAATTTCATGAAACCGAGATACCAATCATTAAACCTGATCAGAAAATTTCCAATGGAAATATTTACAGAAAAGAGACAAGGAAGGTAATTTACGGTGGAGGATAAGGGATCCTAGGTCAGGATTGATAACATTACAGATGATTTGGATTTTGTCAAGATTCTTTATATATCAGGAGCAGCAAACCATTTGTAGCGATAATATTCAAAGAAGAAACGAACAGTATATTTGTAATGATGCAAGACGAAATAAAAATTCTCTTCAATACTGACAACATTCAGGACTTTGTAACGACTGATGAAGACAAGAGGGACAGTGTAAAGTAGTGAATATACCTTATATGCTTGTGTAATTGGTTGGCAGAACAAGAATTAGGAGAGATAGCAAAAGAAAAACTTTAGTAAGAGTCATAAAAAACAAGAAGTTGCTGAGAGCCATGAACGCCCATGTCCTGAATGAACACACAGAAGAATACACATAAATGTTTGTACCTTACTTTTCAGACATCCCTCATATTTTTTTCCATCTTATTGAACAGGTTAAGAGGTTCATCCCTTGTTCCCTGTTTAGGCTGTGGTTTCCGGCTTTCGCTTTTCCAATCTTCTCACTTTGTTTTTTTTTATCAATTGGAGTAGATAGATCTATCATTCGAATGCATTCGGATTTAGTCGAAAAAATGATATGGATGTACAAAAATGCTAAGAGGAGTAAAACATATGGATAAACAATGAGCTTCGTCAGTTATTTCAAGTGCAGACGGATTTAGTAAAATTGATATCATTTCGTACCTAATAATAACATGACCAGTTTTCGAAAATGTTTAGAAACAAGTAAAAATAATGTTTAAACTTGTTTTCTAGTCTGGTATGGAGATGACTTAAAATGAAAACGAAAATACGTTTTGTGTTCGCGTATGTTCGGAAACAGCTGAACATGACAATGCAGCTTGTATGTTTGAGACTGTACGCTATTAGCAGCATAGCCCGGCGTTGCTCGGGTGTAACGAAAGCGTATATATATATATATATATATATATTATCAATTTTCTGCAATATTGTAAGAGCTGCAACCTTGAAACTTCTGAATATCGTTTCTTATGTCTTTGTCTATAAGTGTATTAAATTTGATTAAAATCGGACTACTCCTTCTGTAACCCGATTTTTTCGATTATCGATTTTCAATATTTATCGAGGGTACCTCGACACAAAACCTAGCTAAGAATACTCGCAGACGCTTATAGTATAACTTTGTAAATTTTCAAGAAAATTGGTTCAGCTATTTCGGAGTCTATATGTAAGGGATACACACAGACACACAGACACACCATTTCGGCTCTATCGTAGTTACGCGTCGGATTAAAACAGGCGCCTTTTCGCCTCAGCTCGTAATAAGTGTAAAAAGATACTTAACGAAGCTAAGATGTGATTTGCTGCCAGAATGAAGCAACGCATAGCATCCTCTAAATTCGGTGCCAAAGACTACTGGCAACTCTGTAAAAGAGTACTTAACAAGAGAAAGTCCTCAATACCCCCACTAATCAATAAATTTGAGGTCCTCACCTACTCAGCGGACAAGGCTGAATACTTTGCTCGCAGATTCTCGACCAATTGGAAACTGGACTCGTCTGGAGTTTCTACATCCGACTTCCCACCTAGAACTGAGGCTCAACCTTGCAGCAGAGCTTGAAAAGGACCTTCAAACCGTAGTGGACTGGGAAAGAAATTGCTCGTAAATTTTAATGCTTCTAAAACGAAGCTGCTATCAATTAACGATCATAGACAATCGCATCTACCTCCCATTAACATGGACCAGGCTTGCCTCCCAGAGAGTAGAACACTACTCCTCCTTGGTCTCAGACTTTCAGCGGACCGCAAGAGGAATAACTATATCGAATCCATTACTAAATCCGCTGCTATGAAATTCGGTTCTCTGTGCAGAGTCCGGAAGGTTTTTCGTTTGAATCTATCCTGCATATATATAAATCTACCATCCGCCCGTGCATTGAATACTGCTGCTACATCTGGTCGGGTGCCCCTGCTATTCTCGCCGGGGTTTTTGACAAAATACAACGGAGAGTCTGTAATGTGACCGATACCGACTTCGCAGACCGGCTGCAGTCTCTCTCTCACCGGTGTGGCTTCCACGTGTCTCTTCTATAAATACTTTCACGGCTTCTGCTCCGATGAACTTAGATCACTGGTGCCCCCTAGGTACGAATTTGCACGAGATACTAGATTAGCAAATAGATCCCACCCTTTTACAGTGAAACCGATAAAATGTAACCGCAATTTCTACTCCAACATTTTCTTTTCTCGCACTTCCCGACTGTGGAATTCCATTCCACATGATTGCCTCCTCGACGGCTACAATTTGCAGAAGTTTGTAGACACCTTCTAACACAGTAACTCGCATCCATTCTTTCAAACACTCTTCCCATCTACCCAACCCTCAGTCTCGGTATCCTTACCCATCTATCACCTTCCTTCTGACATTTCCTATATCTAACCACTCATTATCTTTACCTTCCTCTATATAACCCCATGCGGAATAGTGGCAGTGCAATGCTTTGCTTGGGGTGAAATGATAAAAAAAAATGTATTTCATGTTTACTGGTTTGAGAAGCTTCTTTCCATGGTGCACCGAACATATGTATTTACGCGTACTACTAGATTGGCATTTAGGTCCGACCCATTTATTTTCTGAATAGTTAAATATAACTGCCACTTCTATTCTAAAGTTTCTTTTCTCACAGTTCGCCTATATGGAACTTGCATTTGCTTGCTTCCCTTATAGCTACAATCTTCAAAATTTTAAATACAATATCATTGGTCATCTTCTATCGCCTTGATTCATATCCTTCTCTTATCTTTTCTTCGGAATAATTTGTACCCTGTTTTTAAATTTGGTCTTTTCTTGCTGGGAATGAAATGTTTATTTATAACAAAAAACAATTTAATAAAGAGTCAGTGAATGAGTTTTTTTTTTTTAGCGCATTCTCATCATAATTACTGCCAAAGTATTAAACAGAAGTCAATATTTAGAGAATTACAAGACAAGTGACACAAGATAATGGATCCTGTTGTAATACATGGAAAACAGACAACATTCATTTGGACAAATCAATACATAACATAAAAAAGAAGAAATAAAATTAACATAAGATAAACTTTAATCGATAACATGAAATATTTAGAAGTCAATGCAAAAAAAGTAAAAATAAGGGGAAACGTCGTAATAAAAGAGATGCAGCTGTCATTAAACAGATTAATGGCTGGTCACGCCTTTTCAAAAATACCCATCTAATGGGGCGGCCAGATAGTCTCAACTGAAGAAACATACTCGTGCACACTTGTTTGTTAACAACCCACATTGCCGATCTGTGGTTTTTGATGCAACTATACTGAGGGGAACTTAGTTATAGTTTCTGGGAGAGAGCGCATTATGACAACAGAACCATGTATTCAAATATAGTCAAATGTTGTCATTTGAAATGTTGTCATTTCGCGCTATCACGCGGCGGTGTGACGTCATACAACGGCATTGCAAATTTGCGAACTGCGTTTGTTATTTTTGGTAACTATTGCTGTTGCCTACCGAGGTTTTATGTCAAGACAAAATAAAATCATTTCTGATGGTTGATGTTATTGTTTTAACGTCTTAATAACCTCTCTGAATGAGGTAATTTCTAAAACATCACCTGAGGATGAAGCCAAAACATAATGGGCTGGCTTCGAAACATGAGTAATTTTTTGTGTAGTGATACTATGAATTTAAAAACATTGTAACAACCATTACAGTATATATATATATATATATATATATATATATATATATATATATATATATAAAGAATAGTCCCTTATAAGACCAAATTCTTACATTCTACATACCACTATATGTTTATCAGGAAGATACATATTTCATCTCATTGAGAATCGTTCAAGTAGGTCCTGTTTAAACGCACACTGGCAACACCCAATCATCGTCCGCAACATAATCGTATAAATATTGACTATATTCCTAATGTAAGTGTAATGAAAGAATTTATAATGAAAAAAGCCAACACTTAATATCATAGACTATATACACGACCACAACGAGAAAAAAGATATTTCTATATTTTTAAGGTCAGCTGAACAGACAGCTGATTTCCTTGATACCGTCTATGAGCTCAACAGAAATGTGTATGGCCGAGTGCTGCCGAAAAAGTGTCTAAAATTTTGTCTTCAATTACTTGCAATAATTCACTTATGCAGACACAGTTTCTTGAAAAGGGAATCAAAGTTAATATCAAATTTCATGACTATATATATATGTACATTGCTGGCACCCCCACATATAGACAGAATAATTCCAAGAGTGTCTGTCAATGAATCTCTGGAATCGGGATGCTGAATCATCAGAGAAGTGTTTAAGTTTTTACGAGTATTATGTATATCTAAACTTATTTATAAATGGAAGTTTGTCTCCGTGTGTGTCTGTGTGTGTTGGTCCGTTACCTCCGAAACGGCTGAACCGATTTTCTTGAAATTTTACACAGCTGTACTATAAGCATCTGTGAGTGTTCTTAGCTATGTTTTGTGTCGAAATACCCCGGATAAATACCGAAAATGGATAATTGAAAAAATCGTGTTATAGAAGGATTGGTCCGATTTTAATCAAATTTGGTACACTCATAGACAAAGACATAAAAAACGATATTCAGAAGTTTCAAGGTTTCAGTTCTTACAATAGTGCAGAAAATCAATAATATATATATATATATATTGAAAAGGCAAGAATTAAGAAAAAATACACACGCGTGTGCACGTAACAATAAGATTTTTTATTAAGTTTCAATAAAACAGTGCTCAATGTAGTATGAACAAGGCTAATATATATATAATTGTATATTTGTGCAGCGATTGATTTTTATGACAGGTCAAGATAAAGAGTGATACAAAAAATAATTTGTTTTATTTTGTCTTCAATGCGAATAATTTTCTTGTTTTCTGGATGTAATGAATGCAACAGACAAACAAACTCACAATGATTTTAGCCCGAGTTATTATGGATAAATAAACAACGAATCAGTACTGCAATACTTGATTTTTAATACCAGAAATATTTAAATGTGATAGCAGCCCTTATCATTGAATCGAGAAATTTTCTCTTAAAATATTATGAACACGGTCACAATGTACTGTCCGTATTTGTAAATTATGTATAAAACTTCTTCTGTAATTTTTGTCCAATTTAATGTAGCACTTAGCTTTTATTACTCTCGTATCGCAAAAATAGTTTGAGCTAACGGACGAGTGCCTGGTGTTTTTTTTTTTTTGTTGTTCTTGTGTTTTCTAGGAAGTACTGAGTAAGAAGTAATTTATTCACATATTTTCTGTTCTGTTCTGCTTCATGATCATGCAATCAGCACAGAACGTATCTAGCATCCACTTAAATAGAAATGAGAAAACTCTGAATTCCCTCGAGTTCAGCATTTTGACGCTGGAAAGTGACATAAAATCTCATTAGATTACTTAAAACTTTGCAAGTGTTTCCCACATTTGCAATTTTGTCCTACGGGAAAAACTTTCATCGTGCTCCTGGCTGCCTATGGAAGATGCAAAAAAAAAAAAGTAAAAGGAAAGAAAGAAAAGAATCAACCTTAACTCTTTTTCAAAAAGAAAATATATAATAATGCAAATCCCGCTACATATTAGTTTATCACGCATTTCTCACGAGATGACAGTGAAAACAAACTTTAAACAAGTTGTAATAACCTTTAAGTAGGTCAATAAAGCTTTCCTTTATAAAAAGTTGGTTTGAAAATGTACGAACGTGTCTTTAGAATTCCCTTACTGTATATAGTTAGTAATTTACGAATAAAAGATCAATAAATGTGTTTAATTTATTATATACATATTCGTGTGGACATAATTACTAGATGCGTTGGTATGTGGGTTTTTATGTTATATTTTGCTGAAGTTATATTTTTAAATATTATTTGATTTCTTTATAAAATTATAGATTATTAGAACAGTGTCATGAAAGAGTCCTTTCATAATGTTTTTTGTTACGTTTATCAGAATATTAACCTGTATTATATGTTATATAATGCCAATATATATATATATATATATATATATATATATATATTTTGAACGAAATTTATGCCAACTACAATTGAAATTTAATGTTCGTCATTCTAGTATAAATAGGTACTTTTGTCTATTTTAAAGATACACAAATATTATCATAATACAAAGGACTTCTACTCATGTTTAAAAGTTACCTACTTATTAATCAGTAATAAATAACTAGTAGCATAGTTAAGTAATTCGTCTCTAATTTTTAAATTTTTTGTTTGGTTAAAAATCCCCGTCGCTTGTTTGAAAAAGTCCCTTTTTGTACGTTTGAAAACCGTTGGAGAATCAGTTATGATAAATCACCTGGAGATACCGGAAAGCTGAAACACAGGTTGTGGAATAAAGTCAATTTCAAATTAAAATTATTCAAATGTTTTACAATATAAAAATTTTGAACACTGTAATACAATTGCTTGTATTTTTACAAGTATTATGATCACATGACCAAAAATTAACTAACTAACTAACTAACTAACTAACTAACTAACTATATATATATATATATATATATATATATATATATATATATATATATATATAACAATTTCCACAACGACAGTTTCTTGCAAGTTCTAACCGTTTCTTATAATTTATGACATCACTTGCGCGAGTTTAGCGTCTTCATTTAACAGTCAACATGAAAGTTGCAGAACTGGGTATATATGTTCCTTGAAAATAGACCTACATGCCACTTTCTCTTTATATATATATATATATATATATATATATATATATATATATATATATATATATACCTACAGAAAGAGGCATGCAGAAAAGCTTCCGAGGAAGATCCTATTAATATAAATATTATATCTAATGTCATTATATAAAGAGAAATATCTCTTTGCTGAGTCAAACATGTATATTTTTTTCAAATAAAACTTCGAAAATTAGATATGTCGGATGATCATTTTTGGGAAGTATGAAAAATCAAAAGCTTTCATACATCGGAAGTTCACTTAAAAAAAGAAAAAGAAAGAAAAAAGAAATAAATGATGGGAAGCGAAAAAAATTGGTGAAAGTATTTTAAAAGGCAAATTTCCAATCACAATTTCAGAGGGTGGGACGAGAGAGGGAAGACAATGAAATTGTGAATTGGATTCAAATCGATCTGCAAGGGAGAGTTGAAAAGGAGTGTTCTTTATAACTGTCACGGTTAAAAAAACAAAAACACAAAAACAAAAGATTGCATTACAGTAAACTATGTGAACATAAGAATATCAGAAAAATAGCATCCTTGAAAATGGCATGTAAAGAGTCTGAAAGCGCTTTAAAAGTCTAGAACATTCTTATAATCCTTATCTCAAGCAAAGGTAAACCAGTAGGAATTAAATAAAAATAATAATATATTCCCTGTCAGACGTTTATAATGAAACATGTTTAAATGAAATATTGCTGCCGAAATACATATACATATACATACTCTTTTTCCCTCTACGTGGCCTGTTTGTATCAAATTCTCCAAACTCTTCTTCCTCATTTCATGTCCAAGCTGTTTTTCTTGATGCTCAGTATTAATTTCCTTTCGTTTGCATCCTTTCCAAAACTTCACCATTGCTCACAAGCTCGGTCCATAATATCCGTTTTATAGAACCACATTTCAGTTGCTTCAAGTTTTTCATTCATTTGTCCTGCATTCGCTGCCATATTGAAGAACTACCTCACATTGCAATCCATTACTCTCTTCTTTGTTTGTAGCGAAATTGTCTTGTTTCTTAATAATTTACTCAACTTCTGGAATGCTTCCTTAGCAGATGTCAGTTCGCCTTCGGATCTCAATGCCGCACTTTCCGTCTTCTGTTAAAACAATTTACAGGTATTTAAATTTTTGTACCTGCTTGATTTTAGTACCCCCAGCTGTATTTGGCCTTTTGAGCTGCTCTTTTGGCTGATGTCCATGCAGTCGTTATTCTTGTTGTTTATTTGTAGTCCTTTTTGTCACTCTCTTCAGCTACATTCTGTAGGACGTCTTGTAGTTTCATTTCTGAATCTGCTATCAGCACTGTTTCCTCAGCATGCATTATCACACATAATCAAATAAAGCTGAGATTTGGTTTTAATCAGAAAATACAATTTCCACAGAAAACCCTCTAACTTCCAACAACAATATTCCTTGGATTAGTGTATCCCTCTTCTTCGGTTATTGCTCATCTCGTTATAAAAGTAGACAGGCATGAGCAAAGATTTCCTCTTTTAATCCTTCTTTTGTACTTCAGTTTTATCAAATAGCTAATATATAATACATTCTATCAATCGCATTGCCAATATTGTGTTGATATTGTTGTCACCGGCTTAATACATATATAAAAATCGGTGTATTTAGACAGCAAATTTCTTAAAATCATGTCAGATTAAATAAATTTCGAACATTATTTCTGCTTATTTTTAATAAAATCCGTTCATACTAACGGATGATCTTTCGCTTATTACAATTGAAATTAAAACTACTACAAAATAGTACTTATGCACAACTTAATTAACCGAGCACAAATCAACTTCTCCACAAAAAAGATATTTTACTCTGAACTAAAAAAATATTAAGCAGAATTTCATTAGTAATGAACTCCCAAACCCCATATCAAACTCTTCTATTGCAACCAAATGCACGATAACTACGTAGAAGATAAAAAAAAATAATAAAAAATCTCATTCGTACCAATACATCTACCGTTGATCTTAATGAAAATGAAAATTAATAATTTATTTAAAAAGTACAATACTACGAATTAATTATCCGTAAAAACTCTCTCCACCATTCATGAGAACCAACATTATATATAAATTCACTTGTCTCTTGGGAGAATGCATGTCCTACAAAACATATATATATATATATATATATATATATATATATATATATATATATACGTTGGATTTACAACAACTACATTACCTAGACGTCTTACATTACATTTGTCTGAACATTCATCCATTTCTAGACATCAACAATACCATTCCTGTCTACATTCACAATATAAAATATAATAACCGACACTACAATTATCCTACAACAAGAAAACAACATTAGCAAAGTACAGATTCACGAGGCAATAATCTATTAAAACGCTTAAGCCGTCAATTAATAAAATCAGCTTTGAATTCTTTAACACGTGCATGACCATGATATTTCAACATAAAGAAAAATTCCTTTTTGGATAATGTTCACGTTCTAATGAACGCTAAAAATGTTTCCACTGTTTTATTTGAAGAAGAAAAATGTAAAGTAATATTTAGCATCGCAGTTTTGCAGTAATCTTTTGTTAAAATGACTTACATCTCTGCAGATGATCTAGGAAAAAGTTTGAACGTACATGTGTAGCTTGAGAAATGCATGATAATATCATCTGTCAAAGTTACAGTCATTTCCGACATCTTTCAGTTGTAATATGCGAAAGATTATTCGTGAGTTTGAACGTTTTTTATTTTAAATAAGCAGACATAATGTTTGCAATTTATTTAATCACACACACACACACACACACACACACACACACATATATATATATATATATATATACTGTACATAAAGATCAGAATGATATTAAGAAAAGTTTAAATGTGAAATTATTTTTTATTTTAAAGCTTCACAGAACATTTTATCAAGGCAAAAATAAGGAAATGAAGGTAAATTATATAATTTCAAAATATAAAGCTCAATAAACTTATTTTGATAAAGTTTTAGTATAATTAGATAACATTCGAAAAATAGATTACCAAAAACAACAGAGCGATTAACAAAATCATACTATAATAATGAATACATTATATCCAAATGAAATTTATAATAATTTATTAATACTTGGTGTGTAAACCTTCACTTATAATAACAGCTTGACATCTTTTGCTACATGACCAAATTAATGTCTTGCATTCAATAACGGATATTTCATCCCATTCTTCTTTCAAATTATTCCATAGTTCTTCGAGGCTTTTGGATTCTTTTCCAAATATTCTCAAAAGTATTCATGTCTGGGCTTTGAGCAGGCCTCTCTAGAACAGTAATATCCTCCTCAGAAAGAAATGTCTTAACAGACTTCGCTGTGTGACGTGGCGCCTTATCATGCATAAATAAAGCTGGCTGATTAACTGCAGTTCTCAAATTAGGTACAACATGTTTCTTCATTATCTCTTTGTATACAATTGCGTTAATTTTACCGTGTAGCTTAACAAGAGATCCCGTAACATCAACTGAAATCATGCAAAACACCATCACACTTCCTCCTCCAAATTTAATGCTAATTTTAATGCACTGAGGCAAATATCGTTCCTTAGGACTGCGTCCAACTAACCTTCTCCCGTCACAACCGAACAGGTCAAACTTTGACTCATCGCTGAAATGAACAGAATCTCACTGTTCTTCTCTCCATATGAGTTGTTCAGTGACAAATTTCAATCGTCTCCTATAATTCTTTTAGAAATGTAAGACTTTGTAGGGGCTACTCGACTGTTCAGATTTATTTTATTAAGTCTTCGGGAAATAATGTGCCTTGATATTTTAATGCTAAAGTTATCAGTAGCTCCTTTTTTATTCTTTACTAATGCATCTGCCTTCCTTTACAGTAGTTTTTCCTAGGTCTGCCAGGTGGTTTCTTGACTTCACATGACCCAGTTTTCTCAAGTTTTCTTAAACTTCTATGAATAACTTTTTTAGATTTCCCCATACTCTTGGGAATATCCCCAATCGAGAGTTTATTTTCATTACGTAAATTTACTATCAGTTTTCTAAGCTCCAATGACGTCACATACTATTTCGCCATGTTTACAATGCAAAAACCAGTAGAGATCCGGTGTAATTTAGTAAAATAACCAATTTTATATTCTTAAAAGAAATGTTTATAATGCAAAATGATTATTATTAAATGTTTTGGATTTATTTAAGCTTTCTGATGTTTTTGATTATCTATTTTTATTATATGTTATATAATTATTCTTATAACTTTATCAAAATAAGTTTAATGAACTTTATATTTTTTCCTTGCTAAAATGTACTTTGAAGCTTAAAAATAAAAAAAAAAGTTGTTTCATATTTAGACTTTTTTAACATCGTTCTGATCTTCATGCTCGCTACTGTATATATTCCACGGTTAGATATTTACTTTAAAAATTGCTCAATACAAAACTAGAGTAAAATATATAGTAAATATAAACTAAATAATAATAACACACAGCATTTTAATAGCTATAAAATGTCGGTGTTAAAACACAATCAATAGGCAGTAAACTTTTAAATTCGAAGTTTTCCTCTCTTAGTCTCGTTAACAACCAATTTTAGAGCGATAGTTGTGGGATCAGCGCATATTCAATGCAAACATAGAGAATCATTTCACTCCCGAGCACACTTGTCCTCTTTAACTCATTTCTCCAGCGTCCTTCAGCTAATATTCTACATTCTGCTTCAGTGTCTAACATTGCTACAAACGTAAGCCAGTGTAAATTATAACATTTTTAAATTAGACTTTTGTTGAGAGCAATTTAACCCTCGATCAAGCATTATTAATATATTTAATATCTACTAATTGAATACATACGTTTTGAAAGTCGAATAAAATCCTCGCAATTATGACTATTGTAGATATTTTAAAAAAACAGCTGTTTTTTTATTATGTCTAACCTTTCAGCTCACATCAGTCATCATCAGCGATGTAAGAAAGTATAAAGAAAGAAAGCTAATCAAGTCTAAATAATGAATATTTTATCAGGATTGCCAAAATTAATTGATAGTTTAACGAATACAACAAATAATTTCAACTTTCAGCTATCTAGCAATGACAACGACTTCTAATGTTTCATTGTTTTAGCAGTGTATGTCATTGCTTTTAAATATCTTATCATTGAGCTGAAGTTGACAGATGGAGTCAATTATCAAAACTGAAGAATTAAAAGAGAAAAATGAAAGAAACTTATGATGGTACATTTCCACTTAGAATTAACTGATAAAAGCCTGTGTATCTACCTGCCCGTTTGCGTATGACGAGCACAATGAAATAAAATCTGTTTGTTCGCTCGTTAGATTTATGGAATAATCACATTTATGCCGTACACAGTTAATGAAGCCAAACATAAATAAATAACTGAATAGATGTTCTAATAAATTGTTTTCTTTCATTTCATTAAAGCTTGTAGTATCAATGAAGTTGTCAACGTATTTGTCAATAATCACGTCAATGCAGCGATGATGCTATAACGAGCTGATATTGTGAAAGCAAAACTACAAGCAGATAAATAATAAAATACATTTTTAGAAGAACGAATGGAAAACGGTTTACAATTACGCAGTTTGAAGATTGACACTCGTATCGTAGTGGACCCAACTGGATGAGAAGCGGAGTTTATGAAAAAATATTGGGTTTTCCAGAAATGTTATACCAATTTCTAGAGAATTTAAAACACAAAGCAAAATTATGCCATTAAATATTCATTCAGAAGGTTTAAATTATTCGGATTATTATCCTCATCTTTGTTGGCATTTGTACGACGTTTCGGCTGAAGTACGCTCCGGCTATCGTCAGGTGCTAAGAATTTTGAACTGCAACCTTTATTTCAATTACTGTAATAAAGGGTTCGGTACAAAATTCTTAGCACCTGCAGAAGGTCGGAGAGTAAAACATCTGAATTGTCAACAAAAATAAGGTCAAGAGTTGTAATTATGTACATATAGTCAATACTACCTCATCTAAAAAAATATAGAGAAATATTTATTCAACTAAATATTAACTGTTTACTTTTTTCGTTTTTTTTTCTTTTGGTACAAACTGTCTCTATTTTTTCCTGCAACCTAAAGATTATGTATTTCCAGAATGTCAGTGTTTTCTCCGAAAAGAAATCATTAAGGCGTTTTATTTCATCCAAATTATGAAATTGTTACAACTGGAGTTATTTTGCAAGAATCCAAATAAATGGAAATCCGAGAGAGCAATGCCTGCTTAATATTCACGATGGGGTAATATATTCCAGTCAAGATTCAAAAATTTATACCGGGTCACTAAAGAAACGTGAGGTCTAAATTTATCTTGATGTAAAAACACATTTCCTGTTCGCCAATGCAGAGCATTTGTTTAATGAATTTCTGCATTTCATGTCTCCCTTAGCGCGCAGTATTTTTCAGAATGAATGAGCTAGTTACTTGGCACATTATCATAGTACAGGATTCCTTTTCAATCCCACCAGATACACAGCATATCTTCATTAAGATGGCTAATATCATCATCTTCAGTATCTCTTTCGCTGAGCATTATTGTAAAATATCCATTTCTCATCCCCCGTCACAATTTGTTTAAAAAAGGGTACATTTATATAGTGTTAATACAGAAAATCTCAGATATAAATTTAATTCAAATATTCTTTTAACTCAGGTCATGTAATAGCCAAAGATGGCAGCAATTTGAGTATGCAAACTTTAGCGAGTGTTCATGGATAATGGATTCTGATAAATTTAGTAGTTTCGCCAATTTTTCGTGGCTTTGCGTTTTGTAATAAGGTTTATTCTCAATCAATATCTCGATTTGGTCGTCATCTATAGAAGAATGTTTGCCAAATATTAATCGAAAAGATTACAATCACTAATTCTTAACTTAACGTAACAGTTTCCTACAATTCTGCTAGTTAAAACACATTCACCGTACTCAGCACATATTATTTTGTTGCTTGCAAACATTTTTCCCTTCACGATAGTACCAAAATAGCAAGTGTCCAAAATTCCCCTTATAATGTTCCATTTAAATAGAGATGAAAAAAAATGACATGAATTAAGTAGTTTTAAATTTTCTAACTTAAAAGATAGTTTGAAGTGTACTCTAATCGGAAATGTAAACATATCATACGTGCCGACAAATTTGACGTATTCTAATGTGTCGGAACATGATTGAAGAAAAATCGGCGTTAAGTTTCCTGACAACCAAATAAATTAAAGATATCTTTACAAGGTAGAAAATTTAATTAATTTTATAAAATCAGTTCCGCCAAAACTTGAGACATATTTTTTAATAAATCCAGACAGCTTTCATTTTGTAAACAAAACGAATGATAGCTGAAGAACAACGTGATCTTTTTATGGCATAAATATATATTTCTTGTATATTTTGTATATTTCGTTGTCTCACTTATTTCCGATGCATTTCTTTTAGTAATTGCGCCTAGAATTGTAATTCCTCGACCGAGTGCCACTTTAACATGGGTAGATAGATTCATTTATTATGTATTTCAAGCACTTACCCAGTCTTTTTACCAGGAATATGTGGTCCTACAGAAGTATGCTGCGAATATCATGGATCGAGCATGTGAGCAATGATGATGTTTTGGAAATGATGGAAACGAAAAGGGAATTAATACTGAGCATCAGGAACAGACAGCTGAAGTTTTTGGGACATGCAATGAGGAAAGAGGGCTTGGAGAACCTGATACTAACAGGCCAGATAGAGGGAAAAATAGACAGGGGAAATCAACGGATAACATATTTGAAAGACTTAATCAGGTGGATGATGGAACGAGGTTTGCATGGTATAACAGGCAAAGGCGTGCTAAAGACACCAGGGATAGGGAAACTTGGAAAGCCATGATCGCCTACGTGCTGGAAGGACAGGACACATAGAAGAAGAAGAAGAAGAAGAAGAAGAAGAAGAAGAAGAAGAAGAAGAAGAAGAGGTGCACTCCATTTGTTTTATTTACGATTAAGCTTCCAGTTATTTTTAAAATTTTCTTCAACTCTATGCTCTTAATATATCTGCTAAGAATTTGAAATTTTATTTACTTTTATTTTAACTCAATAGGAGTAAATAAATTTGTATATCATCCGGTTGACACTACCACATCCCATTTGTTGAAGAGAAGAAGAAATCTGTCTCTTGTTTCTCGTTTAAGATCAGGTTTCCGGTTACTTCTAAAGGTTTACTTTAATTCTATGCCCATAATGTCTCAGATGTTTTATCATACTATTTATTTTGTTTTAATATGAGTACACAGGTTCGTCTATCGTCCGGATCACACTCTTCCTCCGTCTTTTGAAAAGAATTAGAACTCTGTTCTTTTGTTTATTTTTTAAGGTTGGGTTTTAAATTCTTTTTAAAATGTTCTCATCTACTTCCACTCACGGGATCGCCTTGCGACTTCTTAGCATTAACGCCTAGCTTATGATGAATTCATTAAAAACAAAACAGATGAACAAAATCAAGTAAACGGTCACCCATAATATTTTGTTCTCTCTACATTTATATTCTGATTAATTCTTTAACAGTTATGCAACAAAACCTAATAAACACTCAGGCTAGTAGATTACTGAAACATCAAGTTGCAACGAGGTCAAGTGACAAGGAAGGGGCGCATATTATTTTGATAAGCATCATGGATATTGGTTGACCCAGGACTAAACTCTAAGACTTTGTTGATTAGGCAATTATCCTGCCGGGAGCTTGTTCGACAAAGTAGCTGTATTTTGGACGTAGTCTTTAAATGGAATTACACTCTTAACAATGAAATGCAGCAGGAATAAGTATGATTCATTTGATTGTACGTAGCATTACACTACTTAGCCTTAAAACGCGTGAACTGATGTGACTAAGGAAATTAGCAAAATATTTTACTCAGTAGCGATAAGTTTGTGAAAAACCCTATAAAAAGTGGTTGTAGGGTTTAAAATAATTGTCCACAAGGCAACGTATACACTTATGGAATTCCTCCTTACCGAAGGAAATCAAAGAGAATAGCAATTTTTTAACGGCGTATGCGCAGCGTAGTAAGTTCTCATTCTTAAGGTTTGCGTTGGTTTAATTAAGTTTTTTTTTTTAATCATTTCACCCCGAGCAAGCCGGAAACGCCACTGATGTGCAGGGGGTTACATAAATGTAAAAAGATTAATTAGAAAAGCGTGAGGAGTACAAACTAGTTAGAAAGGAACAATAGAAAGCTGAGAAAGCAGGTGCGATGACAGATACATAGGTGGAGAGAAAGGGAAGGTTATACAGGGGAGGGGAGAGAGCTAGAGTCCAGTGGTTAGTAGATAAGTATTGACTTTGCATTTAAATTTCTGGAGGTTGTAGCCGTCAGGAAAGCAAGAATACGGGAGTGCGTTCCACAGGCGGGAAGTGCGAGAGAGGAAGCTGCAGGAGTAGAATTGTCGTCTGCGTTTGGCTAACCTGACTGTGAATGGGTGGGACACAGTTGCCAGTCTGGTTGCATGAGTAAACAACTGTTGAGGAGGCATCAGTGACCTAAGCTCATCCCAGCTGATGTAGCTCGGCTGAATACGAGCGATAATGTGGCTGAAAGTTGGTTTTGTTAATGTTCCTATACTCCTTCAGAGATATGTCGTTTTTTATAGAACTGAGAAAATGTTTTTAATCATTTCTTTTTATTTTACAGCTAATCTTCTTTTTCTCCTCCTCCCTTCAATCTTCCTTTACTTCTTTTTCTTCTACTTTATGTGACATATCTTTTCAGAACGTAGACGATCACGTGACATATCCTTTCAGAACATACAAGATCATGTGATATATTCTTTCCGAACCTAGATTATCGTGTGATACATCCTTTTAAACGTAGATGTTCATTTGACATATTCTATCAGAAAGTAGACAGTCATGTGACATTTCCTATCAGAACGTAGACGACCACGTGACATATCCTTTCAGAACGTACAAGATCATGTGATATATCTTTTCAGAAGGGAGATGTTCATGTGAAATATCCTATCAGAACGTTGATGACATGTGGCATATATTTTCAGAACCTAGACGAACATGTGACATATTCTTTTAGAACGTAGATGATCATGTGACATATCCTATCAGAACGTAGATGATGATGTGGCATATCTGTTTAGAATGTAGGCGATCATGTGACATATTCTTTCAGAATGTAGGCGATAGTGTGATATATTCTTTTAGAGCGTAGACAATCACGTGACATATCCTTTCTAAAGTAAGATGTTTATGTGACATATTGTTTCAAAACGTAGACGATCAACAATTCCACGTCTTTTTATGTTCTTAATGATTGTTCATTTTTCTTTATATTTCCCAGAGTCTGTTTCACTATCCATTTACAACAAGGACGTTATACTTCGTTTACTCCATCCCTCCTGACATTAATTTTGCCTGTAAATATCAGATTTTAGGTGTTGGTACATCGTATTTAGCATCATATTTGATGCACCCGTTAAATATTCACACATTATACGAGTAGCTCATTCAAGTTCTATGCACTTCACCCATATTTTTGTGGTTCTAAGTAAGCAAAAGTGACAATTTATAGTCAATAAAAGAACAACAGTTGATATTTCTCGGATATATAATGAGAAAAATGGTAATGGTATGAAACGATGAACGGTGAGACAGCAATAGACGACAATTCATATTTGTGCAAAGTGATGTCAGAAAAATGAAGCATTATGGGATGCAAATTTCAACATTACTTGTATAAAACAAAAGACCTACAGTAGTGGAGAACGGAACAATTATTAAACTATTTAACTAGATTTGTAAATTGACGTTAAAACTAGGAAATCGAAGTGATGGGAAGGGGACAATGCTTAGACCTAGACAAGATAAGAAATTCTTGATTATCCATGTCCTGAAGGTAAACGACATATAAACTTATAAATGTTCCAAGCTATGCTTAAAAATATATTAGAGCCCAGTAAAATTTTTATAGCGTCCTGGGTATGACGATAAGCAACATCTGAGACCAAGGCTACTGATCAAGTGATTGAAGGTTTTCAGAAGCGTGGAGCCAAATTTAACTGCTGTTCCTAGGTCCCCCACCCTCATCCGGAGTGGTAGCATCTGTTATGATCCAAGCTATGGGTACATATGCAACAGCCAACCAAATATCATACAATACATTTTATGATAATATAATACAATGATAATATCAAACAGTATATTTTAAGACAAAATTGTATAATAATAATAATATGCAACAGTATATTTTATAATAAAATGATAAAAAAAATTTATGGTAAAATGACATTAAGCAAAATATAAAAATGCTTTTTTATCCTAAAATTACCAACAATAAATTTATGATCTACATATAATATATCTAAACTTAGAACTTTAACCTGAGAGTATAAAATTATGAACAAGATATTTGTCGTTGAAATCATAAAACTGTGCGCAGAAGACATGGATTTTAACACTAAATGATCCATAGAAGTTGATAAGCGACTAAACAATAAATAAATTAACGAACCATTATAAATATTAAATATTTTTTTAGTCGTATATTAAATCTTCACTAAGCAAACACCAAAAGATATTTGGTGCAATCCTCTTCAGGAATTACGTGCAGAGTTTAATAAAATTACGAAATTTTCTTTCATATAAAAAGAAAACCAGTCTGTCTTAGAACAAACAAATACAGATGCGGGCGTAGCATTGTTTTACTCTCTGTGAATTGCAATGAATTTTGGAAAAGATAGTGAAGTTGTTCCCCATTGTCTTCTCCATAGATTTGAATTTAGAGTCGCAAATTTTAGTAAAGCGTAAGGCCTGTTTAACTCACAGATTTTAGAAAAAGTGGAAGTATTTTTTTCCTAAGGTTAACAAAATCATGGCCTTTGTTTACTTTTTGCTTTAGATACTATGTGTTGTATTTTGATTTTACAGTTCCTTATCATAAAATCGATCCCAAGTAAAAATCATTAACATTTCCTTCATTTTGTGCCCACTGGCCCGGAAGATTGTTAACTTCAAATGTGAGACTATTTTATTAGATTCGACATTAAAACCACTGCATAAAATATTTACCATTTTTCCCATAATATATAACCGTTTTGTAACTCATCGTAGCGTAATAGGATTTTAAATGAATAGTAAGTTCGGTCGGTTGCTTCTCTTCATGACATAGGCAATCAAGCCTTTCCCTTGTAGTTTCTTTCACTTTCAATCCCTTTTTTCATCCATTAAAACAAGTTTATCACCTCGCTACATCCAAGTAATTCTTTTGCCTTCACTATTTCTCGTGAGGGTTAGATTTTCTAAGCAATCTTTGCTCGTTATGTGTACAAGATATTTCAACTGTCCCTTTCTGATTCTGGGTAAATTGTTTTTTGTTTTTTTTTACCATTTTCTTAAAGAACTCATGTTTACCTATTCGATCGGTTCATTGAATTCTTAATATCATGTAGAACCATATTTCTTTTGCTTCCTGTTTCTTCATAATCTGTGTACATCATTCACTACAATATAAGAATCTCGATAGTTTTTCTAACTAAAATTTCTAATTTACGCAGTACCTTGCTTAACTTTACGAATCAATCTTTTGGTAGTTCAAACAGAATTTTGGCATCACATTTTTTCAGACACTTTAAAAAAAACTGCTCAAATATTTAAAATTCTCTCGACTCGGAACGACAAATCGGGGAGCCGAGTTCGATTTCCAGTTGAATTCATTGCATTCACTTACGCACAAATACCATTGAGAAACGTATGAATCCGTCTCTTCCCTCCAGTTATGGGTTAAATAATAGTTCAGATTGAGTTCCATAGTCTTGGCTAGCAACCAGTCTACCGCAGAAAGCAATGGCAACCTACTGTGGGATAATCTTCTGTCCAGTCTGTCATGTCATTTTCTAGACATGATCGCCCAACGCGTGTATCACGTATGGCACTTAACTGATTGACTGATTGCTAAAAATAATCCCCATTCTCTTTGATTTCTTTGACAAGGAGGAAATCCCTAAGTGTATACGTTGCCTTGTAAACGATTATTTTAAAGCCTACAACCACTTTTTACAGGAGTTATCACAAACCTATCGCTTCTGCGTAATATGTTTTACTACATTCCTTAGACACATCAATTCACGGCTTATAAGGCTAAGTACCGTTATGCAGGATGTGAGTTATGGTGCATTGGATATCGAGTCGAAACGAGAAATCGAGGAGCCGAGTTCGAATTTTAGCTGAATTCATTGCATTAACTTACGCGCAAATCCTTTGGGAAAGGTATTAATCCGTCTGTTCCTTCCGGTTATGGGTTAAATAACAGGACAAATTGGGTTCTATAACCTTGGTTGACAACCAATCCACCGCAGAAAGCAATATCAACCTACAGCGGGATAATCTTCTGCCCAGTCAGTCATGTCTCGAAAGAGACATGATCGCCCAAGCGTGTATCACGTATGGGACTTAATTAATTGACTGACTGTAATTCTACGTCAAATCAAATGAATCATACTTATATATACCTCCAATTTGTAACTCGCATCTGAGGATACTTCTCTTGCTGTTTTCTGTTGACTTGCAGTTGACGGTTAGTCCTGTTTTAGCTCTTTCTTACATTACCCTATATGGAATTGTTCTTTCTGTGTTTGCATCAACACAGTTACATTTGCGTATCTTATATTATTAATATTATTCTCACTGAATCTAAGCGTAGCAAAAAATCTCAAATTCAGGCTACTTATTTATTCTAGAAAAAAATTGACGCTTTAGCGTTTCGGAATAGGAACTCGAAGAACCGAGTTCTAATTCCAGCCAAGTTCATTACATTCACTTGTGAGCAAATTTCCTTAGAAAGATATTATAAATGCATCTGCTCCACCAAATAGTAATTACTTTTACAATACAAAATATATCTTAGAGTTAGAGAATCCCCAAAAAGTGTCTAAAACAACATGCAATACTAATTCTAGAGCATATATTCTCACTTTTCTTGTAAGAATATTAATACATTTAGCTATATTCCAAAAATGTAAGATTTTATTTATTTATTTTTATATTAACAGTTGAATATGAATGAATGCCAGAGAAAACTATAAACATTAAAAATATTGCAGTATGAACTCTCGCAAAAAAATGTTACTGGACATTAGGTTTATAAGTCCCAAAGATTCAGTTGTTTTTGTCCTTAAGACATGGCCCAGTAGATATAGTCCTGTAACTTGACCAAAATAATTGTGAATTCAATACCAGGTTGCAGCAGTGTTGAACAAGTAACTTGCAGGGTTAGAGGGAGATAACTCACGACTTCCAACCGATGCATTACTACGCAAGGTATGAGAATGATGTGTTCGAAATTTCTAGCACCGGAGCGTAGAACGGCCTAATCGTCATACAAATGACAACAAAGATAAGGTTAATAGTCCGAATAATGTAAATACTGTGAATGACGACGTTGGATATCTTCACCAATCCTAAATTAAATATTTATTCGACTGTTTCCCGTACAGTCTATTAGTTTTGTCTAAGATTCACTCATATCATCTTTCCTTTTTTTTCCGTGTCTATCTACAATGTCCTCTCCTTGAAACCCTTACTAAATTTTTGGCGTTAATAACTCCTCGTCTCAGTTATCTTTGTCATTTACGTCAGGTAAATTACCCACCACATTTCACTATCCTGTTCGCCTTTAATAAGGACTGTGAGTGTCGTATTTGCTAGACCGTTTTTCTTACTATGTGTCCTAATTATTTCAACTGTCTCTTTTTGATGCTGCATTTAACTGTCCGTTTTTTCCATTTTCTCTAAACTTTCGTTTTTGCTCATGTATTCAGGAAATACAATTCTCAGCATCCTTCTGTAGCACTAGATTTTTGCTGCCTCAGTTAACTTTTCCATCTGTGATTTGATTTTCCTGTATTCAGTGTCAGATAGCAGTACCGATATTAGATAACAATTTTGTACTCTTTTCTATGGTTACAATGGAATTGCTGTTTCTAAAAGCTTTGCTTACCATTTGGAAGGCATGTTTCCTATTATAACGTGATTCGAATGTCGGTGTCGCATTTCCCGTGTTCCTTTAAACACTTCTTAGGTATCTAAATATTTGAACTTGATTAATTTTGCCGTCTCCTATTTGTGGTTCGCATGTTTTAGTTGCTTCATTTGATGATATCTATATATTGTCTTCTTACAGGTAATAGATATTCCTTTCTTCTCACTTTCCTTTATTACCTTCTGGATGAGATACTGTAGATTCCTTTCTGTGTGTTTTGTAATCACTGTGTCTTCTGCATATCTAATATTGTTAATATTGTATCCAGGAATATTGAATCCTGATAGGACTTCTAAGTCTCTCAAGATTACTTTATTCTTTCACACGTTATGTACTGGATATAATTACTCAATTAATTGTCTTTCTCGCTATCAGCTCCATCATTAATTTATAATAAATTTTCCATAAACTAATAAAAATAAATGATTTCTCACGAAGCCTACTGGAAACCCTGGAGCTACGTTTGCAAAAGTCTTTGCAGGAAATCGGTTTTTCATTCAGGTGCCTGCATGTTGTGCTTATTTTAATATAGCACGAATGTTCTTTTCCTCTAGTAAGTTTTACTCTAGCAATGTATTGCATCAGGTTTCAAGACAAGTTCGAAACAGTTTTTTTTCTGAATTGGTCACGAGATATATCAGTATACCTATAACTGTAGCAGTATATCTAAAACAATTAATATATTATGATATAATTAATATATAAAATTGCAACATAAATAATTATCAGCGTGAGCCGATATCCTGTGAAATAAAAAACATGAGCTATGCATTTATTTTCCTGGTTATTTTAGCTAAGTGAAGCGACATAGCAAGCGGGGCGAATGAAGAATGTCAGTGAATGAAAATGTGTTACTTTTAGACAAAAATATAAAGACAAATTACAATGTCGTCTATAAGACAGAGACCACAATCAACCGCAGAGTTACGGAGAGTGACGAATAGTTCGCCTCGCAGCAAAAGGAAAAATGCCTGTTAGACTATTTATCTCTCCTTACCTTCGCTTCATCTCTACTCCGCTTGTTTATAGCTGTAGGTTACACTCAGAATAAAATTGCTTACTGTTACGAAATTAAATTCGTGGCTATCAATCTGACATTTTTAAGCCATAAGCATTCTACTAGAAAAAGCTCTGTCTTGAGAACGAACCTGGCTCCTGGTTCGATAAGCAACGCTATACAATTTTATCCATAGTGGGGAGAATAGCTGAATTAAAACTTTCCCCAAAATCTAATTTAAAAAACAAATGAACGTGATGCAATCAGCCTTGGTTCGATTTTTTATTTCCGTTCTATCAACTTTTATCCTGCTTTATTAAATGTAACAGTTATTAAATTTCTTAATTGTATTAAAAATTCTTGGAAATTCAAAATAGAAGATGCTACATTAGAAAAACTTTTGTTTTTCAACAAACGATGACACAAAACAAATACGTTAACCCATTAACAACTCTCATGATACACTTGTCAAAACTTTATTCACACGGATGTCCTTACGGGTGAACAACACGTTCAGAATTTGGTAAATATCCGCTATGAGCAAACATTTTCTCATATCAATGGTATAAATATCTTCAAATTAATGACAACTTGAAAGTTCTGGTTTACGTTGGATATCGGAGATTGGCGTTAAAAAACCAAAAACATATAACAGAAACTGCATTACTTGAATATTTCAGCGGTGGCAACAACTAATATAAATGGATGGCATATGTAACTAAGATTCTAAACGAGCCTCCTCACATGAGCCGGATCTGACACATAGCCACATTTTTACGTTGGAGATTTTCTCAAGACGAGAGACTACACATCCTTATAGACTCTTCTGGGTGGATCTCTGTCCAAAGGCTTAGAGTACAAGAAGGATAGACGGCGTTTGTGGTCTAATTTTGAATCGCTCATTGAACGCGAAATCAAAATAAGTTCAAAATCAAGATCTAGATATTTCACAATAGGTTAAACAAATAGAAAGATAATATCGACCAATAATATTGTAAGTTGATATTAGAGGTTTGTCGTTCAGAATCTGTGTTGTGATGCAGTGGATATCGGCTCTGAACGAGAAATCGGAAATCCGAGTTCGAATTCCGGTCCAAGTCGTTGCGTTCACATATGCAACAATATCATTAAGCAATGTATTAATCCGTCTTCTCCCTCCAGATAAAGATTAAATAGCAGGATAGATTGCGTTCTATAGTCTTGGGTGGTAACCAGTCTGACGGTAAATATAATGGAAACCTACTAAAGAAAAATATTCTTTCTTCATTCGAGACAGGATTGCCTAAACGTGCATCATGTATGGTAATTTACTGTCCTCAAAAAGGAAATGTTTTAAGAGAAATAATTTATGAATTGAATAGACTGTTACTTTTAAGCCATGAATGTTTTATGTTTCTTTATAAGGAGCGGCTAAACTCATCGGTACCTTTGCCAATAAATTATTGATTTAATCTTATTATTTAACGTTTGATCGGAAGAAACACAGCTTCTGATGGAATAACAAAACAAGTAAAATATATCAAGCTCAAAACAAAATACATTATTTCCTCACTTGTTTTATTTTTCAAAATAAAAGTAAACATTTATGTCGCTCAATCTTTAATAAACTAACTTTTTTCTTTATTTTTGGTTATGTTCTGTATGAATAATTCCGTGCATAAAATAATCATTTAAAATTTCGTTTTTAGCAGGAGTGGAAAAGTTCAATGCCACTAGCCTTGCGTAGAAATATAAACATAAAACGTAATCAACGAGAAATATTATTTCTCTTAGTTATTTCGCATAGGTGAGGTTTATAAAAACCCGCTGATATTTGATATTAAGTTATGGTATGTAGAACCTGTCAAAACGCAATTTTATATATATATATATATATATATATATATATATATATATATATATATATATATATGCCGAGTGAATACAGAACGAAGAAAGAATTTTTACAACGTGAAAAACATTAATTTAAAACAGTGCTCGATATATAATATATAGACCTGTGAATATATATTATGAATTATATTTTAGAACATGTACATAATTTTGTTATATATCCACTACAAATGGTACATTTGTTTCGACATTGAAACTTCAATGTCTCATCAGGTGGTGTGGCTAGGAATGGAAAGCCTCTATTCTTATATTTGGTCAGTTGTGTTTGGGATGTTGGTGGTCGTTAGCGGTAAGGGAACAAGTCTCGTCGATTGACCGTTTGAATTTTGAAGAAAGTGAGTAGTTAATGTGGTTGATTAATGAAAGTCTTTGGTTTCTAGACAGATTTAACATTAGCAGTTAGAATGTAAGTTGTTATTATCTTGCGTAGCCTAGAAGTGAAATCTGCGACTGATTTCAAAAGGCCAAGTTTCAATTCTTGGCGAGAAGCAGTTGCATATCTAACTATACTGATGAGCTATAATACAGCAAAACAGGACAGTTTTCGGATGACTATATATATGTATATACATTTGTATAAATACATGCACGTATACTTTCAGTGGTGTATAGGGATTCGTGTATGTGTACTATTGTGTTTATTTTGGTAGTATGTGTATATAAATATTCGTTCTGCATATATATTTGTGTGTGCGAGTGTTTATGGTGTTTTTGCCATCATATGTGCATGCTGTGCTTTTTTGTGGGGTGTTATGTTCAATTTAATCCTGGTTTAAATATGTTTACGAACATTTTCTTGTATTTGTAGGTAAAAGTAATTGTCTGTTTGATGTATTATTATAATTTTAAATTTACTTTTAATATATTTGTAGATGTGTTTTCTGTTTTTTTGTAGTTTAATGTTGCTTTTGTCTATGAAAATTCTATTGTTTAGTGCTTGACTGATACGAGTATATGATCTGTTGCAGTTTGTGCATTGGAGTGCATAAATTACATTTCTGGAGTTGCAGTTTACATTTTAATTTATTGTGAATGTCATTCTGGGGTTGTCAAAAAGTAGGGGTTCTTGTCTATGCTGAGATCACAAACCCTACATATTTTTGTTGCGTTCTGTAATCCCCAATATAATGTGTCATCTTAATTTGGTAATAAGTGTTTCATGCTTTTTGTTTGGCGCTTCTATTAAAATCATTTTGGTTGTTTTTAGTATATTTCTCATTTAATCATTCTTGTTAAGTAAGTTTAATCCTTTTTGTAATTTCTGGAAATAGATCTGGATTGCTCCTGTTGTATGTTGAGAAATATGCTAAAGTCTGTTCGACGGTACGTTTTCTTTCGGATTCGCAGTTGTTCTAAAGTTATTTTTCTGCTAGTTTAAAACCTTGTTTATATGTGTTATCTAGTTTTTCTAGGTGGGTTTTTAAGAGATGTTTGTTCCCCACTATAGTGCAAATCCTAATTGCTAGGATATAGGGGATAAAAAGCTCTTGAATAAAGATAATGTTAGGTGTCTGCGGGCTTGTGGTAGATATCTGTTATTATATGTTTGTTTCTATTTCTAATGACCATGACTAAATATTGTCATTCGTGAAGATTATATTCTTGGGTGAATTTGATTTTCGGTTGTAAGTTGTGGAGTAGGGTGTGGAATTGGTTAATATTGCCGCACCAGTGTTACCATTAAAATAATTAATCATCTAAGTATCGTTTCAAAGATTTATTGGACTGGGTTTTGATATTTTCCCCATATATTTATTCTATCCTTTTGTACAGATTTTCCTCTAGCTAAGCTAATGTTAGAGTTTCATATATTGGCGACATTTTCTTTCCCATTGAGAACCTAGGGTTTGGATACAGTTTTGCTGTCACACTCAGAATTGTTATTGTTTAGAATGAAGTCTTTACTATTGATGATGAGTTCCTTGGTGAATCGGGGTGTAGTGTTTCTCGATGTTTTTCAATCCAAAATGATATTGTCTATTTAACTATACTGACTACTGTTGTTAAACTTTGCCATAAGTGTTCGCAGATCTACATTTGTAGTATGGAGCTACGAAATGGTATATTATCTCTGACGTAGCTTTTAATCTTCATAATAAAATCGTTGTAGTAGTGTGCTTGTTAAATTTCTACGTCTACTAGCGGAGCAGGCTAGTCTTGCTATTATGGGACTGAATGTAATGTTAATGGGGTTTGGGATGTTAACGCATTCAGAATTTTGTCTCTGGATAGCTGCTTTAATTTGACTTGATTTGTGAACTTTTGGTAGTTCGTAGAAATTGCTAGGTTTTGGTATGAGGTTTAATAAGAAACACTTTTATTTTCTTGTCAATATCTATTATGGTTGATGTAATTTCTATGTATAAAAATTAACATCACATATATATTTTCCTACATTGAATTGTGTCACTTCACGTTATCCATAGTTGGATTGATTTTTAAATAATCTGATTTAGATTTATATATGTTTAGAAACTTAAATATTAAAAAAATATTTGCTATTGTATATGAATACATGTATATAAAATCCTTGCATTTCTTTTGATGAAGACCATCAGAGAACAAAACGCATCGGTTGAGATAAGTTTTCCATTTGTCGTCATTCATTCATATATATATATATATATATATATATATATGGGAGCGTATCTGCTTAAGAAGAAGATTGACAGCGACAGCACATCATAAAATCAATTCAGTTACACGTTTTAGCCTTCGTCGCTTCGTTCTAACACCGGGTTTTATGTTAAGGCTCTTGGTGTTTGCAAAGCGCAGAATAGTCGGCTACACGGTTCTGTTCTCCGACTCACTGTCTTTGTGACAAGACATCAATGATCAGGAGGCAGGATTGACCGTGCACAAAGAGTGCATTAATATTTGGCTGTCAGAATTAACGTCAGAGATTTAATTCACTGAAGTAGTGACCAGGTTGACGTTTAAGAGAATTCTTTATGTTGGTCACTGTCTTCTAAAATGTAGGTGTGTAAATAGAAAAGGAAAGTCAACAAGGAAACAAAACTGTTCCCATATATATATATATATATATATATATATATATATATATATATATATATATAATGTTTTTATTGTTTTGTTTGTAATAAAAATACATTTTTTCACTGCTGCACAAAAGCTGTCGATGAAATCAATAATACCTCATCATATGGTTTATTGTTGCAATATTTACGAAATTACACATATAAAAATTGAAATATTAACATATCCAGACAATTAAGAGGTAAGTAGTGAAGTTCTTGTGGGTTAGACTAAATCAAAATTACTATTGGTTTATCGAGCTTAACTCACTAAAACTTCTCCTGCTCCTCCCTTAATTGTCTGGATATGATATTTTTGGCACTCTCTCTCTCTCTTATATATATATATATATATATATATCATAATAAGGGAAAGAACTAACTGAATAACAATTCAGAGTTCATATGTCTTTTAAAATTGCTTAATATGTAATAGTGAAATAATTACTGTAATATATTTTATTTTTTGTATTTATAATAAAACGCGTTTTACTGTTAAACAAGAGCTTTCCTATTTCGGGACTCTCAGTAGTAACGCATTGGATGTTTTGACGAATGTTTCTGAGATCAAGACACTGACGCAATTCACTCCGCCAGAAATTTGGAATGGGCATACTTTTCTATTTGTCATTCGCATCGGAAGCTTCATTGCGAACATTTAAGCGTGTTTGGGTGTCAATCTGAAAAAACCGCAAAGAATTCAAAAATAGATGGCTAAGTCTAATGGTCATTTCAAGGGTGTATGGACTGAGCATTACTGAGGGTATCATTCATCTTCTCAAAAAATTCTCAGAATCAACACGAAAGCCTACATCAAGTGTAGTGGGGAGCTAGTGCTGTCCTGTGTCAAGAGGGTGGCTACTTGAAAACCATATTTCTGGCAACAGAACTGTAACATGCCACACAAGTAGGAGAACACAGTTATTTCTCTCATATAATTTCCGTGACTACGTCAGCTGTACATTTGATCATCTAACTTCCCAGTTTGCAACCCCTTGATTTTTATGCTTGAGTCACAGTTGAGTTATAAACCATAAAATTATAGCACTAGAGATGGATTGAAGGCGAGGATTACTCTAATAAATACGAACATGGAGACCGTTCAGAAGAGTTTCAAAAGATTCCGAAATAGTCTGGAAGCTGTACTTAAAGCCGATGGCGATTTTATTGAATAAATTTACCCTTTAATATTCCAAGATATTTGTGTATAATTTTGGCAAGTATATCTGTTAACACATATATTCGGGGATAATTCCGGCTTGATATATATAGATAACTATTGAAATTTCGTCCAGACAAGTAACATTTTGGGGTTAAAATCTTTGGTAAATGTAGAGACATATTTTACTGAGATGTGTATGTTACTGAGCTTGAGCTCAGTGAATAATTAAAATTTGGGGAGTAGATGCCTTTTTCATTTCAATATTGAGTTTATATAGTTGTTAATAGCATAACTCTCTTCGAAAATACTCGAATTTTCGGATCATTGACTATCAAGCTGATAACATCAAACCCAGAAAACGTTTATCGTCACAATCCTAATGAGAGCACAATTAACTAAGGATAGATTCAGGGGCGATACTCCGAGTGTATGTGTTTTGCTCATTTAGAAGTCAGGCAACAGTGCTTCTCCTTAGGTATGAAACATAGTACTACAAGGGATCATGGGCCTTAAGTCAGGCTTGGTTATATACAGGAGAACAAAAGTCATTAGATTGATGACATACGGAGCGAAGTTATTTCATGTACTTGAAATGGATAAGAAGGGCTTGTAAAACAGAAAAGAATTCAATTCAAGTTATGTCTGATAGAAAGGAAAGGTCGTCATGGTAAGATTTAGTTCTCAGATTTGACAAACAAATCAGATCTAAAATTAAGCAAATTGGGAGAGGGAACCTGAAGGGCTAATTTACTTCATTATTAGCAATGAAATAACAATAAATAAAAAATATATATACAAAGAGCGAGAAGTGAAAACATCAAAAATTAACCAGAAACAACGAAAGTATAAAATATATCAGGATCGATTAAAATTCAAAGAATAACAGACATTTAAATATTTAATACAAAAGGTTGGCATGAGGCAAATTACGTACAGAGAACTTTATAAGTGCTTCATGTCAATCTTTCAAACTTACTTTTTCTCCGCAGAAAAGGGAATCCGACTTACATCTAGCCAAAATAAAATTGTGTTGCTGTTGCTGGTTTATAAAATCGTTTCATTATAACATGATGGTAGTTTTGTATCCGGCTAAACAAAACTGTATAAATATATCTAGAAATGTTTAAACTGTTGTTACCTATATAGAACTATTTTTTTGACCAATGATTAGATAGAGTTTCAAAAGAATGGATAAGTTCTGTTTTGAACAACACATTCCTACATCAGATCCTAAATTACAAACCAAAAGAGTTTTAGCAAATAAAAAAAAACATCCCTGGAATACTTGCAACAATAGAAACAGCTGAAATAAATATTAGTCAGTTAAGGGTCATACGAGACACAGGCTTGGGTGATCATATCTCGAAAGAGATATGAGTGACAAGGCAGAAGATTATCTCTCAGTAGGTTGCCATTACTTTCTCCGGTAGACTGGTTGAGAGCCAATGCTATAGAATCTAATTAATATTAATAACTTTCCTAAGGGCATTTGCGCGTAAGTGAATGCAATCCAACTGGAATTCGAACTCGGCTCTCCAATTTTTCGTTCTAAGTCGATATCCACTGCACCACAACGCACATCCTACATCGCAACGCACATCCAAAATGAGTATAACCTGGAATAAAAAAGAACACTTTATGACATCATTGATTTTACACATCTTTATACTGATTAAAAATTTAAATTCCATCAATCAATAGTTTATAGCGATTATCTAAGCTTGAACAATTCGTGGCACAAGTTCGAAAATATGGGACTTCCAGTGAGGATCAAACTGAATGCTAAGTTGGAATTGTTCTATCCAAACGAGCTTTCTAACAAATACAATGCGTTGAGTTAATCTGAACAGTTTCGTAGGTGATAAACGCTGACAAGACAATGTCTATTTTCATTCATGCTTGACAAGATTGAAGACATTTAGGTGGTAAGAATTAATTTATTTCTGCGCTATACTGGTTGCCAACCAAGGTTATAGGGCCCTGTCTGCCTACTACATAATTCTTAGCTGCTGGGGAGATAAGAGTTATATTATTACCTTTCCCAATAGTATTTTTGCATAAATGAAAGTAACAAACACGACTGGATTTTGAACACGGTTTCCTGATTTTCCACTATTATATAACAAAGTGCAGTCATTAATATTAAGGCAATAACATTATAATTTATAAGCTCATTTTCTTGAATAAAATATTTTAGAAATAAAGTTAATTACACGGTCAATGGATATCGAATGTTTCCTGTAAAAAGACGGCTAATTAATTATCAAACAAATACCAGCATTTATGCTTGTAGCTCATGGTTGATGTTTTACTAAGCGTATCTTAGAGGTAGTACTAAGGCGAAAGTAGGGAACACCGAATATCGAATCGCTTCACCGCCATAATTTAACAAGATAAACCACACTGAACCATATCGAAATATTATTATTTCTTTCTAGCGATTTGCAAAAAAATTCAAAATTAATTTTCTCGCCTGCTTTTCATGCCATCAATATGTTCATAGATTGTTAAATTCTGTTTCCCTATTAAGTGTCCTAGAAGATTTGGTTGTATCACTAGGACACTAATTATCAGTTGCCTTATTGTTACTATCTCTCATAAAATTCTTTCATTGTGTCTTATTTCTACCCGTTCGTCAACGGATTCAGCTGTCTATCAGATCGAATGTCTATCAGATCGAATCTTCTTTTCCGTGAGGAGATTACCCATCACTCGCTGTCACATAGAGTAGATACTACACGCTAAATCACTTATTTGAGAACACTTTTTAGAAAGCCGTAAATGAACAGCTTTAATTTAAAACCCTTTCCCATTTCAACTCTGAAATAGAAGCTCCTACTTGCTATATCCACCAACCCCACGGATGCGAAGATTGTAGCCTTCTTAGATATTCCCAGTTTCTTCGACATTCAGATATGAAAAGCTCGATAGGCTTCTATTAGGAATGTCTTTTTGTCCTGCAATCTCATGGATTCATCGTATTTCTGTATCGCTTTTTCTGTCATCTGTGACTAAACCAGCTGGGTCATTAAAATTCGGCACCTATACTATTTATAAATCACCTTAGCTCAGAAATTATGCTGCCTTAAAGTTAAACAAAATCCTGCGAAGTCAATATCTAGACAGATGACAGTTTGGAATACCAGTTGCAATAAGCACAAGAATACAGTTATTTAATGTATAATGACTTGGAATAAGAAATTAGAGCGCCGAATTCAATTCAACTTGATTTCGGTATATTCAGTTATACTCAAATATAACTGAGAAAAGTGTGAATCTATAGTGGGGTATTCGTTCTGGTAGAGAGTAGTTGTATGTTGTTGCAGGCTATCGGAATTTGGCCTCGTTGTAGATAGACCACTATAAGTCATAAAGAAAGGTTATAAACCAAGAAAAGCAAATTGAGTTTAGAAACAACATTTTATATATATACATATCAATTAAGGTTTTTATAATTAAAGTAATCCTTTAAATATGGATCCAACGGACGTTAAATGTTCATGGCAATAAAATGCTGAAAAGAGAATTTGTGCGTATGAATGTGGAGCGTTGTAAATTAGGAATGACTTTGATGTATCCTCTCCTTTGGTTGGTAAGTAGTTTAGAGACAGCGAAGAAGAAAAGGAGAGGGAAGGGCGGCGAGCTTAGTAAGTCGCTTGACGTCGGTCAAGGGAGATGCTAATTACACTCGTCTCTCTCGAGTCTGTTTGTGTCTGTCTGGGTCTGTCTGGGTCTGTCAAGCGATGCTTTGGCGTATCAGCTTTTTATTTTGTCTTTTGGATCGCAGCAGATCATTTGGGAATCCACATCCGTATTTGATTCTAGGATTCTCATTAGACGATAAATAAAATTCGCGTAGGCTCGCGAACCTTGAATTTGATATTTCATTAATTTTTAGTTTTCAACCGGAACATTTGCGTAGAGCCGGCTGCGCACCGACAATTTTGGTCATTTGCTTTCTGGTCGTGAGAATGCAAACATCCGATCCCTCGCTTTGCTCGGTAAGTATCACCACAAATCTACCTTTTATCCCCACAAGGTATGAGTTCTTGTATTTCTTGTATATAGAAATCATTATTACCCCCACCACCAAAACTCTCGTAATCCTCAAATATTTCCTCTGTGAATAACTTTCAAATGGTTAATAAATGATAAAAAACAAATAAAGCAAGTTTACCTTTTTAAAGCGAATCAAAGTAAATAATCTTCATGATGTATAAAGAATGTTCGATATATTGCTCGATATATTGTATATCATTGAATTCAAATCTAAAAAATTAGAACAAAAGCAAGTAGAATTAAATATAGCCTTTGATAAACTTTCTCATAGATAACTTTAATTCTCTTCCTGTTTGATGCAAAATTGTTTCCTAGTTAGTAATATATTATGGATTATAACTTCCTTTTTTTTTTTAATAAGAAACATCCAAATTCATTAGATAAAAATGTTGAGGTTAAACCTGGTAATATTTTAAATTGACCCCAAAAGTAGTTGTTTTGTAATTTAAATCAGAAAATTATTATGCATAATCAAAAATGATAAGAAATTATTTTTTAATAAAAATTTTATTATAACAAAAAAGAAAAATAGCTCTTTATGATTAGATTTTGCTCTTGTCAGAATATCCTACCTGAGCCTTGATTACTGCAGCACAAGCTTTAGGCATTAGCTGCATAAGTTTCTCAAAAGATAAGTTTGATAATTGATTCCATTCTTTTTTCAAAACAGTACACCCTTGTACAAATTAATTGAAACAATAAGAATATGTCTTCCTGGGATATTTCAGCATTTCCGTGACCACGTAAACGTCGTCTCCACGCGTTGTTTTTCTCTTTCGACCGCATTTTTCTTTACGTTTTAGACTGGTGTATCTAGTTTTGTTTCTTCACCTGGATGACTCGGCTGGTAGTAGAAAGTTGAAACCAACAATAACCGCGATCTCTTTTAAGACTTGTCAGTGTGTTTGTGCAGCGTAACAATTTTTGTACGCATCCTTTGAGTAAGGTTCAGTAGCCGTAGGGCAACTGATCAACAGTCGTGGCAACAGTGTACGAACGTGATAAAAATCCGATGAACTCACCGATAATGCAATATTTTAAACCCAAAGGTATTTCATCATGTACCCCGAAAATATATTCATATTACTTCACACCACTGAAAATGATCTAAACTGAGAAAAAAATAAAAATCGATTACGCCCAATTATTCTAATGCGTATTAACATGAGTTAAAAGAAAGGAAACTAAATCGCTTGTTTCAGTTAATTTGCACAAGGGCGTAAGAGCTTTTCTTCAATTCTGTAGAAGGCGAAGAAGTCCCTCAAACAATTAATAAATAGAAAAATGCACTACAAATAAAGAAAAATGAACTTTTGTTAATTTTCGTAAAAAAAATAAAAGAATTATTTTTTTGTACAAAAAAAGAGGTTGTCCGTAAAGCTGTAAAAAAGGAAAAAGAAAGGAACTGGGAATGTGAGAGGGAAAGGAAGGGCGATGTGTTGCGAGCGAGATGAGAGAAAGAGAGGGTGAAAGAATGTTCACTGATACGTGATACTGCCTGTTGTGAGAACTGCTGACTTCTGTGTGTGTGTGTGTGTGTGTGTGTGTGTGTGTGTGTGTGTGTGTGTGTGTGCTCCAAGCGGTCCGTGTGCCCTTTTGGTGTGTTTCAAGCTGGTTGCTCTCCCTCTGGCGTTGAAAGTTTTCTGCTTTCCTTTTATCTTGACGGTGAAGCTCCGAGGAGATCAAAAAGTGTGTTTCTTATGTCGAGCCCTGATTGGTCGAAAATTCGTATTTTTGACCACGTGGTGTGCTTTCCACTATGTTCGAGTTTGGGTGCATGGTTCTTGTTTTTGACCCCAAAGGGTATTGTAAGGGGTGAATTCCTGCGCAATTATATTTTTTGGGGATAAACGTGGTGTGAATAAATTTTTTGTTTGTCTGTGTGTTGAGTTTGGAATATAAAATAAGAAACAGCACACTTATTCACTCTGCTGTCAAGTTCATTCCTTGCCAATTCTGAGGTGACTTCAAAACTTTGAACTGTAGTGTCTACACGGAATTAGATTATCTTTAATTTCTTCTAAAATATAACAGAAAACATCCTTTAAACCATTATGCTGAACTTCTTTATAGTAAAACATGCATTTACGATAAAACTCTAAGTTCCTTAAACATATAATGCTGAATTTATTTAAACGATGACATTAAAACAAGTTTTAAACTACCTTCAAAACACATATAACAGTGATAAGCTTATTAAGACGATTATTAGGAAATTTGTTCCTGGGATATTTTAATGATAGATTTGTTTATGAAGTGAATCAGGACGCCTTTTGGCTTTGCCATTAAATGTAAGGGCCAGAGGCTGACTCCGCACATACCACCATCAGGCGAATTCTGTTAAAGAGATTTGAGGCAGAACTTATGAAGTTATTCCGCAATATGACGCAGGCAGAAACAGACAGAGACGCACCCAAGGAACATACATTCACAAAATCATAAAAAATAGACCCACGCACATATATGTACCACTGCTGCTAATTCCACGTTCCTCCTTATAATGAATTCTGTTCACTCGGTGGCTGGCTTGTATATACATCGCATATATATAACACGCTAAAATTTTCTCTTCTGCCATTCTTAGGGAATAGAGACAACGACCGACACAAATCGGTCGAATTTCGATTCCGGCTAGAAGCAAGTGGATTTCTAGCCACACTGATGAGCTGTGATATGTGGATGATTAATATATATATATATATATATATATTGGTTCACTGGTACGCTAACTTAGTGTCATCATCCTATATCGCATGTCTAAACTTACTGATGAGCTGTGATACAGGGAAACTGATCAGTCTGTGGATGACTATTCTACGCTCTCACACCCTGATTGAACAAACAGTAGCTACTCTAGCATCCACGCATTGTTCATTCATTAATTAGAACACTCTCAGTTACTGGCTGTATTTACATGATACGTCATACGCTAAAAGTCTGCCTTCTTCTACCGAGCTCCCATAGTAGAATTGCCGACTGATGTCAATTCGGACGGGTTACAAACCTGGCTAAAATCGGCCGGATGTCTTTAACTGTACTGATAATCTGTGATACAGCGAAACATATCTGTGTGCATATAAATATATATATAGTCATCCGATCTGTTTCGCTGTATCACAGGTCATCAGTACGGTTAGACATCCGATTGCTTTTAACCCAGGATTGAAACCCGATCGAATTGGAGTTAGTCGGCGATTCTACGTCTGAGCTATGGGCGCTCGGTAGCGTATCCTGCTTTAGCGTATCATGTATCATATACGCCAAGCCAGAGTGTTCTAATTCATTACTGAATGAGTGATGCGTAGATACTAGAGTAGCTACTGTTTTTTTCAAAGTCTACCTTCTTCAGAGTGCTCAATCAGAGTGTGAGAGCATAAGTAGTCTATTTGCATTGTTCGAACTAATGTCCTCATCATGATTGTCATGTTTTCGATGTTGTAAAATCCGGTTTTCTCCAGGTTATATATGTTAAAATTTCAGCTCGAACCGTATATTTCCTACACAGTTTATAAACCGCATATTCAAAATTATATAAAATATGAATTTGCCAGACATTATTTGTCCATCTGGGAAGAAAAATAGCCTAGATGATTACAGCAAGTACTGTGAATGGGTTAAAAAACAATAACCAAAAAAACTGTAATATTTCTTGGAAGGTAAACGATTTTGTGAGGTGTATCCTTTATTTTCCTTATTTTTTCTCACCATCCCTCAGCGGTTTACGACGACTATCATCCCTTCCGGTTGATATAGTAGCTGGAGCTCGTCAGCCGACTAACTCAGGTCAATCATCACACGTCACCAGACACTTGTGAATTGATTTTAAGCAAAGTAAGATAATTAACTTCAGCATCTCTACATTTTGTTGCACACACACACACACACACACAGAGAGAGAGAGAGAGAGAGAGAGAGTGTGTGTGTGTGAGAGAGAGAGAGAGAGAGAGAGAGAAAGACAGACAGACAGACAGAAAAAAAGAAATGCACATAAAAAAATATTTATGAGGTAGATTGAGAGAGAAAAAGAGAGAGAACGAGAAATAGAAATAAACATGGAATTCATGCAATACATTAGAAGACAAAAAAAAGAACAAATAAAAATGTCAGTATAAATATAGACTAGTACATTTCTCCGTTTGTCACTCTCTATGTTTCTCATTTTTTCTTCTTTATTTTTTTTTTCACTTTCTATTCCGTATGCATATTTCCTTTTCCTGTTTCTTTTCTTTTTCTATATACAAATACAATTCTATTTTTAAAAAAATACCAAAATATTTACGCACAGATAAAATGAAACAGATGTCTACAGTTTACTTCCGGTCAAAATTTTCTCTCTTAACCGTTTTCATTGGCTCTTTACGCTTTATATTTTGTCACTTATTTTCCTATTCACTTCCTGTTTCTTCTGTATCTTTCCTTTTCATCTTTTTATAACTTTTTTTGATTTTTCATCTTATTTTCTTATCTTTTCTTCCTTCTCTTTTAACCTCTTTTTTTAATATCTTTTTACCAAGAACGAAAAAAAAATGTAAAAAAATGAAAAGTATTGTTTTTTACAATATTTTTAAATTAAAACCTTTATTCCCATCAGTATTAACTATCTGATGAGACATTGTTCTTTCAATGTCGAAAGAAAAGGTAAGATTATGTAGTAGTTTGTAGTTCTTACATGTTCTAACATAACAATCAATAATATATATATATAAGTGTGTGCGTGTGTTTTTTTTTCAGCGTATGTGATTAATAGATTTATGTCCTGATTTATATAATAGTGCTCTATTTGAAATACCTTTAAAAGGTTTTAATTTAGAACTATTTTTTTAATTATTTGCAAAGTTCTTGTACATGCTTTTCAATGTGGTGGCGTTCTGAAAACTCGAAATGCTTGATCAAAATGTTTTCTCCTCCATACAGATTACATTTTATTTCTTTGATCTTCATGTTTTTTTTAATATAACCGATTCTACTACCGGGGTTTTTCTTTTCATATTCGATTTCTCTGTCGGGTCATTTGAAATGTTTCCACATTAATATGTTGAAAACACTTTATATATTGAATGCAATATTCTGCTAGTTTGTGCACTTCACATCCAGTCGGTGGCAGTACAGCAACCCAATCGAAACTCCGAAACACATAGTAGGTTATTCATACCTAAATTATATATTAGGCAAGGACAATATATATCACCCAGTATATAATATGCTAGGTTCGAATATTTTCCTACACAGTTTATAAACCGCTATTTTATAATATAGCAAGATATATAGCATTGTATTTGGAGGTGGTAGCATCTCGTCTTCAAAAACATTTCGAGTGCATTTTCATAACACAAATTTAATTCACTTATTTGGTTCATACATTAATAGGTCAACGTATTGGATGCTTATTGATTTTGGTCAAAATGATTGAAATGTGGCCATTTTGGTGACTAGCAACTATTGTTTCCGGAGTGCAGTCTACACGCCAAAATTTAATTTATTTTGAACAAGTTTGTATAATCTAGAGAGATATATTTAATTTTAGGCAACAAAAGCATAGATTGATCGAAATTAGTTCATTTTTAGAAACCTGCATATATCATTAATGTTGTATTCGATCATATCAGTCCTTATTACCAGTCTGTAGAGTGGTTCTAATAAATTAATCGAAAACCTTATACGCGGTTTTAGAATAAACGTTGCATTTAAAGTGTCGAACATTGTAGTTATCAGGTAAGCAAGAAATCAGAAGTAACATCAACAGGTGGGAAGTAGGATAAAATACACTGTTAGACTAGAAGTGGGGGTTGTATCTCGCTAGTTCTAAATTAAAACAACAGAACCTAGATACCAATATAGTAGTACGATTACATTCCTGTAGAAAAGAAAGCTCATCAGAGTAATATCCATGAAAATATCTTTAGAAAGGTTTGAGATGGCTCACGTAACCTTGGTGAAAAATGACTGAAGTCACGATGCCTGGTTATGATCGATTAGATAACAGATTTTTCTTTGGATTATGTCATGAATTTCGAGTAGTACACTTTTCTTTGGAAATGTATTAATCCGTCTACTCCCTCCAATGATAGGACAGATTGGGTTCTATAGCCTTGGCTGGCAATCAGTCTGCCACAGAATTCAATGACAACTTACTGCGGGATAATTTTCTGCCCAGTCTCTTTCGAGACATGATCACCCAAAGTGTGTATCACGTATGGCACTTAACTGACTGACAACTCGAGCTCCTAGCTAAATATGGCAACGTTATTCAATGAACAGACGAACGATAAGGTTTATAAACGTGCATAATAGATTTCAACTAGAAAAAACGTCTGGCATGACGCAAGGAACCTACTTTTCTTTCTAATTTCAACATAGTCAATATAGTCACTCTAGTTCTCATTCTTCTGCCTCATTCAATTACACTTCTTCTGCTGTAACCCCGCTGAGTTTTACGCTCGTACCGACTTGCTTGGGGTAAAATGATAAAAAAATGTGTTCTATTATACAATTGTAATGGGTGAACAAAAATATATTTCTCCTTCTTACTTATTAAAGTGTCTTCTGTGTCAATTTTAGAACAATCTCTTTCAGAATTTTTTATTATATCACACTTGTCTTGAACAGTGAAAAGATAGATGTGTTTACAATATGGCATCAGATGAATCTTTACTTAATGCTCTCAAATTGTTGCCATTGTAATCGGAGCATGGTCTGAAAGATTCATTTCAGATTGAGCTGTCAGTCAGTTAGGTGTCATACGTGAAACACACTTGGATGATCATGTCTCTTTCGATCCATGACTTATAGAAGATTTTCCTGCAAGAGATTGCCATTTGTTTTTGGTTTAAGCTGATTTCCTTCCAAGGCTATTGAAATTAACCTGTCCTGCAATTTAATCCATAACTGAAAGAGAAGATATTGATTCGTATATTACGGAAGATTATTTGCGCGCAAGTGAATGCTACGAATTCAACTGGAATTCCAACACGGCTTTACCGATCTCCTACCCCGAACATATATTCATTAAACTGCAACGCACACTCGGCAGTACAAGGCCTATATCGATTACACTGCAACAATCAACACCTGAAAACCCAATCGAATATATGCTACGTCAAGTCCCACGTCAAATAATGGGTGACAATATTTCAACTATATTGGACCATCTCAAGAAAATTATCAAGGTAAGGAAACTGTATATTTGTATTGCATAGGAACCCAGTGAAATTCAAAATTGTCAAGCGTATTTGATGCTACAATTAAGAAATTTAAATAAACCATTACATTATCGAATCATGACTTTTGCTGAGAAATGAATCTTTTCTGATAATCATAAATGAAAATCTCAACGGTTTAGTCGTTACGAAGCACACGAAAACTTGCCAAAAACCAAATTTGCGCAAATAGGATATTATGCTTAGATTTCAGTGTTCTGCAATTGCTATTATTTATTACAACTTTCTGGAATGCTTTTAGATGCTATAATTTCCTCTATGATATGCTAATTATTGATTCATGTATCCACATAGTTATAGGTATGACGATGAAATGCCTTCATAAAAAAACTCTGACCGTGAAAATGGAGGCTTCTTGGAGCGTGGGACTACTTCTAACTTGCTTATGATCCCAGATACAACCTGGCCCGGAATTGTGGCAGCTGTTAGGGTCCCAGCTGGGAGGAAAAAAATGAAACCCCCAAACAAAACACCGTCAAAGTATTAAGATACGTTTTCATAGTAAAGCACACAGCAATACATTTTATGTGTAAAACCATAACAAGCAACGAATTTATCTATAGTTGAAGTCATATAACTGCGTTCAATTTACATAGTTCGGGCTGTTGTTATATGTTTTATTGAAATATTCGCAACGTTTTTTGTCGTTCTACTCTCTGACCTTCTTCAGTTGATTAGAATTTTGAACGGAATACTTTGCTTCGGTCACTGGAGATGTGTTCGTTCCATGAATCATGTCATTTCCGGATATCTAAATTTTCTCGTATTTAATCAACTCTCTAAGTTAAGTCTAAAGATGAGGACAACAGCTCAACAATGTAATACCTCATCTTAGAAATATAGACAAAATGCTTTCAATTTATTTAAATTCCGGCATTAAATTATGCATAGTGGTTGATATACCGGTAAACAAGATGAAATAACCAAACAGCCAAAATGATATTAATCCATAGAATATTTTACTATTTTTGGAATAAATAAACTTAAACACAACTACAAAATAAAGCACATATATCACTTCTTCTAGTAATTATAACTGCACAAACATGTGAGTATCATCTACCATGCACTTCATTATGGAAGCAGTTTATTACATCATTTTTATTATAAGCTTGCAAGAAAGTTAAATTTCGGCATTAAATGACTAATAACGTGCTAAGATGCCGTTAAACAAATAAAATAAAATATAAAATAATGCACATATCATTATCTCTAAGATTTTCATTTTGATGTAATGAATGGGCTAATGTATAAGTTATTTATCATTTGAACCATTACAGTTTCGTAACAAAAGTTTATTCAAATGCAAGTTCGAATTCAATTCACTATCTGGACCACATCGTAAAACTCTATGTCTTTGAACATGTCATAAATAAATTCTGATAATCTATTACCATCGGGAGGCATTGAAAAAGAAAATTGGACAGTTACAAGAAAGAATAGTTTTCCTTGCCGAAACACATGTAGTAGTAAGCAGTTATAGATTGCTTCCTTTTGAAGACATAATTATGAAGCTAGACTGCAGACTCACAGACTTCTTCTGTTGTAATGATTTCACTCCCCAGAGAGTGCACATAAATTGCAGCCTTACGGGAAGTTGAGTGCTTCGCAATGGATAGTAATACCGTCGCACAGGGTGTTATTGCAACTTCAGCGTGTATCAAAATGTGACAGAAAATACTTATCTTCGAAAATTGTAAGTGATATTTCAATTATAAATTGATAACATTTGATGATTAGTTTGAATTCCGTGCGAACTAGTGTCACCTCCTCGCGAATAGCCTTGAGAAATGTATGAATCCATCTCTTCTCTCTTAGCTAGGGGTTAAAAAGCAGAACAGGTTGTGTTATTGTTATGGTGCCCGATTTACATAGGCATGGACTCTTCCACTGTCAATGAATGCTAACCATGCGTGGCCTCAGCTGTGAGACAGTCGGAAGGCAGCTAAAAAGCCGTCGAGACGTTGTGTAACGATACAGTTCGGACTTAGACATTTATTTGCGGATTACTTACCCTCTTAACTTTTTATATGTTCTGTTGTTCGAATACCCTGTTTGAACCTACCTTCTTGTTTTCGTGTTTTACTTCCGAGCCCTAACAAGGCTACAACAACTTGGCGAGGAAGATTCTTCACAACAGTTTTGTAGCCTTGATTGGCAATCAATGTACCGCATGAAGTAATAGCAACTGACTGCAGGAAAATTATCTGCATAGTCAGCCAGGCCTTGAGAGAAACATGATTGTCCAAACGTGTATAACAAATAGCAATTAACTGACTGACTGCGGCCTAATGAATGCATTAATAGAAAAATTATCTTTTACGTTTATTTAGAAGTTTTTTTACAAGACCAACCTATGGAAACTTGACCAAAACATTAAGACAATAACTTTCCAAAAATTAGACAATGCTTTGAATTTTCAACAAGCTTCCATTTGTAAATTACTACTTATGTGTTTTTATCTTGTGGTATATCAAAATATATGGATTATTTTATACCGAAATCTGTATATTTCATATCCAATTTTTATTTACACACTGCACGGCTAGGTGATTTAACTCCCAATTACCACGCTTTCAAATTCAAGAATTAATGTTTTAATCAATTACACTATTTTGTACAAGAGAAACAATCCCTGGTCGTGGCAATGTGTATTTAAACTCAGTGGGAAGGAGCGATCAGTCACTGAGCTGGGATAGATGAGATATCCCTTGACATGGCCAGTGGAATGACAGTAGTCTAACTAAGATTAAATAAAGAATTCAGTTCAGAATTTCCTGGAGGTTTCCTAAATCCATATACACTTGATGAAGGCCAGAGTGCACAACTTCCCGAACATTTCGATAACAACAACGAAGACGATAACAACAATCTAAATTTAAATCGTGTAGATATAATTTATTTCCACTTACGCCTTTCCAAATAGTGTCACCTAAGTAACTGTATATAATACGCAGGGTTTACTTTACAATATATGAAAAGATGCGTAGTATACAGACATTATTATGTTGTGATTCTGTAGTGAGATTGCATCAAAAAATATATTAAGCAAAATCAATTCCTAAAAAAATGTAAAGATTGAATAACAGAAATATTCAAAAAATTTTACAATTTTGAGTAATAAAGAAAGCCATATTTTATTTATTAAATTTTATAGGTACCTCCATTTTTCGCTGGAAAAAGCAGCATGGTCTGAAGGAAAAGCCTGAAACTAAATAAAAACAAAGTTTTCTCGGCAAAATGTTTATGCTATTATGAAGAGGATAGATGAAAGTATTTTAAATTTATTTTTACAATTTTTTTAAAATTGCTTTAACAGGTTCTAACAGGCTCATTTAGTGGAAGAAAATCTTTTTTTTCTCTCGTCAGTACAAGCGATATATTGACACTAGATTTTATTACGTCAAAACGTAATATTATGCGAAGGCATTTTTTGACTGTGAAAGACACATTAATTTGGAAATCCTTGCAAAAACTAAATAATCGTCTGATTTTGATGAAAATTTCAGGATTATTCATAATTCACTGAAATCAGTTTCGAAATAATAATTTTAGAAAATATTGGTAAAAACATGTTTTTAAAATATGTTACCCCCGCACCAATTAATTTCTAGAAATGTCGAAAAATGCGACTAGGTCTCAATATATAGATAGTTTAATTAAATTCAGGATTCATTGGGGAATGCAAATCAACTGTCTTTTTTTCTTCAAAACCTGCCACTTTTAGAAAATCTGCTCCGAATTGGAAAAACAAAAATGCAATCAAACTAAGCCATCTTTTTATTTGAATAAACATTTAACTGCTTTTATAAACATAAATTAAAATCATATCATAGTCTGAATAAAAAATATTTTTTTTTTCCGTTAGTAATGAATTTTTACAAGAATTGTTTTTATTTTTATTATTTCATTTTATTTTTTTAAGTAATTTCTAAAAGTTTCATAATTTTCTCATCATAGGTCTCTCAGATTATTTTTAATTAATGTGTGGCAAATATATTTATTAATCGAAAAATTTAAACACTTACCCTAAAAAGGGGTGCTCCTTTTTTTGTAAAATAATTAAAACATTTTAATTTTCTGCATTTTAATTTCCCGTTTTAGTTTGTACGGGTGGCCGTAAAAGGACACGTGATTCAAGGGCATGAAAAGTAAATCCGTATATAAACCTTTTTGTACTTCGTCTTCCATACTTAAAGTAATTTTAAATTGGTAATTTGAAGAAAATAATGTGTCAGTGAGGTGTATTTTATTTTTGTAAGATTTTTTAAAACCAAAAATTGGCTTCTATTTACAATCGATGAAAAATGGCGTAAATTTTTAAATTTTTAAATTTTTTAAAAAATTTAAAAATGTTTTGATTCCGGTCAATATAATCTCGATTTAAAATACACCAGCGTAATTTTGCTTACTGAAATTAGTAAATTTAATCCGTTGGCTTTCAAATAAAGATAATTTTAAAGCTCAAAGGTAACTTATTTATTTTTAAAATTTCAATTTAAATTTAGGTATAGAAAAATGAGTAGAGATACCTAAATTGAAATATATAGAGTGCGATGAGTAAATTGTCGTTATTTTATATTTTCTTTTTAAATTTCGCGCGTGCGCCTTGTTTTTATATTTATCTTCTTTACTGTTCATCATAAGTTCAGTTGGGCACCATCTGTGAGAAAAAAAGCACCATGATTCACTTTGCCAGCAATATGGAAACGAACATAGCGAACATTGCAGGGTGTTTGGAGGTGAATCTGAGGACAGTACAGTCGCTTCGGAAATAGATAGAAGAGTTTAATAATGATTACGTAAAAACGATGCAGGGAAAACTCACACTGATCATTCTGATGAGATAAAGTTTACTCGTATTTGTTGGTGAAAGCTTCATACTTAACACGAAAGCGTAAGTTAAGTGACTTGAGAAGGTAGTGCCGCCCTTGAACAAGAGGTTGGCTGCTGGAAGATCCTATATCTAGCAAGATGATTTTGCCCCATGTCACACACGCAGGAGAACCCATTTATGGTTATCAGACAATTTCGGCGATCACATCAGCTTTTACTTATGGCTACCTAAATTTCTAGACTGCAGACAGCTTGATTATTATGAGAGGGGTACATTTCAACGAAACAAAATTCATTGTAACGCCAAAAATCCAACTGAAGCTAAAGTTTGTGACATCATTAACCAACTTAAACAAAGTTTCAAAAATACCGAAGTCGATTGGAGGCCGTGGTTGAAGTCAATGGTGATTTCATTGAATTTGTTGATCCCTTCTTAATTCAAGTTATGTTTGTGCAATTTTCGTAAATATGTTTATTAAAATGAGATATCACTGTTATTTTGATTTTTGCGAAATTTAGACATTTCATCTATTGCAACCTGTATTCTAAAAGATAAAGTACAGTTATTGATTATTCAGTTACATAATCATTAATATTTGCAACATATTTTGCCATTTATCAAGAAGCTTTCAAATCATACTTGGCAAAATTACTAATGTTTTGATATTAAACATTCCTCTACAAATCATTGAATGTGGTTTTCAATAGTAAACGTGTTCTATATTAAAGGGTTTTGCAGAGACCAAAAATAAATCTTAGGGGTAAAGCCAGTTGAAAAAATTCGAAAGGTGAAATTGGCCATTGAAATTTCTATCTTTTTTCTCTGTTATTCTTGCTGCCTGCAACCATGCAAGGAGAACAGAGGGTTTTTTTTCTTATTTACAATCGAATGTCATCTTTCCATAAAAATGAAGGGAAATACATTTATTGACACGTTGTTTCCTCTGAACATATAATTATACGTTTAATTTTTCATTAATGTTTTTAAAATTCCTCATGAATAATACCCCAGGAATCCCATAATACTCACATTATCGTTATCCATGATTTGACGGTGGGTTTTTTGATATTTATTTTTGTCAGTCCAAATATTATTCCTTGCAAAGTTGTCGTAATGACTACCATTTCATCAGCTGTTATGATATATTTAAGGAGCGGTTAATTTATAATAATATATTCGTCTTATTTCAAATGATATGCTCGTCATATTTCAATCAAAGTAATCAATTATCAGTTCCTTTGACTGAAATAATTTATAACTCGAACTATATATTTTAACTCTCCCAGAAATAGTTTGATCCTAGCAAGCCAAATATTTTACGTACACGGATGTTGTATATTATTATATTCAATGATAGAATAAATATAAATAGTTAGAAAACATCAGTCATTATATCACATTTCACTTTTATTAAAGTTTCATTAAATAATTAGTTATGGAGAAAAAAATATTTTTCTCCATGCGTCCTCGGTATGACAATAAACTACATCCGGCTGTATGGTCTCTGGTCAGGGTTAGATTCACCTCTTAATTGCTATTGTGCCCAAATCCACCCGGACCCGGAGTGGTAGCTCTTTTTAGAGTTATAGAAACGGATAAATGTGGAACCCCGAAACTGGGGTGAGAGCAATAGGAAACGAAAAAAAATCTACGGGGAAAATACCAGTATAGATTTTAATAGTAAAAAAGAAAATCTAGCAAAAGATTCTAATTAAAAAATACTAAAGCTTATAAGATTATTGAATTTTGACATGAAATACCTAATAGGGAGTTGATGCCACGTTAAACAAAAAAATACACAATTTTCCCGCCAAATTTCATTCTTTGGTGATGCTTAAAAAAAGTTGTTAGATTGATAACCGTTTCTTAATTGTTCTTTATCTTTTGAATTCTGTTTGAATGGTAATTCCATATTTAATATGAGTTTGATCAGCATATATATATATATATATATATATATATATATATATATATATTCTAAGCATATACTGTTAAATATAAGAGACAATGACTGTCTATTATGTTTAAACATTAGACGTTCTAAACATCGTATTTTGGCTTTAATTTCAGTTGAAAATAAAGACACAAATTCTCGAAAATTTGGATATTTTTTTATTAAGATGGTTCTAATCTTTCGGCTCACATGAGTGGTTATAAGGACGGTAACACAAAAATATCTCCCATCAGCGACGTTTTTATCTTGTGTTGACATAAAACCCCGCTAAGCAACCATCCATATAACCTCTCTGAAGAACCAACTTAATAAAAAATGATCCAAATGTTGGAGAATTTTTTCTTTATTTTCAACTGAAATTAAAGCCTAAATACGATGTTTAGAACGGATCATGATTAAACATAATAGACATTGATTGTCTCGTATATTTAACAGTATATATTTATAGAATGATTTGCTTCTCGATACACTATATATATATATATATATAGTGACAGTTGAACCTTGGTCCTTGGCCAATTACTATTTCTTTACAAATATTAATTTCGCAACACTTTTCAATTGCTTCTAGTTATTTCCTCTTATTATGTCCAATTTGTGTGTCTGTATGAAAAATAGTATAAATCTCCCTCTGCAAAGTTATTTAACCTAAAAGAATTTAAAAGCTTTATTAATTTAAAGCTCGATTTCGTTAGAGAGTCATAAATTTCAGTATTCTTTCTCTTTGCGAATTTAGTCAATTTATTACAGCTTACGGAAAGTATTTTCCTCTTTACTCATCTCATTTATCCGATTACAATGATTCTATCTGTTGGCCAGTTTATCCAAATTATCCTCAACGTTTAAATCAACCTAGATAAAAACGAACTGGATTTTAATATGAAGAACAAGATGTTATTCCTATATATAGAATTACATTTGCTGGCTGAGTTAGTCATGGAAGATTTTATATCTGTGAAGAGAGACACAGTGATTTTTAAAAATCCATATTTGTTTTTTATTCTTACGTTTTCACGCTTAAAGAAAAAATGGGTATAATTTAAATATGAGCAAATGGGAAATAATTTAAAAAAAGTCTTTCAAACATTATAAAACTTTCAAATACGAAATATGTAAAAATAGCAGAAAGTTGTAGAAATATATATGGTAAGTATAAATAAAAGCAATTAATAACTTTATAAAATGTCTCCAAATTTAGATACAAGGGAACAGATACAGGTATGAGAAAAAAAGGAAAAGTGAAAATTGTTGAATTAAAGAGCAAGAAAATTTCATACAGAAATGTAATTGAATTATTTCGAAATATCAGTACGCTGACGCACTCCAATTGGTAAAGGTGAAAAACTTGGAAAAGACAAATACCTTTGGGAGCTTTCAAAAAAAAAAAGCAGCTATTTTTTATTTTACACTGTTAAAATTGAAAGGGTTTGTTAATGTAAAAGATTAAAACTCTCTCTCTCTCTCTCTCTCTCTATCTATCTATCTATCTATCTCTCTGTATTTTCACCAAATGCAAGGTGACAACGCCACTTAGACTCAATGGTAGTGAAAGAGCAGAGAAAATTTTATAAACAACCTGAAACACAATAGTAAAGAGGGAACAATATAAAACTTTTAACTCCTGTTCAAAAGGTTTGGGAGATGTATGAAGCGATATATATATATATATATATATATATATATGTGGGTGTGTGTGTGTGTGTGTGTGTGTGTGTGTGTGTGCGTTTATATTTAAGCATATATATATATATATGAGCAGACATTCTGTTGACTTTGAGTTGTGCGGGCAACAATAATGGTACATTCAAGAAAATTCGAAGTCAGCGTAACTCCCCTCACTTACTTGCCAGAACATCTTTTTTTCAGTAAACCACTGAAAAAACAGTATTTTTTTACTAAGCATCAATACAACTCAACAATATATATATATATAAATAAATCAATCAATCAATCAATCAATATATATATATATATATATATATATATATATATATATATATATATATATATCCTCATACAGGACCATTTCGCTGTATGCCAGCTAGACAGTGCGTCTAGGCATCAGACTGCTTCAGGCCGACCGATTTGGCCTCATTCGGAGATTCTAACCCTAAGGTATCGTTGAACAACAGAAAAGGGCAAATTTTATAATGGCATAAACATAATGTAAACATACACCAGTAGCCCAAGTGTTCAATTTATTGCTGAAGAACGATGCGTAAAGCAGTGAGTAAATACAGATTTTAATTTCTCATTCAGCGTGCTCAATTGATGGATGTGTTCATAAATAATCCTCTGCATACAAAGTTAGCATATCTTTATTTAAGCATGCTTAGTTGAATAATCTGAACATATTATGTCTCTCGTCTATTTTATTTTTTGTTGTAATCTTCCCTAAATCTCTGATTGACTTCTTGTGACATTAAATTTATTAAGAATGGCGCATAATTATTTAGTGATTTCGATTTGCCTTTTCACAAGATCATATTTTAATTGCCAAATGTTGGTATCAGAATGGTCCGCTGGATCGTGTAGTTTAAGATATATATTTAGGCGGCATGTCTTTTTTAAGCATGTTTCGTTGAACTTGGTGACTTAATTACTGATTTTAACATAAAGAATAAAACTTCAATTAGAGAATTTGTGTGATCACAATAAAGATATATAGACATAATATGAACTGTTTTTTCATGTAGTTTATGTATTGATTTCCTCCTTTCCTTTATGCTTTTAATCTATTTTGTGAGTATGTGATTCTCCAAACCTCATTTATAATCATGTACTCTAGACATTTCAACTTTCTTTTCCTGATATTAAGCTTTTGTTTCCTTTTACTCTAAAACATCATTTCGTCGTTGCACACTTGTTTAGTCTTTGGTATTTTCAGCATACTTCGGTAGAACCACATTTCTGCTGTTGCAACACATGTCTACTTCTGTAAGAAAAACCTCCTGCATTCCCCGACGGCTACAATCTCCAGGAGTTTAAATGTAAGGTCAATAGACACCTCCTAACACACTAACCTGCTCCCATTCTATCAAACACTCTTCCCATCTGCCCAACCCTCATCCTCGGTATCCTTACTCATCTGTCACCTTCCTCCTGACATTCCCTATGTCTAACCACTCCTTCTGTTTACCTTCCCCTATGTAGCCCCATGCGCAATAGTGGCAGTGGAATGCCTTGCTTGGGGTGAGATGATTAAACAAAGAAAAAAAAATGATGAGAAAAGATCGTTAGATATAGGAAATGTCAGAAGGATGGTGATAGACAGGTAAGGATAACGAGAATGAGGGTGGGATAGATGTGGAGAGTGTTTGAGAGAATAGATGCAAGTTAGTGTGATAGGAGATGTCTATTGATCTTACATTTAAACTCATAGAGATTGTAGCTGTCGGAAAATGCAGGCATGTGGAAGGGAATTCCACAGGAATTGCGAGAAAGGAAGCTGTTGGAGTAGAAATTACGGTTACATCTTATCTGTTTCACTGTAAAAGGGTGGGACCTCGTTGTTAATCTAGTATCTCGTGTAAATTCGTAACTAGGCGGCACCAATTATCTACGTTCATCGGAGCAGAAGCCGGGAAAGTATTTATAGAAGAGACACAGGGAAGCCACGTCACGCCGGTGAGGGAGTGGTTGCAGCCTTTCTGCCAAGTCAGTATCGATCACGTTACAGACTCTCCGTTGTATTTTATCAGGAAGCCCGAGGATAGTGGCAGGGGCACCCGACCAGACGTGGAAGCAGTATTCAATATACTGGCGGATGGTAGATTTATATATGTGCAGGATAGATTCAGACGGGAAAAACTTCCGGGCCATTCACAGAGAACCGACTTTCAAAGCAGCGGATTTAGCAATGGGTTCCATATAGTCATTCTATTTGAGGTCTGCCGAGAGTGTAGGACGCATAGTTCGCAACAGTTCAAGAATCTTTTCTTTGTTTCTAAAGACTTATTTCAGTGTCTTCATATTTTGCCTAGCATTTGAAAGACATTTTTGCTATCCTATTTTAGTCGAGCACTTTCCATCCTCTTTTAAAAAGCTTCCTAGATATTAAAATTATTGTATTTGTTTGATTTTGTTGCCTCCATTTTACTAATAACCATGGATTCTGTATTCACTAAATTGTGTAGAATTTCTAGTAGTACATCCCTGTGTCTGCCATAAAATGTATAAACAATCACATTCCCTTTTATTTTTACATCTTCTTTGTAGTTTTCAACAGTTGTCTTTACGCCATCTCTACCAAACCTTACTCTACTCTCCATTTACTCAAACTCGCTAGGTAGGTTATATGTTTTTTCTCTGTTCCTGTTGTCAATGTGTACTGTCAATATCATATTTTCTAATACATTTTTCCTCATTATGGGCCCTAGAAACTTCAACAGTCTCTAATATTATATATCACTCGAGTTTGGTATATACTACTTCTGTTAGAACATAATCACCTTGACATCAACGACCAATACGAAAAAAACGTATATATATAAATATTTACTTATTTTATTTAACTTCAGTGACGATTGTGTGTAGAGAGCAGTCCAAGGAAAGCGTACGTTCGAAAGACAGACAGGCTGGGTTTGTATTCCTTAGGTACTCTCTGAGTCCTCGGGCTTCGTCTTTTCTTCTCTTAATTACGTCATCTCTGGGCATCCACACCAATTGTTTGGTCAATTATATTTTGACTTCATCACATTCCTGTCTTCTATTGTTTAATTTTCTTTCCAGTTCTTACATACTTGATGCAACACCTGTCTATTTGTCATTCTTTTTTATACCAAAAATCGTACTTTTGTTGGTTTACTAAAATATAATCCATTCCTTTCCTCGGTGTTTTATATTTCTGGCCTTGTACGTTGTTTCTGCATTATTTCGCTTCTGATCAAAATAATTTAATGTAAATTATATTATCTTTGACAAAATACATTTTATATTTTCTGCATTCCACTATCGATTGTAATCATTGTTAATCTTTTTTTGCCTTTGAGAGAAATAATATTTATTTAATGTAAATTATATTCTATGAGTCACAGATGGCATTCAAATGTTTTATAATTTATGACCTTGAAAACTGGCGTCTTTGACACTAGACACATTTTATTTTTCTGCATTCCAGTTACGACTGAAATCGTCGCCTGTTTTATTTATCTTCTCGAAAAGAAATAATATTTATTTAATTTCAATTATATTCTGTTGGCCCTCAGGATATGTAACAACTAATGGTAGGTATATATCTCATTTTTCTTTCTTTTGTCTGAAGAACTCCATTTTTGCTCACATGTGCGGTCCATGGAATTATCAGCATCCTTCAGTTTAACCGAATTTCTGTTTCCTCGTCTGATCTTCATCTGTAAGAAGATTGTCCAGCATACATTGCCATATAAGAGCACCGATACGACTCTCTTTTCTTTGTTTATGATGATTTTTTTCTTAATATTTGTCTTATCATTTCGAAGACATCTTTCGCTATCGCAATGCATCTTCCGATTAAAGTGTCGCACTTTCAGTCTTCTCATGAAAAAACTCTGAAATGTCTCTTAATTTGAGGAAAGATTTTAATAGACATGGATTTTAAGTTTGTGATTCTCTCAATCAGTCAGTTAAGTGCCATATGTGATGTACGCATAGGGCGATCATGTCTTGAAAGAAACGTTACTGACTGGGCAGATGACTACCCCACAGAAAGTTGCCATTGCTTTCGGCGGTAGACTGGTTGTCAGAAAATGCTACGGAACCCAAACTGTCCTATTATTTAACACATAACTGGAGGGTCGAGGCGGATTAATACCGTTCCGAAGGGCATTTGCGCGTAAGTGAATGCAAGGAATCCAAGTGGAATTCTAAATCGGCACTGCGATATTTCGTTCCGAGTCAATATCCACTGCACCACAATGCACATCTTCTGAATCAACTCTACTGAACATGCAATCTATGCGTTTTTTTCTACTGTAAATGAACAAAGAGTACCAGATTATTATTCTACTTGAACACTCCTTAAATAGTGCGAGCCTTACAAAACCTAATAAGACACAATCCACTATTTATTTTTAATGTTATAAACGCGTAGGAATACATAAAAATTTTCAGCCTGATGATAAACTTCACCCAGCAAAATTTGTCTCTGATTTGGAGATTGGAGGTTCGAAGGGTGTATTACCACCTTATTATTGTTGTTGTTCTCAGATCCACTCTGACTCGGCGTAGTAGTACCTGCTGTTGTCCCAGATATGAGCCAATATTGAACCTCCAAACAAACACAAACGCTACGATGATATAAATATAAATTTTTATTGTAAATAATCCCAGTAATACCCATTTATATTAAAAGTAACCAACAATACATATTCATAATAAAACGACAAAACGTACATGACTACAGTAACATCACCAGTAATATTTTTATAGCAAAGATACTAACAATACATTTAATCCATAGCTTAAAACATGCAATTGAGTTTCAAATATAATAGTTGAAGTCAAACAACTGTGTTCAAAACAGATAGATTTAGACATTAATTAAACCATTGAGGTTGCTATGACGCTATACAAATTCAACCAAAGCAATTGACCAAAAAACAGAAAAAAACGTATCATGGATACTAATTTATTTTAAGGGGAAAATTAAAGAAATAAAAGATGAAATAACGAAAGAAAACAAGGAAGATAGGTGTGTTAGAAATATCCTACCACTTCCACATAAATAATAAGATAATTCCTTTTAATTGCTTGGTAATCAGAAAATACATATCAGAGAAGAAACTTGATTTCAGTGAAAATTCCAAGTTATAAAGAAAAAACGAAAGAAAACTAAAACAAAAAAAGGAAGATAGAAGTGTTTGATGTTTGTTTCAGCGAAACGGAACAAATATGCAAATTTCAATTATTTTAATTTGTACCCCCTTACGATTCTTAATAACGACCAGCATTCATATTTATTGTGATTTTCTAATCGTTGCTTAGATGTAGCACAAGTATAAGGAAAATAGTAAGGAAAAAACTCATTCATTAATTTAACTGTCCGAGCAAGAAAAGCTTGCGAAACATTACATTGCATCAAGGTTTTCCATAGCATTCGTATTTACAACTTATTACTATATATTTAAAGTATTTAAATATTAAAGAATATTTAAATACGTAACGTAGCAATGTGAAAATTCCTACGAGTATTTTATTGTCGTAGAATTTGCCGGGAGCTTATTCAATCACCAAATTAAAAGTAAAGAATAATCAGAAAATTAAAATAGGAAAACCATAAATTTTTCACGGATATTTTTGATAAGACAAAAATCTTAAGCAGCCTCGGGAGATACTTCTATGTTTTCCGTAGCAAGAAACTTATCTGAGTAGATTTGCTATATCCACACGCCAAAGATACTGTTTCTGTACAATAAAAAAATCCCAAGTGCTGAGTTAAATCATTATTGTTTAATCTTCTTTCATGTCCTTAGTGACTTTGTGTATCTGACAATCCGACCCAGCTGTAAATCAGATCTGACTTTAAAACGAGAGTTTAGGATGTAAGTCTTTGATCAGCAATCTTTTTTTTCTTTTCTTTTAATGATGCGATATATTATGTGCTTGCATTGTGTACAAAAGACATTAATATCATCTGTACATGTGTGTGTGTGTTTTTTTTCCTAATATTCTTCTGCCTTTTCGCAATTTTCCCGTCTTATAATCCTCAAATCAAATCGATAGATGTCTGGGTTCTGAGGGCGTTTTCTTTTTCTCTTTAGAGTCACCGGTGCATTCTCCTGAAATGATATATTACCCCCGACACGATTGCTATTCTCTCTAAAGTTGTATATTTCTTCTTTGTTTCTAAACAATTCAATATTTGCCAAGTTTGACTTAAACAAAAATGGTAAAAGGAATGAGAAAGATTATGTAGCGCCAATCTTTCTAACGGGAAGTAAATAGTGGCGACATACCTGCCAAAAGTTATTTTTTCTTTGCTAGCTAACGCGTGCTTTCGCTCGCAGACGACATCCATAAAGTTTCTTTTGACTTTCTTATTTTTTCTTTTTTTGGTGGAGGGTGGGTAGTGTTTACAATTTTGACTAAAGTGATTCGAAGTTATACGGCTCAAAAGGATATGCGTTGTGCCGCAGTGGATATCGGCTGGAAACGAGAAATCAGGAGCCGAGTTTGAATCCCAATTGAATTCGTTGCATTTATGTACGCGCAAATACCCTTCGGAAAGTCAAGACTCCGTCAGTACTCTCTCCAGATATTGTTTAAAAAGCAAGACAAATTTGGTTCTACAGCCTTGGTTGGTAATCTGTCTACCGCAGAAAAAAGGGAAACCTACTGTGGGAGAAACTTCTACTCAGTCAGTCATGTCTCTTTCGGAACATGATCGCCCAAGCGTATATCACGCATGGTACTTAACTGTACCATGTGCCGTTCAAATGATTTTAAAATGCATTAAAGTAAAAACAAAAATGTGTTACAATGGTCGACGTTATAAAACAACTTAGAATACCTCTTTATGAAGGTAATGAAACGTGTTTGGTGTAATGGAAAGAAACTTGGAATGATAAATCGGGGTTGGAATTCAATTCGAGTTGTTACATTCGCTTACACGTAAATACCACCGGTAAAATCACAAAGCCAGCTTTTCCCTCATTTATGGGTTAAATATTAGAAGTTGTATCTACAAAAATTATATTGCCAAAATATATATATAGATATAGAAATATTCTTAAGATAAAAAATAATTACAGATTTAAGGATTATACACAGTGATGTAATCTGTAAAAAAATCATAATTCTTTTAATTATTGAACACGAACCAAAGCAAACATGCCAATGTGAAGTAATGTGTTACTGGGAGCAAAAGAGAATGAGAAGACATTAATGAGGATAATAACTAAACAACTAGGGAATTAAAAGAACATGTTTCAATAAGACAACAGTTAATGTTTTATGTTGCACTTCATACTATGTGTCTGAAGCATTTTTGTTTTAATCATTTTGCCCAAACCACAATAATAATGCATCTAATACGCCAGCAATTACATAGAGTGAAAGAGAATGATAATTATTTAGTGAGAAAAATAACTAAACCCCTAGGTAAATAAAAGAACCGATTTCATAAAGATGAAAAATAATGTTTTATGTTTCACTTGATACTATATATCTAAAGCATTTTTGTTTTAATCATTTCACCCCAAGCACAAAGATAATGCTACTAATACCCCAGTAGTTACCTTGAGCGAAAGAAAATGTGAATACTTTAGTGAGGAAGAAGGACAACAAAAGAACGATTAAAGTAAAATTTGTGAGTAAAAGTTAAATTTCAAGTTTAAGATTAGCAACTAGATCCCACCCTTTTACAGTGAAACCGATAAAATGCAACCGCAACTTCTACTCCAACAGTTTCTTTTCTCCCACTTCCCGACTGTGGAATTCCCTTCCACAAGACTGCTTCCCCGACGGCTACAATCTCCAGAAGTTTAAATGTAAGGTCAATAGATACCTCCTAACAAACTAACTCGCTTCCATTCTTTCAAACACTCCTCCCACCCACCCAACTATCTATCACCCCCACCCCCTTCTGACATTTCCTATATCTAACCACTCTGTCTATTTATCTTCCCCCATGTAGCCCTAAGCGTAATAGTGGCAGTGGAATGCCTTGCTTGGGGTGAAATGATTAAAAAGAAATAACATAAAGCGAAGGAAATCAAGAAAAAAGGAAAGGTGTTCCACAACAGCTGATATATAACTGTATATATATATATATATATATATATAGAACGCTCTTTATTATAATAGAGAGGATTATATTTTCTTTGATTACTGTTGTATACACATTTCTTTACGTGTCTTAAGTAGAAACCTCAGGTAAGACATATCTTTCTTTGCTTTATTTTTAAATAAGAAATAAATCAGACATATTTTACCAGGATGATGATAATCGCAATTTTTTAGCTGTATTTGTGTGTACATTTTTTTATTTCTCTAAATCATGGGCTATCAGGAATCTATTCAATGTATCTGTCAGACTCTGTCTCAATCAATCCGGCGACTCCAACTACAACTAGACTTATTGACGTCAACATTTTTAAGATTTCCATTTCAAGATCTTTGGATTTTGATAGATTTTTGAAGATCTTCAAAGATCTACTACAACCTGCGAATGTGTGCAATGTCAATAAGAAAGTACTTTCTGTCTGTTTTTGTGGCCTTCGATCATGATGTCTGGCCGATTAGAGTTGATTGTTCTGTCTGTGGATATTGGAGTGTCACATATAACTGTTAACGGTCCTATCTCTGTAACGGGGTCGCGATAATGTTCCTTGCAATTTACTTCCCGTAAAAGTTGCGTATTGTCTAGTGCTTATATTAATCTACTCCATCATGCCCAGCTTTATATTCAGTTGGTGCTAGCACCGTCTAACATGATGCAATTGTTGTCATTATTATTCATAATAAAAGTATACAAATAAATGTATTGATACAATATGACACTGATAATAAATACACACATATTCGTCAAGGTTAGAGAATTTTAAAGTCATTAATACATTATAATAGGTTATACTCTAAGAAAGCAATAATATCAGAAAAAAGTGATTTTCAATTTTCAGAATGAAAGCTGAACCGATACAATCAGATTATTAGATGAAAAAAATTTTCTAGCTTAAAATATGAAAAATACTTTTAATACATAATTCCATTTGATGCTTTTACTACGGAAATTCATTTGATGGTTGTACTATAGAATTTCATTAAAACATTGGCTTAAGAGACTGTAAGTGGATAGCAATTCGTTACTAGCCTTGTATATGGATAAAGCAATGAAGAATCAATAATATTATCAGATAACGTTCCCACCGCTGTAAGGTTACCTCCCTTTGTCTTGTCTATAAATATGTTCATTTTAATTGTTCCGATGAGCTCTTTACTATGGCACATAAACCTTTTGAATTTAAGTGCAGTACTAGACTGGCTTTGGGATTTCTTCAATTTACAGTTGAGTTGACAAGTTATATCTGTAACTTTTATGTTATTCTTTTATTTTATCGCACTTCTCGCTTGTGGGACACCTTTCCAGTTTCATGAAATCCAGCCAATTTTAATTTGCAAAAATTAAACTCAATGCCAATCGATATGCACTCTAATGAGTAGTGTTTTTGTTCCCACTCTTTAGTAATATTTATGATTCTAATTTTTCACACCCAATAACTCCTTGTGTCTTAGTGTCCTTACTTCCTCGCATGGGGGGAAATCAATAAAAAATAAACGATGATAAGATTTGAAAATATAGATAACATTCCCAATGACTGTTTTAAAAATTACTTAAGTATCGGAGATTGTTTTTCTTATGGTGATGAATCCTTACTGCCAAATTATCTATAAGATGTTAACTGTTTCATAGAATTAAATACAATTGTAACTCTTTCATCATGTTTAGTTTAGACTCGGCATCATAAGTCAGTAATATGTTAAATATACAGAATGAAATTACAGACATGGTACAGCTTAATTTTCATCTCTACGAATGAAGCTAAATTTTTAACATTTTGTGTAGGTATGGAAGGGCAAGCCAGTCACAATTCGTAAACGAGGTTTAATAAAGCGATATTCAGCCCTCTTCCGAAATCTACATTGATCAGTAAGATGGTTGAAGATTGCTTCCTTAAATCCCTCCTTATGATGTCCAATGCCACTTAGGAAAGTACATGATTAGTAACACTGTTTGGCATGCAGTCGAAAAGATGAATATGAAGGGGGCGTTTCATTACAAGTTTCATGCTCTGCGATAACAATAAAAAAGTAAATGTTAATTTGCGTAGATTAATGGAAAGGTTCATAGCGTCATCTATTTTTGTTCAACTGACGTTACTCTTTTTCCAATTCGTAACTAAAATGAGCTATCAATGTCCTAAGCGTAATTTAAAATGTGACATTTGTAAATCATAGTAAAACGCAGATAACTTTTTATAAAGTTAAGTTTACATTTGAAAGACCATTTATATATATATATATATATATATATATATATATATATATATATAAAATTCTCAACTGGAAAAAAAAACAATACTTTCTTTATTCGAAAGAAAAAAGCTAACATAGAAAATATCTTTAAAACATTATGCCCGTTTTTCTACGATCAAAGGGGTCAATTAGGGTCAAGAAGTTTTAGGAATACATTCAAATTTTCAAACAATATTTTAGCTTTATTAATAAAAGTATGTATCAAAATTCCTCAAAAATACTCAAGTTCTCAAAACGAGTTTACAAAATAGGATCTCCGTCAGCGATTAAGCACTTATTTCTGGTCAACGGTATATTTCTTTAATATAATGAATAGAATTCCATCATATCCACTTGTTTTATGGGGGTTAACCTTAAAAATGATATTAGAAACTAGAGACGAGGTTATGTATAAATCACTCAATCGGCCTCAGTTCTAGGTGGAAGTGAGGTGTGGGTTCTCCAGATGAGTCAAATGTGGAGTTGGAAGAGAATTTGTGAGCAAAGCACTCAGCCTCGTTCGTTGTGGATTTGAAAACCTCACAATTACTTAGGAGTAGAAGGGATCGAGAGTTTGCTGATGTTTAACCCTCTTTCGCAGAGCCGCTAGGAGCGCTCAGAGACAAAATTGTGAGATTCTGTTCTCTGCTTCATTTAATTACCAAACAACAGCTTAGCATCAGTTTTGAATTCATGGAATTCAACACAATTGAATTCATTGCGAGCAGAGACAAAAATGTGCCTGTTATACTCAGACGAGTCAATCCAATCAAGCCTGAAGAAATGATTTCCTGTTGACAATGGCGACCGAGCAAGAAAGAGAAATCCAAGCGGAAAAATAAGATTTATGCCAGAAAATAAGAAAACCTTTGAGTTAAATTATTTAACTTGGAAATCAAAATATTTACTCTAAATTACTGTGTGACTAGGTTCATCGTATGGAATAACAGCAAGATATGCGAAAGAGATTTTCAGCCACTTAGCATGGTGGGCATTAAATTCATCGAACACAAATATATTAGTAAACAGATGAAAGGAAATGACCTTGACTATATATTCTGAGATGCTGGCTATCACGGAACCGTCAGGGGAGTAAGGGGTGAGGCAGAAAAAGAAAAGATAGCCAACAGATTTTAGTAGAGAGTTAGACAGAAACACATACAAGAAGTCTCTCTTTCACTCTCTCTCTCTCTCTCTCTCTCTCTCTCTCTCTCTCTATATATATATATATATATATATATATATATATTAATAATAATAATATTTATTAATAAATTATAACATTGATATGTTATAATATCACTACAAAAGTAGCTATTTTGTTTCGACACTTTTTGTGTCTTTTCAAGTGATGTTGTTATTTCGAAATGAATGGCTTTAAAAGTTTAAGAACCTTGTATATATATATATATATATATATATATATATATATATATATATATATATTTAAAATTATGTACGCGTTCATTTTTTTCCAACAAAATCGTTCTTTAATGATTGGAAGATTTATTGAAGCTTATCAGTTCCGGGGGAAAGTTTTTACTTTCTAGTCGCTTAGAAAGATGAAAATAATATTAACTACATCAGTGATTGTTATGTTCGGTCTTCCAAGGAATATTTCACATATGTGGAGACTTAAATAACAAAGAACAATCCTGTCAACCCGAATTGGGTCGTAATGAGCGTTCACATAGATTTGAATGACCTTCTAAATAGAACCATCTCTTGTAGTGAACTCAATAAGATGGATTATTTATGAATTCCAACAACTTGAAGTATGTCGGAGCCTACAACGACCAAAACGTCGTGAATATGACAACATAGATGAGTCCGAAAATTGTAAATAGTGAAAATAATTACAATACCTCAACACAGACATATAGAAAAGTATTGAAACTCTTTATATTTCCATTTCTTAAGACATTGCTTACCACTCGAAAGGTATCTTCTGATATACCAATATTCCTTCGGATATATATGAGTAGGTGTGACGAAATTATCCGTAAAACACATTTCATTACATACTAACAGTATACCCGGCGTTGCTCGGGTGTAATGAAAGCTTGAAAACTAATCCATGGTCCTGGAACTCAGACTCAGGCTAAAGAATATTTGTGTGAAGTGTGGTGAGAATCGGATAAAAATTGTAGATTTGTACAAAGGACATACAGACAGACAGACACACACACACACAAACATCTTGCCTTTTATATATATATTATCATTTTTCTGCACTATTGTAAGAACTGCAACCTTGAAACTTCTGAATATCGTTTCCTATGCCTTTGTCTATGAGTGTATGTAATTTGATTAAAATCGGACCATTCCTTCTATAATCAGATCTTTTCGATTATCGATTTTTGATATTTATTGGGAGTACCTCGACAAAAAACCTAGCTACGAACACTCACAGACGCTTATAGTACAACTGCGTAAATTTTCAAGAAAGTCGGTTCAGCCGTTTCGGAATCTATAGGTAACGGACACACACACAGACACACACACACACCCAGAGACAAAGTTCCATTTATAAATAAGTTTAGATATATTTACTCTTTAGGGAAAATTTCTTGTTTAGACAGAGAACTATGCAGCTCATATATCGCTATGCTTCTTTCATTTTTTGTACATGTGTATTTTAGCGTTTTATATCCACTTCTATCTATTGCCCGCTACAATATTTCTCCTGTTTATCTCCCGTTCCAATCCATTTGCAGCAATTGCTAAATCCCAGTTCAAACGATGCTTTATTCATGTAAATTTCCAAGAAAAACATTCGACGTGGTCCGCGCCGACAGAATATGATCGTCTTTGTTCAGCACATCGCCTAAATGTTGATAGATGAAACTAGAAATAACAAAAGACAAAAAGAAATATACGCACTGGACCTTTCTCTTCTCCAATCCTCCTATTATACCCAAAGGCCAACACGTCATCCTTTCAATAATAAATCGGCCGACTGGTCAACGTCGATTTTTCTATGAGGTGTGCTGGACTATGATGGCCGGTCTGCATTGCTTCGATGGTTGTTTTTAAGGTTGGCCAATAATTATTAATGTTGTGGGTAGTGTTTCGCGTGTGACGATGCGTGTAACGTGTTGAGTTTTCCATTATTATACTTAATGATAACAGTGGTTGTTTCGCGATCATTCACGCGTAATAAAATCATGTAATGATCATAAAACTATAAAAAAATCTGATTTCAGTAAAATATATGTTTAGTTTTATTTTTCTTGTATTAAAAAGTGTTTTCCCTATCGTGTCAAATTACTTTAATATCCATTTCTCATTAATGGATACATTTTTCTCTCTTCATTAATAGACAATTGCATTATGTGGAAGTTTTCGATATTTATTATGAATTATCTCCCGTGTTTTTACTCGAATGCCAGTATATTTTAAATGTTTATTAGTTAATGTTAGCGTAATGATAAACAAATATGTCTCACCAGATGAATTATAAATGAGCAGTGAGTTCAATTCTCAAAAGCGCCCTGTACTTTCGGCCTTGTGCTAACTGTTAATTGGGTTTAATATTTACCTTCTTTCTATTCTTTTACTTTTTAAATTCAATTAATTTTTGTTAATTTTATTTTTAAAATTTATATATATTTATCGATTCTTTAACATTTTTTATTTTATTTTTGTGAATGCCCGTGTTTATAATAGACATCCTGTTTGGCATTTTGTTTTATTGTAAACAGTTTATATTATGTCTGTAAATCTGTGTGCTTTAGAATTATATTTGTATAAGTCTCTCTCTCTCTCTCTCTCTCTCTCTCTATATATATATATATATATATATATATATAAATATATATATAAATATGTATATATATATATATATATATATATATGTGTGTGTGTGTGTGTGTGTGTGGTGGGGTGCGCGCGAATGTGTGTGTGTGTCTGCGTTTGTGTATGTGTCAGACGCATTAATTTCGTGTGAGTATATGCACGGTTCGTTTAGTCGAAATCTGTGTTCAGATTATTTGGATTAAAATTCCCAAAAACTTTAGTCTATTTTTTTTTCATTTTTTCCTGCAATTTTCTTTCATATTTATTTTTTTCTTCTTTCTTTCTTTCATTTTTTCTCTTTCTTCTCTAGACTTTCTTTATTTCGTTCTCCCTCAGTCTTTCGTTTTTTCATCTTCCTATTTTTTCTATAATTTCATCTTTTAATTTCTTTCTTTCTTTCTTTCTTTCTTTCTTTCTTTCTTTCTTTCTTTCAGAGCCCTCTTTTCTATTCTTCTTTCTGTTCATTTCTTTCTATATTTTACCTTTCTTTTTTCTTTCTTTTGTGTTTCTTTCTTTCTTGTTTATGTCTGTCTTTTTCTTTCTTTCTTTCTTTCTTTCTTTCTTTCTTTCTTTCTTTCTTTCTTTCTTTCTCCTCCATTACTTCATTGGATCTTGTTTTCTAAATTTTATTTACTTTTTTCTTTCCTTTCTTATTTCTTTCGTCTATATTTTCCTGCTTCTCCCGCTATTTGTTTTTGTGTTCTTTCTTTCTTTCTTTCTTTCTTCGTCTACTCTTATTTTTTTGTTTGTTCTTTCCTTCTTTATATCGCAGTAATTTTTATACATACCTAAAATATCTATGGAGATGCAGTGTAAATATATGCACGGATATTTTAAAATGTGCAACAGTAAATAGAAAGGATTTAAAGAAAGGAAAAAAGAAAGAAATATTTGCAAAATGAAGGCAAATAAAGAAAAAAAAATGAATAAATTTGACTAAATATTTTACATAAATTTAACATTTGTTCAAATTTCCATTTCTTTTTAACTAAAATAAGAATTTCTATTGTCTTTATTTGGCTCCGAAACTAATCATAAACTGTCTATTGGGTGAACTCAGACAGGTTACTATAAAAAATGCAGTAAACTCGCGTCGAAAGTAACTTTACAGTAGGTGAACATATATAAGCTAATACAGAGTCTAACAGTTTCTTGATAGTTCAATATGGCCGAAAAATCGCGGTGTAGTTATTAATAATTCGTTATTAAAATAAGTTATTAATGATAAATCTGTGAAACAGTTATCAGGTTATTTTTTATGTAGGGAGAATTAACAGAAATTATCCTTATTATCCATATGAATATATTTTTATAAGTCAAATAGTGTGTAGGTTTAGTGGTTTAAAGTTGTTAGCTACTTGGTTTTAGAGAAAAATAGAAACGAAAATAAAATGTAATTTTTAAAATTGGGAATAAACATCTGCAGTTTCTAGGGAACGAAATGAGTAAGAGAAATTGGAAAATATGAAACTCACAAGATAGATTAAAGAAAAGTGGGATTGAAGAAAACAAAACAATACTTAGCGAGCTTGAATATACGGATGGCGGAAAAAGTTTCAAAAGAAAAACATTTAAAAAATATTAAGAGCTAAAATGCACAGGAAATATGGAAGAGTCATGTTAGGCTAAAGGGCCATGGATCATTAAGTAGAAGAAGAAGAAGAAGCTAGTTTCAAATTTTTCCTCTGCGTCTTATGTAATACAATTTTCCCCAACATTAATGCTTATTCACACAAAAAGAAAGTGTTGTTGCATTATCTCTGCATTAATAGTAAATGTTTTCGCGAACTACATTCCTTGATTTCACCATCCGAATCATTATACACTCTTGTGCAAATTAAATGAAACACGATGAATAATGACTTTCGAATATATTTCACACTTTCCCTGATCATACATACGTCTTTATTTGGTGTATTTGTTTTTCTATTCCGACAGCATTTTTCATTAGTGAACCGATGAATCTAGTTTGTCACTTCGCCTTGATAACTTGATAAACAGTTCACAAGCTGACACTAAAAATATTCGCAATCTCTCTGAAAGGATTGCTAGTGTGTTCCTGTAGCGTTACAATTTTCGACCGCTTTCTTGGAGTTACTTCTATCGCAGACAATGGCCGTAAGACAACTAATCGACAATCAAGACAATAGTCTGGGCGTGATAAATAATCTGATGCAATCACGGATGGCGCAATATTTTTCAAAGCGAAACAAATTTTATCATACACCCAGAATGTAAATTCATATT